>OX451735.1:955747423-956378201 GCA_948472305.1 Vicia faba
AAATATAATTAAAAAAGAAGAAACCACACAGGCCCAGCCCATGTGGCTTCATCTTCAACCTTCGTTCAACAAAAACGCGCGCCCTGTACACCAGATGCTAACTCCTAATTCCTGGCTTTTCAACAAAAACTCATAACATAAAAAATGCTCAGCATGAAGAGACGATTCCAACCATGTATAGAACTTGACCTAACTCTCTAAGATGAGGGAGAATTTCTCTTTCCCCAATTTCTGACCTAGTTTTTCTGCCATTTTCAAAGCTCAAATTCTCTCTACTCAGACAAAAGAAATGAAAAGTAAAGATATGTACATGCTCAGGGCTATGAGTAGAACCTTGTTTCTTCACAAACTTAAGACTAAAGATGCATGATAAGAGAGATACGAGTTCAAAGTTTTTACCTATTCAGTTGAACTTCTATCTGGAGAATGAGGAACTTTCAGTGCAAGGTGGATGATTGGAAAAGCTTCCTTGAGGTCCAGGGATGCTGTTCCAATGTTTACTTTGTCTTGAAACTTCTTGTATCGAGCTGTGGAACTTCAACTGCAAAAGGAAAAAATGGAAATGGTGGAAGCTGTTAGAGGGATTACAGGTCAGGTTTTAGGTCATTGTTAGCTTGCATACATGCTAGGGAATGTGTATGAATTGATTTTGGTGAGAATGCTCGAGGGAAATGGGAGTTTGCACTCAAACTGCAGAGGCAACTCTGTTTTTGCAGTTTGAGGATGATTCTGAGATGGAGGGTGTTTTGGAGGTCAAGGATTCGTGCCAAAGCTTGGTTGGGTTCTTTGGAAGGTGTTTGATCAGTTTGTTCTTGTGTGTCCAGGCTGATATGGAAGTTGTTACAAGTTATGCCACTTTTCTTCTTTCTTAAGCAACAAAAGCAAGTTGGTGTTCTAGGCATGTAGGGGGCCTCCTAATGTGCTGCATAATCCCTCCTTGATCAGAGTGTTATGCTCATAATCTTGTGCTAGAGAGATTTGATCTGTACCTCCTTGATTTACCAATTGACATAAAGCAAACTTTTACAAATATGGAAAGAATGCTTTATCTAAATTGGGATTAACCCTTCATACAATGCTTTAGCTCATGAAACAAGGTCTTGACACAATGAACAATCATTAAATTATGGAGTGTAACTTGGTTTAAGGACCTGTAACTTAGCACAAACTAAGCTGACTTGAAAATAGCTTAAGTTATGAACATGTTTTGGTTAAGAACAAAAGTGAATTTTTGCCAACTTGTGAAATTCGAATCTCTCAAGTTATGAGGTTATTTGATGAGTTCTTGGACATTTTGGAAAGCTTGGAATGTGTACTACAATCCATCTTTGAAATGCAAATTGAAATTCCAAGTGGAAGGGTATGAAAAATGGCCTTGAAGTAGGGTAGAAAACCTTGTCAAAATAGGTCAAAATTTTACCAAGTTAAAAATGGTTTAGTGCCCTTATTCAAAAAATTGTAACTTGAGATACAAGCTTCAAATGAGAAAACTTTGTGAATCAAAGTTGTAGATTAGGCAACAAGCTATAACTTTCATGTTTTGACTTTTGTTTGAATCCAAATGGATCTTGGTGAAAAGGTGGGGCAAAGTTGGGAAAAAATTAGGGTTTTTCATAACTTAGAAAAATTCTAAGTTATGAAAAGTTCCATTTTCTAACCCTAATTTGCAAATTGTGATTTCTTGGTGAACAAGTTTCATGATTTGGCATATTTTGATGAAAAATGAATCTTGACTCTTGATTTTGACCAAAAAGTCAAAGTTTGACTTTTCAGTATACAGTCAAAACTGATCAATTGACTGGGAAATTCAACTGTCAATCTTGTGTATTTGGGATCTTTTGAACTTGTTGAGCATGTCAAGATAATTCCATGGGGTCCTTGAGTCCATATGTGAGCTTGGTTTGCCATTGGCTAGGTCAAACAGTCAAAAATTGCCTCTGTACAGTCAAAACCCTAAAAATGACCATTTTGCCCTTTTGGTGATCTGATCAAATTTCTTGTGGAGTTGTGGTCCAAACTTGATCAAATGACTCCTAGGAGTTCATAATGTTGATGTGGATTTAATTTCATGAGATTTGACTGTCAATTGGCCACAGTTGACTTTTTTCCCAATACAGTTGATTTCTAGGTCAACTGTCCAATTGACTGGGCAAAATTTGGAATCAGGACTTGAAACTTGGTATGGATAAACTTAGGAGGTCAATATGAAGCAAGAAAGTCATCTTGGGTACTTTAGGTCAAAACATCTTGGTGCAAACACAAACCCTAATTTGGGGTTAGCAGTGCAAGGAGGAGTCTTGAGCAGATGAAACCCTAACTGGATCTTGAGCTTCAAGAGCTTTGTGAGGAGAAATCAGTGAGAAATGGGAGGGCAAATTTTGGGGTACAACAGTTGCCCCTGTTCAATCTTCTTGGACCTGAAGAGTTAGATTGGCAAGCTTGCCTTTCGTGACTCGAGGGTAAAAGGAGATTGGACACTAGAGTGCCCGGAAATTTGCACTCGTCAAAGCACTGGATGCGGGAATGGGCTTAGAGATGCCATTTGGAGATGGGCTTAACGATGCCATCTGGGAGAGTGATAAAAACTTATCGGGGATGGGCTTAAAGATGCCATCTGGAAGGGAATATCAGGAAAGTGTCCAAGCTTTGGACCACTTCTGAATTGGAGGTCTGAACAAGCAATAGGTTGACATCCGTTTACTTGGAGAACCCGTGAACTGTTTTCAGAAAGTTGCATCTGAACAAATTGATAGATTAACATCCGTTACTTGGGAAGAATCCATGAACTGTTTTCAGAAGTCTTGAGAAGAATCTGAACAAGTGATAGGTTAACATCCGTTTACTTGGAGAACCCGTGAACTGTTTTCAGAAATCTTGAAGTTGAATAAGCAATAGAACAACATCCGTTGTTGGGAAGCGTCCGTAAACTGTTTTCAAAAGTTGCATCTGAACAAGTTGATAGATTAACATCCGTTACTTGGGAAGAATCCATGAACTGTTTTCAGAAGTCTTGAGAAGAATCTGAACAAGTGATAGGTTAACATCCGTTTACTTGGAGAACCTGTGAACTGTTTTCAGAAATCTTGAAGTTGAATAAGCAATAGAACAACATCCGTTGTTGGGAAGCGTCCGTAAACTGTTTTCAAAAGTTGCATCTGAACAAGTTGATAGATTAACATCCGTTACTTGGGAAGAATCCATGAACTGTTTTCAGAAGTCTTGAGAAGAATATGAACAAGTGATAGGTTAACATCCGTTTACTTGGAGAACCCGTGAACTGTTTTCAGAAATCTTGAAGTTGAATGATTTTAGTCTGTCGATTGATCTTACCTGAAAAGGCAAAGAGTTAATCGTATGCAATGCTATGATGCATGACGCAATGTACGTGACATCAATATTTAGGAATGAATGTAATGAATGCGCATGTAAGCTGATGAACTAATCTTGCTAAGGATACATGAATCCGAGATGGCTGAAGATAAAAGTGTTTTGACTGCTGCCGGGGAAAATAAATCCTTGGCTGTCGCTGGGGAAGAGAATTCCTGATGACCTCTACTGGGGAGTACCAAACTAGTAGACTTAATGCTGGGGAGGCTAGATTGGGAATCTTCATCCAGGAGAGAAGTATCTCTGGAAATTGCACTGGGGGACTCAAGATTTTTCTTCCTAAAAACTCTGTGGGGAGAAGGTTTAAAAGTCTGATTCTGCTGGGGATTGTCCATTTGAAGCTTTTGATCTGCTGGGGATACTGGGGCTTAAACTCTGATGGAGAATGATTTCCGGAAGATTCTCTGGCTGGGGATTTGCAAAGATAAACTCCTCCGGGGATAGTATTGATAAGTTATTGTTGGGGAATTTTGAGGAACTCCGCCGGGGATGGGAAGAATTTTGGCGAGCGCGATCACCCCTGGTTGTTAGCTGAGGATAACCCAGTTATAAGCCTCTGTGAGGAATAACTTTGAATAAAACTCGGGAGGGACGTCCGTACTCTGCGGGGAATACCTTTCAGAACCTCACTGGGGATAAGCTTCGAGGGTCTGCTGGAGATAGACCTCAGGGTTTGCCAGGGATGTGGATTACAGATTTTGAGGGGTTTCCTTTGAAAGGGTGTCAAAATGTCCGTTTGTACTTTCACCCTATCAGTAATCCTTTTCTTAGGTTCAATTAGGAAGTGATCATGTTTCAAATGCATATGCCTATTTAACAAAACATTGGACGTTTCTCAAAATAAAACAAATAGTGCAAGAGAAAAAGAAAAAGGGAAATGACACAAATTTTGGGAAGAGTATTTGTATTGATTTTCTTTGAGTATATTTGTACAAAGGAAACAATCATCCTAGTAAGAGGATCTTGCCGTAGATATTTGAAAAATTTATACAAAATAAAGATGGCTATGTGAAATAATTCCATGGGATTCCGTTTTGCTGTAGCTTTCACAACTCTGAACCTCCGTCCATTCAATGCTTCGTTTGACGATGGCTGGATTGATCAGAAACCTGGAACCGGTTGATGAAGAGACTGTCTTTGAAGTGATCCGACGAGACATAGTCATACGCTTTAATTCCCTAATTTTTGCCTGAATCGCCCTTTCGGGTTTTCGATCCACCGGGAAACCCCTTTTTGCCCAAGCCGCCCTTTCGGGTTTTCGACTTGCCGGGTGTACAGATTTTTTTTGTTTTTATCCCTAATTTTTGCCTGGACCGCCCTTTCGGGTTTTCGGTTCACCGGGATACCCATTTTTGCCCAAGCCTCCCTTTCGGGTTTTCGACTTGTCGGGTTATTTTATGCGTAGTATCTTTTGACTATGTCTGCGTTCGCAGGGTGCGGCAAATCGTCGCCGTCCATGGTGGTCAGAATCATTGCACCACCAGAAAATATGCTCTTGATCACAAATGGTCCTTCATATGTAGGAGTCCATTTGCCCCTGGGATCACTTTGCGGCAAGATAATCCGCTTGACTACTAGATCTCCGACTTGATACACTTGACGTCTGACTTTCTTATTGAAGGCCCTGATCATCCGCTTTTGATACGTCTGACCATGACATATAGCAGCAAGTCGCTTTTCATCGATCAGATTGAGTTGATCAAGTCGGGTCTGCATCCAATCATCCTCATTCAAACCTGCATCCTTCATAATCCTTAGAGACGGGATCTGAACTTCCATAGGCAAAACGGCTTCCATGCCATAAACCAAAGAAAATGGGGTTGCCCCAGTTGAAGTACGTATCGTCGTACGGTATCCATGCAGCGCAAACGGCAACATCTCATGCCAGTCTTTGTAAGTGACTGTCATTTTCTGAATGATCTTTTTAATGTTTTTGTTCGCAGCTTCAACAGCACCGTTCATCTTCGGCCGATAGGGAGATGAATTGTGATGATAAATCTTGAACTGTTCGCATAACGCAGTGATCATTGTGTTATTCAGATTTGTACCGTTGTCCGTGATGATTCTGTCTCGAACACCATACCGACATATGAGGTTATGTTTGATAAAGCGGGCAACCACATTTTTGGTGACAGAGGCGAAGGAAGCTGCTTCGACCCATTTAGTGAAGTAGTCAATGGCAACCAGGATGAAGCGATGTCCGTTGGAAGCCGTGGGCTTGATCTCTCCAATCATATCAATGCCCCACATTGCAAAGGGCCACGGAGCAGTCAGGACGTTGAGGGGAACCGGAGGAATATGAACTTTGTCAGCATAGACTTGACACTTGTGACAAGTACGGGAATGTTGATGGCAGTCAGCCTCCATGGTAGACCAGTAATAGCCTGCCCTTAGGATCTTCTTAGCCATTGTATGCCCGCTCAAGTGAGTGCCAAATGGTCCGCTGTGTATGTCGGTCATAATCAACTCTGCTTCAGCCTTATCCACACATCGGAGTAATACACAATCATGGCTTCGTTTGTAAAGGATGTCGTTGCTCAGGAAGAACTTAGCAGCGAATTTCCTTAAGAACTTCTTGTCATTCACGGAAGCTCCTTCAGGATAATCTTGGGTCTCGAGATACCTTTTGATTTCATGGAACCAAGGTTGTTCCACTACTTCTTCGGTATTAATCTCGTGACAATGCGCGGGTTCATCCATTCGCTCGATGGTGACTTGGGGAGCCTCGTTATCCCAGTTGAGTTTAAACATGGAGGACATTGTGGCTAGAGCATCTGCTAGCTGATTCTCTTCTCGCGGAAAGTGCTCGAAGGTAATTTGCTCGAAGTGAGGCAACAATGTCAGAACATGTTCTTTGTATGGAATAAGATTAGGATGTTTGGTATCCCAATCTCCTTTGATCTGGCTGATGACCAAAGCCGAGTCCCCGAATACGATCAAAGATTTGATCCCCAAGTCTATAGCATCCTTGAGACCAAAGATGCAGGCTTCATACTCAGCCATATTGTTTGTGCAACTGAAGCAAAGTCGGGCCGTGAAAGGAGTGTGGCATCCTTCCGGAGAAATGAGTACTGCGCCAATACCGTTTCCAAGCGCATTTGAAGCACCGTCGAAGTACAGGATCCATCGGGATCCCTTTTCGGGTCCGTCATACGGTCCGTCGCCTTTAATGTTGTCCAGATTCATGATGTCCTCGTCTGGGAAGTCAAATCTCATGGGTTGATAGTCTTCGATAGCCTGATGAGCCAGATGGTCAGCTAATACACTCCCTTTTATAGCTTTTTGGGTGGTGTACTGGATGTCATACTCAGTTAAGATCATTTGCCATCTAGCTATCCTTCCAGATAAAACGGGCTTCTCGAAGATATACTTGATAGGGTCCATTTTGGAAATCAACAAAGTAGTATGAGTCAACATGTACTGCCTTAGTCGGCGAGCAGCCCATACCAAAGCGCAGCAAGTTTTCTCGAGCAGTGAGTAGCGAGTCTCACAGTCGGTAAACTTTTTGCTAAGGTAATAAATAGCATGCTCTTTTCGACCAGACTCGTCATGCTGGCCCAAAACACACCCCATTGAGTTATCCAAGACGGTCAAATACATGATCAATGGTTTTCCTTCGACGGGTGGCATCAGAATAGGAGGTTCTAGCAAATACTCCTTGATTCTATCAAAAACAGCTTGGCAGTCGTCGTTCCATTCAACTACCTGATCTTTTTTCAAGAGTTTGAAAATTGGCTCACAGGTAGAAGTCAGATGCGAAATGAATCTGGCAATATAGTTTATGCGCCCCAAGAAACCTCTAACTTCCTTTTCAGTACGGGGAGCAGGCATCTCTTGTATTGCTTTTACTTTTGCCGGATCGACTTCAATGCCTTTGTTGCTTACAATGAATCCCAGGAGTTTACCGGACCTAACTCCAAAAGTGCATTTGCTTGGATTCAGCCTTAACTTGTATTCTTTCAATCTGGCAAACAGCTTTTCCAGATGTTCAAGGTGCTCTTCCTCTGTTTGCGACCGAGCTATCATATCGTCTACGTAAACTTCAATCTCATGATGTATCATGTCATGAAATAAAGCTACCATGGCGCGTTGATAAGTTGCCCCTGCGTTCTTCAGCCCGAACGGCATCACTTTGTAACAGAAAGTGCCCCATTGTGTGACAAAAGTTGTTTTCTCCATATCCTCGGGGGCCATTTTGATTTAATTATAGCCCGAGAATCCGTCCATGAAGGAAAACACCTTATGCTGAGCTGTATTGTCGATCAAGATGTCAATATGAGGTAGCGGGAAATCATCCTTAGGGCTGGCCCTATTCAAATCCCGGTAGTCCACACACATTCTGACTTTGCCATCCTTTTTAGGCACTGGCACAATGTTAGCGACCCATTGAGGATAGGATGTAACAGCCAGAAAGCCAGCATTGAACTGCTTCATTACTTCTGCTTTGATTTTTTCAGACATGTCAGGCCTCATTCGGCGAACCTTTTGCTTGATCGGTGGACAGTCTTCTCTTGTGGGGAGACGGTGAACCACGATGTCTGTGTCCAAACCTGGCATGTCTTCATAGGACCAAGCGAAGATTTCAACATACTCATTCAGTAACTGTACCAAGCGTTCCTTAACTTCTGGTTCCAGGTTGGCACCCACTTGCACCTCCTTCCGATTCTCCTCGGTTCCCAAGTTGACAGTTTCCAATGGCTCTTCATGCGGTAAGATGGCTCTTTCCTCTTGTTGCAGAAGTCTGGCTAGTTCCCCTGGTACTTCATAACCTTCGTCATCTTCATACTCGGCTAGATTGACCAGGTCTTCAGAGTTATTAAAAGATACAGCAGAATAGTCACCCATGGAATCCGGAGTGGATGGGTACCTGTATTGGTGAGTGTGGGTGTGTGTAAGGGATATCCATCCTTAAACAAAAATGCAAAAGGAAAGGAAATGAACACAAGCAGTTTATCAAATGAAAAACGTCCAATGAATCATTAAACATGGCATATGAATATGAAAAATAGTCAAAACCCTTACAAGTGGACCTACATGCCCCGGGCAAGGCAGGAGGTGAAAAAGATAGTGTACGGATTGTTTGAAAGTAAAATATTACAGACCAAAATAGGAAATGTTCGATAGATAAATTACTGAGGAATAAAGGTGATGGGGACAAAGTCTTTTGCCTCCCAATTGCTCAACCCTCCTCCGACAGTTGGATAAACCCAATCTTCAATGTTGCTGTCCTTATCTTCATCTTCCAAGGCGTTGATTCCGTAAGGAGAGATTTTGACTGGCACTCTCTCAATCTTTGACCGGCGCATAGCCTTCTGACCGGCAGCTGTGAAACCTAATCCAGACTTGTCAGCTTTATGCGGAAGATCGGGTAACTGCCCCCACGCTGAATTCTTCCCTTCTTTAACTGCAGCCCTTGCATCCTCCAGAGATGCCATTCTGGCCATCTGCCTTGGTGTCTCAGCTGTCAATTTCGCCACTGCTATCTCAGGAAGCACTTCTTCGAAATGTTGAAACGGTGTCTCAATAAACTCCCCTTCAACTTCCACATACCGGAAAGAATTTAAATGGCTAATCATGTACTCTTCTTCGCCGTGGACAGTAATGATCTTTCCCTTGACAGGGTACTTCAGCATCTGATGCAGGGATGAGGTGACTGCCCCAGCATGGTGTATCCAAGGTCTACCCAGCAGGCAGGAGTATGATGGGCGGATGTCCATTACGTAGAAAGTGGATTTAAACACCTCAGTACCTATCTTGACAGGAATTTCAACTTCTCCATGGACCATTCTTTTCGACCCATCGAAAGCTCTGACGACAATATCACTCGGCTTCAATTCCAACCCTTCGCAATCTAGCCGGTCCAAGGCCTTCTTAGGCAAAACATTCAGTGATGAACCGGTATCAACCAGAACATGTGCAAGGGTGGTTCCGCGACACTCGATTGAAATATGCAACGCATCATTGTGGTTTCGGCCTTTAGGGGTCAGGTCGGCATCAGAAAAACCTAGCCCATTGTCTGCAGTCAGGCTAGCCACGCAATGTTGAAATTGATCTGCAGAGGTTTCCTGGGGCACATGAGCTGCCTTTAGAAACTTAATCAAAGCTTGAGCGTGCGCTTCTGAGCAAAGTAACAGTGCCAGCATGGAGATCTTGGAGGGGGTTTGCCCCAACTGTTCCACCACATCGTAATCACTTCTCTTGATTATCCTCAAAATATCGTCCATTTCTTTCTTGGAAGCTTCTGGAATCGCCAAGGGTTGATCCCTCGTCCTGACGGGCCCATCTTGTATTCCTTTTCCTTTATCGGCAATGGTAGGAGAGACTGCACTAGGAACGAAAATTTCTTCAATCAAAGGAGTTCTGGCAGAGAGCTTTACTGGTGCGGGGATGACTTCTTTAGCTGATGAGGGTCCAAAGACTGCTTTTGAAGGAGCAATCTCTGGAGAAAATATCCTCCCACTCCTGGTGATTTTGCTGGTGCCCACAATATTACTAATGCTGGCTTCTTCATCATCTGAATCTTCTTCAATTATTTCAACTTGCTTGATACCATGGTAGTAGATGTCACCACCATAGTTCCAAGGTATCGACTTCTCAGAAACATAGGGAACAGGCCCCGGCATTGTTATCTTCAAAGGTATAGACTTTGCAGCTGGTGTAATCTTAACTGGCTTTTTGATGGCCTCGGAAAGATTGGCGTGAATGGTTATGATTGAGACATTTTCAACATGAACTGGAACGGCAGGAACTTTTTCGAACAAAATTTGTCGGCTATCCATGAGGCCTTGGATGCCTTTCTTCAATAGCGGACAATCAAACGGCAGAGAGTGGCAACAGTAGCAGTCTTCTTTACATCCCGGGAAGATCCCGGCCCTTAACAAATTCAACTTAATGGTTAACAGTGGAGTAGTCAAATCACTAACGTCAGCAACATACAGATCCTCTTCAATGGCATTGACATTCCGACCGTGCTTCGGCATAGGTGCAGATATCACATTGGGTTTTTCTGGAGCGTCAAACTCTACCTCCTTAGCCTCTATCAGGTCCTGGATCTTATGCTTGAGTGCCCAACAATCGTTGGTGTCGTGTCCAACACTGTCTGAATGATAGGCGCACTTAGCATTGGCATGATAATGCGGGGAAGACGTATTCACATTCTTTGGCACTTCTTTGATAGTGGCAAGATTTAATTTCAACAGATGGGGAAGCACCTGTGCTGGAGTCATATTAATACGGGTGAATTGCCAGTGTGGCCTTTCTACCCGTTGCTGATTTGGTCTGGATTGGTTGTAGCGAGGCGGCTCACTTGGAGTGTTTTGAATCATTACGGCCCCCACAGTCGGCCGACGCTCCACCTTCCCTGCTCTTCTTTGAGAATATACCATAGCTGTCTCCTTCTTAAACGGCTTCTTCTCAACACTTGCAGCGACACCCTTCTGAATCTTTCCTGACTTGATGCCAGCCTCAATTCTCTCGCCTGTTAAGATCAAATCAGTAAACCCCGCGGAAGAGTTACCAATTAAATGATTGAAAAATGGCCCAGATAGGGTCCCAAGAAACATATCAACGAGCTCCCGATCGGTTAAAGGAGGCTGCACCCTGCCAGCCAAATCCCTCCATTTTTGTGCATATTCTTTGAATCCCTCACTTGTTCCTAGTGACATACCCTGAAGTTGGGTACGAGTAGGAGCAAGATCGGAATTATACTGGTATTGTTTGTAAAAAGCGGTGGCCAAGTCTTCCCAACTTCTGACACTGGTTCCTTCTAACTGATAAAACCATTCCAACTGAGCCCCCGACAGGCTGTCTTGAAAGAAGTGAATCCAGAGGTTTTTATCTGCCGTATAGGGTTGAATTTTTCTCACATAAGACCTGAGATGTGTGATACGGTGGGAGAACTGACTTGAGGTTTTGCGTTTGTATTCGCAAATGTTGCGGTTAGCAAGAGTCGCCACCGACTTTTTATTTTATCCTAAGGAAAGGTTAAAAAGCACAGCAAAAACCTTTTGAGATGTTTTCTTGGGTTCGGGGAGTAGATTATAGAAAGGGAAGGTATTAGCACCCTTTCTATCCATGGTTATCCATGGGCTCTTAGTTACTTGCTTAGATCACTTGCCTTTTGTTTTCAATTGTTTTAAATGGTGCTTGAGTGTGTGGGTTTTGAAAATGTTTTTGAAAAGAGGCCAATGTGGTGGCAACCTTTGTAATGATCCATGTGGGGATGTATACAAAGATGTATGTCTTTTGAAAAAGTTTTCATTTGTTTTTGAAAGTTGTTTTGAAAGTGTAGTGATGTGTGATTTTGAAATTAGGCAAGTGTTTTGTTTTGCAAGTCGATTCAAGTAACTAAGAGGTTATCTACTCCTAAATTTCTCAAAAGATTATTGCTATACTTTAACCCTTTTAACAAGTTTGCTCCACCATTGTATTTGGTGGGCAACCTTGTGTTAGGATGTGAAAGGGACAGGCGCGGGTCATCGTTTAGACCATAATTGTAACGACGTTAAATGTCTTTGGGCAATCTTTCTAAGGGACTTGATCATTTGTTTTTGTTTGTTTTGAAAAGTTTTATCGAGGGACTATGATCATTCAAATTGTTTGCTTTGCCCAAAGATGTTCAACATACAATATGGCCCATTTATTTGAAGGCAACAAGTGGAATACCCTAGGGGGTGCAAGTGTGATTTGTGTGTCCATTTTCATGCTTGTTTATCTTGTATTAGGTCAAACTATTTTTTTATCGTTTTTCGCATACAAACCCTAATTCTAACATGTTATCATTAGAAAGCAATAAAGTGCGAAATTAAAATTACTAAGCTATTACAAAACCAAATATGGGAAGGGGGGTACAAATGTTCAAATGGGGATATTGACAAGAATTTAAATCTAAATTATTACATCAATTGGATATTTGCAATGCATAATTAAATGTAAATTAAATAAATATGTGAAATGCAAAAAAAAGAAAGTTTTTATGTGTATGAGAAAATATTATTTATGTAAAAGGACAAAGAAAATAAAAAATGTGTTATTTTTTTGAGTATCTTAATTTTAGGGCAAAAACCCTAATTTTAAAGGAAATGTATTATTACCTAATTTAATACAACTATTTATTTATTATTTTTCAAAAATAAAATAAAGAGAAGTATGTTATGGAAAAAGGTATTTTTATATCAAATATTAAATAAAAATGAAAAATCAAGTATTTTTATATTTTTGTCTTAAATATATTAATAATTACATATATATATATATGTATTAAACCCTAAATATGTGTTATATACAAAATAAACATTTATTTAATATTTTAATAAAATAAAATAAAAAGGTATTTTTTGTGTGAAATATTTTCAGAAAGTAAATGAAAATAAAAAGTGTATTTACATTATTTTTACATTTTTATTCTAATAATCATATATATGTATTTATGTACAAACAAAGAAATTAAACAAATAAATATGCAATAAATGCAAAAAGTGATGAAAAAAATATTTTTAATTTTTAAATAGCATGGGAAAAAATAAACAAAGTCAGCCAAAAAAGAAAAAGTCAAAAATGTTAAAAAATGAGCAAATGGGCTCAGGGGGGTGTAAACCAAAAAAAGATGGTGTGAAAAGAAAGAACACAAAAGCCCAGCCCAATGAAACACTGTCTTCAACCTTTGGCCAAGACTGAGTTCAAAAACGCGCGCCTCTTGCTTCAACATCAAGGTCCTGATTCTTTGATCCTTTGAACAAACTTCCAACACAAAACATGTAAAGCATAATCTCACGATTTCATACATATAAAGAACATGAACTATCTCTCTAAGATGAGGGAGAATTTCTCTCCCCCTCTTTTCTGACCTAACTTTTCTACCATTTTCAGAGCTCAAATTCTCTCTACTCAGACAAAAGAAATGAAAAGTAAAGCTATGTACATGTTCAGGGCTATGAGTAGGACCTTGTTTCTTCACAAACTTAAGACTAAAGATGCATAATAAGAGAGATACGAATTCAAACTTTTACCTGTGCAGTTGAACTTCTATGTGGAGAATGAGAGACTTTCAGTGCAATGTAATGATTGGAAAAGCTTCCTTGAGGTCCAGGGATGCTTTTTCAATGCTTACTTTGTCTTGAACCTTCTTGTATCAAGCTGTAGAACTTCACCTGCAAGTCAAAGATATGAAAATGGTGGAAGTGGTTAGAGCAACTACAGATCGTGCCTTAGCTTCTGGATAGTTTGCATATGTTATAAGGAAGGTAGAGGAACAGGTTGTGATCAAAATGCTCGAAGGGATTGAGAGATAGCACTCAATCTGCAGGGCTTGCTCTGTTTGAGCAGTTTTGTGGTGTTTCTGAGATGGAGAGTGTTTGAAAGGCAAAAGGCTCGTGCAAAAGCTTGGTTGGGTGATTTTGAATGTGTTTGATATCTTTTGTGTTGTGTTTGTAAGCTGAGATTCAAGTTTTCACAAGTTATGGACTTTTCTTCTTTTCTAAGCAACAAAAGCAAATTGGTGTTCTAGGTCAGTATAGGACCCCCTAATGTGCTGCATAAACATCTCTTGATCAGTGTGTTATGCACATAATCTTGTGCTAAGCAGATCTTCTATGTACTTGTTTGATTTACCAATTGACATAAAGCAAACTTTTGTAAAAATGGAAAGTTCACTTTATCCAAAAATGGATCAATCTTGTGTATAATGCTTGAATTCATGGAACAACACTTAGACACAATGAACAAGCATTAAATTAAGGAGTGTAATGTGGTTTAAGGACCTGCAAAGTAGCACAAACTATGCTGAGTTCAAATTTGCCAAGTTTATGAACATGTCTTGATGAAGAACAAAAGTGAATTTTTGCCAACTTGTGAAATTCGAATATCTCAAGTTATGAGGTTGTTTGATGAGTTCTTGGACATTTTGGAAAGCTTGGAATGTGTACTACAATCCATATTTGAAATGCAAATCAAAATTCCAAGTGGAAGGGTATGAAAAGTGGCCTTGAAGTAGGGTAGAAAACCTTGTCAAAATAGGTCAAATTTCACTAAGTTAAAAGATGGTTTAGTGCCCTTATTCAAAAAATTATAACTTGAGATACAAGCTTCAAATGAGAAAACTTTGTGAATCAAAGTTGTAGATTATGCAACAAGCTACAACTTTCATGTTTTGACTTTTGTTTGAATCCAAATGGATCATGGTGAAAAGATGGGGCAAAGTTGGGAAAAAATTAGTTTTTTTCATAACTTAGAAAAATTCTAAGTTATGAAAAATTCCATTTTCAAACCCTAATTTGCATTTTGAGATTTCTTGGTGAACAAGTTTCATGATTTGGCATGTTTTGATGAAAAATGAATCTTGACTCTTGATTTTGACCAAAAAGTCAAAGTTTGACTTTTCAGTATACAGTCAAAATTGATCAATTGACTGGGAAATTCAACTGTCAATCTTGTGTATTTGGGATCTTTTGAGTTTGATGAACATGTCAAGATAATTCCATTGAGTCCTTGAGGCCATATGGGAGCTTGGTTTGCCATTGGCTAGGTCAAACAGTCAAAAATTGCCTTTGTGCAGTCAAAACCCTAAAAATGACCATTTTGCCCTTTTGATGATCTGATCAAATTTCTTGGGGAATTGTGATCCAAACTTGATTAAATGGTCTATATGAGTTCATAATGTTGATGTGGATCAAATTTCATGAGGTTTGACTGTCAATTGGCCACAGTTGACTTTTCCCCAATACAATTGATTTCTAGGTCAACTGTCCAATTGACTGGGCAAAATTTGGAATCAAGACCTGAAACTTGGTATAGGTAAACTTGAGAGTCCAATATGAAGCATGAAAGTCATCTTAGGCATTTTAGGTCAAAACATCCTTAGGCAAACACAAACCCTAATTTGAGTCCACAATGCAAGAAGAAGTCTTGAGCAGAGGAAACCCTAACTGGATCTTGATCTTCAAAGGTCTTGTGATGAGAAAATGTTGAGGAAATGGGAGGGAAAATTTTGGGGTACAACAGTTGCCCATGTTCAATCTTCTTGGACCTGAAGAGTTAGATTGGCAAGTTTGCCTTTCGTGACTCGAGGGTAAAAGGAGATTGGACACTAGAGTGCCCGGAAATTTGCACTCGCATGCTGGAGTCTCAACAATGTGGTGCCGGGAATGGGCTTATAGATGCCATTTGGAAAGATGGTGGATAGGGAGATGGGCTTATAGATGCCATCTGGAGAAGTGACAGAACTTTGACGGGAATGGGCTTATAGATGCCATTTGGAAGTGTTGATCGCATAAGAGATTCCTTAGCGAGAACTTGTGTATTTAAGAAAGACAGATGTTTTCCTGGCTTGTTACAGGTGTTTGATCTTCAGTCTCCTTATGCAGATATGCCCTGGCTAGATACAGGTATTGAATCTACAATTGGCTGCTCAGATGTGCCCTGGCTGGATACAGGAGTCGAATCTGGAAATAGTCGTTTAATAGATGTGCCCTGGCTGGATACAGGAATCGAATCTTCGAACTCTTCAGACATGCCCTGGCTAGATACAGGAGTCGAGTCTGGAAATGTGGTCAACAGATATGCCCTGGCTGGATACAGGAATCGAATCTGGAGACGTTGTAGTTGATAGATGTGCCCTGGCTGGATACAGGAATCGAATCTTCGAACTCTTCAGACGTGCCCTGGCTAGATACAGGAATCGAGTCTGGAAACTGATCACTCTCAGATGTGCCCTGGCTAGATACAGGTATCGGATCTGGAATTGCGACAGTTGACGGTAATTGTTTTTTTTTTTTTTGGGATTGTCTTTTTCCTGAAAAGGTAAAAACGTAAGTTGTATGCAATGTCATGATGTATGATATGCATGATATCATGATGTTCAACATGAGATGTTGTATGCGTTTCATCCTGTATGGAAGTAAGATGTATGAAAATGTGAAATGTTTATGAGTGTAATTTCATCTTAGGAAAATAAATCCTTGACGAATGACCGGGAAGCTGCTCTGTGGAAGAGATACTTGGCCGAAATTCTGATGAGAGGCCTGCTGAGGACTTTAACGATGGATTCCGCTGAGGATAATGATGATAAACTCCGCTGGGGAACCCCAAAGATAAACTCTGCTTGGGAATACCAAAGATAGACTTCGCTGGGGATTGAAGGAACTTTGCCGAGAGCGATCTTCCGTGGCTTTTAGCTGAGGATAACCCAGTTATAAGTCCTTGTGAGGAAATAACTCTAAATAAAACTCGGGAGAGACGTCCGTACTTCGCCGGGGATAAGCTTGCAGAATCTACTGGGGATGAGCTTTTAAGACCTGCCGGGGAATGTTGTGCCTTTTTAGGATTGACGGGGAATCAACTCCGCTTGGGGAAAGTATTGTCGCATCCTGTCTTATTCTGCGGGGAATTGAGGTGATCTGGCCTCATTCTTCAGTTGAACCTACCTCGGTGCCTTGGCGGACCAAACAACCAGGCTGCATTAGACAACTCCATATTGCCCCTGTCTTTGATGTCACCTGTAATTAATCTCTTGTTTCATATGCGAATATTTATGAATCAGCAATTTAATGTCAAATGCATATATCAAAAACGAACATTGGACGTTCTTCGCAAGACAAAACAAAAAGAGGAAAACAATGGTAATTTGTATGAACAAGTGAATTTGTATTGATTTAAACTTTGCCTGTGAATAAGCGTTTTTTGTACAAGAGGCCGACATCCTAGTAAGAGGACATCGCCAAATAGTATATAGTTTATAATTTGAAAAAAGGAAACAAAACAGCTATGTGAATAATCCCACTGGGTTCCAACTCTGCTATCGCCTTTATGTCTTCGAACGTCTCATCGCCTTACTGCCTAATTTGAAGATGAAGCTGATTGGTCAATGCCGAAATCTGGGGCCAGATAGTTGATGCCGAATTCCGGATGCGAAGTGATCCAATGAGACATAGTGTTACGCTTTTATCCCTAACTTTTGCCTGGACCGCCCTTTCGGGTTTTCAGTCCACCGGGATACCCATTTTTGCCCAAGCCGCCCTTTCAGGTTTTCGACTTGCCGGGTGTACAGATTTTTTTTCATTTCATCCCTTATTTTTGCCCGAACCCTTTTGGTTCGCCGGGAAGCCCTTATTTTGCCTAGGTATGTCAACCTAGCGGGTCTTTTATTTATGCGTAGTATTTTTTCACTATGTCTGCATTGGCAGGGTGAGGAAGGTCGTCACCATCCATGGTGGTTAGGATCATGGCTCCTCCTGAGAACACACGTTTAACCACAAATGGCCCTTCGTACGTAGGGGTCCATTTGCCCCGGGGATCACTTTGAGGAAGGATGATGCGTTTGATTACCAGGTCCCCAACTTGATACTCTTGCGGTCTGACTTTCTTGTTAAATGCCCTGATCATCCGTTTCTGATACGTTTGACCATGACAGATAGCAGTGAGCCTCTTTTCGTCAATCAGATTTAATTGATCAAGTCGAGTTTGGATCCAATCATCTTCATTCAAGTCTGCATCCTTCATTATCCGGAGAGAGGGTATCTGGATTTCGATCGGCAAGACTGCCTCCATGCCATAGACCAAAGAGAAAGGAGTTGCCCCGGTTGACGTCCTTGCTGAGGTGCGGTATCCATGAAGAGCGAACGGTAACATCTCGTGCCAATCTTTATAGGTCACTGTCATCTTCTGCACAATTTTCTTGATATTTTTATTGGCTGCCTCTACAGCCCCATTCATCTTCGGCCGGTAGGGAGAAGAATTGTGGTGCTGTATCTTGAATTGTTCACAGAGTTCAGTGATCATTTTGTTATTGAGATTGGTACCGTTGTCCGTAATGATTCTTTCCGGGACTCCGTACCGACAGATCAGATTATGCCGGATGAAACGTGCCACGACACTCTTGGTTACTGTGGCATAGGAAGCTGCCTCAACCCATTTCGTGAAGTAATCGATTGCCACCAAGATGAAGCGATGCCCATTGGATGTCGTTGGTCGGATCTCACCGATCATATCGATGCCCCACATTGCGAAAGGCCAAGGTGCCGTTAGGACATTCAAAGGAACCGGAGGGATATGCACCTTGTCAGCATAGATCTGGCACTTATGACAAGTTCGGGAGTGCTGGTAACAATCGGCTTCCATTGTGGACCAGAAATATCCTGCCCGAAGGATTTTCTTAGCCATGGTGTGTCCACTGGAATGTGTTCCAAATGTACCTTCATGCAGTTCCATCATGATTTTCTCAGCTTCAGCCTTATCCACACAACGCAGCAGAGTCGAATCATGATTCCGTTTGTAGAGAATGTCGTTGCTGAGGAAGAATTTTGCAGCAAACCTCCTCATGAACTTCTTATCATTGACAGACGCACCTTCAGGGTATTCCTGAGCTTCCAAGTACCTCTTCACCTCATGATACCAGGGTTTTTCAGTCACCTTTTCAGCCTCGAGCTCGCAGCAGTATGCCGGTTCATCCAACTTCCAGATTATGATTCGGGGAGCCTCATTGTCCCATTTAACTTTGAACATTGAAGACATCGTGGCTAGTGCGTCCGCTAGCTGATTCTCCTCTCTGGGGAAATGCTCAAAAGTTATCTCTTCAAAGTGGGGGAGCAAGGTCGACACATACTCCTTGTAAGGAATAAGATTCAGGTGTTTCGTATCCCACTCGCCTTTGATCTGATTGATCACGAGAGCGGAATCTCCTAAAACACTTAGAAATTTTATCCTCAAATCGATTGCAGCTTGTAAACCCATGATACATGCCTCGTATTCTGCCATATTGTTGGTGCAGCTGAAACATAATCGGGCGGTGAGGGGAGTATGAGTTCCTTTGGGAGATATGATTACAGCGCCGACGCTGTTACCCAAAGCATTGGAGGCTCCATCAAAATGCATAGACCATCGGGATCCTTCCTCAGGTCCTTCATCCGGTCCAGGTACTTCACAGTCAGTTACCACCATGATGTCTTCATCCGGAAAATCAAAGTTTAATGATTGGTAATCGTCCACAGGTTGGTGTGCCAAATGATCGGCCAGTACACTTCCCTTAATTGCTTTCTGAGTTGTATACTGGATGTCATATTCTGTCAAGATCATTTGCCATCTCGCTATTCTCCCAGACAGAGCGGGCTTTTCAAATATGTACTTTATGGGATCCATCTTTGAAATCAATAAAGTAGTATGAGTCAGCATATACTGTCTCAGCCGGCGAGCAGCCCATACAAGAGCGCAGCAAGTTTTCTCAAGCAGTGAGTAACGAGACTCACAGTCGGTAAACTTTTTGCTCAAATAATAAATAGCGTGCTCTTTTCGGCCAGACTCGTCATGCTGCCCCAGCACACACCCCATTGAATTATCAAGCACTGTCAAGTAAAGTATCAGAGGTCTTCCTTCCACCGGTGGCATAAGAATGGGTGGCTCTTGGAGATATTCCTTTATTCTTTCAAAGGCGGCATGACACTCATCATTCCAGCGTACCACTTGATCTTTCTTCAGTAATTTGAAGATTGGCTCACAAGTAGCAGTCAGATGTGAGATGAATCGGGCAATGTAATTCAGTCATCCTAGGAAACCTCTGACTTCTTTCTCTGTTTTTGGAGTCGGCATCTCTTGTATGGCTTTTACCTTGGCAGGGTCCACCTGAATACCCTTATCACTTACAATGAAACCTAGCAATTTTCCGGATCTTACCCCAAAGGTGCATTTGTTGGGATTCAACCTTAGCTTGTATAACTTGAGTCGGTCAAACAACTTCCTCAGATGGTCAAGGTGCTCCTCCTCAGTTTGAGACCTTGCAATCATGTCATCAACATATACTTCAATCTCATGATGGATCATATCATGAAATAAAGCAACCATGGCACGCTGATAGGTTGCCCCAGCATTTTTCAATCCGAATGGCATGACCTTATAACAGAAGGTGCCCCACTGAGTCACGAAGGTTGTCTTCTCCATATCTTCTAGAGCCATCTTGATCTGATTATACCCTGAGAAGCCATCCATGAAGGAGAACACCTTGTGTTGAGCTGTATTGTCAACAAGGACATCGATGTGAGGTAGGGGGAAGTCATCTTTGGGGCTGGCCCTGTTCAGATCCCTGTAGTCAACACACATTCTGACCTTACCGTCCTTTTTCGGCACTGGCACCACATTGGCAACCCACTGAGGGTAAGAAGTCACTGCAAGGAACCCGGCATCAAACTGTTTCATAACCTCGGCCTTGATCTTTTCAGACATCTCTGGACGCATCCGTCGGACTTTTTGCTTTACCGGAGGGCAATCTTCCTTGGTTGGCAGGTGGTGAACTACAATGTCGGCATCCAAACCAGGCATATCTTCATAGGACCAAGCAAAAATCTCCATGTAGTCTTGTAGCATCTGGATCAATCGTTGCTTCACGCTGAGCTCTAGATTGGCACCAATCTTGACCTCTTTCCTATCTGTCTCAGTACCCAGGTTAATTGTCTCCACAGGCTCTTCATGTGGTTGAATAGCCCTCTCTTCCTGTAGTAGCAGTCTCGCGAGTTCACCAGGCACTTCGCAACCATCTTCACCTTCGTCTTCGGCCAAGTTGATCGGATTTTCGAAGTCATAACTGGCGGTAGCAGAGCTGTTACCAGTAAGATCCAGAGTGGATTGAAACCTGTATAAGTGAGTGTGTGTAAATACAGCTGTTTTGCAATGTATATAACAAAGAAAGGAAAAGAGCAAAAGATTTGAAATGCAACAAACGTCCAATGTTTTGATTGATGATATATGAAAATGTCATACAAAAAGCCCTCACAAATGGAGCTACGATGCCCCGGGTAGGACACCGAGCCAACAAAGTTTTGACATATTGTTTGTTACAAATTTGGAAATCAAAAGAAATCAATTACTGCGTGACAAATGTGATAGGGGTAAAATCCTTTGCCGTCCAGTTGCTCGGTCCGTTGCTGGCAGTCGGGTAGATCCAACTATCAAACTCCGCTTCTTCTGCATCTTCCTCAATAGCGTTCACCCTTGAGCTGGAAATAAACACCGGAGCCTTTCCGATCTTCTCTTTGCGTACCGCCTTCTGAGCCTCTGCAGTAAAGCCTAGCCCAAACTTGTCGTTCTTCTGAGTGAAGTCAGGAAGCTGACCCCAGTGTGCACAATTGCCTTTCTGAACCACAGCCCGGGCATCCCTTAGGGAAGCCATCTTCAAGGAATCATTCTCTTCGGCTATTGTCTCTGCAGCGGCTGAAATTGGATGCACCTCCTCGAAATGCTGAAAGGGGGTTTCAATGAACTCTCCGTCCATCTCAATGTACCTGAAGGAATTCAAATGGATCACCATATACTCCTCTTCTCCTTGCACAGTGACGATCTTCCCCCTGACGGGATACTTCAGCTTCTGGTGCAAGGTGGAGGTCACTGCCCCAGCTTTATGGATCCAAGGTCGACCCAACAGACAAGAGTACGATGGACGTATATCCATCACATAAAAGGTAGAGTCAAACACTTGAGAGCCCACACGAATAGGGATGTTAACCTCTCCATGAACCATCCTTTTGGAACCGTCAAAGGCCCTGACAATGATATTGCTGGGCTTCAACTCCAAGCCTTCATAATCCAGACGATCCAAAGCCTTTTTCGGTAGAACATTCAAGGAAGAACCAGTATCTACTAATACATGTGCCAGAGTAGTGCCCCTGCATTCGATAGAGACATGCAGGGCATCATTGTGGTCTCTCTCTTTTGCGGTCAGGTCAGCATCTGAAAAACCCAAGCCGTTGTCCGCCGTCAGATTCGCTATGCAGTCAGTGAACTGGACTGCAGACGTCTCTTGCGGCACATGGGCCGTCTTGAGAAATGAGATTAGGGCCTTAGCATGGGCCTCGGAGCATAGCAATAGGGAGAGCAGGGAGATCTTGGAGGGTGTATGCCCCAACTGCTCGACAACATTAAAATCACTTTTCTTTATTATTTTCAGAATCTCCTCCATTTCTTGTCGGGAGGCCTCAGCATTTATGGGTATCGGCGCCTCCATCCGGGCAGGCTCTTCTTCAATCTCTTTGCCCCGAGCATTTGATGACTCGGCAGCAGGGGACACAATTTGATCAGCAACAGGATTAGGTAAACTTGTAGGTTTTATGAGGAGGGGTTTTCGAATAGCGGGCGGCGCAATGTCAGGCGAGAAGAGCCTGCCACTGCGGGTGACTTTAGCTGGACCGGTGATATCGCAGATACTGGCACTAGCGTCAAATTCTTGCTTGATTCCATTTACATACACGTCTGCCCCATAATGCCAGGGGACAGCTTTATCAGATACGTAGGAGAGGGGCCCCGGAACAGTAATGATCACAGGCGCAATTGTCATGATTTGAATAGGCTTCTTCGGGGGAGCCTTGATTGGATTTTTGAAGATGGTAATCACGGAAACTTCTTTCATCGGAACCAATTGAACAACAGTCTTTTTGAATAGAATCTCCTTGCTATCCATTAGGCCCTGGATGCCTAACCTTAGCAAGGGACAATCAGATGGGGAAATAGCACAGAATGGGCAACCTTCACCGCAACCCGGAAATAAACCGGACCGCAATAGGTTCTTCTTAACAGTCTTCAGAGGGGTAACAACTTCATCTACCGAAGCAGCGTACACTTCTTCCTCAACGGCATTTACCCTATGCTGGGGCATAGGAGCCGTTACAACATTTGGTCTTTCCGGCGCTTCAAACTGAATTTCTTTCGCGTCGATCAGATCTTGCACTTTGTTTCTTAAGGCCCAACAATCATCAGTAGTGTGCCCGGGACTATCAGAATGATAAGCACACCGGGCATTTGGGTTGTATTTAGGAGACGCAGTGTTGACGACCTTAGGAGCTTCTTTGAGGGTCACCAGGTTGGTGGATAACAGTTGGGGTAAAATTTGAGATAATGTCATACTTAGTCGGGTATACTGCCTCTTGGGCCTTTCGCTTCTTTGTTGATTGTACTGCTGAGGAGCAGCAACAGGTTTGGAGATGACCAAAGCATTGACAGCTTGGCGACTTTCGGGCTTGACTTGTCTTCTAGGACCATAGACGGCACTTGCTTCTTTCTTAAACGGCCTCTTCTCAGCACTTGTAGAGGCAGCCTTCTGTATCTTGCCTGACCTGATGCCAGCTTCAATTCTCTCTCCCGTTAATATCAAATCTGTAAATCCAGCGGAGGAGTTACCAACCAAATGATTGAAAAACGGACCAGACAACGTCCCGAGGAACATATCAACCAGCTCTCGATCAGTTAATGGAGGCTGCACCCTGCCAGCCAAATCTCTCCATTTTTAAGCGTACTCTTTGAACCCTTCACCCGTTCCTAGAGACATACCCTGAAGTTGGGTACGCGTAGGAGCGAGGTCAGAATTGTATTGGTATTGTCTGTAGAATGCGGTTGCCAAATCCTCCCAGTGTCGGATGCTAGCTCCATCCAATTGGTAGAACCATTCAAGCTGTGACCCCGAGAGGCTGTCTTGGAAGAAGTGAATCCAAAGGTTCTTATCCGCCGTGTAAGGTTGGATTTTCCTTACATACGACCTCAGATGCAGCTTTGGGCAGGAGACCCCATCATACTTGGCGAAGGCAGGCGCCTTAAACTTGTGTGGAATGACTACCCCAGAAGATAACCCCAAATCTCCGAAATCCAGTCCTGGCACATTCTGAATTTCCATAGCGCTCAAGCGGTCCTCCAATTGTTTGTATCTGTCAGCAGCAGGTGGGTATTGTTTGTCGTTATAGTCTGTCTCGTTGTCGGAGACTGCGGGACTAGGAGCTCCTCCCCCTTGGGGACTGTTTTTCTCAGCAGAAGAAGTGGTTGGATCAGCTTCATTGTGGAGTGTGTTCCCAAATCGGCGTCCGGCGTTGAACAATGCGGTCCTCTTTTTCTTCTTCTTCTTCATGAGTAGAGTCTTCAACTCTTGCTGACCTTGGGCTAGGCTTAGGACCATCTCTTGAAACTGTGCGCTTTGGGCCTGAAGGGCCTTGATTGCTTGCTCACTGGAGGATTCTGGATTCATGATGACTGTGCACACAAACAGCGAAGAAAATTAAGCAACCTGCGAAATAGGGTACCTGCTATGCATATGGTGCAATGGAATGCGTATGTATGCAATGCATTCAAGGATTTAGAATATTCAAAATTTGTTGTAGACAAAAAAGAGCGCACATCATATTAATAAGGACAAATTCGTTAGTACATAAACGCCTCATGGGCCAAATATTACAAAATGACTCCCTAAGGTAAAAAGACATTGCGCATCCTCTTTGGCGCGATGTAGGTGTTGAGATTCCTTTCCTCGTGCAGCAGGCGGGTGAGTTCCAGGACCTTCTTTTCACTAGCATGTAGACTGGTCTCAAGAGAATTCCGTTCTTCCTTAAGATGGACCCAGCTCTTCTGCATCTCTTCCCAGGAGGTGGGCATGTCAGGATGTTGAATGGTGTAGGATGCTTCTCCTTCCAAGACTGGTTCTTTGATCACAGGAAGCATATGAGGATAAGGCATCACTAATTTCTGGGAGCGGGCTCGTACCCACTTGAGGTAAGGTTCCAACAGGATGGAGTTCCGGTGCCCCAATGTCTTGCTGTCTATCCTACTTGGCATCCTCCAAGCTCTGATAAATCTCTGACGAAGTCCTTGAGTATCGTTGTCGAAGTCAAAAACTATGTCGGGAATTAACATGTCATGAGGGCCATCCTTCCGAGCATAACCAAACTGTCTCCAAGCCAGGCATGGGTTGTAAGTAATACCTCCTTTGATTCCAAATAAAGGAACATTGGGGTACTCCCCACAACGATCAATGATAGTGATGTCTTCCCTAGACCTAGGACACCAATGTATATCTGCATGCGTGAGAGTCATTAACCGTTGTGACCACCTCAAACCCCGCTCGTTCTTCAAAACTGATTGTGGAAGGTGCGAAATAAACCACCTTCCCAGGAGAGGAGTGCAACACAAAAGGACACCCCTTCTTCTCATGGTTCGAGTGTAACATGAGTGAAGGATGTCCCCCAACAGTGTAGGTATAGGATTCTTGGTCATGAAGATCTGGACAGCACTGATATCAATAAGCTGATCTGGGTTAGGGAACAACACCAAACCATAGACAAGGAGGGCCATGACTTCTTCAAAAGCTCGTAGGTCAAGAGAGTTCCAACATTCTTGAGCCTTTTCAAACAGAAATCTAGCTAAGAATCCTTTGATACCACTTCTAACTTCCCAATGTCCCTTGAGGTCAGATGTCTGTAGGTGTAAGGCTTTAGCAATCTCTTCAAGCTTGGGTTCCTCTTCCGTACCGTTGTAGGGTAGTTGATCGAGGATAGGGACCTTCAGAAGTCGGGAGAACTCTTCCAATGTAGGCACCAACTGATAATCCGGGAAGGTGAAGCAGTGATGCAGAGGGTCAAAGAATTGGAACAGGACCTTTATCAAGTCCTCCTTAATGTTGGTGTTAACCAAGTTGATGAGTCTTCCATGTCTCTCACTGAATGAAGAACCCTCGGGAATCCTGGACAGAAGTTCCTTAAGCTGAGGAGGGATCTTTACAAGGCTAATCTGAATTGTCTTTCTGCGAGCAGTTTCCATGTCCTATAAAACAAGAACAAAGATGAAGATTCGAAACCCTTGAAATGGTTAGTCAATGCTCATGATGTTTGTATGATGTAATGATGTGATGATTAAATGCACTATAAACATTCACAGAGGCAAAACATGGTAAGGCACACAAGTCACACCAACCCTTAGAGTTTAGGCCTGCATGGGGTCTGGGTATTACCCTCTTGAAGTTTGGTGGGCTCAACCTGTCCTATCAAAAGTAACCGGGTTCTAAAGGTCCCAATATCACTGGATTGCTTTCATTGTTCATCGTTTCGATTTAGCCACTGAACTGGCGACCGAAATATTCCAGGAAAGCAAACCTCAATTGAGTGTAGTATCGAGTATCAACCAACCTCGGACTGCACCAAAGTCAGTTATCTCACTACCCCTAAAAGGCCAAGATGGTTCAATTAAGGTTCCTAAGGTCAGTTGATGCTTCATGACACCACGCGGCGGCCCCGTACTCTCCTTGACTGAACTCAAGGGTTACCGGTACACACCAAAGTGCCACATCAACGTAGCAGACTGCTTCAACCATGTCGGTATACCCCGCACAGTTCCCTCACAGCCTTGTTGCTACCTAAAAGGGTTTCTCAGATCCGGGTTAGGATCTATAAAACTCCGATACAAAGCCCACAAGATGTAAAAGCAAACAAAGCAAGCAATTGAAAACAAAGGTGATCTATACCCTAAGGTTACTCCACTTTAAAAGTTCGTCCCCAGCAGAGTCGCCAGTTCTGTGATACGGTGGGAGAACTGACTTGAGGTTTTGCGTTTGTATTTGCAAATGTTGCGGTTAGCAAGAGTCGCCACCGACTTTTTATTTTATCCTAAGGAAAGGTTAAAAAGCACAGCAAAAACCTTTTGAGATGTTTTCTTGGGTTCGGGGAGTAGATTATAGAAAGGGAAGGTATTAGCACCCTTTCTATCCATGGTTATCCATGGGCTCTTAGTTACTTGCTTAGATCACTTGCCTTTTGTTTTCAATTGTTTTAAATGGTGCTTGAGTGTGTGGGTTTTGAAAATGTTTTTGAAAAGAGGCCAATGTGGTGGCAACCTTTGTAATGATCCATGTGGGGATGTATACAAAGATGTATGTCTTTTGAAAAAGTTTTCATTTGTTTTTGAAAGTTGTTTTGAAAGTGTAGTGATGTGTGATTTTGAAATTAGGCAAGTGTTTTGTTTTGCAAGTCGATTCAAGTAACTAAGAGGTTATCTACTCCTAAATTTCTCAAAAGATTATTGCTATACTTTAACCCTTTTAACAAGTTTGCTCCACCATTGTATTTGGTGGGCAACCTTGTGTTAGGATGTGAAAGGGACAGGCGCGGGTCATCGTTTAGACCATAATTGTAACGACGTTAAATGTCTTTGGGCAATATTTCTAAGGGACTTGATCATTTGTTTTTGTTTGTTTTGAAAAGTTTTATCGAGGGACTATGATCATTCAAATTGTTTGCTTTGCCCAAAGATGTTCAACATACAATATGGCCCATTTATTTGAAGGCAACAAGTGGAATACCCTAGGGGGTGCAAGTGTGATTTGTGTGTCCATTTTCATGCTTGTTTATCTTGTATTAGGTCAAACTATTTTTTTATCGTTTTTCGCATACAAACCCTAATTCTAACATGTTATCATTAGAAAGCAATAAAGTGCGAAATTAAAATTACTAAGCTATTACAAAACCAAATATGGGAAGGGGGTACAAATGTTCAAATGGGGATATTGACAAGAATTTAAATCTAAATTATTACATCAATTGGATATTTGCAATGCATAATTAAATGTAAATTAAATAAATATGTGAAATGCAAAAAAAAGAAAGTTTTTATGTGTATGAGAAAATATTATTTATGTAAAAGGACAAAGAAAATAAAAAATGTGTTATTTTTTTGAGTATCTTAATTTTAGGGCAAAAACCCTAATTTTAAAGGAAATGTATTATTACCTAATTTAATACAACTATTTATTTATTATTTTTCAAAAATAAAATAAAGAGAAGTATGTTATGGAAAAAGGTATTTTTATATCAAATATTAAATAAAAATGAAAAATCAAGTATTTTTATATTTTTGTCTTAAATATATTAATAATTACATATATATATATGTATTAAACCCTAAATATGTGTTATATACAAAATAAACATTTATTTAATATTTTAATAAAATAAAATAAAAAGGTATTTTTTGTGTGAAATATTTTCAGAAAGTAAATGAAAATAAAAAGTGTATTTACATTATTTTTACATTTTTATTCTAATAATCATATATATGTATTTATGTACAAACAAAGAAATTAAACAAATAAATATGCAATAAATGCAAAAAGTGATGAAAAAAATATTTTTAATTTTTAAATAGCATGGGAAAAAATAAACAAAGTCAGCCAAAAAAGAAAAAGTCAAAAATGTTAAAAAATGAGCAAATGGGCTCAGGGGGGTGTAAACCAAAAAAAGATGGTGTGAAAAGAAAGAACACAAAAGCCCAGCCCAATGAAACACTGTCTTCAACCTTTGGCCAAGACTGAGTTCAAAAACGCGCGCCTCTTGCTTCAACATCAAGGTCCTGATTCTTTGATCCTTTGAACAAACTTCCAACACAAAACATGTAAAGCATAATCTCACGATTTCATACATATAAAGAACATGAACTATCTCTCTAAGATGAGGGAGAATTTCTCTCCCCCTCTTTTCTGACCTAACTTTTCTACCATTTTCAGAGCTCAAATTCTCTCTACTCAGACAAAAGAAATGAAAAGTAAAGCTATGTACATGTTCAGGGCTATGAGTAGGACCTTGTTTCTTCACAAACTTAAGACTAAAGATGCATAATAAGAGAGATACGAATTCAAACTTTTACCTGTGCAGTTGAACTTCTATGTGGAGAATGAGAGACTTTCAGTGCAATGTAATGATTGGAAAAGCTTCCTTGAGGTCCAGGGATGCTTTTTCAATGCTTACTTTGTCTTGAACCTTCTTGTATCAAGCTGTAGAACTTCACCTGCAAGTCAAAGATATGAAAATGGTGGAAGTGGTTAGAGCAACTACAGATCGTGCCTTAGCTTCTGGATAGTTTGCATATGTTATAAGGAAGGTAGAGGAACAGGTTGTGATCTTGATTGGATTTTTGAAGATGGTAATCACGGAAACTTCTTTCATCGGAACCAATTGAACAGCAGTCTTTTTGAATAGAATCTCCTTGCTATCCATTAGGCCCTGGATGCCTAACCTTAGCAAGGGACAATCAGATGGGGAAATAGCACAGAATGGGCAACCTTCACCGCAACCCGGAAATAAACCGGACCGCAATAGGTTCTTCTTAACAGTCTTCAGAGGGGTAACAACTTCATCTACCGAAGCAGCGTACACTTCTTCCTCAACGGCATTTACCCTATGCTGGGGCATAGGAGCCGTTACAACATTTGGTCTTTCCGGCGCTTCAAACTGAATTTCTTTCGCGTCGATCAGATCTTGCACTTTGTTTCTTAAGGCCCAACAATCATCAGTAGTGTGCCCGGGACTATCAGAATGATAAGCACACCGGGCATTTGGGTTGTATTTAGGAGACGCAGTGTTGACGACCTTAGGAGCTTCTTTGAGGGTCACCAGGTTGGTGGATAACAGTTGGGGTAAAATTTGAGATAATGTCATACTTAGTCGGGTATACTGCCTCTTGGGCCTTTCGCTTCTTTGTTGATTGTACTGCTGAGGAGCAGCAACAGGTTTGGAGATGACCAAAGCATTGACAGCTTGGCGACTTTCGGGCTTGACTTGTCTTCTAGGACCATAGACGGCACTTGCTTCTTTCTTAAACGGCCTCTTCTCAGCACTTGTAGAGGCAGCCTTCTGTATCTTGCCTGACCTGATGCCAGCTTCAATTCTCTCTCCCGTTAATATCAAATCTGTAAATCCAGCGGAGGAGTTACCAACCAAATGATTGAAAAACGGACCAGACAACGTCCCGAGGAACATATCAACCAGCTCTCGATCAGTTAATGGAGGCTGCACCCTGCCAGCCAAATCTCTCCATTTTTAAGCGTACTCTTTGAACCCTTCACCCGTTCCTAGAGACATACCCTGAAGTTGGGTACGCGTAGGAGCGAGGTCAGAATTGTATTGGTATTGTCTGTAGAATGCGGTTGCCAAATCCTCCCAGTGTCGGATGCTAGCTCCATCCAATTGGTAGAACCATTCAAGCTGTGACCCCGAGAGGCTGTCTTGGAAGAAGTGAATCCAAAGGTTCTTATCCGCCGTGTAAGGTTGGATTTTCCTTACATACGACCTCAGATGCAGCTTTGGGCAGGAGACCCCATCATACTTGGCGAAGGCAGGCGCCTTAAACTTGTGTGGAATGACTACCCCAGAAGATAACCCCAAATCTCCGAAATCCAGTCCTGGCACATTCTGAATTTCCATAGCGCTCAAGCGGTCCTCCAATTGTTTGTATCTGTCAGCAGCAGGTGGGTATTGTTTGTCGTTATAGTCTGTCTCGTTGTCGGAGACTGCGGGACTAGGAGCTCCTCCCCCTTGGGGACTGTTTTTCTCAGCAGAAGAAGTGGTTGGATCAGCTTCATTGTGGAGTGTGTTCCCAAATCGGCGTCCGGCGTTGAACAATGCGGTCCTCTTTTTCTTCTTCTTCTTCATGAGTAGAGTCTTCAACTCTTGCTGACCTTGGGCTAGGCTTAGGACCATCTCTTGAAACTGTGCGCTTTGGGCCTGAAGGGCCTTGATTGCTTGCTCACTGGAGGATTCTGGATTCATGATGACTGTGCACACAAACAGCGAAGAAAATTAAGCAACCTGCGAAATAGGGTACCTGCTATGCATATGGTGCAATGGAATGCGTATGTATGCAATGCATTCAAGGATTTAGAATATTCAAAATTTGTTGTAGACAAAAAAGAGCGCACATCATATTAATAAGGACAAATTCGTTAGTACATAAACGCCTCATGGGCCAAATATTACAAAATGACTCCCTAAGGTAAAAAGACATTGCGCATCCTCTTTGGCGCGATGTAGGTGTTGAGATTCCTTTCCTCGTGCAGCAGGCGGGTGAGTTCCAGGACCTTCTTTTCACTAGCATGTAGACTGGTCTCAAGAGAATTCCGTTCTTCCTTAAGATGGACCCAGCTCTTCTGCATCTCTTCCCAGGAGGTGGGCATGTCAGGATGTTGAATGGTGTAGGATGCTTCTCCTTCCAAGACTGGTTCTTTGATCACAGGAAGCATATGAGGATAAGGCATCACTAATTTCTGGGAGCGGGCTCGTACCCACTTGAGGTAAGGTTCCAACAGGATGGAGTTCCGGTGCCCCAATGTCTTGCTGTCTATCCTACTTGGCATCCTCCAAGCTCTGATAAATCTCTGACGAAGTCCTTGAGTATCGTTGTCGAAGTCAAAAACTATGTCGGGAATTAACATGTCATGAGGGCCATCCTTCCGAGCATAACCAAACTGTCTCCAAGCCAGGCATGGGTTGTAAGTAATACCTCCTTTGATTCCAAATAAAGGAACATTGGGGTACTCCCCACAACGATCAATGATAGTGATGTCTTCCCTAGACCTAGGACACCAATGTATATCTGCATGCGTGAGAGTCATTAACCGTTGTGACCACCTCAAACCCCGCTCGTTCTTCAAAACTGATTGTGGAAGGTGCGAAATAAACCACCTTCCCAGGAGAGGAGTGCAACACAAAAGGACACCCCTTCTTCTCATGGTTCGAGTGTAACATGAGTGAAGGATGTCCCCCAACAGTGTAGGTATAGGATTCTTGGTCATGAAGATCTGGACAGCACTGATATCAATAAGCTGATCTGGGTTAGGGAACAACACCAAACCATAGACAAGGAGGGCCATGACTTCTTCAAAAGCTCGTAGGTCAAGAGAGTTCCAACATTCTTGAGCCTTTTCAAACAGAAATCTAGCTAAGAATCCTTTGATACCACTTCTAACTTCCCAATGTCCCTTGAGGTCAGATGTCTGTAGGTGTAAGGCTTTAGCAATCTCTTCAAGCTTGGGTTCCTCTTCCGTACCGTTGTAGGGTAGTTGATCGAGGATAGGGACCTTCAGAAGTCGGGAGAACTCTTCCAATGTAGGCACCAACTGATAATCCGGGAAGGTGAAGCAGTGATGCAGAGGGTCAAAGAATTGGAACAGGACCTTTATCAAGTCCTCCTTAATGTTGGTGTTAACCAAGTTGATGAGTCTTCCATGTCTCTCACTGAATGAAGAACCCTCGGGAATCCTGGACAGAAGTTCCTTAAGCTGAGGAGGGATCTTTACAAGGCTAATCTGAATTGTCTTTCTGCGAGCAGTTTCCATGTCCTATAAAACAAGAACAAAGATGAAGATTCGAAACCCTTGAAATGGTTAGTCAATGCTCATGATGTTTGTATGATGTAATGATGTGATGATTAAATGCACTATAAACATTCACAGAGGCAAAACATGGTAAGGCACACAAGTCACACCAACCCTTAGAGTTTAGGCCTGCATGGGGTCTGGGTATTACCCTCTTGAAGTTTGGTGGGCTCAACCTGTCCTATCAAAAGTAACCGGGTTCTAAAGGTCCCAATATCACTGGATTGCTTTCATTGTTCATCGTTTCGATTTAGCCACTGAACTGGCGACCGAAATATTCCAGGAAAGCAAACCTCAATTGAGTGTAGTATCGAGTATCAACCAACCTCGGACTGCACCAAAGTCAGTTATCTCACTACCCCTAAAAGGCCAAGATGGTTCAATTAAGGTTCCTAAGGTCAGTTGATGCTTCATGACACCACGCGGCGGCCCCGTACTCTCCTTGACTGAACTCAAGGGTTACCGGTACACACCAAAGTGCCACATCAACGTAGCAGACTGCTTCAACCATGTCGGTATACCCCGCACAGTTCCCTCACAGCCTTGTTGCTACCTAAAAGGGTTTCTCAGATCCGGGTTAGGATCTATAAAACTCCGATACAAAGCCCACAAGATGTAAAAGCAAACAAAGCAAGCAATTGAAAACAAAGGTGATCTATACCCTAAGGTTACTCCACTTTAAAAGTTCGTCCCCAGCAGAGTCGCCAGTTCTGTGATACGGTGGGAGAACTGACTTGAGGTTTTGCGTTTGTATTTGCAAATGTTGCGGTTAGCAAGAGTCGCCACCGACTTTTTATTTTATCCTAAGGAAAGGTTAAAAAGCACAGCAAAAACCTTTTGAGATGTTTTCTTGGGTTCGGGGAGTAGATTATAGAAAGGGAAGGTATTAGCACCCTTTCTATCCATGGTTATCCATGGGCTCTTAGTTACTTGCTTAGATCACTTGCCTTTTGTTTTCAATTGTTTTAAATGGTGCTTGAGTGTGTGGGTTTTGAAAATGTTTTTGAAAAGAGGCCAATGTGGTGGCAACCTTTGTAATGATCCATGTGGGGATGTATACAAAGATGTATGTCTTTTGAAAAAGTTTTCATTTGTTTTTGAAAGTTGTTTTGAAAGTGTAGTGATGTGTGATTTTGAAATTAGGCAAGTGTTTTGTTTTGCAAGTCGATTCAAGTAACTAAGAGGTTATCTACTCCTAAATTTCTCAAAAGATTATTGCTATACTTTAACCCTTTTAACAAGTTTGCTCCACCATTGTATTTGGTGGGCAACCTTGTGTTAGGATGTGAAAGGGACAGGCGCGGGTCATCGTTTAGACCATAATTGTAACGACGTTAAATGTCTTTGGGCAATATTTCTAAGGGACTTGATCATTTGTTTTTGTTTGTTTTGAAAAGTTTTATCGAGGGACTATGATCATTCAAATTGTTTGCTTTGCCCAAAGATGTTCAACATACAATATGGCCCATTTATTTGAAGGCAACAAGTGGAATACCCTAGGGGGTGCAAGTGTGATTTGTGTGTCCATTTTCATGCTTGTTTATCTTGTATTAGGTCAAACTATTTTTTTATCGTTTTTCGCATACAAACCCTAATTCTAACATGTTATCATTAGAAAGCAATAAAGTGCGAAATTAAAATTACTAAGCTATTACAAAACCAAATATGGGAAGGGGGTACAAATGTTCAAATGGGGATATTGACAAGAATTTAAATCTAAATTATTACATCAATTGGATATTTGCAATGCATAATTAAATGTAAATTAAATAAATATGTGAAATGCAAAAAAAAGAAAGTTTTTATGTGTATGAGAAAATATTATTTATGTAAAAGGACAAAGAAAATAAAAAATGTGTTATTTTTTTGAGTATCTTAATTTTAGGGCAAAAACCCTAATTTTAAAGGAAATGTATTATTACCTAATTTAATACAACTATTTATTTATTATTTTTCAAAAATAAAATAAAGAGAAGTATGTTATGGAAAAAGGTATTTTTATATCAAATATTAAATAAAAATGAAAAATCAAGTATTTTTATATTTTTGTCTTAAATATATTAATAATTACATATATATATATGTATTAAACCCTAAATATGTGTTATATACAAAATAAACATTTATTTAATATTTTAATAAAATAAAATAAAAAGGTATTTTTTGTGTGAAATATTTTCAGAAAGTAAATGAAAATAAAAAGTGTATTTACATTATTTTTACATTTTTATTCTAATAATCATATATATGTATTTATGTACAAACAAAGAAATTAAACAAATAAATATGCAATAAATGCAAAAAGTGATGAAAAAAATATTTTTAATTTTTAAATAGCATGGGAAAAAATAAACAAAGTCAGCCAAAAAAGAAAAAGTCAAAAATGTTAAAAAATGAGCAAATGGGCTCAGGGGGGTGTAAACCAAAAAAAGATGGTGTGAAAAGAAAGAACACAAAAGCCCAGCCCAATGAAACACTGTCTTCAACCTTTGGCCAAGACTGAGTTCAAAAACGCGCGCCTCTTGCTTCAACATCAAGGTCCTGATTCTTTGATCCTTTGAACAAACTTCCAACACAAAACATGTAAAGCATAATCTCACGATTTCATACATATAAAGAACATGAACTATCTCTCTAAGATGAGGGAGAATTTCTCTCCCCCTCTTTTCTGACCTAACTTTTCTACCATTTTCAGAGCTCAAATTCTCTCTACTCAGACAAAAGAAATGAAAAGTAAAGCTATGTACATGTTCAGGGCTATGAGTAGGACCTTGTTTCTTCACAAACTTAAGACTAAAGATGCATAATAAGAGAGATACGAATTCAAACTTTTACCTGTGCAGTTGAACTTCTATGTGGAGAATGAGAGACTTTCAGTGCAATGTAATGATTGGAAAAGCTTCCTTGAGGTCCAGGGATGCTTTTTCAATGCTTACTTTGTCTTGAACCTTCTTGTATCAAGCTGTAGAACTTCACCTGCAAGTCAAAGATATGAAAATGGTGGAAGTGGTTAGAGCAACTACAGATCGTGCCTTAGCTTCTGGATAGTTTGCATATGTTATAAGGAAGGTAGAGGAACAGGTTGTGATCAAAATGCTCGAAGGGATTGAGAGATAGCACTCAATCTGCAGGGCTTGCTCTGTTTGAGCAGTTTTGTGGTGTTTCTGAGATGGAGAGTGTTTGAAAGGCAAAAGGCTCGTGCAAAAGCTTGGTTGGGTGATTTTGAATGTGTTTGATATCTTTTGTGTTGTGTTTGTAAGCTGAGATTCAAGTTTTCACAAGTTATGGACTTTTCTTCTTTTCTAAGCAACAAAAGCAAATTGGTGTTCTAGGTCAGTATAGGACCCCCTAATGTGCTGCATAAACATCTCTTGATCAGTGTGTTATGCACATAATCTTGTGCTAAGCAGATCTTCTATGTACTTGTTTGATTTACCAATTGACATAAAGCAAACTTTTGTAAAAATGGAAAGTTCACTTTATCCAAAAATGGATCAATCTTGTGTATAATGCTTGAATTCATGGAACAACACTTAGACACAATGAACAAGCATTAAATTAAGGAGTGTAATGTGGTTTAAGGACCTGCAAAGTAGCACAAACTATGCTGAGTTCAAATTTGCCAAGTTTATGAACATGTCTTGATGAAGAACAAAAGTGAATTTTTGCCAACTTGTGAAATTCGAATCTCTCAAGTTATGAGGTTGTTTGATGAGTTCTTGGACATTTTGGAAAGCTTGGAATGTGTACTACAATCCATCTTTGAAATGCAAATCAAAATTCCAAGTGGAAGGGTATGAAAAGTGGCCTTGAAGTAGGGTAGAAAACCTTGTCAAAATAGGTCAAATTTCACTAAGTTAAAAGATGGTTTAGTGCCCTTATTCAAAAAATTATAACTTGAGATACAAGCTTCAAATGAGAAAACTTTGTGAATCAAAGTTGTAGATTATGCAACAAGCTACAACTTTCATGTTTTGACTTTTGTTTGAATCCAAATGGATCATGGTGAAAAGATGGGGCAAAGTTGGGAAAAAATTAGTTTTTTTCATAACTTAGAAAAATTCTAAGTTATGAAAAATTCCATTTTCAAACCCTAATTTGCATTTTGAGATTTCTTGGTGAACAAGTTTCATGATTTGGCATGTTTTGATGAAAAATGAATCTTGACTCTTGATTTTGACCAAAAAGTCAAAGTTTGACTTTTCAGTATACAGTCAAAATTGATCAATTGACTGGGAAATTCAACTGTCAATCTTGTGTATTTGGGATCTTTTGAGTTTGATGAACATGTCAAGATAATTCCATTGAGTCCTTAAGGCCATATGGGAGCTTGGTTTGCCATTGGCTAGGTCAAACAGTCAAAAATTGCCTTTGTGCAGTCAAAACCCTAAAAATGACCATTTTGCCCTTTTGATGATCTGATCAAATTTCTTGGGGAATTGTGATCCAAACTTGATCAAATGGTCTATATGAGTTCATAATGTTGATGTGGATCAAATTTCATGAGGTTTGACTGTCAATTGGCCACAGTTGACTTTTCCCCAATACAATTGATTTCTAGGTCAACTGTCCAATTGACTGGGCAAAATTTGGAATCAAGACCTGAAACTTGGTATAGGTAAACTTGAGAGTCCAATATGAAGCATGAAAGTCATCTTAGGCATTTTAGGTCAAAACATCCTTAGGCAAACACAAACCCTAATTTGAGTCCACAGTGCAAGGAGAAGTCTTGAGCAGAGGAAACCCTAACTGGATCTTGATCTTCAAAGGTCTTGTGATGAGAAAATGTTGAGGAAATGGGAGGGCAAATTTTGGGGTACAACAAGATGCATCTTGGGACAGGATAGCCCGTCGTACCTCACAAACACTGGTACTTTGAATTTTGGGGGAATCACAATTCCGGCAACCAAGCCCATGTCTTCAAAATCCAGACCCGGTACCCTTTGCAATTCCATAGCAGCCAATCTGTCTTCTAAACCTTTATATTTGTCATCAGCTGGAGGATACTGCTGGTCAGAATAATCTTCATCCTCTTCAACTTCTTCCTCCTCTGCATCAGACTCGGAAGGCACCACAACTTGATCTCTTTTACTAGTCCCTTCATCAGAAGTTGGAGGAAATTCAAGCACTCTCCGAGCTTCTCCGTTGAATCTTCTCCCCAAAGTGGCCACTCCAACCCTCTTCTTCTTCTTCTTCACTGGGTCCTTATTCTCCAGTTGAGTCTTGATATCCTCCCGACCTTTAGCCAAAGTCATCAGGAGTTACTGGAACTGTGCATTCTGAGCCTGTAGGTCTTTGACTGTTTGCTCGAGATCCATCCTACTGAAATAAACAGCAGATAGATAAGGAACCTTGGAGTGAGACCTGTTTATGCACATGATGAATGGTATGCTTATGCAATGCATTCAAGGGTTTAGAACATTCAAAATTGTTTCAGACAAAGAAGAACGCACGTCATATTAATAAGAAGAAATTTGTTAGTACATAAATTCCCCAGGGGCCAAATATTACAAAATAAACTTCCTAAGGCAGAAAGACATTGCGCATCCTCTTTGGTGCGATGTAGGTATTGAGGGCCTCTTGCTCGTGGAGTCGGCGGGTAAGCTCTAGAACCTTCTTTTCACTGGCGTAGTAGCTAGCTTCAAAAGTGTTCCGTTCCTCCTTGAGCTGAATCCAACTCTTCTGCATTTCCTCCCACGATGTAGGCATGTCTGGATGCAGGATGGTGTAGGGAACCTCTCCTTCCTTGACGGGCTCTTTAATCACTGGGAGTACATGAGGATAAGGCATCATTAGACTTTGGGCTCGGGCTCGTACCCACTTGAGATAGGGCTCAAGAGGGATGGAGTTCTTGTGTCCCAGAGTCTTGCTATCAACCTTGTTGAGTTTTCCCCAAGCTCTGATGAATCTTTGGCGAAGTCCTTGCGCATCGTTGTCGAAGTCAAAAACTAGGCTAGGAATCAGCATGTCATGAGGGCCATCCCTCCGTGCATATCCAAATTGTCTCAAAGCTAGGCAAGGATTGTAGGTGATACCTCCTCTGATTCCAAGCAAAGGAACATTAGGAAACTCTCCGCAGCGATCGACAATGATGACATTTTCTCTGGACCGAGAACACCAATGCACATCAGAATGAGTAAGAGTCATCAACCGTTGGGACCACCTTGTACCTTGATCATTCTTCAGGACAGATTGTGGAAGGTGCGAAATAAACCACCTTGCGAGGATAGGAGTACAGCACATGAGAACACCCCTCTTTCTCATTGTTCGTGTGTAAAATGAGTGAAGAATGTCCCCAAGCAATGTTGGTATTGGATTCCTGGACAAGAAGATTTTGACGGCGTTGACATCTACCAATTGGTCAGGATTTGGGAACAAGACCAACCCATAGATAAGGAGTGCCACAATCTCTTCAAAGGCTTGTAGGTCCAATGAGTTCCAACATTCTTGTGCCTTTTCAAACAAGAACTTTGCTAAGAATCCTTTGACGCCGCTTCTGGTTTCCCAATGCCCCTTGATTTCAGATGGTTGTAGATGTAATGCTCGAGCAACATCTTCAGGCTTTGGTTCCTTCTCAGTACCGTTGAAGGGTAGTTGATTAAGGATAGGGATTCTTAGGAGTTGAGAAAACTCCTCCAAAGTGGGAACCAACTGATAATCAGGGAAAGTGAAACAGTGGTGAAGAGGGTCAAAGAACTGGAATAGCACTTTCATCATATCTTCTTCAATGTTGGTGTTGACTAGGCTGATCAGTCTACCATGTCTTTCACTGAAGGATGAATTTTCCGGAATTCTTGAAGTGATCTCCTTGAGTTGAGGAGAGATTCTCACAAGGTTGACTTGAATGGTATTTCTGCGAGGTATTTCCATGACCTACAAAACAAGAACAATGATGAAGATCCAAACCCTTGAAATGGTTAGCGAATGCATATGATGCTTTATGATGTTTATGATGTATGCACAAGACATATGTACAAGCAAATCACACCAAACCCTAGTTTCAGGCTTGCATGGGGTTTCATAGGTAAGTACCCTCTTGAGTGTAGTTGGCTTAAAAACCTGTCCTATAAATAGTAACCGGGTTCTAAGGGGCTCAATATCACTGGATTGTTTTCATTGTTCATTGTTTTGGTTTAGCCACTTAACTAGCGACCAAAATATTCCAAGAAAACAACCCTCAATGAGTGTAGTATCGAGTATCTACCAACTTCGGACTGCACCAAAGCCGGTCATCTCACTACTCTTTATAAAAGGCCAAGATGGTCAAGTAAGGTTCTAGGTCATTAGTGCTTAGTGACATCACTCAGCGGCCCCGTACTCTTCTTGATTGAACTCAAGGGTTACCAGTACTCACAAATATGTCGCACTAATATAGATATTGCTTAGACCGTGTCGGTATACCCCGCACAATTTCCACAACGTATTGCTATCTATGAATGTTTCCCAAAATCCGGGTGGAGGATTGTAAACCCAAACAATAGAGCCAAAGTATAAAGCAAGCAAATCAAACAATTAGTCATGCAAGAGGGTGATCTAAGCCCTAAGGTTAATCCACTTTAAAAATTCTCCCCAGCAGAGTCGCCAGTTCTGTGATACGGTGGGAGAACTGACTAGGGTTTCGCGTTTGTTTTCGCAAATGTTTCGGTTGAGCAAGAGTCGCCACCGACTTTTTATTTTATCCTAAGGAAAGGTTTAAAAAGCACAGCAAAAACCTTTGAGATTTTTCTTGGGTTCGGGGAGTAGATTATAGAAGGGGAAGGTATTAGCACCCCTTCTATCCATGGTTATCCATGGGCTCTTAGGTACTTGCTTAGATCAATCTTGCCTTGGTTTTCAATTGTTTGAAATGGTGCTTTGTGTGTGGTTTTGAAAATGTTTTGAAAAGATGCCTTGTGCTAGGCTAACCTTGTAACAATTCTTTACTCGAATGTTTTACAAAAGGTGTTTTATCTTTTAAAAAGATGTTTCAAGGGTTTGAAAAGTTGATTTTGAAAGTGCTTGTGAAGTGGGTTTTGAAATTAGGCAAGTGTTTTCTTGGAAAATTGACAAGTACTTAAGAGTTTATCTACCCTAAAGTTTTCTCAAAGGTTTTGTCATGTTTTAAACCTTTTTGACAAATTTGTTCCACCATTGCATTTGGTGGACAATCTTGTCTTAGGAGATGAAAGGGACAGGCGCGGGTCATCGTTTGGACCATAATTGCAACGGCGTTAAATGTCTTTGGGCAATTTTCTTTAAGGGACTTGATCATTTGTTTTTGTTTTGTTTTGAAAAGTTTTATCGCGGGACTATGATCATTCAATTTGTTTGCTTTGCCCAAAGAAATTCAACATGCAACATGGCCCATTTTTTGAAAGGCAACAAAGTGGAACACCCTAGGGGGTGCAAGTGTGAGAAGTGTAGTTTATTTTCATGCTCATTTATCTTGTATTAGGTCAAACTATTTTTTATCGTTTTTCACATGCAAACCCTAATTCTAACATGGCATAATTAGAAAGCGTATAAAGTGCGAAAATTGAAAATCCTACGCTATTACAACATAATAATATAGGGAGGGGGGTACAAATTTACAAATGGGGGATATTTAGACAAGAATTTAAATCTACATTATTACATCATTTTTGAATATTTGCAAGGTAAATAAATTGCACAATTAAATAGAAATTAACAAATATGCAAAATGCAAAAAGAAAGTTTTTATATGTATGAAAAAAAAATATTGTTTATGTAAAATAAAACAAGAAAAAAAAAAAGGTATTATTTTTTGAGTATTTTCATATTTAGGGCAAAAACCCTAATTTTAATCAAAATGTATATTAATTAATTAATTCACATAATATTTATTATTTGCATACAAAAATAAAATAAAATATGGTATATTTGTAAAAAGGTCATTTTTTAGTATTAAATATTAAAAATAAAGTATATACATTTTTTGGCATTTTTATTCTAAGTATATTAATATATATATATATATATATATATATATATATATATATATATATATATATATATATATATATATATATATATATATATATATATATATATATATATATATATATATATATATATATATATATATATATATATATATATATATATATATATATATATATATATATATATATATATATATATATATATATATATATATATATATATATATATATATATATATATATATATATATATATATATATATATTATTTAAATATGTATTATATACAAATAATAATAATATTCAAATTTTTTTTTAGAAAATAGGATTTTTTATATGAAATATTTTCAGAGGGTAATATAAAATAAAAATAAAAATGGAAGTGTTTTCTACATATTTTTCTATTCATCCTAAATAATAATATATATATATATATATATTTATGTGTAACTAAAGGAAAATCAAATAAAATCCAATAAAAATCAAAAAATGGTGGGAAAAATATTTTCAAAATTTTAATATGATGAGAAAAAATAAATGAATCAAATAAAAAAAGAAAATGTCAAAAATCATTAAAAATAAATCAAATGGGCTTGGGGGTGAGAAAGTGGAAATAGTGGTGTAAAAAGAAGAAACCACACAGGCCCAGCCCATGTGGCTTCATCTTCAACCTTCGTTCAACAAAAACGCGCGCCCTGTACACCAGATGCTAACTCCTGATTCCTGGCTTTTCAACAAAAACTCATAACATAAAAAATGCTCAGCATGAAGAGACGATTCCAACCATGTATAGAACTTGACCTAACTCTCTAAGATGAGGGAGAATTTCTCTTTCCCCAATTTCTGACCTAGTTTTTCTGCCATTTTCAAAGCTCAAATTCTCTCTACTCAGACAAAAGAAATGAAAAGTAAAGATATGTACATGCTCAGGGCTATGAGTAGAACCTTGTTTCTTCACAAACTTAAGACTAAAGATGCATGATAAGAGAGATACGAGTTCAAAGTTTTACCTATTCAGTTGAACTTCTATCTGGAGAATGAGGAACTTTCAGTGCAAGGTGATGATTGGAAAAGCTTCCTTGAGGTCCAGGGATGCTGTTCCAATGTTTACTTTGTCTTGAAACTTCTTGTATCGAGCTGTGGAACTTCAACTGCAAAAGGAAAAAATGGAAATGGTGGAAGCTGTTAGAGGGATTACAGGTCAGGTTTTAGGTCATGGTTAGCTTGCATACATGCTAGGGAATGTGTATGAATTGATTTTGGTGAGAATGCTCGAGGGAAATGGGAGTTTGCACTCAAACTGCAGAGGCAACTCTGTTTTTGCAGTTTGAGGATGATTCTGAGATGGAGGGTGTTTTGGAGGTCAAGGATTCGTGCCAAAGCTTGGTTGGGTTCTTTGGAAGGTGTTTGATCAGTTTGTTCTTGTGTGTCCAGGCTGATATGGAAGTTGTTACAAGTTATGCCACTTTTCTTCTTTCTTAAGCAACAAAAGCAAGTTGGTGTTCTAGGCATGTAGGGGGCCTCCTAATGTGCTGCATAATCCCTCCTTGATCAGAGTGTTATGCTCATAATCTTGTGCTAGAGAGATTTGATTTGTACCTCCTTGATTTACCAATTGACATAAAGCAAACTTTTACAAATATGGAAAGAATGCTTTATCTAAATTGGGATTAACCCTTCATACAATGCTTTAGCTCATGAAACAAGGTCTTGACACAATGAACAAGCATTAAATTATGGAGTGTAACTTGGTTTAAGGACCTGTAACTTAGCACAAACTAAGCTGACTTGAAAATAGCTTAAGTTATGAACATGTTTTGGTTAAGAACAAAAGTGAATTTTTGCCAACTTGTGAAATTCGAATCTCTCAAGTTATGAGGTTATTTGATGAGTTCTTGGACATTTTGGAAAGCTTGGAATGTGTACTACAATCCATATTTGAAATGCAAATTGAAATTCCAAGTGGAAGGGTATGAAAAATGGCCTTGAAGTAGGGTAGAAAACCTTGTCAAAATAGGTCAAAAATTTTACCAAGTTAAAAATGGTTTAGTGCCCTTATTCAAAAAATTGTAACTTGAGATACAAGCTTCAAATGAGAAAACTTTGTGAATCAAAGTTGTAGATTAGGCAACAAGCTACAACTTTCATGTTTTGACTTTTGTTTGAATCCAAATGGATCTTGGTGAAAAGGTGGGGCAAAGTTGGGAAAAAATTAGGGTTTTTCATAACTTAGAAAAATTCTAAGTTATGAAAAATTCCATTTTCTAACCCTAATTTGCAAATTGTGATTTCTTGGTGAACAAGTTTCATGATTTGGCATATTTTGATGAAAAATGAATCTTGACTCTTGATTTTGACCAAAAAGTCAAAGTTTGACTTTTCAGTATACAGTCAAAACTGATCAATTGACTGGGAAATTCAACTGTCAATCTTGTGTATTTGGGATCTTTTGAACTTTTTGAGCATGTCAAGATAATTCCATGGGGTCCTTGAGTCCATATGTGAGCTTGGTTTGCCATTGGCTAGGTCAAACAGTCAAAAATTGCCTCTGTACAGTCAAAACCCTAAAAATGACCATTTTGCCCTTTTGGTGATCTGATCAAATTTCTTGTGGAGTTGTGGTCCAAACTTGATCAAATGACTCCTAGGAGTTCATAATGTTGATGTGGATTTAATTTCATGAGATTTGACTGTCAATTGGCCACAGTTGACTTTTTTCCCAATACAGTTGATTTCTAGGTCAACTGTCCAATTGACTGGGCAAAATTTGGAATCAGGACTTGAAACTTGGTATGGATAAACTTAGGAGGTCAATATGAAGCAAGAAAGTCATCTTGGGTACTTTAGGTCAAAACATCTTGGTGCAAACACAAACCCTAATTTGGGGTTAGCAGTGCAAGGAGGAGTCTTGAGCAGATGAAACCCTAACTGGATCTTGAGCTTCAAGAGCTTTGTGAGGAGAAATCAGTGAGAAATGGGAGGGCAAATTTTGGGGTACAACACCGTTCATGTTACTTTTGATGAGATTTCTACAAATAGTGTTGGGAAAGGTAGTTCTTTTCATGGTGTAGGTGCATCCACAGAAGACATACTCAAAGACATCGACGAAGGAGTTGATCAACCTAAAGCGATGGAAATTGAGGAGGATGAGGATAACTCCCAAGAAAAGAAAGATGATAAAGGACAAGAAGAAAATTATGGTCTTCATTTGGAGTGGATAACCTCCAAAGATCATCCACTTGACAACATTATAGGTGATATCAAAAAGGGGGTAATGACTCACTCTAAAATAAGTAGTCTTTATTGTCATCATGCTTATGTATCACAAGTTGAACCTAAAAATACTAATGATTCCTTACTTGATGAGCATTGGCTTATTGCCATGAAACAAGAATTAAACCAAATTGAAATAAATGACATTTTGGATCTTGTCCCTCGTTCTACAAATCATCAAATCATAGGCATCCGATGGGTATTTAAGAATAAGCTTGATGAACATGATGTGATAACAAGAAATAAGGCCCGTCTTATGGCTCAAGAATATAACCAAGAAAAGGGCATTGACTATGAGAAGACTTATGCTTTGGTGGCCCGACTTGAGGCTATACGCATTTTATTAGCTTATGCTTGTTCTAAGAACTTCAAATTATTTCAAATGGACGTAAAAAGTGCATTCCTTAACGGATACATAAGTGAAGAGGTGTATGTTTCTCAACCTCTCGAATTTGAAAATAATGAGTTTCTTAATCATGTTTTCAAGCTTAAACGTGCATTGTACGATCTTAAACAAGCCCCTAGGGCATGGTATGACAGACTTAGCAAATTTTTGCTTGAACAAGGATACTCTAGAGGGAAAGTTGACACTACTCTCTTTATTAAACGCATAGGAAAGCATATTTTATTAGTTCAATTTTATGTAGATGATATCTTTTTTGGATCTACTAATATGCATCTTGCCAAGGAGTTCTCTAAGCTTATGCAGGGAGAGTTTGAAATGAGCCTAATGGGGGAGTTGAACTATTTTCTCGTGCTACAAATAAAACAACTCGATGAAGGAACGTTTGTATGTCAAACCAATTATTGTCTCGAATTACTTAAGAGATTCAGAATGGACACTGCTAAGGAAATTAACACTCCCGTGGCAACAAATGTTAATCTGAACAAGAATGAGAAAGGTAAGGACGTTAAGATAAAAAGGTATAGAGGTATGATTAGCTCTCTTCTCTATCTTACAGCATTTCGTCCCGATATTATGTTTAGTATTTGTATGTGTGCACGATATCAAGCGGTTCCCAAGGAATCTCATTTAAAAACCTTAAAACGGATCTTTAGATACCTTATTGGTACCTCAAAATTCAGGCTTTGGTATTCCAAGGGAAACAATTGTAATTTGGTTGGTTATTTCGATTCTGATTTTGCCGTTGCAAATTGGATAGAAAAAGTACTACTAGAACTTGTAACTTGTTTGCAAAATCCTTGGTAAGTTGGCATAGTAAAAACCAAGTTTTTATGGCTTTGTCAATTGCCGAGGCGGAATACGTGGAAGTCGGTAGTTATTGTGCTCAAATATTGTGGCTCAAACAATAACTATTGGACTTTGATATTAAACTATCACGTATTCCTATCATGTGCAACAACACTAGTGCCATAAATCTAACCAAAAATCCAGTGCTACATTCAAGAACCAAACATATTGAGATACGACACCATTTTCTTTGTGATCATTTTGAAAAATGAGATGTTTCTTTTGATCATGTTGATAGTAAAAGTCAACTTGCCGATATTTTCACTAAACCACTCGCAACAGAATATTTTGTCAACATACACGGAGAATTGGGGATAATGGATATCTTAAATATTGCCTAGTTCTCTCTCGTTAATTGCACTTTAAGCATTCACTCTAACTTTGTGTTTGAGTGTGTTATGTTTTGTGAGTACAACTTCTAATCCTTCAAGAATGAGGTAATATCGTTTCAATTTCTCCTTGAACGTAAGTTTTGCCTTAATACATATTTCTAGGCTTCTTTCAAAAATGCTTCATATACTTTCAAATGATGAAAACCATGAATGTTCATTTCCAAAAATTTATGATCAACAACCATTGTTTGTTCTTGTTCTATATGCTTACAATGACTTCATGTATTAATTCTTTCACATTTGTATAGATTTGTTCTCAATATGAAAGCATGTGTTATGGTTATTTACCTTATTTTATTTTGAAATGTATAGTTCGTGTCATCATAGTTACTTTATTTAATAAACATTTTCATTTTGGTGTTAGTAGTGATATTATGTTGTTGCTATGGTGGGCACATGCGTGTGCGACCTCGGGAGTTCCATTATAAAATGTTACATGACCATGACGCTAAAATTGATTTTCATTGCTTTTGCATTACATTATATTTGTTGTGATGTGTGTTGCTCGCTATTTAAAATATATATATATATATATATATATATATATATATATATATATATATATATATATATATATATATATATATATATATATATATATATATATATATATATATAATTGTTGCTCTTATATGCAAAATTTGCCTCTGTTTGGTATTTGTTAATTGTTTGGAAACTTTGGTACTTCTAATAGGTTGATATATTCTTTTTGATGTTGTCAAAGGGGGAGAAGCATATGCGAGATGAAGATAGGAAGCATAAAGACAGGGGGAGCTTTTGTAATGCATCGTCGAAAGTTTTTCCATCATCAATAAGGGGGAGTTTGTGAGTACAACTTCAACATACGATGTTTTGCATGATGTTAAAACCGGGAAAGATGGCACAGCGGAAAAATTAATTGTATCTCTGTATCTTGTGGCACTCCTCTACATCATAGGTCTTATGAACCATTAAAAAGCACTTTGAAATTGACCAAACTCATGGGAAAATACTTTCTGCACATTTTTGCCTTGCATGTGTCGACACATCCGAGTTTCAGGTCGACACATGTAACTTTGTTTTAAAGCTTGTGAGCTTCTGTAAGTCACAGGTCGACACATGCATCATACAAGTCGGCACATACTGAAAGATTTATGAAATTAAAAAATTCTTATTTAAAGTGTCGACACATCCATATTTCAGGTCGACACATTTACTCACGTTTTAAAGTCTATATCTACTGACTTGCTCAGGTCGACACATTGAGTCTTTCAGATCGACACATTCAGTCTTTTTATAAAGTATGTGTCGACGCATACGATTTTGAGGTCGACATATAAATTCTGTTTTTCTCAATTTTTCATTTTGTTTTATTCCGAATTTGTCTTTTTGCCCTAAACTTTTCCAAACTATAAATATCCATTCATGCATCATTTCTAACTTGATGATACCATAAAATTAGCCTATCTTTTCTCTTCATCTTCAACCTTCCAATCTATGCATACACACCAACATTACATTGTGATATGTTCCATAGGGATGCCATCTAGACAAAGAATTGTAGATTTCCAATTGGTTTGGGTTGAGTTCTTGTAGGGATCTTCATCCGGAAAAATCACCGAGTTTGTCCTCCAACATCATTTTTTGAATTGAGGGTTTTCATGCAAGATCATGAAAGAAGGAATCGTCCATGTGAAAAATCATTTGGAGTGTTTGAAATCTTCTCAAGGAACCTTAAAGTGGTTGAAATATTTTTAAGGAAGTAGCAAGAATTGGATGATAGAATCAGTGATCTTGTGTTGATAGTTTGCAATCAGATTTACTCGAGTGAAAAATCCCTTGGAATGTTTGAAATCTTTGCAAAGAACCTTGGGGTGTTTGAAATCATTTTAAGGAAGTAGCTTAAGCGGCGAATAGGTTGCATCTATCGGTTGATTTGGTCTTGCTTAAGATCAATGGTTAGAAGAAGGATCATTAACACCAAATTGGAGAATTTTGTATTGTTGTTTATAACTCTTACATTGTATTAAACATTTGCATATAAGAATTGTCCTAGTTCCATTGGAATTAGGCACAGACGTACACACACAAAGACGACAATGGGGAACTGTGTAGAAAAATTCCGTGTGTGTTTTTAATTTTCCACTTTTACTTGCTTTAATATTCATCAATAGTTTTAATAAATAGCATTGTGATAATAATTGAATTGTAAGAATTTTTCTCTCAAAACTTGTTTCTAAATTAAGCGTGGATATAGCTTATAATCATTTTTTATAAGTGGTTTTGTATATCAACACCACTTGTGATACGGTGGGAGAACTGACTTGAGGTTTTGCGTTTGTTTTCGCAAATGTTTCGGTTGAGCAAGAGTCGCCACCGACTTTTTATTTTATCCTAAGGAAAGGTTAAAAAGCACAGCAAAAACCTTTGAGATGTTTTCTTGGGTTCGGGGAGTAGATTATAGAAAGGGAAGGTATTAGCACCCTTTCTATCCATGGTTATCCATGGGCTCTTAGTTACTTGCTTAGATCAACTTGCCTTGATTTTCAATTGTTTGAAATGGTGCTTTCAATTGTTTGAAATGGTGCTTTGTGTGTGGGTTTGAAAATGTTTTTGAAAAGAGGCCAATGTGGTGGCAACCTTTGTAATGACCCATGTTTGGATGTATACAAAGGTGTATGTCTTTTGAAAAGTTTTCAATGTTTTTGAAAGTTGTTTTGAAAGTGTGTTGTGATGTGTGGTTTTGAAAAATAGGTAAGTGTTTTTGTTTTGCAAGTTGGCAAGTAACCAAGAGCTATCTACCCTATATTTCTCAAAGATCTTTGCTATGTTTTAACCCTTTTAACAATTTTGTTCCACCATTGTATTTGGTGGACAATCTTGTGTTAGGATGTGAACGGGACGGGCGCAGGTCATCGTTTAGACCATGATTGCAATGGTGCCAAGTATCTTTGGGCAATTTTTCCTTTAAGGGACTTGATCATTTTTAGGCAACTTTTGAAAGCGTCATCGAGGGACTATGATCATTTGAATTATTTTGTTTTGCCAAAGACACCTAACATGCAACATGGCCCATTATTGAAGGCAACAAGTGGAGTAACCCTAGGGGTGCAAGTGTGATTGGTGTTGTCTATTTTCATGCTTGTTTATCTTGAATTAGGTCTAAGCTATTTGTTTGGTTGATTTTGCATACAAAACCCTAAGCATATCATGGCATATTTAAAAAGCTTTTAAATGCGAAAAATAAAATCCTAAATTATTACAACACAAATTATGGGATGGGGGGTACAAATGTTCAAATGGGGATATTTTAGCAAGAAATTTAATCTAAACTATTACATCCAAATTGAATTATACAAATTATTTAATATGCAATAATTAAATAATAATACAATAAATATGCAAGATGCAAAAAATGATTTTTTATATGTATGTAAAAAGGTATTTTTCATGTGTCAAATAAACAAAAATAAAAAGGATAATTTTGGATATTTTTACATTTTAGGGCAAACCCTAATTTTACTAAATAAAAGGTATTAATTATTTATTATATACAACATTTATTAATTATGTACAAAAAATAAGTAAAAGGAAGTATATTGTAAAAAAGTGATTTTTTGAGGTCAAATATTAATAATAAAAAAATGTATTATTTTTATATTTTTTCCCTAAATATTCTAATAAATATAGATAAGTATTTATATTATTTACTAAATATATTAAATATGTACAAAAATAAAATATTTATTATTTACAAAAAAAAGTATATTTTTTATAAAATGTTTTCAAAAGGAAAAATAAAATAAGATCAGAAAAGAAAAATGTTTTGTATTATTTTTAATATTTTAAATAAAAGGATATATATATGTTATTTATATGTATAAACTCAAATAAAACAAATAAAATTCAAATAAAATGCAAAAATGGTTGAAAAAATGTTTTTAATATTTTTTTATGTTTTGTCAAAAAATAACAAGTCAGAATAAAAAAGAAAAAGTCAAAAATGATTAAAAAATAACACAAAGGGCCAAGGGGGTGTATGTGTAAAAGTGGTGCAAAAAGGAAAACAAACTCAGGCCCAGCCCAAAGACTTTGTCTTCAACCTCTGGCCAGGTTCAAACACAAAACGCGCGCCTTCTTGTTCATCTCCCTAACTCCTGATTCTTTGATCCTTTGACAAATCTTAAAACATGAAACTTGTAGAGCTTGAAGCCACGATTCTAAACATATAAAAAAGTTAATCTAACTCTCAGAAATGAGAGAGAATTTCTTCTCCCCCAATTCCTGACCTAGTTTTTTTCAGATGTTCAGATTCAAAATACTCTTAGCACACATAATATAAATGAAAAGTAACTATATGGATGGCTTCAGGGCTATGATTAGAACATGTTTTCTTCACAAACTTAAACCTAACTATGCATGGATAGAGAGATAGAAGTTCAAAAACTTAACTGTTCAGCTTGATTCGTGTATGACAATGGAGGCACTTTCAAGGCAATGTGAGGACTTGTACAACTTGCTTGAAGTTCAAGGATGCTTCTCCAATGCTTGGTGTGCTTTGAATCTTGTTGAATCACTCCATGGAAGTCAACCTGCAAGAGAGAAAAATGAAAATGGCAAACTATGCTATGGCTGTTACAGTCTGTATCTAAGGTTGGGGATAGCTTGTATGGATGTTATTGAATATGTTTGAGGTGGTTTGGATGAAAACGCACGAGGGAAATGAACTGTGGAAGTCAATATGCAGAAGATACCCTGTTTTGCCACAAAACTGTGTTTTGATGAGTGAGGGAGTCTTGAGGATGGCTTGGTCGTGTTTTAGGTTACTTGAGGAGTATGGAATGTGTTCACAATGTTTTCTTAGGCTTGTCTTGACAGGAATGTGTGTTGTGGTTCAATATGCCAAGTTTCTTCTATGTGAAGCAAAGAAATGTGAGTTCCTATACAAGCCTGTCCCCAACCCTAAACTATGTTGCACACTTGAGTCTTGATCAGTGGGATATGTCCATGAATCTTGTGTCCAAAGATATGGCATGTACTTCTTGGATTGTAAACTTGACATAAAGTGTAACTTTACAAGAATGGATAACTTGCTTTTTCTAATTATGGACTAATCCTTCATGTAATGACCAAATGCATAGAATAACATCTTGGCACAATGGTTTAGCATTTAATTTTTGAGTGTAAATGAGATTAGAGGCCTGTAATGTAGCTTGCACATGCTGATTTCAAAAATGCACAAGTTATGAACATGGAAATGGCTCATGAACAAAGTGACTTTTGCCCATATTGCCAAATTCGATTCTCCCTAACCACAAGGGTGTTTGAGAAGTTCTTGGACATTTTGGAAAGCTTGGAATGTGTACTACAATCCATCTTTGTAATTCAAGTTTAAATTCCAAGTGGAAGCATGTGAAAAGTGGCCATGAAGTTAGGCAAAAATCCTGCCTAAAATAGGTCAAAATATTTCTAAGTTAAGAATGTTTTGCACCCTTGTTCCAAAAATCATATCTTGATCTACAAGCTTCTTTTTAGGAAACTTTGTGAATCAAAGTTGTATATTTTGCAATGGACTACATCTTTCATGTTTTGAGTTTTGTTTGAATCCAAATGCATCTTGATGAAAAAATGGGGCAAAGTTAGGAAAAAATAAGGAAGTTTCATAACTTAGAAAAATTCTAAGTTATGAAATTTTCTCATTCTAAACCCTAATTTGTAATTTTTGATTTCTTGATGAACAAGTTTCATATTTTGACATGTCTTGATGAAAAATGAATCTTGACACTTGATTTTGACCAAAAAGTCAAAGTTTGACTTTTCAGTATACAGTCAAATTTGGCTCAGTTGACTGGAAAATTCATCTGTCAATCTTGTGCATTTGGGATCTTTTGAACTTGTTGAACATGTCAAGACAATGCCATTGGGTCCTTGAGTCCATATGTGAGCTTGGTTTGCCATTTTCTAGGTCAAACAGTCAAAAATTGCCTTTGTGCAGTCAAAACCCTAAAAATGACCATTTTACCCTTTTGGTGATCTGGTCAAATTTCTTGTGGAATTGTGATCCAAACTTGATCAAATGGTCCATATGAGTTCATAATGTTGATGTGGGTCAAAAATCATGAGGTTTGACTGTCAATTGGCCATAGTTGACTTTTTCCCCAATACAGCTGATTTCTAGGTCAACTGTCCAATTGACTGGGCAAAGATTGGAATCAAGGCTTGAAACTTGGTATGGAAAAACTTGTGAGTCCAACATGAAGCATGAAAGACATCTTGAGCATTTTAGGTCAAAACATCTTTGTGCAAACACAAACCCTAATTTGGGTCAACAGTGCAAGGAGGAGTCTTGAGAGAGTAAACCCTAACTTGATCTTGAGCTCCAAGGGTCTTGTGGTGAGAAAATGTTGAGGAAATGGGAGGGCAAATTTTGGGGTACAACAGTTGCCCCTGTTCAATCTTCTTGAACCTGAAGAGTTAGATTGGCAAGTTTGCCTTTCGCGACTCGAGGGTAAAAGGAGATTGGACACTAGAGTGCCCTGAAATTTGCACTCGCATGCTGGAGTATCAGCAATGTGATGGCGGGAATGGGCTTATAGATGCCATTTGGAGAAAGTATGGATAGGAGGATGGGCTTATAGATTCCATATGGAGAGTGTGACAGAACCTTGTCGGGAATGGGCTTATAGATGCCATTTGGAAGTGTTGATCGCGTAAGAGATTCCTTAGCGAGAACTTGCGTACTTTGAGAAAGGAAGATGGTTTCCTGGCCTGTTACAGGTGTTGATCTTCAGTCTCTTCATGCAGATATGCCCTGGCTAGGTACATGTATCGAATCTACAATCAAACACTCACAGATATGCCCTGGCTAGATACAGGAATCGAATCTGGAATTGGTCGTCTACAGATATGCCCTGGCTGGATACAGGTGTCGAATCTGGCAATTGTCGTCTACAGATGTGCCCTGGCTGGATACAGGTATCGAATCTGGAAATTGCAAATGGTTGGTAGAGATAGCTTTCCTGGCTGGATACAGGTGTAAACCTCTGACCTGAGAATGAAAGATAATTTCCTGGCCTGTTACAGGTGTTGATCTTCAAACTCTTCATGCAGATATGCCCTGGCTAGATACAGGTATCGAATCCACAATTAGTTGCTCAACAGATGTGCCCTGGCTAGATACAGGAATTGAATCTGGAACTTCAAAAGGTTGTTTATAGACGTGCCCTGGCTGGATACAGGTGTCGAATCTGGAAACTCTTCATGCAGATGTGCCCTGGCTGGATACAGGTATCGAATCTACAATCAATCACTCACAGATGTGCCCTGGCTAGATATAGGTGTCGAATCTGGAATTGAGATAGTTGATAGTAATCATCTTTGGATTGACCTTTTCCTGAAAAGGCAAAACATCAGTTGTATGCAATGTCATGATGTATGAAATGCATGATATCATGATGCTCAAAATGAGATAGTGTTGTATGCACTTTATCATGTATGTAAGCAGGATGTATGAAATGTGAAACGTCTATGAACGTATTTTCGTTTAGGAAAATAAATCGTTGACGAGTGCCGGGAGTTTGTTGAATTCTGGGCTGATGTTGAAGAATGGAGTCATTCGCTTCCGCTGGGGATGATGGTTGCAAGAATAAACTGGTAGGAGAAGATGACTCCGTTGGGGGATAAACTTGTTGGAGAGATTACTCTGAGGGGAATAAAATAGGTGAAGAGATTACTCTGCGGGGTATTACTTTGTGGGAAGAGATACTTTGCTGAGGTTTTGATGAGAGCTCCGTTGGGGATTCCACTGATAAGTTATGTTGAGGGACTTGATGAACTCCGCTGGGGATAGGAAGAACTTCGCCGAGGATGAATTTTCCGTGGTAATTAGCTGAGGATAACCCAGTTATACCCTGGTGGGGAAATAACCTTTAAATGAAACCGAGAGATGCGTTCGTACTCTGCAGGTGATAAGCTTCCAGAATCTACTGGGGAGGATGGTTCAACTCTCCTGGGGGAACTTTTCAGACTGTACTGGGGTGATGGCTCCACTGGGGTGTCTGGTATTCCGCCGGGGAACAATCTTATATTAAGACTGCCGGGGATGCTTGCTGAGGAATGTCTATACTCCGCTGGGGAATGTTTAGATCTTCCAGGGATATCCAACTTCCTTAAGGCTGACAGTAGACTAACTCTGCTTGGGGAGAGTATTGCTGACTTGCTAGGGATACTGTGCCTTTTTAGGGCTGATGGGAGACCAACTCTTCCTGGGGAGAGTATTGCTGAAATCTGGTCTTACTCTGTGGGGAGTGAAGGTATTCTGGTCAAATTCTTTAGCTGAACTTACCTTGGTACCTCGGTGGACAGAGCAACTAGATCGCTTAGACATTTCTAAATTTCCCCTGTTTCTGATGTCATCTATAATTAATCCTTTGTTTCGCATGCAACTATTCATGATTAGCAATTAATGTCAAATGCATATATCAAAAATGAACATTGGACGTTCTTCGCAAAACAAAACATAAAAAGGAAAAACAAATGGATAATTTGTCTGAAAAATTGAACTTGTATTGATTTTGAAATTTGCCTGTAAATAAGCGTTTTCGTGTACAAGAGGCTGACGTCCTAGTAAGAGAACTCCGCCGAGCAAAATAGAGTTTATACAATTTTGTGAAAAGGAAACAAAACAGCTATGTGAAAAATAATCCCACTGGGTTCCAACTCTGCTATCGCCTTTATGTCTTCAAACATCTCATCACTTTGCTGCTTAGTTGAAGATGAAGCTGATTGATCGATGCCGAAGTCTGATTGTTGATGCCAAATTCTGGATTCAAGGTGATCCAACGAGACATAGTGTGATCGGTGGATCTGGAACTGACTGTTTAACGCTGGTTCGCGAAATATCGCGGAAGCAAGAGTCGCCACCGTCTTTTATTTTCTCCAACATGGAAAGGACAAAAGCACAGAAAAATTCCTTATGAGATTGCTCTCGGTTCGGGAGGTGGATTTATAGAAAGGGAAGGTGTTAGCACCCTTTCTATCCATGGTTATCCATGGGCTCTTAGATACTTGCTCATTTGTGTTTTCAAAATGTTTGTTTGCTTTTCAAGGTGAGTGGGTTTGAAAAAGTTTCTTTGAAAGTTTCAGATCGACTCTTGTATCAGTCCTCAAGAGTGTTTGAAAAGTTGTTTTGAAAGCTTTTTGAAGTGTCAGTGTGAAAAGAGTTTTTGATTTGTTTTGAATTAGAGCAAGTATCTACGAGTAATCTACCTACCCTAAGGAATTCTGCTGTGTAAATGTCCTTAAGGTAGTGCCATCCCACCATTGAGAGGTAGGTAGCACCACCGTTGGAGGTGTTCGGGTCAATTCGTTTGTAGGGACAGTGTGGTCACCGAGCAACAGTAAGACACCTTAGAAGCTACCCTTATGCCATTGATCTTTTATTCCGAGGCAACCGTTTCGAGGCAACTATTCCGAGGCGACTTGTTCGAGGCAACTAGATCAATGGAACATAAGGACTCACTAAGACGTCCTATACTTGACGACCACGTTTCGAGGGGCAAGGCAACAGTGAGGCGTACCCTAAGAGTGGTGTGTGAATTATGTGTCATTTTCAATTATGTTTTATTTTGATCGTGCATTGGGTGAGCTACGCTTTGATTTTATTTGGGCATACATTCTTTCATGTGATTAACAGTTTAAAAGGTGCGGAAATTAAAATACGGAAAATAAAGTCCTACGCTATTACAAGGCGCGGGTCTATACATCGCCAAATTAACAAAGACCCGATTTTGAATAAAAATGCGGAAAGTAAATGTCCTAATTATCTATTACAAGGCTTTGGGGCAAATACATTATATTTAAAAAGGAAATAAAAGTAAATGTGCGAAAAGAAATAAGAATCGAGTGCGAGGGCGTTGGACCCTTTAAAGAAATTAAATCGAAATTGAAAGTTAATTAATTATTTAATGAAAAAAGACATTGTTTTTTATGTTTTTTGGTATCTAATGGAAATAAAGAGAATTAATTGAAATTAGAAATTAAATAAAACCCTAATTCTAAGTTTGTTGTTAATTATTAAAAAAATATTTAAGTTTAACCTAATTTAACCCTAATTAATTAATGACATATTTATTTACAAGATTAATTAATAGTTAATGATAATTATAATAAGAAAAATTTATTTATTGAGAAAAAGAATGAAAATGCTAAACCTAATTTTTATGTATTTTATTTATTTAAGAAAAAAACATTAAAAGTTGAAGACCTAAAATTAAACTAATTTGGTTATTGGAATTTATTTACAAAAACTATTTAAAGAATTAAAAAATTAAATAAACATATTTTTATTTTTATGATTTCTGATTTTTTTGTATTTTTGTATTATGAAAATTAATTTTATGGAATTAAATAAGAGCAATTAATCAAATAAAAGAAAAAAAGAGAGAATTAAAATAAAACAAAAAAAAAGAAATATGCAAACCATAGGAGGGGTGTCTGCCCAATTTGGAGGTTAATTATGAGCATTTTGGCCCAACAGATGCAAGGCCCTTTTGACTTTTAGTGATCACGTGCAGATCCATTGACTAAGGTGCATGATGGAATTCCTGTGCTGGCCATCAGATTGAGGTTGCTGGACATGTGGCAAGCTTAAATATGCGCGTACATGGTGGACCACTGGTGGGAGAGGGTACCAGAACACGTTACAAGAAAAAAATATAAGGAAATATGGGGGGACCTGGGAATCGAACCCAGGTCCCAATACCTGCCAGCCAAGTCATCTTCCACCCAGCCAAACGCGTTTATTTGTTAACTTAATGGACACTGATCAACATATGCAAAAAGTGCAATTATTCTGGAACAAACGAAAAAACGCGCCAATGATTTGAATGCACCACTCACGTTTCTCCATGCATCATCTTCTTCAATTGTTCTGAAATAAAAAACGTTTAAATAGCGGGGGTTTTAAACCCCCACAAACTGAAAACGTCAAAATAACGATTAGATGTACAATCAATATAAAAAAAGCGCGATGACATCAATCGTTTCGTCTTGTTCTGACGAGTTTGCCTGTATTAGTTTGATGGTCCAATTTTGCCTTATGAGGGAATCCCCAAATCTGGAGCTCTGAAACCCTAAAACGCTTCCATGGAAATTTTTGATACAGGGCCTAATAACTCAATTGGGTTGTGTCATTAGCTTCAGAAAGTGCACATTGGTATAAATCAATGCTTAAAACGTGTAAAAAATGTATGCAAATTCAAACACGAAAGTGAAAAAAGTTATGAACATGGAGACTTCATTCTACCAATTCTTGAGGTTAGGGGCTGTGTTTTTGATTGCAATCTCTTCCTGGTGGTGTCAGCAAGCCTTTGGAATAGTTTTGAGACCTTGAATCACACTGCGACTATGAAAACAGTTTCAACTTTTTTAGTGAAAAATGCAAGTTTTGTTCTTGATCTTGGGCGCAGCTTTCTTGTTCTTGGCATTAGGGTTGCAATGTGTATATATGTGTGTGAATGCATTAGGTCATAAAAATCAAGCCCAAAGCCTTGTATTCAATGATTTTCAATATTTGATTTTCATGATCTTTTTCAATCTTTTCTTGCCATGGAACTTGCCTATTTTGGAAGATCTTGCCTCTTGATGTGGTACACGAAATCCCTAGGTCATGATGAGTGAATATGATGCACCAAAAGATTTGGAAAACATGATTTGCTATTTTTGTCATATTTAATTTTAATTAAGTGAATTAATAATAATAATAATTCAAATAATTAATAAAAAATGATAAAATAACTCCCTTGGATGTCAATGGGTCGTGCATAGTCCTTGGGTAATGTTTCATGGAAGAAATTGTGGCCCATTAGCAATTTTGAGGCATTTGAAGCAAAGTTGACTTTTCAAAATTCCTAAAAATTTCCCAACTTCCACAAGGCATATCTTGCTCAATTTTTAAGCTTTGATCATGTTCTTGGACATTTTGGAAAGGTCTTGAAGTCCTCTAACCAATGCTTTTGGTCCCATGTCATTTTGATTAACCAATCTCAAGTTATGGTCTTTGACTTAAAGTGCCTTTTTGTTGACTTTTAAAAATGACCTATAATGTTGAGATTGATAACTTTTTGTGAGAGAATTTCTTGGACTTGAAGTGTGAAGAGGAGTTGTAGGAAATGTCATTCTATTCAAAATGAGCTTTGGGTGGAATTTTTTTGATAAAACATGTGGAAGTTATGCCTTGGTCAATTTGCAGTTGACTTTTTCAACTGTCCAAAAATAGAAACTTTTGCATCTTGAGACTTTTTGAGCCATGCCTTGAGAATCATGATCAAGAATTGATCAAATGATGTTTGTGGCTTCAAAATAAGATGTTGACAAAAAATTTGACTTTTGACTGTCAAATGACCATTTTGCCCCTGCAGTTGACTGTTGAGCAATTAGGGTTTTTGACTGTGCAATTTTGTGCTGTGAGTCTTGAAACTTGACATAAGGATGATTGACAATGTTTATAGGCATGTGGGACTTGTTTGGACCCTTTGAAACTTCTATTTCTTTGCCAGAACCAAAACCCTAATTTTTTACTGTTAGGAGGCCATTGGACTGTGCAACCTTTGGGAGATTTTGCAGCATGCTCTTGGCCAATTTAGAAGAATATGGGAGGGCAAATTTTGGGGTACAACAGTTGCCCCTGTTCAATATTCTTAAACCTGAGGATGTAGATTGGCTGGCGTGCCTTTCGTAATTCGAAGGTGGAAGATGATTGAACACTAGAGTGCCCAGAAATTTGCGTTCACATAGTAGTGTGATGGTGGGAATGGGCTTACAGATGCCATTTGGAGATTAGTGGATAGGAGGATGGGCTTATAGATTCCATGTTGAGAGGTGATGGATAGGTGGATGGGCTTATAGATGCCATCTGGGTTTCGGTCGCGTAAGAGATTCCTTAGCGAGGACTTGCGTACCTGAAAAAAGAAAGATAATTACCTGGCCTGTTACAGGGATTGATCTTCAAACTCTTTATGTAGATGCGCCCTGGCTGGATACGGTAATCGGGTCTTGAAACTCTTCAGACGCACCCTCAGCAGGATGATGGATGGATCAGGGACGATTACTACCTCAACAGTAATGATGAGAGAACCTTGGGCGATTACTACCTCAACAGTCACGATGAGAGAATCTGGGGCGATTACTACCTCAACAGTAACGGTGAGAGAATCTGGGGCGATTACTACCTCAACAGTAACGGTGAGAGAATCTGGGGCGATTACTACCTCAACGGGATGATGAGAGAACCTTGGACGATTACTACCTCAACAGGATGATGAGAGAACCTTGGGCGATTACTACCTCAACAGTAACGATGAGAGAACCTTGGGCGATCACTACCTCAACAGTAACGATGAGAGAATCTGGGGCGATTACTACCTCAATAGTAACGATGAGAGAATTTGGGGCGATTACTACTTCAACAGTAACGATGAGAGAACCTGGGGCGATTACTACCTCAATAGTAACGATGAGAGAACCTTTGGGCGATTACCACCTCAACAGTAACGATGAGAGAACCTTGGGCGATTACTACCTCAACAGTAACGATGAGAGAACCTTGGGCGATCACTACCTCAACAGTAACGAAGAGAGAACCTTGAGAGATTACTACCTCAACAGTAACGATGAGAGAATCTTGGATGTCTTCTACTGAATCTTCATCAGGAAAATCTTTAGGAATCGATTTAACTGGACCAGAGAAGGCCTTTGACTGGATCGGCATCAGAAAAATCTTTAGGAGTCGATTTAACTGAACCAGGCAAGGTCTTGGAATCTTCAACTGGAATAAGAATCAGGGAGATCTTAGCATCAATCTGACTGAACCAGAGAAGGCCTTTGACTGGATCGGCATCAGAAAAATCTTTAGGAGTCGATTTAACTGAACCAGGCAAGGTCTTGGAATCTTCAACTGGAATAAGAATCAGGGAGATCTTAGGGTCGATCTGACTGAACCAGAGAAGGTCTTGGATTAACTTTGACTGGATAAGAATCAGAAAAATCTTAGAATCGATTTAACTGAACCGGACTAAAGTCTTGGAAAAGCTTCGACTGGATAAGAATCAGAAAAATCTTAGGGTCGGTTTAACTAAACCAGACGAAAGTCTTGAAATAACTTCACCTGGATAAGAATCAGAAAAATCATTAGGAATCGATTTAACTGAACCAGAGAAGGTCTTGAAATAACTTCAACTGGATCGGCATCAGAAAAATCTTTAGGAATCGATTTAACTGAACCAGAGGAGGTCTTGGACATAGTTGAGAACTTAACTGGATCTTTCCTGAAAGGTAAAGGTCAGTCATATGCAATGCATGATATGGATCAAGCCATGATGTTCTCAACATAAATGATATCGTATGTTCATGATGCATATATGCATGCTATAATGTATGGAAATGTGATGTTTATGAACGTAATTTCGTCTAGGAAAATATATCCTTGACGAATGCCGGGAAGTCACATCCTGGGCTGATGTTGGAGAATAGTGCTTTGTTGTTTCCGCTGGGGATGATAGTTGCAAGAATACCGGTAGGAGAAGATAACTCCGTTGGGGAATAAACTTGGCGAATGGATCATGCTGCGGGGAGAAAATTACTCTAGCGATCTTGCTGGAGAACAATACTCTGTGGGAAGAGAGGTACGTTGTTGAGATGTTGATGGTAACTTCGCTGGGGATAGCATTGTTATGTTGGAAGTTTTAGTAGACTTCGCTGGGGATAAGAAGACTTTGTCGACGACGATCTTCCCGTGGCTTTTGGCTGAGGATAACCCAGTTATATTCTGGTAGGGAAATAACCTTTGAATAAAGTCGGGGGTCGCGTTCGTGCTCTGCAGGGGGCTTCCAGAATCTACTGGGGATAAGCTCCCTGCTGGGGAGATGGATTCAAACTTTCCTGGGGGAAATCTTGAACTATACTGGACTCTCCTGGGGAACTCTTTGAGATATATTGGGGAAGAGATTCCACTGAATGTCTGGTATACCGTCGGGGAACAATCTTAGATCAAGACTGCCGGGGATGCTTGTTAAGAATGTTCGTATACTGCGCTGAGGAATGTTGAGTTCTGCTGGGGATACCCAACTTCCTTAAGACTGATAGGATAACTCTGCTTGGGGATACCATTTGACTTGCTGAATCACTCTCTGGGGATTTAAGATATCTTGGTTACGTTCTTCAGCTGAACTTACCTTGGTACCCTGGTGGATAGAGCAATTAGATCGCTTGGACAACTCATTACTGCCCCTGTTTCTAATGTTACCTGTAATTAATCCTTTGTTTCGTATGCAAATATTTATGAGTTAGCAATTATTGTCAAATGCATATATCACAAATTGAACCTTGGACGTTCTTCGCAAAACAAAACAGAAAAGGAAAAACAATTGGCAATTTTAACTGAAAAGTGATTTTTGTATTGATTTTTGAATTTGCCCGTAAATAGGCGTTTTATGTACAAGAGGCTGACGTCCTAGTAAGAGAACGCCGCCGAACAAAAGAGTTTATACAAATTTGTACAAAGGAAAGTAAAACAGCTGTGTGAAAAGAATAATCCCACTGGGTTCCAACTCTGCTATCGCCTTTATATCTTCGAGCGTCTCATCGCTTGATGACCTAGCTGAAGATGAAGCTGATTGATTGATGCCGTCTGAACTTGATGTTGATACCGGATTCTGGATGCAAGGTGATCCAATGAGACATAGTATTACGCTTTATCCCTAACTTTTGCCTGGACCGCCCTTTCGGGTTTTCAGTCCACCGGGATACCCTTTTTTGCCCAAGCCGCCTTTTCAGGTTTTCGACTTGCCGGATGTACAGATTTTTTTTATTTCATCCCTCATTTTGCCCGAACCCTTTTGGTTCGCCGGAAAGCCCTTATTTTTGCCTAGGTGTGTCAACCTAGCGGGTCTTTGATTATGCGTAGTATTTTTTTTGACTATATCCATGCTCTCAGAATGTAGGGAGTTGCCCCTGTTAGAAATGTTTTGTCATACCCCAGAAGATGTTTAATCAGGCAAGATTCGTTGCTGGAGTGCCCCAAGTGACCTAGGCGGAGATTTGCCCCAGGCTGTTTGGCCTTTGAGAGATTCTCCGAATCTTGATTGGACTGCCCCAGATAATAGACCATGGTCATGTCTGCCCCTTGATTGGAGGTGCTTCTGTTCATTAGGCATTCGTCGTGCGAATTTCTATGTTGTTCAAACAAAAAGTCATATGCAAACAAAGTTATGTTAAAAATGCAAAGCTTATGTCTGTCTTGAAGTTTTTGAAAAATGCATTTTTCAGTAAAACCAGCAAATTTTGTAAAATGTGATGTCAACTCAATATTTTATAGCAAGCCTTAAGGAGTCAGGATACCTTTCGTAACAGTATGCTTTCGAACTAACCCATGCTTCAGCTAGGACTTTTTAAGGGTTATAACGTGGCCTGGTTCACGGTTTAAGAAACAAAGGATAAAGGCTCAAATTATTTGTACCCACCCGTTCTTCGTGATGTTCTTCAAACCTAAGCTCAGTTGATCGTGCGTTAGACCTTGTTCGAGTCTTTGCTTTGATACTCCAGTGATGGTTCGGATATTGATAGTTTACTTTGAATGGGCAGTCATTTTTGTTTGGTTTAGGGTTTGTAAGACCTCTTTCTTTTTCTTTCATTATCCCTGTTTTTTGCCTGAACTGTTTCTTTTTGGAATTACAGTCAGCGGGATGCCCCAGTTTTGTAAGTCTCCTTCATAGGTTTTGACTTAATGGGTTTTTATTTTGAGAAGTAATGACTGACTGTCTGTATGATTATTCGGAACCATCACTGTCTTTTGTTTTGTAAGGACCTCTTTGGTGCCATTCATTATGCACTTGGATCAACTGAGAGACTACCCTGCCCCAGGTTATGATTAAGGGTTTTAAATTTCGAAAAGAAAAACTCCTACTTCTTTGGCTCAGAGGGGTTGACGAGGGATTATCTTCCTTATAACTCCAGTGTTTAGGAATTGAAACAATGCCTGTACCTCATCAGCGGGGTCTGTTCAAAAGCATACTGTAAATGTCATGATATCGTTTTCGTCATCCTCCCTCAAGAGGCTTAGAATTATTAATTGAGAGTTGACATCAAAAAAATGAAAGCAGTTTGAATATAGCGAATGCGAGTATATTGCTTCAACACAGACATATGCGATGCATTAATGAAATAACAACGTTTAACATGAGTAAATGTTTGAACAGTCAAAAGAAAGTTACAACTTGAAAACTCTGATAAACAAAAGTCTTCTCATCTCAGGGCTTGTTACTTCAAATGGTGCCTCTTGTAGGGATGGTAGAAGCACTCAGCTTGGCCATCTTGGGTGAATTCCACAACTCCTTCCTCAATCAGGTCCTGAATCTTGTTCTTCAAGGTCCAACAATCCTCTGTAGCGTGCCCCGGGCTGTTAGAATGATAAGCGCAACGGGCGTTGGGGTTATACCTTGAAGGTGTCCTGTTGGGATTTTTAGGAGGGTCCCTTAGAGTTACCAAATTCAGCCTCAACAGTTGTTGTAGAGCTTGAGGCAGCGACACGTTGAGCTTGGTGAATTGCCTTTTGGGCTTGTCTGGCTGAAGCTGGTGAGGTTGATGCTGGATTTGTGACCCTGAAGCCAGTTGAGGAGCTTTTCCCTTGTCTTCTTGTCTCAAGGGTGGTTGAATGATGACTGGCTCTGCAACCTTAGATGTTTGCCCCAGTTGATTACCCCGGAGTAGTTGGTTGACGAGAACCCCGAGCTCTTCTTGTCTTTGGACTAAGCCTTAAATGATAGTCACCTGCCCCAGCATCTGGGCTTTCATTGCATCCACCTCGGCTTGCAGATGTTTCAGCCGTTCATCCTCAGCATTGTTCCTGACCAAAGTTCCCATGAGAAGTGTTCTCATCTCTTCCTTCCCCTTGGATAGATTCAGGAGGATTTCCCCGAACCGAGTCTCTTGAGCATGAAAGTCCTGGTTGCATTGTTGGGAAGCCATTGCTGAAATAAACAGCGCAGATGGTAAGTGACCTGTAACAAGGGTACCTGTAATGCAATAATATGCATGATATGCATACAATGTTTTCAAGGACCTCGTGGGGTAAACAAGAAGATTGTTAGAATTGGAAACTGGTAGCTTGATTGAAGGAATTTCATGTTGTTGAGAGTCCTTCTCCAAGGGTCAAGGCTCACCATATCTAGTGGGTCATAGCCCCTGACTCAAGTCATCATGTCTGGTTTTGACTTCCAAACAACCTTGGTTAGGGGAACCTTCTTCAAGAGTCAAAGCTCACCATATCAAGTGGGTCATAGCCTCTGACTCAAGTCCTCAACCTGGCTAGGAGAAAATAAATCCCCTTTGCCCCTTGCTGGACATTTGATTCATCATGACCTGCATCACAAAACCCTTGAGATCCTTGAAATGGGTTAGTCCTTATGCGGGATGCATGCAATGGTATGATGTTATGCTATGCATGGGGTAATGTAGGTAAACCCTGTTATGAGTCCCAATTAAGGACTATAAACAAAACCTGCAAGAAACTCAAGTGTCAGATAACAAGCAATGCAAATAGTCAAGTTGGAAGGCACACAAGTCACACAAGAGAGCCCTTAGAGTTTAGGCCAGCATGGGGTCTAGGTATTACCCTCTTTCAGTTTGTTGGTTAAGACCTGTCCTATCAGAAGTAACCGGGTTCTAGAGGATCCCAATATCACTGACTACCCTCAATCGGTCATAACTCCAGCATCGTAATCTTTTCTTGCGGCCAGAACCATCACGAGAGTTTAGCCTCAATGGGCGTAGCATACTGCTACTGTTCTATTGGCCAAGTTGAGTCATTTAAGGTTCTAAGGTCGGTTGGTGCTTAATGACTCCTCAGAAGACCCATATTCTCCTTGTTGCGACACAAGGGATATCGGTACAGACCAAGGTGCCACACCAACGTAGCCACTGCTTCACCCGTGTCGGTCTACGCCGGACAGGTCCCTCACAGCTTATGCTACCTAACAGGGTATCCCCAGATCCGGGTTAGGATCTATGTAACTCTGATGCAGCCCATAATAATAAAGCAAACAAGCACAACAATTGAAAACACAAGTGATCTTAGTCCTAAGGTACACCTCACTTTATAAGAGTCCCCAGCAGAGTCGCCAGTTCTGTGATCGGTGGATCTGGAACTGACTGTTTAACGCTGGTTCGCGAAATGTCGCGGAAGCAAGAGTCGCCACCGTCTTTTATTTTCTCCAACATGGAAAGGACAAAAGCACAGAAAAATTCCTTATGAGATTGCTCTCGGTTCGGGAGGTAGATTTATAGAAAGGGAAGGTGTTAGCACCCTTTCTATCCATGGTTATCCATGGGCTCTTAGATACTTGCTCATTTGTGTTTTCAAAATGTTTGTTTGCTTTTCAAGGTGAGTGGGTTTGAAAAAGTTTCTTTGAAAGTTTCAGATCGACTCTTGTATCAGTCCTCAAGAGTGTTTGAAAAGTTGTTTTGAAAGCTTTTTGAAAAGTGTCAGTGTGAAAAGAGTTTTTGATTTGTTTTGAATTAGAGCAAGTATCTACGAGTAATCTACCTACTCTAAGGAATTCTGTTGTGTAAATGTCCTTAAGGTAGTGTCATCCCACTATTGAGAGGTAGGTAGCACCACCGTTGGAGGTGTTCGGGTCAATTCATTTGTAGGGACAGTGTGGTCACCGAGCAACAGTAAGACACCTTAGAAGCTACCCTTATGCCATTGATCTTTTATTCCGAGGCAACCGTTTCGAGGCAACTATTCCGAGGCGACTTGTTCGAGGCAACTAGATCAATGGAACATAAGGACTCACTAAGACGTCCTATACTCGACGACCACGTTTCGAGGGGCAAGGCAACAGTGAGGCGTACCCTAAGAGTGGTGTGTGAATTGTGTGTCATTTTCAATTATGTTTTATTTTGATCGTGCATTGGGTGAGCTACGCTTTAATTTTATTTGGGCATACATTCTTTCATGTGATTAACAGTTTAAAAGGTGCGGAAATTAAAATACGGAAAATAAAGTCCTACGCTATTACAAGGCACGGGTCTATACAGCGCCAAATTAACAAAGACCCGATTTTGAATAAAAATGGGGAAAGTAAATGTCCTAATTATCTTTTACAAGGCTTTGGGGAAAATACATTATATTTAAAAAGGAAATAAAAGTAAACGTGCGAAAAGAAATAAGAATCGAGTGCGAGGGCGTTGGACCCTTTAAAGAAATTAAATCGAAATTGAAAGTTAATTAATTATTTAATGAAAAAAGACATTGTTTTTTATGTTTTTTGGTATCTAATGGAAATAAAGAGAATTAATTGAAATTAGAAATTAAATAAAACCCTAATTCTAAGTTTGTTGTTAATTATTAAAAAAATATTTAAGTTTAACCTAATTTAACCCTAATTAATTAATGACATATTTATTTACAAGATTAATTAATAGTTAATGATAATTATAATAAGAAAAATTTATTTATTGAGAAAAAGAATGAAAATGCTAAACCTAATTTTTATGTATTTTATTTATTTAAGAAAAAAACATTAAAAGTTGAAGACCTAAAATTAAACTAATTTGGTTATTGGAATTTATTTACAAAAACTATTTAAAGAATTAAAAAATTAAATAAACATATTTTTATTTTTATGATTTCTGATTTTTTTGTATTTTTGTATTATGAAAATTAATTTTATGGAATTAAATAAGAGCAATTAATCAAATAAAAGAAAAAAAGAGAGAATTAAAATAAAACAAAAAAAAAGAAATATGCAAACCATAGGAGGGGTGTCTGCCCAATTTGGAGGTTAATTATGAGCATTTTGGCCCAACAGATGCAAGGCCCTTTTGACTTTTAGTGATCACGTGCAGATCCATTGACTAAGGTGCATGATGGAATTCCTATGCTGGCCATCAGATTGAGGTTGCTGGACATGTGGCAAGCTTAAATATGCGCGTACATGGTGGACCACTGGTGGGAGAGGGTACCTGAACACGTTACAAGAAAAAAATATAAGGAAATATGGGGGGACCTGGGAATCGAACCCAGGTCCCAATACCTGCCAGCCAAGTCATCTTCCACCCAGCCAAACGCGTTTATTTGTTAACTTAATGGACACTGATCAACATATGCAAAAAGTGCAATTATTCTGGAACAGACGAAAAAACGCGCCAATGATTTGAATGCACCACTCACGTTCCTCCACGCATCATCTTCTTCAATTGTTCTGAAATAAAAAACGTTTAAATAGCGGGGGTTTTAAACCCCCACAAACTGAAAACGTCAAAATAGCGATTAGATGTACAATCAATATAAAAAAAGCGCGATGACATCAATCGTTTCGTCTTGTTCTGACGAGTTTGCCTGTATTAGTTTGATGGTCCAATTTTGCCTTATGAGGGAATCCCCAAATCTGGAGCTCTGAAACCCTAAAACGCTTCCATGGCAATTTTTGATACAGGGCCTAATAACTCAATTGGGTTGTGTCATTAGCTTCAGAAAGTGCACATTAGTATAAATCAATGCTTAAAACGTGTAAAAAATGTATGCAAATTCAAACACGAAAGTGAAAAAAGTTATGAACATGGAGACTTCATTCTACCAATTCTTGAGGTTAGGGGCTGTGTTTTTGATTGCAATCTCTTCCTGGTGGTGTCAGCAAGCCTTTGGAATAGTTTTGAGACCTTGAATCACACTGCGACTATGAAAACAGTTTCAACTTTTTAGTGAAAAATGCAAGTTCTGTTCTTGATCTTGGGCGCAGCTTTCTTGTTCTTGGCATTAGGGTTGCAATGTGTATATATGTGTGAATGCATTAGGTCAGAAAAATTAAGCCCAAAGCCTTGTATTCAATGATTTTCAATATTTGATTTTCATGATCTTTTTCAATCTTTTCTTGCCATGGAACTTGCCTATTTTGGAAGATCTTGCCTCTTGATGTGGTACACGAAATCCCTAGGTCATGATGAGTGAATATGCTGCACCAAAAGATTTGGAAAACATGATTTGCTATTTTTGTCATATTTAATTTTAATTAAGTGAATTAATAATAATAATAATTCAAATAATTAATAAAAAATGATAAAATAACTCCCTTGGATGTCAATGGGTCGTGCATAGCCCTTGGGTAATGTTTCATGGAAGAAATTGTGGCCCATTAGCAATTTTGAGGCATTTGAAGCAAAGTTGACTTTTCAAAATTCCTAAAAATTTCCCAACTTCCACAAGGCATATCTTGCTCAATTTTTAAGCTTTGATCATGTTCATGGACATTTTGGAAAGGTCTTGAAGTCCTCTAACCAATTCCTTTGGTCCCATGTCATTTTGATTCAGCAATCTCAAGTTATGGTCTTTGACTTAAAGTGCATTTTTGTTGACTTTTGAAAATGACCTACAATGTTGAGATTGATAACTTTTTGTGAGAGCATTTCTTGGACTTGAAGTGTGAAGAGGAGATGTAGGAAATGTCATTCTTTTCAAAATGAGCTTTGGATAGAATTTTTCTGATAAACCATGTGGAAGTTATGCCTTGGTCAATTTGTAGTTGACTTTTTCAGTTGTCCAAAAATAGAAACTTTTGAATCTTGAGACTTTTTGAGCCATGCCTTGAGAATCATGATCAAGAATTGATCAAATGATGTTTGTGGCTTCAAAATAAGATGTTGACAAAAATTTTGACTTTTGACTGTCAAATGACCATTTTGCCCCTGCAGTTGACTGTTGAGCAATTAGGGTTTTTACTGTGCAATTTTGTGCTGTGAGTCTTGAAACTTGACATAAGTATGCTTGACAATGTTTATAGGCATGTGGGACTTGTTTGGACCCTTTGAAACTTCAATTTCTTTGCCAGAACCAAAACCCTAATTTTTGACTGTTAGGAGGCCATTGGACTGTGCAACCTTTGGGAGATTTTACAGCATGCTCTTGGCCAATTTTGAAGAATATGGGAGGGAAAATTTTGGGGTACAAGACATAGTATTACGCTTTATCCCTAACTTTTGCCCGGACCGCCCTTTCGGGTTTTCAGTCCACCGGGATACCCATTTTTGCCCAAGCCGCCTTTTCAGGTTTTCGACTTGTCGGGTGTACAGATTTTTTTCATTTCATCCCTTATTTTTGCCCGAACCCTTTTGGTTCGCCGGGAAGCCCTTATTTTTGCCTAGGTGTGTCAACCTAGTGGGTCATTAATCATGCGTAGTATCTTTTTACTATGTCTGCATTGGCGGGGTGAGGAAGGTCGTCACCATCCATGGTGGTTAGAATCATAGCTCCTCCTGAGAAGATATGTTTAACCACAAATGGCCCTTCGTACGTAGGGGTCCATTTGCCCCTGGGATCACCTTGAGGAAGGATGATGCGCTTGATTACCAGATCTCCGACTTGATACTCCTGTCGTCTAACCTTTTTGTTAAATGCCCTGATCATCCGTTTTTGGTACGTCTGACCATGACAGATAGCAGTGAGTCTCTTTTCGTCAATTAGGTTTAATTGATCAAGCCGAGTCTGGATCCAGTCATCTTCGCTCAAACCTGCATCCTTCATTATCCAGAGAGAGGGTATCTAGACTTCAATAGGCAAGACTGCCTCCATGCCATAGACCAAGGAAAATGGAGTTGCCCCTGTTGACGTCCGTGCTGAGGTACGGTACCCATGAAGAGAAAACGATAGCATTTCATGCCAATCTTTGTAGGTCACTGTCATCTTTTGCACAATCTTCTTGATGTTCTTATTCGCCGCTTCTACATCCCCATTCATCTTCGGTCGGTAGGGAGAAGAGTTGTGGTGCTGTATTTTGAATTGCTCGCAGAGCTCAGTGATCATCTTGTTGTTAAGATTGGTACCATTATTCGTAATGATCCTCTCAGGTACACCGTATCGACAGATTAGATTGTGCCGAATGAAACGTGCCACGACGTTCTTGGTAACGGTAGCGTAGGAAGCTGCTTCGACCCATTTTGTGAAGTAATCAATCGTTACCAAGATGAAGCGATGCCCGTTGGATGCCGTAGGTCTGATTTCGCTGATCATATCAATGCCCCACATTGCAAAGGGCCAGGGTGCTGTCAAGACATTCAGAGGAACCGAAGGAATGTGCACCTTATCAGCATAGATCTGGCATTTATGACAAGTCCGAGAATGCTGATAACAGTCGGCTTCCATTGTGGACCAGAAATATCCTGCCCGAAGGATTTTCTTTGCCATGGTATGTCCACTGGAATGTGTTCCGAAGGTACCTTCATGTAGCTCCGCCATTATCTTTTCTGCTTCAGTCTTATCCACACAACGCAGTAGGGTCGAATCATGGTTTCGTTTGTACAGAATGTCGTTGCTGAGGAAGAACTTTGCCGCAAACCTTCTCAGGAACTTCTTGTCATTAACAGATGCGCCTTCGGGGTATTCTTGAGCTTCAAGGTACCTCTTCACTTCATGATACCAGGGTTTTTCTGTTACCTCTTCAGCCTCAAGATCACAGTAATATGCAGGTTCGTCCAACTTCCAAATAATGATCCGGGGAGCCTCGTTATCCCATTTGACTTTGAATATAGAAGACATTGTAGCTAACGCGTCCGCTAACTAATTCTCCTCTCTTGGGAAGTGTTCAAAAGTTATCTCCTCGAAGTGGGGAAGCAATGTCAGCACATACTCCTTGTAAGGAATAAGATTTGGGTGTTTCGTATCCCACTCGCCTTTGACCTGATTGATCACGAAAGCGGAATCTCCGAATACACTCAGAAACTTGATCCTTAAGTCAATTGCAGCTTGAAGACCCATGATACATGCCTCATACTCCGCCATGTTGTTGGTGCAGTTGAAACATAGCCGAGCGGTGAGTGGAGTATGAGTGCCTTTAGGGGATATGATCACAGCGCCGATACCATTACCCAAAGCGTTCGAGGCTCCGTCAAAGTGCATAGACCATCGGGATCCTTCCTCAGGTCCTTCATCCGGTCCAGGTACTTCACAATCAGTCACTACCATGATATCCTCGTCTGGAAATTCAAAGTTCATCGACTGGTAATCGTCCACTGCCTGGTGTGCCAAATGGTCTGCCAATACACTTCCCTTGATTTCTTTTTGAGTCGTGTACTGGATGTCATATTCCGTCAAGATCATTTTCCATCTTGCTATTCTTCCAGACAGAGCAGGCTTTTCGAATATGTACTTGATTGGATCCATTTTTGAAATCAACAAAGTAGTGTGAGTCAACATATACTGTCTCAGCCGGCGAGTAGCCCATACCAAAGCGCAACAAGTTTTCTCGAGCAGTGAGTACCGAGTCTCACAGTCGGTAAACCTTTTGCTAAGGTAATAAATAGCGTGCTCTTTTCGGCCAGACTCGTCATGCTGCCCCAGCACACACCCCATTGAGTTGTCAAGTACTGTCAAGTATAAGATTAGAGGTCTCCCTTCGACTGGCGGCATAAGAATGGGTGGCTCTTGGAGATACTCTTTGATCTTTTCGAAAGCGGCCTGACATTCATCATTCCAACGTACTACTTGATCTTTCTTCAGCAGCTTGAAGATTGGTTCACAGTTAGATGTGAGATGAATCGGGCAATGTAATTCAGACGTCCTAGAAAGCCTCTGACTTCTTTCTCTGTCTTGGGAGTTGGCATCTCTTGTATGGCTTTCACTTTGGCAGGGTCCACTTGAATGCCTTTATCGCTTACGACGAAACCTAGTAGTTTTCCGGATCTCACCCCAAAGGTGCACTTGTTTGGGTTTAACCTCAGCTTGTACAACTTTAGTCGGTCAAACTGCTTCCGTAGATGGTCAAGGTGTTCCTCCTTAGTTTGGGACCTTGCAATCATATCGTCGACGTATAATTCAATCTCATGGTGGATCATATCATGAAATAAAGCAACCATGGCACGTTGGTAGGTTGCCCCAGCATTTTTCAACCCAAAAGGCATGACCTTATAGCAAAAGGTGTCCCACTGAGTGACGAAGGTGGTCTTTTCCATGTCTTCAGGAGCCATCTTGATCTGATTATAACCGGAGAAGCCATCCATGAAGGAGAAAACTTTATGCTGAGCAGTATTATCAACCAGAACATCGATATGAGGCAGAGGGAAATCGTCCTTAGGGCTTGCCCTGTTCAAATCCCTCTAATCAACACACATTCGGACCTTACCATCCTTTTTCGGCATTGGAACCACATTGGCAATCCACTGAGGGTAAGAAGTCACTGCTAGAAACCTGGCATCAAATTGTTTCATAACCTCGGCTTTGATTTTCTCGGACATTTCTGGACGCATACGGCGGACCTTCTATTTTACCGGAGGGCAGTCTTCCTTGGTAGGTAGGTGATGAACCACAGTGTCGGTATCCAACTCAGGCATGTCTTCGTAAGACCAGGCGAAGATTTCCACATAGTCATGCAGCATCTAAATCAACCGTTGTTTCACACTGGGCTCTAGATTGGCCCCAATCTTGACTTCCTTTCTGTCTGTCTCAGTACCCAGATTTACTGTTTCCACTGGCTCTTCATGTGGCTGAATGACCCTCTCTTCCTGGAGTAACAGTCTTGCGAGCTCACCAGGCACTTCGCAATCATCTTCACCTTCGTCTTCGGCTAAGTTGATCGGATTCTCGAAGTCATAACCGGCAATAGCAGAGTCGTTACCAGTGAGATCCAGAGTGGATTGGAACCTGTATAGGTGAGTGTGTGTAAATATAGCTGTTTTGCAATATATAATAAAGAAAGAAATGGAGCGCAAGATTTTGAAATGCAACAAACGTCCAATGTTTTTATTGATGATATATGAAAATGACACACAAAAGCCCTTACAAATGAAGCCGCGGTTCCCCGGGTAGGACACCGAGCCATAAAAGTTTCAACATATTGTTTGTTACAAATTGAAAACAAAAGAGTTCATTACTGAGTGACAAAAGTAATAGGTGTGAAGTCTTTGGCAGTCCAGTTGCTTGGTCCACTGTCGGTTGTTGGGTAGATCCAGTTGTCGAATTCAGATTCTTCCACGTCGTCCTCAATAGCATTCACTCCCGGGTTGGTGATGGACACAGGAAGTTTTCCAATTCTTGCCTTACGAACAGCCCTCTGAGCCTCTGCAGTGAAACCCATACCAAACTTGTCAGTCTTTGGAGTGAAGTCAGAGAGTCGGCCCCAGTTTGCGCACTCACCCTTCTCAATAACGGCCCGAGCATCCTTTAAGGAAGCCATATTCAAAGGAGGGTCTTCAATCACAGTTTCAGCTGATGCCAATGTCTGAGGCACCTTTTCAAAGTGCTGGAATGGAGTCTCAATGAATTTCCCATCCATTTCTATGTACCAGAACGAGTTTAGGTGGTTGACCATATATTCTTCCTCCCCCTGAATTGTTACAATCTTTCCTCTGACTGGGTACTTAAGCTTCTGATATAGTGTGGAGGTCACAGCTCTAGCCTTGTATATCCATGGACGACCCAGCAAAGAAGAGTAGGATGGACGGATGTCCATCACATAGAAAGTTGAATCAAAAACTTGAGAACCAACCCTAATTGGAATGTCAACTTCGCCATGTACCATCCTTTTCGAACCGTCAAAGGCTCGGACAACAATGTTACTGGGCTTGAGCTCCAGACCCTCACAATCCAACCTGTCTAGGGCCTTCTTGGGCAATACATTCAATGAAGAACCGGTGTCTACTAACACATGGGCAAGAGTAGTGCCCCTGCATTCAATGGATACATGTAGGGCGTCATTATGGTTCTTTCCTTTGGAAGTCAGATCGGCGTCAGAGAAGCCCAACCCATTATCGGCAGTTAAGTTGGCCACACAATCGGTAAATTGATCAGTAGACGTTTCTTGTGGCACATGGGTCGTCTTCAGGAAGGAAATCAGGGCCTTGGCATGGGCCTCTGAACACAACAACAGTGATAGCATAGAAATCTTTGATGGGGTATGCCCCAACTCCTCAACTACATTGAAATCACTCTTCTTAATGATCTTGAGAATCTCTTCCATCTCTTGCTGGGAAGCTTCAACATTGGTTGTCTTTGGTGCCTCCGTCAGGGCAGGCAAATCAGCAGCAATCCCTTTGCCCCGAGCATCAGAGGACTCGACAGCAGGGGTAGAAACAGGAACTTGATTAGGAAGGGGAATAGGCACACTTGCAGGTGTGATGATAAGAGGTTTCTGAATAGCTGGTGGCGCAATATCTGGCGAGAACAGCCTACCACTGCGAGTAATTTTGGCAGGCCCGGTGATGTTACTGACGCCGGTACTAGTATCAAACTCTTGCTTTACTCCAAGCACATAAACGTCTGCCCCATAGTGCCATGGGACAGCTTTGTCGGATGTATAGGGGAGGGGCCCCGGAACAGTGATGATGATAGGAGCAATCTTCTGAGTGGACATGATTTTGACAGGATTCTTTGAAGGAGCCTTGGGAGGTTTGTTGAAAATAGTGACAATAGAAACTTCTTCAGTAGGGGTAGCAGGAACAACAATCTTCTTGAACAAGATTTCTTTGCTATCCATCAGGCTTTGGATACCTGATTTCAGCAACGGACAACCAACAGGCGAAACAGCACATAGAAGGCAACCTTTACCATATCCCGGAAATAAACCGGCTAGCAACAGGTTCCTTTTAACAGTCGATAATGGAGTAACAATCTCTTCCACGGAGGCTACATACCGGTCTTCTTCCACAGCATTCACTCCATGCTGGGGCATGGGAGCAGTCACAACATTGGGTCTTTCGGGCGCCTCAAATTGTATTTCTTTAGCATCAATAAGGTCCTGAACCTTATTCCTCAGAGCCCAGCAATCGTCCGTAGTATGCCCCGGGCTATCAGAGTGATAAGAGCAACGGGCGTTGGGGTTGTATTTTGGAGAAGCTGTGTTCACCACCTTCGGAGCTTCTTTGACAGTTACCAGATTGGTTGACAGTAGTTACGGCAAAATCTGGGACAGGGTCATGCTAAGCCGAGTGTACTGCCTTTTGGGCCTCTCACCCCTTGGTTGGTTGAACTGCTAGGAGCAGCAACAGGCTTTGAAATTACCAATGCATTGACAGCTTGGCGGCGTTCCGGTTTAATTTGTCTTCTGGGACCATAAACGACACTGGCTTCCTTCTTGAAGGGCTTCTTTTCAGTACTTGCGGGGGCACCTTTCTGTATCTTCCCCGACTTGATACCAGCTTCTATCCTCTCACCAGTCAAGATCAAATCTGTAAACCCAGCAGAAGAATTACCAATCAGATGGTTGAAGAATGGACCGGAAAGGGTCCCCAGGAACATGTCAACAAGTTCACTGTCATTCAGCGGTGGCTGCACCCTGCCAGCCAAGTCCCTCCACTTTTGCGCATACTCCTTGAATCCTTCGCCCGTTCCCAGTGACATACCCTGAAGTTGGGTACGCGTGGGAGCGAGGTCAGAATTGTACTGATACTGTTTATAAAATGCGGTAGCCAAGTCCTCCCAGTTTCGGATACTGGCTCCATCCAGTTGATAGAACCACTCGAGTTGAGCCCCTGAAAGGCTATCCTGAAAGAAATGGATCCATAGGTTCTTGTCTGCAGTGTAAGGTTGGATCTTCCTTACATATGATCTGAGATGCATCTTCGGGCAGGATAGCCCGTCATACCTTGCAAAAACTGGCACTTTGAACTTCGGGGGGATCACAATTCCAGCAACTAATCCCAAATCTTCGAAATCTAAGCCGAGAACTCTCCGCAACTCCATAGCTGCCAACCTGTCTTCCAAACCTTTGTACTTATCATCGGCGGGCGGGTATTGTTGCTCAGAGTAGTCTTCGTCTTCTTCAGCCTCTCCTTCCTCAGCTTCGGATTCGGAAGGTACTGCAGCCGCATTCCCTTTACTGGTTCCCTCTTCAGGTGTAGGGGGAAATTCAAGCACTCTTCTGGCTTCACCTTCAAACCTTCTTCCTAGGGTAGCCACCCCGATTCTCTTCTTCTTCTTCTTCACTTGCTCTTTGTTCCCCAGCAGGGCCTTTAGATCCTCCTGACCCTTAGCCAAGGTCATCAGGAGATGTTGAAACTGTGAGTTCTGAGACTGCAAGTCCTTGACTGTCTGTTCGAGATCCATCTTACTAAAATAAACAGCAGAAAGATAAGGAAACCTGGTGTGGAGACCTGCTTATGTGCATGATGAATGATATGCTTATGTATGCAATGCATTCAAGGATTTAGCAAATTCAAAATTGTTGCAAACAAAAAGAACGCACGTCATATTAATAAGAAGAAATTTGTCAGTACATAAATGCCCCATGGGCCAAATATTACAAAAAACTTCTCAAGGTAAAAAGACGTTGCGCATCCTCTTTAGTGTGATGTAGGTGTTGAGGGTCTCTTCCTCATGGAGTCAGCGGGTAAGCTCTAAAACCTTCTTCTCACTGATGTAGAAGTTGGCTTCAAAAGTGTTTCGTTCCTCCTTGAGTTGGATCCAACTCTTCTGCATCTCCTCCCACGATGTAGGCATGTCAGGATATAGGATGGTGTAGGGAATCTCTCCTTCCTTAACGGGCTCTTTAATCACAGGGAGAACATGAGGGTAAAGCATCATTAGACTCTGGGCTCGGGTTCGTACCCATTTGAGGTAAGGCTCAAGAGGGATGCAGTTCTTGTGCCCCAGTGTCTTGCTGTCTACCTTGTTAGGCATCCTCCAAGCTCTGATGAATCTTTGGCGAAGTCCTTGTGCATCGTTGTCGAAGTCAAAAACTAGGTCAGGAATCAACATGTCGTGAGGGCCATCCCTCCGTGCATATCCAAATTGTCTCAAAGCTAGACAAGGGTTGTAGGTAATGCCTCCTCTAATGCCAAGTAATGGGACATTAGGGAACTCTCCACAACGATCGACGATGATGACATTTTCTTTGGACCGAGAACACCAATGTACATCAGAGTGAGTGAGGGTCATCAACCGTTGTGACCACCTTAAGCCTTGGTCATTCTTCAAGACAGATTATGGAAGGTGCGAAATAAACCACCTTGCAAGGAGAGGAGCACAGCACATGAGAACACCCCTCTTTCTCATTGTTCGTTTGTAAAATGAGTGAAGAATGTCCCCAAGCAATGTTGGTATTGGATTCCTGGATAAGAAGATTTTGACGGTGTTGACATCCACAAGCTGGTCAGGATTTGGGAACAAGACCAACCCATAAATGAGGAGTGCCACAATTTCTTCAAAGGCTTGTAGGTCCAATGAATTCCAACACTCTTGTGCCTTCTCAAACAAGAATTTTGCCAAGAAGCCTTTGACACCGCTTCTAGTTTCCCAATGCCCCTTGATGTCAGATGGTTGCAAGTGTAGTGCTTGAGCAACATCTTCAGGCTTTGGTTCTTTTTCCGTACCGTTGTAGGGTAGTTGATTAAGAATAGGAATTCTCAGAAGTTGAGAAAATTCCTCCAAAGTGGGCACCAATTGGTAGTCGGGGAAAGTGAAATAGTGGTGAAGGGGGTCAAAGAACTGGAACAACACCTTTACCATGTCCTCTTCAATGTTGGTGTTGACTAGGCTGAGCAGTCTACCATGTCTTTCACTGAAGGGAGAGCTTTCCGGAATTCTGGATGTGAGCTCTTTGAGTTGAGGAGGGATTCTCACAAGGTTTACTTGGATAGTTTTCCTGATAAGAGTTTCCATGACCTACAAAACAAGAACAAAAATGAATATCTAAACCCTTGAAATGGTTAGTGGATGCATATGATGCTTTATGATGTTTATGATGTATGCACAAAACATATGTACAAGCAATTCATACCAAACCCTAGTTTCAGGCTTGCATGAGGTTTCATAGGTAAGTACCCTCTTGAGTGTAGTTGGCTTAAAAACTTGTCCTATAAATAGTAACCGGGTTCTAAGGAGCTCAATATCATTGGATTGTTTTCCATGTTCATTGTTTTGGTTTAGCCACTTAACTAGCGACCAAAATATTCCAAGAAAACAACTCTCAATGAGTGTAGTATCGAGTATCTACCAACTTCGGACTGCACCAAAGCCGGTCATCTCACTACCCCTAATGAAAGGCCAAGATGGTCAAGTAAGGTTCTAGGTCATTAGTGCTTAGTGACATCACTCAGCGGCCCCGTACTCTCCTTGATTGAACTCAAGGGTTACCGGTACTCACAAATATGTCGCACTAATATAGCTATTGCTTCGACCGTGTCGGTATACCCCGCACAGTTTCCACAATGTATTGCTATCTATGAATGTTTCCCCAAATCCGGGTGTAGGATTTCAAACCCAAACAAGAGAGCCAATATATAAAGTAATCAAAGCAAACAATTAGTCATGCAAGAGGGTGATCTAAGCCCTAAGGTTACTCCACTTTAAAAAATTTCCCCAGCAGAGTCGCCAGTTCTGTGATACGGTGGGAGAACAGACTTGAGGTTTTGCGTTTGTTTTCGCAAATGTTTCGGTTGAGCAAGAATCGCCACCGACTTTTTATTTTATCCTAAGGAAAGGTTAAAAAGCACAGCAAAAACCTTTGAGATGTTTTCTTGGGTTTCGGGGAGTAGATTATAGAAAGGGAAGGTATTAGCACCCTTTCTATCCATGGTTATCCATGGGCTCTTAGTTACTTGCTTAGATCAACTTGCCTTGATTTTCAATTGTTTGAAATGGTGCTTTCAATTGTTTGAAATGGTGCTTTGTGTGTGGGTTTGAAAATGTTTTTGAAAAGAGGCCAATGTGGTGGCAACCTTTGTAATGACCCATGTTTGGATGTATACAAAGGTGTATGTCTTTTGAAAAGTTTTCAATGTTTTTGAAAGTGTGTTGTGATATGTGGTTTTGAAAAATAGGCAAGTGTTTTTGTTTTGCAAGTTGGCAAGTAACCAAGAGCTATCTACCCTATATTTCTCAAAAATCTTTGCTATGTTTTAACCCTTTTAACAATTTTGTTCCACCATTGTATTTGATGGACAATCTTGTGTTAGGATGTGAACGGGACGGACGCGGGTCATCGTTTAGACCATGATTGCAATGGTGCCAAGTATCTTTGGGCAATTTTTCCTTTAAGGGACTTGATCATTTTTAGGCAACTTTTGAAAGCGTCATCGAGGGACTATGATCATTTGAATTGTTTTGTTTTGCCAAAGACACCTAACATGCAACATGGCCCATTATTGAAGGCAACAAGTGGAGTAACCCTAGGGGTGCAAGTTTGATTGGTGTTGTCCATTTTCATGCTTGTTTATCTTGAATTAGGTCTAAGCTATTTGTTTGGTTGATTTTGCATACAAAACCCTAAGCCTATCATGGCATATTTAGAAAGCTTTTAAATGCAAAAAATAAAATCCTAAATTATTACAACACAAATTATGGGATGGGGGGTACAAATGTTCAAATGGGGATATTTTAGCAAGAAATTTAATCTAAACTATTACATCCAAATTGAATTATACAAATTATTTAATATGCAATAATTAAATAATAATACAATAAATATGCAAGATGCAAAAAATGATTTTTTATATGTATGTAAAAAGGTATTTTTCATGTGTCAAATAAACAAAAATAAAAAGGATAATTTTGGATATTTTTACATTTTAGGGCAAACCCTAATTTTACTAAATAAAAGGTATTAATTATTTATTATATACAACATTTATTAATTATATACAAAAAATAAGTAAAAGGAAGTATATTGTAAAAAAGTGATTTTTTGAGGTCAAATATTAATAATAAAAAATGTATTATTTTTATATTTTTTCCCTAAATATTCTAATAAATATAGATAAGTATTTATATTATTTACTAAATATATTAAATATGTACAAAAATAAAATATTTATTATTTACAAAAAAAATTATATTTTTTATAAAATGTTTTCAAAAGGAAAAATAAAATAAGATCAGAAAAGAAAAATGTTTTGTATTATTTTTAATATTTTAAATAAAAGGATATATATGTTATTTATATGTATAAACTCAAATAAAACAAATAAAATTCAAATAAAATGCAAAAATGGTTGAAAAAATATTTTTAATATTTTTTATGTTTTGTCAAAAAATAACAAGTCATAATAAAAAAGAAAAAGTCAAAAATGATTAAAAAATAACACAAAGGGCCAAGGGGGTGTATGTGTAAAAGTGGTGCAAAAAGGAAAACAAACTCAGGCCCAGCCCAAAGACTTTGTCTTCAATCTCTGGCCAGGTTCAAACACAAAACGCGCACCTTCTTGTTCATCTCCCTAACTCCTGATTCTTTGATCCTTTGACAAATCTTAAAACATGAAACTTGTAGAGCTTGAAGCCACGATTCTAAACATATAAAAAAGTTAATCTAACTCTCAGAAATGAGAGAGAATTTCTTCTCCCCCAATTCCTGACCTAGTTTTTTTCAGATGTTCAGATTCAAAATACTCTTAGCACACATAATATAAATCAAAAGTAACTATATGGATGGCTTCAGGGCTATGATTAGAACATGTTTTCTTAACAAAATTAAACCTAACTATGCCTGGATAGAGTGATAGAAGTTCAAAAACTTACTTGTTCAGCTTGATTCGTGTATGACAATGGAGGCACTTTCAAGGCAATGTGAGGACTTGTACAGCTTGCTTGAAGTTCAGATATGCTTCTCCAATGCTTGGTGTGCTTTGAATCTTGCTGAATCACTCCATGGAAGTCAACCTGCAAGAGAGAAAAATGAAAATGGCAAACTATGCTATGGCTGTTACAGTCTGTATCTAAGGTTGGGGATAGCTTGTATGGATGTTATTGAATGTGTTTGAGGTGGTTTGGATGAAAACGCACGAGGGAAATGAACTGTGGAAGTCAATATGCAGAAGATACCCTGTTTTGCCACAAAACTGTGTTTTGATGAGTGAGGGAGTCTTGAGGATGGCTTGGTCGTGTTTTAGGTTACTTGAGGAGTATGGAATATGTTCACAATGTTTTCTTAGGCTTGTCTTGACAGGAATGTGTGTTGTGGTTCAATATGCCAAGTTTCTTCTATGTGAAGCAAAGAAATGTGAGTTCCTATACAAGCCTGTCCCCAACCCTAAACTATGTTGCACACTTGAGTCTTGATCAGTGGGATATGTCCATGAATCTTGTGTCCAAAGATATGGCCTGTACTTCTTGGATTGTAAACTTGACATAAAGTGTAACTTTACAAGAATGGATAACTTGCTTTTTCTAATTATGGACTAACCCTTCATGTAATGACCAAATGCATAGAATAACATCTTGGCACAATGGTTTAGCATTTAATTTTTGAGTGTAAATGAGATTAGAGGCCTGTAATGTAGCTTGCACATGCTGATTTCAAAAATGCACAAGTTATGAACATGGAAATGGCTCATGAACAAAGTGACTTTTGCCCATATTGCCAAATTCGATTCTCCCTAACCACAAGGGTGTTTCAGAAGTTCTTGGACATTTTGGAAAGCTTGGAATGTGTACTACAATCCATCTTTTTGTAATGCAAGTTGAAATTCCAAGTGGAATCATGTGAAAAGTGGCCATGAAGTTAGGCAAAAATCCTACCTAAAATAGGTCAAAATATTTCTAAGTTAAGAATGTTTTGCACCCTTGTTCCAAAAATCATAACTTGAGCTACAAGCTTCTTTTGAGGAAACTTTGTGAATCAAAGTTGTAGATTTTGCAATGGACTACATCTTTCATGTTTTGAGTTTTGTTTGAATCCAAATTCATCTTGATGAAAAAATGGGGCAAAGTTAGGAAAAAATAAGGAAGTTTTCTCATTCTAAACCCTAATTTGTAATTTTTGATTTCTTGATGAACAAGTTTCATATTTTGACATGTCTTGATGAAAAATGAATCTTGACACTTGATTTTGACCAAAAAGTCAAAGTTTGACTTTTCAGTATACAGTCAAATTTGGCTCAGTTGACTGGAAAATTCATCTGTCAATCTTGTGCATTTGGGATCTTTTGAACTTGTTGAACATGTCAAGACAATGCCATTGGGTCCTTGAGTCCATATGTGAGCTTGGTTTTCCATTGGCTAGGTCAAACAGTCAAAAATTGCCTTTGTGTAGTCAAAACCCTAAAAATGACCATTTTACCCTTTTGGTGATCTGGTCAAATTTCTTGTGGAATTATGATCCAAACTTGATCAAATGGTCCACATGAGTTCATAATGTTGATGTGGGTCAAAAATCATGAGGTTTGACTGTCAATTGGCCACAGTTGACTTTTTCCCCAATACAACTGATTTCTAGGTCAATTGTCCAATTGACTGGGCAAAGATTGGAATCAAGGCTTGAAACTTGGTATGGATAAACTTGTGAGTCCAACATGAATCATGAAAGCCATCTTGAGCATTTTAGGTCAAAACATCTTTGTGCAAACACAAACCCTAATTTGGGTCAACAGTGCAAGGAGGAGTCTTGAGCAGAGTAAACCCTAACTTGATCTTGAGCTCCAAGGGTCTTGTGGTGAGAAAATGTTGAGGAAATGGGAGGGCAAATTTTGGGGTACAACACCACTCAAGGAAAAATTCTGAAAATTCACTTGCATGAAAGTGTTTGATAAAACAATCAAGTTTGTTCTTTGATTATTTAGCCTTAGAAATAGCACTGCAAAGTGATTCTGTTCAAATAATAAATAAGTGGATTATTGTTTTGAGTTTGTATTAATCAATTACTCAATTTTGTCTCATAGATTTATCTTTAATAATTTGTATATCTGAGTTTCCAATAAGTTGTTTTTAGACGACTTATCCAGTTAATTTCTTTCGCATCAAAAAGTTTTGAAAACAAATTAAATTCTATATTTGTGTCTAGAATATTTTTTCCGCCTCTATTCACACCCTCTAGATATGTGTCGTCGTCTAACACTATGTCTGTTATAACGACTAGTTCCAAGCATTTATGCCCGTCATAAAGGCTAGTTCTTGACAGTTACATGCTTTTGAGGAATCTGATATCCATACCCAAAAATAGGGGCCAATGGTCAAGCGTCAGAGGCATTATAAAAAACTTCACACTTGTGAGGGTCAAGTATTCAATATTCACCACTCACTTCTAAAACCCTAGACTTTTCTATCTTGTATCTTTTTGCACTCTTTCTTACTTGAGCGACGGAGTGCCTTACATGTACACCTCATCCTCCTTATTACTAGATTTGTAGACGGAGATATCGGCCCTTATAGGTTCTGATCACCAGTAAGATCAGTGCCACTGTCTGTGAGAAACTGCTTTCCCCATATTTCTTTCCTCGAAAAGTAAAGATAAGAGAAACATCACCAGATTTCGATCATGGCTGATCGCGGTGACAACCATCTTATTGGAAAAACCATCTTATCCCTCATTCGTATGGGTGATAATGATAATAGATGACCTCCCCTCAAGGACATCCCCCTCAGGGAAGACAGTGCCATGATGGCTACCTCCTCCGTCGAGGCTGACGATGATGACATCCATTTCTTGGAAGCTGACACGTCCAAGAAAGCCCAAGAAGAGGAACTAACCACTCTCTAGCCAGTCCAGATTCCGACCAGTTCCGATCCAGCCATGGTAACTCTGTTGGCTGCCCTAAATCAAACCAATTCCCCGATCCTTCACCATAACAACAGGATCGAGGCATTGGAGAAGAAACGATCATGATCTCCTCCTCGTAGATATCGATGACACATGTCATGCAGTCCTTTGCCATAACCCCATGGCCATCAACCAGTGCAAGGAAAACCAGAGGTTGCACTAGACAAAAAGCGCAATCACTCACCTCCTCGTAGAGACTGCCGCTCCTCGAAGAAAACACGGTCCGAGTCACCACCTGACGATCATCATTCGTCTCCATTGGAATCAAAGATTCACCCGAGAAGCTCTTTCCCCCAGTAAGCCGACAGTCCACACTGAGGAAGGTATTACTATCCACCTCGGTCCAAGAGCAAGAGATAGGATGACGACCCCCGCGGTTAGTTATCACGAGAAATCATGGAAACACCACTCCCTACCGGATTGGATAAACCTCCCAACCTGGGGATATATGATGGGACCACTGACCCAGAAGATCACCTCAAAAACATCGACACTTTGCTCAAATATTGAGCCGTCAAAGGCACCATAAAGTGCAGTTTATTCCCTACCATGCTCATAAAAGGATCTATGACATGGTACAAAAGTCTGCCCGATGAATCCATCACGTCCTGGCGGCCCCTCAGAAAGAAGTTCTCCAGGCATTTCACGGCTTCTTGTTGGCATCCAAAGTCAAAAGCTTTGACGGAGGAGGTAGACCATATTCACATCTTCCTCATACTCTGCCCTAGGCCTGACTATATGAATGGGGCCTTCGTCCATCATTTCCTGAAGATTAGCTTTTATCTTATCACACCCATGTATATATGTACTGCAAATACCACAACCAACATGGTCATGCGTATAGTAACTAAACTCGTAGAGGTCAGCATGCATCTTTACTAAATCTCCTCTAACCAGGTTGATATCAAAAATCTGGAAGTCGCCTGGACAACCAACAACCATGTTTACAGCATTTTCTCCTCCATGCTTTGGCAAAGGATTATCTTTCACATTAGGGCCAACATATTTGAAGGATAAGAGGCCAGATCTCATCATCTTGTGTACTTCAGATTTCAAAGGATAACAGTTCTCTATGTTGTGCCCTAATGCTCCTTGATGAAAAGCACATGTCTGGTCTGGCTTATAATGCCAGGGTAAAGGTGAAGGTACAACAAGGGGAGGCGTGGTCTGAACCAACTTCTTCTGAATCAAATCTGGAAGTAACTTTGCATAGCTCATTGGAATAGAGTCAAAAGCCTCTCTCTTCTAACTTTGCCCTTGATTTCCCTGAGGGGATAGTCTCTGATAGGAAATAGTGGTTGGAGCTACATTGACGACAGGAATCACAAAAGCAACATGTTGTTGGTATCGCTGATGCCTTCTAGGTGGCCTAATCTTTCTTTCCCAAATAACATCATTCGTTTCACTTTCTTTCTTTCGAGAGAACCAGTATGATAAATTCTTCATCCTTTCCTCTTTTGTCAAATGCCCCTCTCTGACAACTTCTTCTATCCTAACACCCATGCTCACCATCTTAGTGAAATCACTAGGTGCACTGGCAACCATCCTTTCAGAATAAAATGATTCAGGGGTTTTCAGGAAGACCTTGTTCATTTCTTGTTCTCCCATAGGTGGCACCACTTGAGCAACTATCTCGCGTCAACGCTGCGCATACTCTTTGAGTGACTCCTTGTTTCTTTGAGCCATTACCCTCAACTGGTCACGGTCAGGCACCGTGAACATATTATACTTATAATGTTTGATGAAGGCTTCTCCCAGATCATTGAAGGTACGAATATTACTACTGTCCAAACTCATACCACTTCAGAGCAGCACCAGTTAAACTATCTTGGAAGAAAAGAATGAGCAAACGCGGATCATCAATATGGGTGGAAATTTTCCTGATATACATCACGAGGTGGTCATGAGGACAATAGTTTCCCTTGTACCTCTCAAATTCCGGCACTTTAAACTTCGCTGACACCTTTACATTGGGAACTAGGCAGAGTTCACTGATATTTTGTCCAAACAATTCTTTTCCTCGAAGGGCCTTCATTTCCTTTTGCATCTCATTGAACTGGTCTTGAAAGTCATCCAAACAGTCATAGAAACCCATACTTTCACTCGATGGAGGAGCAGGACGATAAACTCTGTCATTAGAAAATGACATAACATTCACCAAAGGAGGTGCAGTATAGTGGATCTCTTTTCTAGCCATAGGAGTGACATGCACTACAGGAGGTGCAGAAACAACAGCAGTTTGAGCAAATGGAGCAACTTGAGTATCAAGATTATAACCTTCTATCATGAAGTTCTCTGGCATTCCCCATGGATAAACCTGAGGCATACGATTCTGAACAATAGTAACTGGAGTAACAGAAACGGGAATTGTCGGAGCTTCGGAAGCAACCGTTGTCTGTTGAGGCTGAGCAAGTGGTGGCTGATTCTGAGCAGCCACCAACGATTCCACCAAAGCAGTCAGATTGGCCATACCGACCTTCAAAGCAGTAACTTCTTTATGCAGCTCGCGATTCTCCTATTAAAGACTCTCCATCTTCTTCCTGGAATTAGCCCGAGTATTATACTGGTGAGACAACTTGCTTCTTCTTCTGGATGAGGTAAAGAAATACAGTAAAACACCTGGATATAAACAGAAATGTAAGAAATATGTACAAGATGATGCATGATATACAATGCACATGATTTATTTTATTATTATTAACATTTCAAGGGACACCAAGAATTATAGATAATTTGCAAATACTAAAGTACTAACACATTTTGAAATACTGAAAATCTTATTATAATAACTTCAAAATGAATTACAACTTTTTAGTAAAAGTTTCAATAATCTCAAGTACAAGATAAGATAAAATATAAAATCCTAAGAAAGCAAAGCTGATGAAGATCACTTTATACACTGACGTTTTCCCGTGAGTCTTGCAATCTGAGCCTTCAACTACTTGTTCTCTTCTGCATACCTGTCGGTGACCTCTTTCTAATCACAAGAGTCAGGAAGTGAGCAACTAGGTCCTAACTGGGCTCTAGAGGAAAATAAATCCCCTTGTCTCTCCATCATCTCTACAGCACGACTCTCAAGGATTTCAATCAGGTCATCTTTCTCCTTCAGGTCTGCTCGGTAGGACACCTCTAAAGTGTGACACTTATTCTTCCAAGCCTCCTTCTCCTACTGCATCCTAACTAGGTCAAGCTGAAGCTCTTCCACATCATCTAAAAGGGGAGGAATGGTCTTCACAAACATATCAGACATAGGTTCTTCACGGAAATACTGCATCTTCAACTGAATGGCCCTTGCTTGTACCCACCGAAGATAAGGCTCCAAAGAGACAACTCCTCTAGGTCCCAAGTCCTTTCTATTCTTCCTGTGAATATGGCGCCAAGATTTTCCAATCTTCTCTTTAGCTTCCTTATGATTATCTCCCTCTTTAATAAAGAAACCACTCAGATGAATACTATTTGGCTTATCTCTCATCGGATATCCAAGTTGTCGTCGTGCAATAAAGGGATTGTAGTTAATTCCTCCCTTTGTACCGAGAAGAGGTACATTGGGGAAACTCCCACAACTATTGACAATCTCTACATCATAGTAAGTCTGATGATACCAAACAATATTTGAATGAGTGAGGTTCATAACCTTTGGAGCCCAACAAGGTTCCTTCTTGACATTCCAGAAAGCGTCGAACCTAGGTAAGTGAGAAATAAACCACTGATACAACAAAGGCGTGCAAAAAATGATCATCCCTCCATGATAAAAATCCCGAAGATGAATAGAGTAATAAGTATCTCCTAATAATGTAGGGACTGGATTCCCAATAAAAAAGATTCTGATGTCAGTGATATCCACAAATTTGTCGACATTAGGAAATAAGAACAACCCATAAGCAAGTAGAGCAAAAATGGCCTTAAAAGCAACTGTACTCTTTATCCTAGCAAAGTAGCGAGCTTTCTCCAATAAAAATTGAGCGGGTAAGCCTCTGATTCCTCCTTTGGTAGCCATATGGGCCTCAATCTTAGACTTCCCCAAATGGACCATATCAACTATCTCATGGGACTTTGGCTCCCCCTCCAAATCGGTGAAAGGAACACAATTGGTAACAGGTAAACCCAATAGATAAGAATACTCCTCCAATATAGGCATCAACTGATAATCAGGGAAAGTAAAGCATCGATACATCAGATCATAGAACTGTACCAAAGTCGAGAGAATACCCTCATTCATCCTGAGCTTCATAAGAGACACGATGGACCCATACTTCCTCCAAAAATCTGTAGAACTCTCGATCTCGGGAATCAGACTCATTAAATCATCTATCTTGGAATCCTTGAAATTGTACTTTTGAGTCTTTCTTTTTCCATAATTCATGGTCAAAAAGTACATGAGATATTCACAAAGAGTCTGTTAGAACATAGTTTGATTCTACAATCCTCAGTTAGAGTTTTGATGATAACAAAATACAAGATTAAATGAATTATGAGATTTATATAAGACATATGTGCTACTAAAAATTATGTTGTGTATTTACAGAAACTCTGATGGAATCAGCATCAGAATATCAGTATCAACATCAGCATCAGAAGATATGTCAGCATCAGAAGATCAATACATGTGCTACGCTGAAGCCCGATGAACAGAATTTGCGCTCAACATACTCTGACTCTGATCAAGATCCTAACCATGTCATCAACACTCAGAAACGCCAGAATAAGCTAAAGCCAAGAACACTCTAATTTACATCAAGCAGAACATTCTGAAGTGTCAACGTTACTGCATTCAAGGCAGATTAATTACCAACAGCTTTATTCCAAGACAAAGATCTTCTCAAAAAGGAAAGAACGTTATGAGCATTGAAATGGAATTATGGAAAGCAATTTATCTATTCCAAGGCTATATAAAAAAATCTGTGAGAAAAGAAATGGCTAATTCTCCCATACGCACATACGCATAAGCCAATCATCTTTTCGTTCTCACTCATCCAGTTTGCTAAAGTTCTCAAGCGCTTACTCTATAGCTTTAGCAATCTAGTATTATCCAAGCTTAATATTGTGTATTATCACAGTTGTGATATATAGTTTTTCCTAGAAAACATCAAACACTTTTGTTCATTTATCTGTAAAAGAATTACCTTGAGATAAACCGGTTTGTGGTTAGACTCAAGAAGGCTTTGACAGTTGTTAAAGCAGTTGTTGTATTCAGTTGAATATAGTGGATTAAGACCTCGTTGGAGAGAGGCGAAATCACCTTGACGAGTGGACTGGAGTAGTTTGAGATCAAACGAACCAGGATAAAAATACAGTGTTGTCTGCATTTGATTTCAAGTTTTACAATTCAACCCCCCTTCTTGTGTTTTTCACTTCTTCAATTGGCATCAGAGCGCCTGGTTCTGAGCTTATAACACTTAACTATGTCGGTACAAGATCCAGCGTTTGAAAAACACTATGGCAGGACCACATCAAAACATCAGCAATGACAACAATGAAGAAAGAGACAGATTCAATGGCAAACCTCCAGTCTTTGATGGAGAGAACTTTGATTACTGGAAAGACAGAATTGAAAGCTTCTTTCTGGCCCACGATGTTGATCTGTGGGATATGGTGACTGATGGATACACGCACCCAGTGAATGCAAGTGGTTAGAAGATTGATATGAAAGCAATGTCTGATCAACAAAAGCGTGATTTCAGAAATCATCACAAAGCAAGAACAATTCTTCTCAGCGCCATCTCTTACTCTGAATATGAAAAGATATCAAACAGAGACACTGCAAAGAATATGTTTGACTCTCTGAGAATGACGCATGAAGGCAACATTCAAGTTAAAGAAACTAAAGCTCTTGCGCTCATTCAGAAGTATGAGGCATTCAAGATGGAAGAAAGTGTATCAATTGAAACGATGTTCTCAAGATTTCAAATTCTGGTTGCTGGTCTCAAAGTTCTGGACAAAGGGTATTCTACTGTTGATCATGTTAAGAAGATCATCAGAAGCTTGCCAAAACAGTGGAGGCCAATGGTCACAGCGCTGAAGCTAGCTAAGGATCTCAACAAAATCTCTCTGGAGGAACTTGTCAGCTCCCTCAGAAGTCACGAGATAGAGCTAGAAGCTGATGAACCTCAAAAGCAAGGTAAGCCATTAGCGTTAAAATCTAACAGAAAATCTGACTCCAAAGTTTTGCAGGCTGTAGAAGAAACCTCTGATGGGTCCTCATCAGAAGAAGATGAACTGCCTCTCCTCTCCAGAAGGGTGAACCAACTGTGGAAGCAGAGGCAAAGGAAGTTCAGGAATCCCAGAAGATCAGAGAATCAGAATGAATCTTCCTCCAGATATAGAAGGTCAGAATCCTCCTCAGGATACAGAAGATCTGAAGGCTCTTCAGGAAGCAGAAAGCCAAACAACAAAGACATCATCTGCTATGAATCTAACGAGCAAGGACACTACAAGAGTGATTGCCCAAAGCTTCAGAGGGAAAAGCCCAAAAATAAGTTTGGCAAGGAAAAGAAGAAAAGTCTCAAAGCTACATGGGATGACTCTGACACATCTGAAGCTGACTCAGAATCAGATGATGAGAGAGCAAACATAGCTCTCATGGCAAACATAACATAAGACAGTGAAGCTTCTGAATCAGACTCTGAATCAGACACAGAAGAGGTATTTCCTGACTTTGATATTAATTTTACTAAGGCTGAACTAGCTGAAAGCCTTAATGAGATTCTGGAACGATATCAGCAGATCAGAGTCAAATTCAGAAACCTGAAAAGGAATCTTGCTTCTGACTCTGATAAAACCGAGAGTCTCAAATTGGAGAATTCTGAGTTGAAAAATAAAATTTCAAAATTAGAAAATCTATTACAAAACTCTCATAAGGAAACAATCCCTGAAACTCCCAGCAGTGCTGATGAGATCATCAAGGAGTATGATCACAGCTTTCAGAAGTTTCTAGCTAAAAACATAGATAGAAGCAAGATGGCTTCAATGATCTATGGAGTTAGCAGAAATGGCAGAAAAGGAATAGGATACCAAGGTAAGGTACCTACACCAAAGAATGCCATGGATTTAGTGATAAAACGCACTTCACTTGATTCTCACTTTGTATATGGGCATACACACGACATCAAATATACTAGTAGTAATTATTCTATCAAACCAAAATTCAACCAGAGTTTTGGTAAAACTAACAAATCAGGACCTAAGAAAATATGGGTACCTAAGAATAAAATAATACATGTTGCAGATATCTTTAGTAGCAAAGCAGAAACACCGGTCATGGTACCTGGACTCTGGCTGCTCACGACACATGACGGGAAGAAGGCATATATTCCAAAGCCTGGAACTTAAGCCTGGAGGCCACGTAGGCTTTGGAGGCAATCAAAGGGGAAAGATCATTGGATCTGGAACAGTAGGTAACGGAAATCTTCCCTCTATAAGTAATGTTTTATTAGTAGATGGATTAATGCATAATATGTTATCCATAAGTCAATTAAGTGATAACGGTTATGATATAATCTTTAATCAAAATTCATGTAAAGCTATTAGTCAGAAAGATGGGACTATCCTATTTAATGGAAAGAGGAGAAACAACATTTACAAAATCAAACTTTCTGAACTGAAAAGTCAGAATGTAAAGTGTCTTCTGTCTGTTAACAACGAGCAATGGATCTGTCACAGAAGATTGGGGCATGTTAGTATGAGAAGAATATCTCAGATTAACAAACTCAATATGGTCAGAGGACTTCCTAATCTGAAGTTCAATTCAGATGCTCTGTGTGAAGCATGTCAGAAAGGCAAGTTTGCAAAACCAGCTTTCAAATCTAAAAACGTTGTTTCCACCTCTAAGTCATTAGAACTTCTGCACATTGACTTATTTGGACCAGTTAAAACTGCTTCAGTCAGTGGCAAGAAGTATGGGTTAGTAATCATAGATGACTATAGCAGATGGACATGGGTAAAGTTCTTAAGACACAAGGACGAGTCACACTCTGTGTTTGTCACCTTCTGCAACCAAGTTCAGAATGAAAATGATCTTAGAATCGTTAAAGTCAGAAGTGATCATGGTGGAGAGTTTGAAAACAAAGATTTTGAATCATTTTTTAATGCAAAGGCATTCTGCATGATTTCTCTTGTCCTAGAACTCCCTAGCAAAATGGAGTTGTAGAACGAAAGAACAGAAAATTGCAAGAAATGGCCAGAACCATGATCAACGAGACTAACATTGCTAAGATCTTCTGGGCAGAGGCAATAAACACAGCGTGCTACATTCAGAATAGAATCTCTATAAGACCTATTCTAGAAAAGACTCCATATGAATTGTGGAAGAACAGAAAGCCCAACATTTCATATTTTCATCCATTTGGATGTACTTGCTTTATTTTGAATACTAAAAATTATTTGAACAAGTTTGAATCTAAAGCACAGAAGTGTATTATGTTAGAATACTCTAAACGCTCAAGAGGGTACAGAGTATACAATACAGAAACACAGATTATGGAAGAATCAATCAGTGTTCGTTTTGATGATAAGCTTGACTCTCAAAAGTCAAAGTAGAATGAATTACTTGCAGGTATGGAAGTTGAATTCACAGGTACTGAAGACAAGTCATCAGAAGCTCTTAACAGAGACACTCCCTCAATATCAGAAAGAGGAACTGCAAGCAATGCAGCATCTTCTGTTGATCAACCTCAGAAAAGACCATCCAGAAGCAGCATGGATCACCCAAAAGAAACAATCTTAGGAAGAAAGGAAGATCCAATCAGAACAAGAGCCAGCTTCAGAAACTCTGAAGAATCCCTCATGGGACTTGTTTCTCTGATTGAACCATCCTCAATTGATGAAGCACTTCTGGACAATGACTAGATTCTAGCAATGCAAGAGGAGATGAATCAATTCACAAGGAATGACGTATGGGATCTAGTTCCTAAACCAAAAGGATTCAACGTCATTGGAACAAAATGGGTGTTCAGAAACAAACTGAATGAACAAGGTGAAGTCATCAGAAACAAGGCACGATTGGTAGCACAAGGTTATAGTCATCAAGAGGGGATAGACTATACAGAAACCTTTGCTCCAGTCGCCAGGTTAGAATCTATCAGACTTTTAATTTCTTTTGTTGTTAATAAAGGCATCACTCTGTATCAGATGGATGTTAAGAGTGCATTCTTAAATGGCTATATAGAAGAAGAGGTATATGTGCACCAACCCCCTAGTTTTGAAAGTTCAAAAAATCCAGAATATGTTTTCAAACTAAAGAAGTCACTGTATGGTCTGAAACAAGCTCCCAGAGCTTGGTATGAAAGACTGAGTAACTTCATGTTAGAAAAGGAATTCACCATAGGGAAAGTGGACACAACCTTATTCTGTAAGACAGTTAAGAATGACATTTTAGTCTGTCAGATTTATGTTGATGATATAATATTTGGATCTACTAAATCTTCTCTGGGAAGAGAGTTTGCTAAGTGTATGCAGGCAGAATTTGAGATGAGCCTAATGGGGGAACTGAAATTCTTTCTGGGCATTCAGATCAATCAAACCCCAGAAGGAACTTACATTCATCAGAGCAAATATGTCAGAGAACTTCTGAAGAAATTTGATCTCTCAGAATGTAAGCCATCAAAGATTCCAATGCATCCCACGTGCATTCTGGAAAGAGAAGAGGTAAGCAAAAAGGTATAACAGAAGGTCTACAGAGGTATGATTGGTCCTCTTCTTTATCTGAAGGCTTCAAGGCCTGATATTTTATTCAGTGTATGCATTTGTGCAAGATTCCAATCAGATCCTAGAGAATCTCACTTAACAACTGTTAAGCGAATTTTCAAGTATCTGAAAGGTACTACTAATCTGGGTCTGTTTTATAGAAAATCTAGTCATTACAGCTTAGTAGGATACTGTGATGCTGACTTTACTGGAGACAGAGTTGAACGTAAAAGCACTTCTGGAAGCTGCCAGTTTTTGGGAGAAAATCTGATCTCATGGTCCAGCAAAAGACAATCCACAATTGCTCTATCAACAGCAGAAGCTGAATACATAGCAGCAGCTGGATGTAGCACACAAATGCTTTGGATGAAAAGTCAACTTGAGGACTTCCAGATATTTGAGAGTAACATTCCTATACTCTGTGACAATACTTCTACTATTTGCTTAAGTAAAAATCCAATTTTGCATTCTAAGGCTAAGCATATAGAAATAAAACATCATTTTATTAAGGACTATATTCAGAAAGGAATTTTAAACTTAAAATTTATTGATACAGACCATCAATGGGCTGATATTTTTACAAAACCACTTTCTGAAGATAGGTTCAACTTCATTCTGAAACATCTCAGCATGGAGCTATGTCCAGAATAAAACTGTTTTAATTTTATATATTAACCTTCAGAATTGTGTTTATTTCTCTGTGAACTTCTGATCAATCCTCTTTCAGAATTTTAGAAATGCAGATTGTATCAGAATCTATCCATGAAGATCTGAGCGCTTCAGTTCAAGGATAGATGTGCTGTTCACTCAAGCAAACAAGTGTCATCCAGTCATCAGCTGTTTCCTGAGGCAGAACACGTGTTCACGTTTCTGAAAAGGCAAAGCGCTGATTGGATGCATTGAGACACATGTCATTGGTAACCGTTTAAGTATCTTTCTGAAATCCCCTAAAATCAGTTATCATTAAATGTTATTAATCATGATTTATTTCTCTCTCTTAAACGTTTATGTTTTCAAAAACTTTTTCGAAATCTATTTAAACATCATTCACACCATTCACAACTTTTACCCTTACTTTCGTTTTCAATCAATATTTCTAATTTCTGTGTTCTTCCTTCTCAAGAAAACCCTTTCAATTTCTTTTCAAAAAACAAAAAAAACCTCGTGTGAACATGGCGTCTTCCAGCAATCTCTCTTCAGGTTCCCAGAAAGATGCATCAGCTGAGCAATATGAAGTTCCTCTCATAACGCTTCTCACTCCAGTCAAGAACCTTGAAGTTCTGTCCGAGATAATAGTGGATTTCAACAGTCTCAAGGAAAATGGTTTTGATTTATCAGAAGAGATTCAAGCTCAAGGATGGGAAAAGTACTTCGACAGGCTGGTGGGTCCAACCTTTCCTATTCTAGTAAAGGAATTTTGGATTCACGCTTCTTCCTCAAATCACCAAGTCACTTCTTACATCATGGGGAAGAAGATTGTGATTACTGAAGACCTGATTGCAAGACTCATAGACTACAATGGTGGTGGTATTCGCTGTATAGATATGGCAGAAAGGTGCGCAAATGTTGCTGTTATAGCAAGGGAAATTTTCACGATGGGGCTTCCCTCCAGCAAGATAAGGGATCTGAAAGACAAGCACATAATTTGGGCAAAGATCATTCTGGGCTGTTTCAACCACAGGAAGCCTACCATCTCTCCTGATTACATAAACATAGATCAGCAGTTTCTGATCTATTTTATTTCTCAGAAGGTCAAGATTAATCTAGCTCATCTTCTGTTCAACCATCTTAGAACAAGCGTCAAGGAAACGAGAGAAGATGAACGTACTAAAAGGGATTGGATACCCTTGGGAAGATTGATATCAGATATTCTGACAGAATAGGCTGATTGAACACTTGACAGAGGCACAAGAAATCAGCACCCTGGAACCCTCTGTTGGCAAGCAGCTGAATGCCAAAAATCTAAAGAAGATAAAGCTGATAGAGAACATTAAGAAGGAGCCCAGCATCACTCCTTTTGATGAAATCTCCAGTAGAAGAGTCCCTCTGGACGACTTCCCTATGTTCTCAGAGATTGACTCTAAGCCTCAAATCACTCTGAGATATTTGGATGCTTGTAAAGCTGATGGAACAACACCCAATCTAAATATTCAAGATCTTCAGCAGAAGGCACCAGAGGTTGTTCTGAAGAAGATGAAGAAGAGAAAAGCTGCTCCAGAAGGATCATCTCAGCAGACTCCGAAGAAAAGAGGTAATCCTGTTTCTGTATCTGTTTTAGATTCAACTGCTGTTTCCACATCTATTCCTACTCCAACTCCAACTCCATCTGAAATCCCAACTCCTCAAACCTTTGAAGATTTTGACATTGACTTTGACCCTTCTGAGTCATTAACCCTCAGAAGATCCCGCTCCAAACCACAAAATCCAAACACTGCAACCATACCAGAACCAGAACTTGCACAAGTTCTTTCTGATTTTGACCAACACTCTTCTGCTCCCCAAACAGAAAATCCAAAACAACCAGAAATTCCCATCTCTCCACAACCTGACATTCCACTCTCACCAATACCAGAAACTCCAATACCTGAACCAGAAATCCCACAACCTTCCTCTCCTCAACCAGAAAGTAATCCACCCTCTCCTCAACATGCACATTCTCCACAACCTGAGACTCGACACTCTGAGGCTCAAACCTTTGAGTCCCCTGAACCACAACCTTTGGCCATCCAATTGCCCTGTGGTACCACTGTAAATATGTCTCAACTTCCCTCTTCACCAGAAACAACTCCACCAAATACCCCATCAAGTCCAATCGTTATTTCTGACTCTCCCACTCCCTCACCTAAGAAAAATTCAGATGACCACAGCAAGACTGTCATTGATCTAACAATCTTTGAACGCCTTGCTGCAATAAACCAGAAAACTGCCATGCCTAAACCAAAACAACCAGATGTTGGTTCCAGCATTTTGAACTTTGAAACAGATATGCGGAAGTGGATCACTTCTTTGAAACAAGAAAGTCCGGAAGTTGTTGATCCTGCTGTATCAGATCTTCTCTGGACTCAATTCAGAAGATGGGTATGCGCTGAAACCTTTAAGTTGCAAGACCAGAGCTATGGACAGGCTCAACAGAACTTCAACAATCTGCTGAAGGAAATGGAAGGTCCAGTTCTGAGCAAGCTGCTGAAGGAAGAAGTTCTCCATCTGGACATTGCGCCTTGGTCTGAAAAGCGTCCAGCATCTAAAGTTCAACCTGCAGAAGAACAGATAATTCAAGATGAAGACTTGGGTAAAGCAGAAGAAACTACAGAAAGCTCTGAGAAGCAGACTGTATCTGAAGATCCTCAAGCTTCCTCTCTTGACAGGAAGACTCTGGAGGATTTGAAGAGATCAGATATGCTGATGAATGAAAGGGTGGACAAGCAGGATATCAAGATTGATTCTATAGCAAACATGGTATCTCAGCAACACGAAACCAGCAATCAAATCAAGAGCATGTTGGAAGCTCTGTTCACACGACTTCCTTCTTCTTCTTATTAGAAATTTTCTTGTGTTTTCCTTGTTTTCTTTACATGTTTGTCTGTAATATTTCTACTTGTTCTAAACTATCATTGCTTCTGTTTTAATACAAACGTCTTTTTTCTCTGATCATTTTAACTCTGATTATTCGTGCTTTTTGATAACTGACAAAAAGGGGGAGAAAGAATGATATTTTTCAATAACGGATTACTGAGACAAAAGTCTCAAACATTCTAACATTATTATATATTTGAATTTCTTTGTTCTGAAAAGCTTACAGGTACAAGAATCTGATGAACTCTGATAAAGTAAAATTCTGATGCTCAAAGAAAGTTCAGTAAAGTTCTGATGCTCAAGGTCTCAAGGAATCAAAGGGAAGTAATCAACTCAGGGGGAGTTTTTCTCTTCATTACTCTGATACTTATTATTCCTTATCTTCTTATCTCTGATACTTTTTACTCGTTAATTGATCATCTCTGATACCGTTTCCTCTCTATTCTTAAACTCTGATACCTTTCATCATTTTATTTTAATTGAAAAAAATCTGGTTTTTGTCATCATCAAAAAGGGGGAGATTGTTAGAACATAGTTTGATTCTACAACCCTCAGTTAGATTTTTGATGATAACAAAATACAAGATTAAATGAATTATGAGATTTATACAAGACATATGTGCTACTCAAAATTATGTTGTGTATTTACAGAAACTCTAATGGAATCAGCATCAGAATATCAGTATCAACATCAGCATCAGAAGATATGTCAGCATCAGAAGATCAATACATGTGCTACGCTGAAGCCTGATGAACAGAATCTGCGCTCAACATACTCTAACTCTGATCAAGATCCTAACCATGTCATCAGCACTCAGAAACTCCAGAATAAGCTAAAGCCAAGAACACTCTGATTTACATCAAGCAGAACATTCTGAAGTGTCAACGTTACTGCATTCAAGGCAGATTAATTACCAACAGCTTTATTCCAAGACAAAGATCTTCTCAAAAAGGAAAGAACGTTATGAGCATTGAAATGGAATTATGGAAAGCAATGTATCTATTCCAAGGCTATATAAACAAATCTGTGAGAAAAGAAATGGCTAATTCTCCCATACGCACATACGCATAAGCCAATCATCTTTTCGTTCTCACTCATCCAGTTTGCTAAAGTTATCAAGCGCTTACTCTATAGCTCTAGCAATCTAGTATTATCCAAGCTTAATATTGTGTATTATCACAATTGTGATATATAGTTTTTCCTAGAAAACATCAAACACTTTTGTTCATTTATCTGTAAAAGAATTACCTTGAGATAAATCGGTATGTGGTTAGACTCAAGAAGGCTTTGACAGTTGTTAAAGCAGTTGTTGTATTCAGTTGAATATAGTGGATTAAGACCTCGTTGGAGAGAGGCGAAATCACCTTGACGGGTGGACTGGAGTAGTTTGAGATCAAACGAACCAGGATAAAAATACAGTGTTGTCTGCATTTGATTTCAAGTTTTACAATTTAACCCCCTTCTTGTGTTTTTCACTTCTTCAGAGTCAACTTTAAGTCCCTTGAACCAAAATGTCTTAAAAGATGCTCACGGGTGCATGAATACATGATGCAACAATCACGACCATAAACATGGGGGGTTCATAGGTTTGACGTCACGAGCAGAGGTCAAAGGTACTACCCAGAAGGTATGGTCTAATAGTTTATCACTTGTCGAACAAGGTTCTAAGAGGTTCCCAGAGTCTACATCCTTCCTTCGGATATTACCAAAGTCCCGATTGACTCGGTAATTAGTAATATTCTCAAGAAAAACTCGTTTGAGTGTAGTATCGCGTTACAACCATTTCCGGATTACTCCGTCATAGTTTCCGCACTACACCTAAAAGGACAAGATGGGTTAAAGGTTCTACAGTCCTCAGTTTGAGCAGGCTTCCAGGTCAAAATCAACACGTCTTCCTGATTACTCGGTAAACGACACTACAGTCAAAAGGGCCTCCACTAAGTGGGGGATCTCATGTCTCCTTTTTTGGGATTACTCCCTCAAAGTTAACATGACTATACCGCCCGTCCTATCTTAAGTTTGCCTAAGTCCGGGTAGAGGACTTATGAGAAATCACCAAGCACCCTAAAAACCAAGAAAATCCAGACAAACATATATAAAACATATAACATATAAACAACAATAGCACATATGCAAACAAACAAATATAGGCTCAACCCACTTAGGGATGGACCAACATTTGGTCGATCTTTCCCCAGTGAAGTTGCCATTTTTCTGTAGCGATAAAAATGTTGAGAGTAAGTCATTGAATTGACTTAACTCGTACATATCAAATAAAAATCGTCATCGCGCTTTATTGTTTCCAGAGGAATAGGAAAAGAGCGAATAACCCAAAGAAAAGGGGGAGAGAATCTAATTTTGGGGGTTGGTTATGCAAATGGAAGGTTTTAGCACCCTAAACATCTACAATACTCCGCAGGAACCTTTTTGAAAATTTGTATATTTTGACTATAAGAGTTGTATACAAAAATAGAATGTGAGGATGAGAAAAAAGTATATTTTACAATTTTTGCATCTGTCGCGGTTGCGAACCTTTAGTATCTACGTACTACCTTCCATGTAATAGGGGATCAGGGTACTCGTAGTTCACCTTTAAAAATTTTAAAACATAAGTGTGTTGGTTAATTTTAAAAGACGAGACATCATTGTCTTATCTGAGTGGAAGAATATACTTACTACCCACGATTATGAGAAATGAGAATTTGCGTTATCTCAAAGTGGAGGATATGGCTTGGATTTTAGAATCAACAAAGCCTCGCTCAACACCCAAGTGGAAAATATATCACTTCACTATATATCATAGAAGTATAGTAGCTCGTATCACTATAAGGATTGACAAGAGTCTATCTTTTGAGAAAATTTTAAAGCAAAAAGCCAAAGTGGCAAAGATAGTTTGAATGAGATTGACTGACTTTTAATTTTCTCACAAAAAGGGAAAAGTATTGTTAAATTGTTTAAAGTTTGATTAAGAAAATATTTTAAAAATGCATGGACCTAAGTCCAAGTTTATTATGAAAGCGGTTCAAGTTTAAAAACAAGAATAGTTTTGAAAGGAGGGAGAAGATTTTTGAAATTAAAGAAGATGGAAGGAGAAGAAGGGACTACCCTAAAGTATAGGGTAAAATCTAGAGAAAAGAACCGTCTAACCAACAAGAAGCCAACATTTGACATAATGAGTCAATATAGAATTCCCATCCTTAAGATTGAAACCAACATGAAAATATAATAAATCTATTAAGAAAACCAAACTTCAAAGACATTAAGTCTTCACAAAAATTGGGCAGGGTAACGGCTATATACAAATGAATTCTCAATCACAGATGAAGCATATAATCAGAATAACACGCACACAAAGAAAACAAATAACCCAATGTCTTAGGGTAAACCCCAAGAACTCCAGACAAAATAGATATAAAAGTCACCGGGTCTCAAGGTAGGCCAAAGTCTCTACTCCTAAGTCCACGAAGTCCATAACTCTAAAATGCTAAGGATAGTAACCAAATAGTCCAAGTAACAGTAAATTTATTTATGGTTCAAGTTGGTTATTAGGTATCTTCAAAAAGAAACTGAAAGCTCAAATGAGCAAAGATGAAAATAGCATGAAATGTAAATGCTAAAATAAATTATGCGTAAAAGTAAAGCATAAAGACAAAAGTCAATTGTTAATGAGTTAGAGATTAGAGGTTAGTTGAATGACCATCTTGAAACTTACATTTGAAAACTCGTTAGAAGATTGATAGAATCAAAGCCTCCCAACAACAAGTTTCAATTACTTTTTGTCAAGTATATCATTCATTTAAAATTCTCGAGGCGACTTTAAAAGATCAACGATGTTTAAGTGATTCACTTTGACCAAGGTTTATGAAGATTCATTAGAGGATTGATAAGACCAAAGCCTCCTAATAATGAATCCCAAGGTTATTGGATCAAACGTTTCAAATTAACATACTTGGGCTTGCAAACATGGGTTTGGGCCACAAATGATCATTTCTCGAATCAAGACAAAATTGACCACTATGTTAAGCAATCGTAAGTGGACTTATGTAGAAGTCGCACCTATTTTGAGGTCGGTCAATAGCAATCTATGTACCATATGTTTAGAGAGATGATGTGTAGATCATCTTCTAATAACATGTAGCACAATGCAAGAATAAGAAAAAGGAGAAGATGAACAAGAAATAAATTCCACATTTGAACCAAAAAATTTAATCAAACTATTATTAAAATCATTCATCCATTTTTTGTGGAGTTAAACTCAACACCATAGATCCAATGATGTTAATAAAACTCATGATTAAAATTTCACATAGTCTAAAATCATCTAGAATATATACAAAAATAAAATTGCATTAATTAATCAAAATAGAATGAAAAAATTGATTTTTAAAATGTTTTTCAATGCAAATAAAAGGCAAAATAACAAATTATATTCAAAATATCAAAAAAATAATTAAAACAAGTCATATAAAAGTCAGAAATAATCTCAAATATTTTTACAAAATTTTTGGTAATTTTTGAAAACAGAAAAGTATTTTTAAATTAATTAAAATCACTCAAATGAATGAAAAATAATTAAAAATAGCAAAAATTAAAATTAAATTCCAAAAATAATGCACTAAGTCATAAATGAGATAAACGAATTCTTTTGAATTTTTTCAGAATTTTTAGACGAAAAATGAATTTATTATGAATTCTTGAAGTTAAAATAACTTAAAATTGAAATAGTAAAAAGAAATTAAAACAGAAAATTTATAGCCATTAGATCTGATCAAATCTTGGACAGTAATATCATCAAGAGGTCTAAATTTATAGGTCTATAATAATACTATAAAGATGCAGGTATAAAATCAACTATCAACGTCATCTTCTCAAACGGTGACAAGTGACTCTAGTGACCACTTGTCACCCATCGGAACATAATGCAAGGCAAGTGGTAAAGTAATAATAATAAAAAAAACATATTGCAATATTTGTTGTTTACGTTACATTAAGGGAACAACATCATTATCTTTTCAACTTTTCTAAGCAAAAAAAAAATCATTATATATATATATATATATATATATATATATATATATATATATATATATATATATATATATATATATATATATATATATATATATATATATATATATATATATACTCTTATTAAAAACATCATCATCTCTTTTCATAAAGTAAAACGCAGGGAGAGAGGAAAAGAAAGTGCCGTAGAAAAGAGTTCACGGTGGCGGTCGGAGCTCGCGGAGGCGCCACTGTGAAATGTCCGGTTTGTAATTTTTTTTACATGAGAAGGTTTGTTTTCTCTCCCTCTTTTCGATTCTGTTAATTTTGGAATAAGCTCATTGTATTATTCTACTTTTGGAATGTACAAGACAGTAATATATATATTGTTAAGTAACAAATTAAACTAACTAACTGTTAAGTAACAAACTTAACAGAATTATTTGCATCATGTAATAGCCCCCACAAGCTGGACTATGGATGTCTAATAGACCAAATTTGGAAACAAGAGAATTGAAAGAGGGAGCTGCCAAAGGCTTGGTGAGTACATCTGCCAATTGAGCAGCAGAAGAAACTGGTAAAAGGTGGATGAGACCAGTTTGGATTTTCTCATGAATGACGTGGCAGTCAATTTCGATATGTTTTGTCCGTTCATGGAAGGTGGGGTTGTGAGCAAGGTAGATAGCACTTTTGTTGTCACAATAGACTGAGCTAGGTTGATCAAAGGAGATGTGGAGATCCTTGAACAAATATTGCAGCCATTGCAATTCACAAGTCAAGCTTGCCAAGGCCCTGTATTCCGCTTCTGAACTTGATTTGGATACTGTAGACTGCTTTTTGGATTTCCAGGATATGAGGGAATTGCCAAGGAACACACAATATCCAGTTACGGATCTGCGGGTAGCAGGGCAACTTGCCCAATCTGAGTCTGCGAAGCCAGAGAGTTTGAGTGGAGAGGAAGATGAATAGAACAAACCCTTGGCAGGAGCACCTTTAAGATACTTGAGTACTCGAATTGTTGCAGAATGATGAACTTGCATAGGATGTGAGATGAATTGGCTGAGTTGTTGAACGATGAATGCAAGGTCAGGTCTGGTGGTAGTCAGATATAGAAGTTTTCCCACAAGCCTTCGATAAGCTGTGACGTCTTCGAAAGATGGTGAGTTATCATCATGAAGCTTCAAGGAGGAATCGAAGGGAGTAGAGCAAGGTTTAGTAGCCAATAAGCCACTGTCTTCGAGCAATTCCAAAGCGTACTTTCTCTGATTGAGAAAAATGCCGTGAGTTGATCTGGAAACTTCTAGACCAAGAAAATATTTTAGCCTACCAAGGTCCTTGATTTTGAAAGTGGAATCAAGGAAGCATTTGACATATTTGATTTCCTGCAAATCATTACCGGCTAAGACAATATCATCAACATAGACTAATAAGGCAGTAAAAGAAGAGTCATGTGATTTTGTGAAAAAAGAATGATCAGCAGAAGAATATGAGTAGCCAAGAGAGATAAGGGCAGTGGACAATTTCGAAAACCACTGCCTGCTAGCCTGCTAGCCTGCTTCAGGCCATATAATGACTTATGCAATTTGCAAACTTTGTTGGTCGAAGAAGTGCAAACTTCGTTGGTCGAAGAAGTGCAAACTTCGTTGGTCGAAGAAGCAGAAGAAGTGCAAACTTTGTTGGTCGAAGAAGTGCAAACTTCGTTGGTCGAAGAAGTGCAAACTTCGTTGGTCGAAGAAGCAGGGGGCAGGAATCCAGGAGGCAGATCCATATACACTTCCTCATGTAGATCACCATGAAGGAAGGCATTGTTGATGTCGAGTTTTTCCAAGTGCCAATTCTTAATGGCAGCCACTGAGAGAAGGGTTCGAATAGAAGTAAGCTTCGCAACAGGTGAGAAAGTGTCGAAATAATCCACACCCTCCAGCTGAGTATATCCTTTTGCTACCAAACGGGCCTTGTATCGTTCGATGGATCCATCAGCATGATGCTTGATTTTGTAGACCCATTTGCAACCAATCGATTGTTTGCCTGCTAGAAAATCAACAACAAACCAAGTATTTATAGATTCAAGAGCATCTAACTCAGATTTCATAGCATTGTTCCAACAATCAAACTTGCAGGCTTGTTTATAGGTTTTGGGTTCTGTGAAAGAGCTTATGGATAGACAAAATAATTTGTGATCAGGAGTACATTGGCTATAAGATAATACAGAAGAGAGAGGGTAGTTAGAGGAACCTGAGTCAGATGTTGGCAGCATGGGGGATAGCAAATTGCAGTGATAATCAGATAGATAAGCTGGAGGTTTAATATTTCGATTGGATTTTCTGGTTGGCACATGAGGGGAGGGGGCAAGGGGAGTTGTTAGTGTCATTTGAGGAAGAAGAGAGGTTAGTGGGAGAATCTGGCTGGGGGAGAGAGGTAGGATAGGAAGGTTCATTTGATGGTGGAGGTGAGATGGGTGGAATGTTGGTGAAAATATCAGGTGAATCAAGGGAAGGAGGGTCAGGAGTAGGAATTATAGGATTAGGTGCAGGTGGGATGGATGCAAAAGGGAACACATTTTCATAAAAGAATACATTCCTTGAAACGTAAAATTCATGTGTGATAGGATCATAGAGAAGGTAGCCTTTTGTGCCTTCCCTGTAGCCAAGAAAAATAGATTTCCTTGCTCTTGGTTCGAATTTAGTGCAATGGTTAAGCAAGGTCGAAGAATAGGCAAGACAACCAAAGACTCTCATATGGTTAAGGCTGGGAGGAGTAGAATGGAGTTTTTGGTAGGGAGAGTGGTTGTTTAAAAGAGGAGTGGGAAGACGGTTTATAATATGAATGGCCTGTTGTATGGAAAGGTGCCAAAGGTTGTGAGGGAGGTGAGAGTGGAAAGAGAGGGCACGGGCAACATTCAAAATGTGCTGATGTTTTCTTTCCACGATACCGTTCTGTTGAGGCGTTTCCACACAAGACCTTTGATGAATGATTCCTTTAGAAAGGTAGAAAGTGGTCATGAGAAACTCAGGACCATTATCACTACGAATGCACTTGAGTTTCTTGTTAAATTGAGTTTCGATAAAGGATATGAAGTGAATTAAATGGTTTCTGGTTTCACTTTTGTTGGCCATAAAAATTGTCCAAGTAAACCTGTTGTAATCGTCTACGAGGGTTAAAAGATACTTGTGGCCACATATGGAAGGTATGGAAAGAGGGCCCCAAATATCGACATGAAGTAAATCGAATATGAAAACAGACTTAGTATTACTGTGAGTAAAAGGAAAATGTTTTTTTTTAGCCAAATGGCAAGTATTACAGGGCTTATGATTGTCATTGTAGGTGACAAAAGGAAATTGAGAGGAAATACATTTGTGTATGTAAGGACTTAAGTGTCCAAGCCTAAGATGCCAAATAGTAGCAGGATCGTGTTTAGCAGGTTCTAATTGGGGAGAAGAGGAGGTGTTGACAGAGCCAGATGTGGGAGAGATGGCCTTAGGTGGGGTGGCATCAAGAACATACAATTTGCCAATCCTCCTAGTTGTAAATCCAGTCATCTTGGATTGGGACAACTGCATAATTTGACAGCAATTAGGGCAAAATTTCACATCATATAAAGTGGAGTCAAAAAGAGTGGTGACAGAAACAATATTGACATGAAATGAAGGAAAGTAATAAACATTGTGAAGGACAAGTGAATCACATAGTAAAACTGAACCAGCAATAGTTGTAGTGACAGAGTCACCATTAGGCATTGTCATAGATTTAGGTGTAATGTGGTATATGGAAAGGAAACTGGCAAAGATATGGGTGATGTGATCAGTGGCATCTGTGTCAATGATCCACCAGTTATGACAAGGAAGATTCGAGGAATTCTTACCAGAGGAAGTATGAGGAGAGGTATGGGAAACATAATTAGCAGTATAAACTTAATTAATCGAGGGAGGTGAAGGAGATTGCAAATTAGACTGTTGGAGGAGCTGCAAAATCTGAGTATATTGCTCTTGAATCATAGACAGAGCACTTGGACTGGTGTTTGATGTGGAAGCAGAGGAAGATAATGCCTCAAGTTGAGGAGAAGCAACATCTTGAATCGAGTTCACTGTAGAATCAACAGAATTCCCCACAGATGTAGTAGGCTTGCGTTATTGAAATCCAGGGGGATAGCCATGTTTCATGAAACAAGTTTCAATGGTGTGATTGGTGCGGTTGCAATGAGTACAGAGTCGGTTTCCACGGTCACCACGGCCACGACCACGACCAGGATTGTGAGAAGAACGAGAAGGTGCTTGAGAAAGGTGATTCACAAACGATTGAGACTCAATCGAAGAAGCAGAAGGTGAAAGAAGGTTGAATTGACGTTCTTGTTGAAGAACCAGATTAAACACATTATCAAGAGTTTGTAGTGGGGTCATCAACATAATCTGCGAGCGAACATGAGCGTATTGGTTACCAAGGCCCTTCAAGAACTTGATAACTTTATCTTGTTCTTTGAATTTGCGTAAGTCTGAAGCAGCACCACAGGAGCACGGTATAGCGCAAGTACAATCACGAATTGGCCGGAAGTTCTCGATTTCTTCCCAAAGCGTCATCAATTTTATGAAGAAGGAAGAGATATCGAGAGTTCCTTGTTGAAGACGAGCAACAATTTTTTGAATGTCAGCAATGCAAAAAATATCTCCCTGAGAAAAATGATTTTCCAGACTTTTCCATACAAGAGAAGCACGATCATACCAAAGAAGATATTTTTCAATTTCCTCAGAAATCGAGCGTTGAAGCCATGAGAGGATGAGATTGTTGCATCACAGCCAAGGTTCGTATAGAGAGTCGGAGATAGGCGGAGGAGAAAGAGTGCCATCAACGAACTTGATCTTGTTCTTGGAGATAAGAGCCACTTTCATCGATCTAGACCAGATCTGGTAGTTCTTGGTATCAAGAACAGGTTGAACAAGAACAAGAGAAGGATTGTCATTAGGATGCATGTAGTAAGGATTGGAAGGATTGGTAGCAAAATCAGAGTAAGGAAGCGCCATGATCAAGCTGATGCAGCAAAGGGAGAAGAAGAAGAAAGGAAAAGGAAAGGCGCGGAAATGAAATTTCAAACTGATACCATGTTAATTTTGGAATAAGCTCATTGTATTATTCTACTTTTGGAATGTACAAGACAGTATTATATATATTGTTAAGTAACAAACTAAACTAACTAATTGTTAAGTAAAAAACTTAACTAACTGTTAAGTAACAAACTTAACAGAATTATTTGCATCATGTAATAGATTCTCCAAGTGATTTTTCAAGAAAAGCAATGAAATTTTATAGATCTAACAAAATAGTTTCGGATAAAATTGTTTCTCAGGGTCGAAAATCAACACAGAATGGAGAAAGGGAGGGCGGATTCAGTTTAAGATAGGGGTTATCAACCTTTTGGTAGTTGAGAAGTCGAAAAGAAGCGGTAGTTTTGGATTCCTGCGCGGTGGCTACGATTGCCGGTGAGGGAATGCGGTGGTTCCGGTGGAGGTTCTGCTTTTCCTGGGTGAGATCCTTCTACTTCAAATTTTCTTGTTCTTCTCTTTCTCTGTAACAAACCTTGCGATCTCTGAAACAAAAAAAATGCTGAAGCGTTTGAGGTTTTTGGAAAATAATGAGGAAATTGACTTTTCTCTGTGATCTTGGTGAGCGTTTTTTTTTATATTTTTCAAAACTGTCTCCTTATTTCTGTGCAATTGAATTGTTTTATACTGATTGGCAATTCGGTTTTGCTGTGTGTTGGTATTTGATAGGCTTGCTTGCAAATTTTCGTGAATTTTTTTTATCAGAATGTCATGTTTTTGAAATAAATTTCCTAGAATGTCACATTCCGAAAATAATTACCCAAAGTGCCACATCCAGGGGTTCAAGCCATTTCAAATTGAAATGGCGCAAATGTGGGATGCAATGGTTCTCGCGTGAAGGGTTTGAATAAATTTTTTTTTGTTTTCTTCTATTTACTTTAGTTATATTAATAATTTTAATTATTTAATTTTATTATTAATTACAAATAATTTAATAATCTATATTTAATTATAAAATTAATTAATAAAATATTAATTTAAAAATTTAAATAATTATAAACTTAAAATAACTATTTAACAATTATAATTAAATAATAATTTTTTTTATTAAGTAATAAAATTTCACAATTACAATCAAAATACTAAATAAAAAAATACAGTTAAAATTTCACAATTACACTATTTAATGTTGATGACCCGGTCCGAAACGAGTACCAGTAAAACAATAAGGCGGTCACAGAGCACGATGACCAAAACCATATTGTTGTTGGGTCTATGTTGTTGAAGGATTTTGTTGTGTTGCATCTGATGTTGGAGGATTTTCTTGACTAGGAGTTGTAGCTTGAGGAGGAGACCAAATGCTTTCCAGTAAATCATAATCGTAAATCATAATCATGGACGTTAAGATCCTTGCCAAAATTATATTGCGGTTGTTGTGGCGGACACATGATTGGAAAATAAGGAGTTGTAGGGTTATGTTGGGAGGAGGGGAATCGAAGTTTGTTCGCATGATGGGTGTGAATTGTGTAATTGGCCTATGATATATTTGTGGTTGTTGGGATTCATAAATGTAATTTGGTTGGAAGTGAGATTGCAGGTATTGGGTGTTAAAGGTTTGATTTTGGTAAAAATAAGGGGCAGGAGTTTGTAGTTGAGAAAAATGAGGGTAATGAGGATGGGTGTTTGATGTTGGGAAAAGTGAGGAGTTTGTTGTTGGAAGGATTGGGGATGAGGAGGTTGAGAATGGTGTGAGTGGTGAGGTTGTTGAGAGCCACTTGTCTGAGTAGGGGCATATTGATTTTCGTACGATGCGTATCTATGTGGAAGCGAGTAATACCATTGCATGTACTCATTTGACGGTTTCTCCTCTATTTGTAATTGATCTCCATTCAACGTAAACAATTCTCGATGCAACCAATAGTTTTGTTCATCAGAGTATAATATGGTATATGCTTTTTGACGCGCTTTTATTGTTGTCATCGTATGGTGTTCAGCCAGACATCGAGGTTCTTCAGGTATCCTTATAAATGGCTAAATTGTAGTTTGACCATATCTGTTTGATGCATTTCTACAATATCATATCAAATTGTCCTCGTGCCTTTGGGGCGTTAATCCAAGATATGGCCTCCAAATAAACTGAAAAGTTATAGATAAAACTTGTTAGTTTAACCAAAATAAAATTGATAAATTTATAAGAAGTATTAAAGTGAAGACAAAAAAACCTGATCTTGAAGCATGTGATCAATCCTGAATCGGTATCCTTGTAGATGGTGGCGCATAAATTTAAATTTAAATTAAAATATTATCTTCTTGCGTAAGGATATGGAGTTTGAAGCGGGACCACCACAGATATAATAGGCAAGTCCAAGCTTGAAGAAGTAAAACGTATCCTGACATCTCTGTTACTTTTATGTCTACAGACTTGCACATTTCCCTATATAGATTAGCTAAAACTATGGAACCCCAACTCAATTTTCCACAATCTTCCAAATCCACAACAAATTGAGTTCATTTTGAGTGTATAGTATTACCTCTTTTATTATGAAACAAAACTTGCCCGGTAAGCAGTAAGATATAAATACGAGCATGTTTAATTTTATACTCCTCGTGTGACTCCTCGGTTGGTGGTTCATGTTGGTACATGTCTTTAAGCCATGTTAACCTCGCAGTCATTCCCTTATCACTTTGTGGTGGTTCATCACCTAAAATAGAACTTCATGCACTACCACCTAGCTCGGATGGACCATTTACCGCTTTACCATCTACAGGAAGCCCCAATAACATACTCATGTCTTCCAATGTACTTGTGCATTCACCATTTGGAAGATGAAATGTATGAGTTTCGGGTCTCTACCGTTCTAGTAAGGCTATAATTAACCTTGAATCGATGTGTGTGGACCCTATTGTAGATACATGATAGAAACCAGATTGATGTAGGTAAGGGATTATGGCCGGATGTGGCTTTAGAGGTTTGTGAGCACGAATTCTCCATTTTGAAATATAAGTATCATCAATCTGTAATAGAAATAAGTAATATAGAAAAATATCCAACATTTCTATGCAACAAAGTTTTATGAATAAAACTAATATTGTAAACTCAAAAATAAATAATATGAATAATATTGAATAAATCAAAAATACTGCATTGATATTTTCTACTGTTCTCCTATGTTGTGTACCATACCAAAACATATTGGCCATAATTGTGAAAATGAAGAACTGATTGAAGACTTATCAAAAGAGAGTAGAGAGTGTGTAGTGAATATAATGTAGTGTGTTTATGGAAAAATGAGGTGAGAGTGATTGAGTATTTATAGGAAAAAATTGAGAGTGATGATAGTTGGTTGGTAGTTGAATAATTTAATTAATTGTGGTTGGTAGGTAGTAGAGTAATTTAATTAGAGTTGGTAGGTAGTAGAGTAATTTAATGAAAGTTGAATAAATATAAATTTGTATACTTATTGAGAATATTGTAAATTACACGGTTTTGTACACAATGATAAAACTTCATCGACTGATCTACTGAATCTGACATACAACCCGACTCCTATACTTGATCTATACAACCCACCTTATCACTTAAGAAATGTTTCATTTGAATGTGTGGAATCAATTTCAGTCTTTGAACCCTTAGACGAACGTGAGTCACGTACATAAAAAATTCTTATAGAGCTTCGTTAAGGAAGGGGTGTGGTAAATGGGTTATTGACAGAATTGGAGGGCCACACACTTGCATGTCGACTGCTATATCTCAAGATCACCAAAAGCTTACCTCAAAGATGATTGCTCATAACATCAGACCTCTTGTTGATAGTGATGCGACAATCAGGGTTAGCCATATTATTGCTCTACGACTTATGGTTACACCATGTCTTACAAAAAGGCATGGATTGCAAAGAACAAAGCAATCGAAGATATTTATGGCAATTGGGAGGCCTCTTACAACAACCTTCCGCAGTGGTTTCTAGTCATGCAACAATTTCTCCCAGGTACCGTCATAGATCTTAAAACACTTCCTGTATATTCAAATGAAGGAACACAAATTTGTGGTGCAAGAATTTTCCATCGCCTTTTTTGGGCATTTCAACCTTGTATTAGGGGTTTCGCAAATTGTAAACCTATAGTGCATGTAGATGGTACATGGTTGTATGGAAAATATAGGGGAACATTTCTCCTGGCTGTTGCACAAGATGAGAATGGTAACATTTTCCCAATCGCATATGCATTGGCCGAAGGTGAGACCGGGGGGCTTGGAGTTTCTTTCTGAAAAATTTGAGACTCCACATCACACCCCAATCAGGCTTATGTTTGATATCTGATCGACATGAGTCCATTAAGAGTGCCTACAATAACCCGGATAATGGCTGGCAGAACCCACTCTCGGTGCATGTGTATTGCATTAGGCACATCGCACAAAATTTCATGCGAGCCATCAAGGACAAAAACCTTTGCAAGACAGTTGTTAACATGGGTAGTTACTCTCTAATTTTTAACATTGCATTTCAATATATAGTTCTTTTATATTAATGTTTTTAATACGCAGGGTATGTAATTAATGAGTCTACATACGCATATTATCGAGAGGAGATCCGCCAAGCAAACACAGAGACTTTCAATTGGATAGAGAACCTTCCAAGTGAAAAATGGTCGCGAGCTTACGACGGAGGAGCACGATGGGGTCACATGACAACCAACCTTGCTGAATCTTTGAACTCAGTGTTGAAGGAAACCCGAAACCTACCTATTACATCACTGGTAAGATCAACATACTATAGGATGAGAACATTGTGGGATAAGCGAGAAAGGATTGGACACAAAATTTGTCATCGGGAAAGGAATTCACAAATAACTGCATGAAAGGAATTGCAGAAGAAGTAGAAAAATCCCACAGTTATAATGTTTTGGCTTTTGACCGTGAAAGTCACTATTTCGTGGTTCAAGAGACGGTTAATAATAGGAATTGTCGGCCACTTACTCATTTCAACGTCAACCTCCAAACACGAACTTGTGACTGTGAGAGATTTCAAACTTTTCATCTGCCTTGCTCACATGCTATCGCAGTGTGTTCTCACATTAACCACGCCTATACTACGTTTATTCCTGACTTGTATAGAGTTATAAATGTCTTCAAAGATTACAAAGTTTCCTCGGTGTTCCCCAAGAAAATAGCTGACCTCCATATTTGGGCGATACTCTTTTGCATGATGAAAGGATGCGACGAAACAAAAAAGGTCGCCCGAACAGTATTCACATTAGAACTGAAATAAACAATGTTGAGAAAATAAAAAGACGATGCTGTATTGTCAACAACCACACATGTGGAAAAAATGTCCGCATCGCCTCAACAATGCAGACCCTTCTAACTAATTTTATCCATGTATTGTTATTTATAACTTCTTTTAACTGTATTTTTTTATTTAGTATTTTGATTGTATTTGTGAAATTTTATTACTTAATAAATTTTTTTTATTATTTAATTGTAATTGTTAAATAGTTATTTTAAGTTTATAATTATTTAAGTTTTTAAATTAATATTTTATTAATTAATTCTATAATTAAATATAGATTATTAAATTATTTGTAATTAATAATAAAATTAAATAATTAAAATTATTAATATAACTAAAGTAAATAGAAGAAAACGAGAAAAAAAATTTATTCAGGCCCTTTCACGCCATTTGAAATGGCGAGAACCATTGCAGCCCACATTCGCGCCATTTGAAATGGCGTGAACCCCTACTGGGTGTGGCATTTTGGGCAATTATTTTCAGAAGGTGGCATTCTAGGAAATTTATTTCAAAAACGTGGCATTCTTGGGCTTTTGATTTCTGATCTGTTATTTCTGATACGTGCACATGTTACTGCACTGACTGTGACTTTGTGCTTCTTTGGGCTGAGCTGTGATTTCTTGTACTGTGTTGTTTTGCTACAGTTTTTACTTCTTTACTTTGTAACAAATGTTTCTTTTGTGATTTTCAATAGGAGTTGTGGGCCTATGATTTGTAATTCTGATTGTGGGCCTGTGATTTTCAATAGAGTTGAGGCTTTGAGTGTTGGGCTGGGTTGTTGCTATTTTGACTTTTCTTTTTGTGAAAACTTGCTATGATAAAGTTCTGAGTTTTTTTTATAAATGTTTCTCTCCTTTTGTGAATAAAAAAAACTGTATTTTATTTATTTGCAATAAGAGAAATGGCCCATGATTTATCACTTGGAAACTGATTTTGTATGAAGCTTTTCTTGCACATGATGAAAATAACCCCCTAATTTGGATTCCTTCAACCAACCCTAATGATGAAATGAGAAGAAACTTTCTTTGGAGATTTTTATTTATGTTCAAATGTTGTTGATTATTCTAACCATCTCTTCTTTCTTTGTTTCATGTGCGGGAACAATGGTGAGGACGACAAGGCAGGAAGAAGAGGAAATAACATCATCAAGAGTTCTTGGAGCTTCAAAATAAATGTATTCAAGAAGCTTTTAGAAGACATCAAGAATTGGAATTCTCTTGTAATTTGAATTCTTTGTAGAGTTAATTTAGGATGAATTTGATTCACATGTATAACTTTTAAGCTTGAATGATAGTGGAATTGCAACTTGTACTTTGAATTAAGAACAAAAGTGGTAATGACTTGTAATAAATTTTGCAATTCCATTTGAAATTTTCTTGATTTTCGAATAAGAAAAGTGAATCATATGACATGAAACCCTAGAAATGTCTTGAACATCATTTGAGTAAGCCTTTCAAATTTGGGAATTTTGACAAATATTGGATTTGAATTCCCATGATGAAACACTTCAAAATTTAGATTTAAAGATTTACTTGAAAACCATGTAACTTTCCTCTAACTTGAGCTATGGACTGAAGTTGAATTCCATTTGAATAAACCTTTGGTTTATAATTTTCGAACTCATGAAAATAAGACATTCCTTCCACCTTTTGAATCGTAATTTTGAATTAATTTGAATCCATGAATTCTTAAACTAAAAATCTCATACCATAGCTCACTATTTTCCAATCCAATTCTTGACCAATGAAACTTCACACAAAAGTCCATTGTCTTAAAAACTCATGGCGTAAATCGAAATTAGAGGTCAAAATAACCTATAATGTTCCAATAGAATCCACAACTTTCTAAGCACAATTTGACTTTGGCCTTTAAACCAAAATTGTAGACAACTCCATTTGTGACACCTTGCAAAAAGAATCAACCCGAAACGATGAATATTGAAAAAAATTATGATCTTCGTAAGTTGGACGAAAGTCGCGTGAATTTAGGTCAAAGTCACAAAACGACCTCTAATATACTCAAAACTTTGATGGCCTTCTACGCATAATTAGCTCTTGACTTGAAAAGATAAATTGGAGTTGATGTCAAGAAGATTCATATGCTCTAAGAATCGACAAAAAATAATGAGTAATGAAGAAGTTATGATTATTTGAACTTGAACTTGCAAACGTTGACTTTCAGCCAACCCACTTTAAATTAACTGCAGACTTTGTATTTCTTCAACAACTCGAAGCATTCTTAAGCACATATGAGCCTGAGATGGCGAAATCTTGATCAAACCATGTTCACACTTGTCAGAATTCGAGATTATCCATCGAAGAAGGCATGGAAATAAACACATGAACCCATCTCGAAGAGTCTTGAAAATTAAGCAACCAAGCTCGCTTTAACCAAGCTGACCGAAACTTCAAAATAGTGTGACCTAAGATTATAGATCACCACTCTTGAAACATAGCCTTTTGGGACCCAACCTTGGCCTGAATAAACCACAACCCTAATCGGAGAGTCATCACCCGAATTTCTTGATCGCAAACCCTGTCTTACAAGAAACCAAAATAAACAAAATATATTTTTTTGTATTTTGGTTAGAGGTCAGTAGAATATAAAACACATATATACAAGATACACGATTCAAGGTGCTTGGTGATATCTCAAGAGAAAATATAAAGATAAGATACCTTAGAAGAAGTAACCAAACCCTAATGCGTGATCTTGTTGCATTGTGATGGTATGAGATGATAGAGGAATCTTAGAGGCAAAAATTAGGGTACAACATGATGACGCGAGGATGTTCTTCTTTCCCTATTATTTTTTCCTTTAACGTCCTCACCGTCATCTTGCTTTTAAGTGAGTCAATATCCTATATGATAGAAATTTGTGAGTTGATAACAATTATATGCTCCTAATCACTCTTGTCGTCAAACGTCATCAGGGGGTGGCCTGAAGCAGTCCTGATTGTATATGTCATGTGAAATGTGTTTGTCCTTTTTCTTCAATGATGACATCCCTTATATAGCAATTTTGATCTAGGTATGTATTTAAGGTATATAAAGACCATTTAAAAGTCATCAAAGTCATTTCTCCCTTGTTTGGTTTTGATCCATTATGATCATTAATCCTCTTTGAATGCATTGTGTAATACTTCCTAATTTAAATACCTCATTTGCATTGGTTATGGGATGACTTAATTGTTTCGACCCATTTATCACTTTTTCTCGATCTTATTCTTATATATGGATTATGAATTCGGATGGGCTCTACCAACTTTGGTTCAGAACCTGATCTAATAGACTAACATATACACAGTCAAACATGATGTATGTAAAAACGAAATATTTTAGGTGAAAGACCGGAATCTACAAATTCTAATAAAAATAAAAGTATAACAATGTACACTATATATTTTTTATATTTTAAGAATGAGCTCTTAATATTATGAAACTTTAAGCCGTATACTAATGTCGAGTTCTTAACACTAACCTACACATCTTAGACGAGACATATACGCATAAGTATAAGAGATAATTTGGACGAATAAAAATACTAACATGATTGGATGTATATGGTAAGATAATATACCTTTGTTTTGTTCTAAGTCGAGTCACATGAAAGTTTTGTTATATGTAAAATACTAACATGATTGGATGTTCTATGTAAAATGAAATTAAAAAAAGACCCCACTATTACAAAACGCGTAAAAAACAACGTCATGTTTACAACATATTTATATACACCGTAGTAATAGGTTAAATTTTTCGCGCCCAGTGAGTTGCTGGATTTATAAATAGTAATTTAATGACGGTTGATTTTAAACACCGTAGTAAAAATAATGTGTAGTATGCTTCGATTTTCAGCAATTACATTTTTTCTCCATTTTTTAGAGTATATTAAGCGTGTGTCACCTATCTCCAATATTTAAAAAATAAATTATAAATGATTTAACAACGGTGAATACACCAACCGTTGTTAGAGGACTTAAGTTTTCACTATGGTTTCTTTGTCCAACCGCGAATAAAGAATTTACTGATAAATTAGAACAAAAATTATTTTGTATTTCTTTCATAAGACGCCCTAGGTGAACAAGAGAGTCAAAGAAGATAGATGTGGCGTAATCTTTGCCCTATTCGTTCATTTGATTCTTCAGCTTCGCAGTATGGTACTCTTCAACATCTCCATTCGTTTTTTCTTGGTTTATATTGTAAATGCTCAAATATTCACCCTCTTTGTTCATTTGATTCTTCAGCTTGGAAGTACGGTACCATTCAACATCTTCATTCCTTACGTGCATACGATTCTTCAACTTCAAAGTACGATACTCTTCAACATCTTCATTCCTTTTTTCTTTGTTTATGTTGTATATATGCTCAAGTCAGTATGAGAGTACATTTTTCCTATGCTTTACGTTTAGATATGCATATGCTCAAGTTAGTTTTTGGATTAGATTTTTGTGTGTTATTCACATTATTATACATGTATAAATTTCAGAAGTTGTTATAGATAATAGTTGTATGAAAGCCGATAGATTAAGCCCGGTTTATGAGAAAGGAGTTCTTGAATTCCTTGAATACGCTAATAAACATATTCCTGATAATAATGGTATCTTTCATTTTCCTTGTGTTATTTGTGCAAATATCAATAAGGGTACAAAGGAAGAAATATTCCAGCACCTTTGTTGTGATGGTATATGTCAAAATTATATAATATGGACGTGACATGGTGAGGTGGATAAAGAGGAAAGTCGTGCGTCACAAAGTCAAAGAGTGGATGAAGATGAATATATGGAAGTTTAACTAGAGGATATGTTCTATGATATTGAGGAATCTTCTTTTAAAAATGCTCATATTTATGATACTTTATATAGTGATAAAGACACCCCTTTATATAAGGGATGCACAAACTTTACATGATTATCGACGGTGTTAAAGTTGTTTAATCTGAAGGGAAAAAATGGACGGTAGGATACAAGTTTCACAGAATTACTTGAATTGCTAAAGCAAATGTTACCATAAGATAACAAATTGTCGGATCGTTGCTATGAGGCCAAGAAGATATTGTGTCCAATGGGTCTGGAAGTGTATGAAGAATTGTATTAATGTCTGAAATATGATATGTTGTGTTATAAGCTAAAGACCAACAATGGTGATGACAATGACTATGATAATTTTATTTGGAAGCATCCTCCTGCTAAAGTCTTATGGTACTTGTAAATAATTTCACAATTTAAGATACTTTTTGCTAATTCAAATAACACAAAGAATCTTAGATGACATGCAGATGAAATGACTCGTGATGGAAACATTCGTCATGTAGCTGATTCGTTGCAATGGAAGCAAATTGATTCATTATTTCCAGATTTTGGAGTTGAGACAAGAAACCTTGGGCTTGGGCTTGCCACCAATGGAATGAACCCCTTTGGCAATCTGAGCACTAATCATTATTCGTGACATGTTCTTCTCACTATTTACAACCTATCTCCTTGGTTGGGCATGAAGCGCGAGTATATACTGTTAAGTATGATGATTTCTGGACAACGAAAACCTGGTAAAAACATTGATGTTTATCTAAGTCCATTAATTGATGATTTATAACTCTTATGAGATGAAGGCGTTGAAGTTGATGATGCATATTCTGGGGGAAAGTTTAAGATGCGTGCAATATTATTTTGCACAATCAATGACTTTCCTGCTTATGGTAACTTAGATGGATATAGTGTCAAAGAACATAAAGCATGTCCTATTTGTGAAGATAATACTTGTTATCACCAACTTGAGTTTAGAAAAAATACCGTTTACCCTGGGCATCAAAAATTTCTAAAACCCGGTCATCCTTATCATATATTACGAAAGGCTTTTAATGGAGAGTAGTAGTTTAATTAGGCTCCTGAACCTTTAACCGAGGATGAAGTTTATCAACGGAAGGAACACATTAATGTTGTCTTTGGGAAGAGAGAAAAATAAAAAGGGATAGTTTCAAAAAATATATGGAAAAAGAGGTCCATCTTCTTTGATCTTCCATATTGGTCAAGTCTTGATGTTAAACATTATCTTGATGTGATCCACGTGGAGAAAAATGTGTGTGATAGTTTAATTGACACACTTCTAAATATTCTAGGTAAGACTAAATATAGTAATACTTCCCGTCTTGATATGGAAGTGATAGGTATACAAAAATAATTTGCTCCAATAAAGAAAGGAAAAATAACTTATTTGCCTCCAACATGTCACACTCTATCTAAAAAGGAAAATAAAATTTTATGCGAGTGTTTGCAAGGTATAAAGTTACGCAAGGTTACTCATAAAATATCAAGGAACTTGTATCAATGAGAGATATCAAGTTAATTGGTTTAAAATCTCATGATTGTCATGTATTTATGAAACAACTTCTACCAGTGGCTATCCGTGGGATCCTACCAAAGAATATGAGAGTAACTATAATGAGATTATGCTTATTCTTCAATGTCATATGTAATAAAGTTCTTGATTCCAAAAAATTAGATGAATTAGAAGATGAGGCTTCCATAATTTTGTGTCAATTGGAGATGTATTTTCCTCCATCATTTTTGATATTATGGTTCACTTACTTGTTCATCTAGTCAGAGAAATAAGAATTTATGGTCCAATTTATTTAAGGTGGACGTATCTATTAGAGCAATATATGAAGATCTTTAAAACATATACAAAGAATCATCACTGACCGGAAGCTTCAATTGTTGAAAGGTACATTACAAAAGAAGTCGTTGAGTTTTGTACAAACCATTTTATCGGATGCAGATTCTATAGAAATTCCAAAGTCTCGTCATGCTGACACAGACGAAAGAGGTATTCAAGGTCTAAATATTAAGTCAATGGCTCGGGATGTAGTTTTGCAATCACATTTCTATATATTGAATAATATAAATGAAGTTCAACCTTTCATAGATACTCACAAAAGACTTTTTAGGAAAAATATCTCTGAATGAGTGACAAGTTGTTGTTGATAGAGCATAACAAGAGATTCATAGATTGGTTTAATAAAAGTATATCTAATGATTGTAGTGCATCCGAGATACTTAAATGATTTTCGTACGAGACCAAATTTTGTGTCATTACTTGGACTGCATACGATATTGATCATTATACATTTTATACAAAATCAAAAGATGATCGTAGTACAATTCAAAATAGTGGTGTTATGGTTGTAGCCAAATCAATGTATTTCTCTATTTCGAAAGATAAGAATCATGTATTGGCAACTACCGTGTTTTATGGTGTCATTAATGAGACTTGGGAGACTAATTATGTTATTTTCAAAGTGACTTTATTTAAATGAAAGTGGGTTGCCAATAATAGTAATGGTGTACACATTGATAACTTAGGATTCACCCGGGTCAACCTTGGCAAGATATCTTTTATGACCGAACCATTTATCATGGGTTTTCAAGCAAAACAAATTTTCTATGTTACCGATCCATCATACATATCAGGGAAATGGTCAATCGTTCTCCAAGGAAAACACACCTCTCTTAGTGATGAAAGTCTTAATATTTCGTCCACACCTTCTTGCACAACACAAGTTCTTACCTCATATGATGAAGTTGATGGGGATTTTGTTCATGCTATTCAAATCGATCATGAAGAAGGCATTTGGGAAAATTAACAAGTACGTAATTTATTCTTTTATTCATAATATATTCATGTATGTTATAGTTTCTGAGTATTTTTACTAACAAGTATAATTATTTGAAATTATAGGTCTTTAGAGTCAAGACGCCAAGAGACAGGACACCAAGAGACAAGAAACTAAAACACCAAGTTACAATTATGTGATGTTCTCTAATGTGTAAACTGTAGGTTGTTTGTTCTGATAAATTGTAGGATGCTTGTTATGGTACAATTAAATATGATACAATTATGTGATATTATGAATATGATACAATTAATATTATTTAGATAACTTTATCACAAATGTGAGTTCCATTTTCTATTTTGATATGGTGAACAATAATACATGTTAAAAAAATGGGATTAATTATAAAAGCAGGATAATATTTGTTAATCATGCAAAAAATTTAACAACGGTTATAGTCATAACCGTTATAATATCTCACGCGCTGTTAAAAAAAAAATCAAAACAGCGCAGCTGAGAATCGAACCTAGGACCATTAATTTTATCACAGCGGTCTTTTGGAAAATTGTTGTGATAAGGAGCGTGCTTTCAAGTTTATTACAATGGTTACTGGACCATGATTGTAAGTATCATATATTCAATGACACTCTATATAACAATGTCTGGACCTGCGTTGTTATATATCTTTTCCAACCGTTGTTAATTGGGTTTTCCGTAGTAGTGCTCCTATATATTATTGATTAAATTTGATTTTTTTTTATAGAATTAGTTGAAAAGTTTTTTATTTAAATTTGAATTTTATCTTCTAAAATCAAGTGATAATTTTATTTTTAAAATATTCCTTTAAGATTTGGAAATTTATTCCTGCAAAGATTTATGATAAAAAATAAATAAATAAAGTAACATTTTAAATTTTAATTTTCCATTTTTTTAAATGTCAAATTATTAGTGGGTAAGATACAAAGATACAACAATACAAGAAGAAGAAAAAATGACACAAATACATGTAAAAATTGATGTAAATTGTCTGATTTAAGAAGAGTATAATCTACCGCTCAGATTGCAAACAAACAACATATAATTTCATGATTTTATTATGTTATGATTCATAATCTCCAAAAACTTAAGAACAACCCAAAATACAAGGTTAAATAGAATATCATATGAAACTAATAAATTAAAGGCTTTAAAATGTGAATGTGGTAAAAAGTGAATAAATTAAATATCTGAAAAAGAAATAAACAAATATTTTATTTTCAAATAAAAATAAATGCAAGAAAAGCAAAAGAAAACATAAATTGCATTATTAAAGTACCAACAAAAGAAAACATAGAGTGCACTATTCATCTTAACAATTTTCTTAATACTTCATAACATAAGGCTCATTCAAATCAAAATCCAATATTTTTTGTTTATCATAATAGTTAATTTCTTCCTCTTCAACATGAAATTGAGATTAGCTTTTATCTTTCTTTAATTTCTTATCATCGGTTTCATCACCCTCGTCATCATTCTCATTATTTTTGTTTTGAATCTTCGAAGAAGATCATATAAAGATTTTAATCTTTATCATCGGTGTCTTGTATGGTCTTGTTATGGTGACACAATTCCTTCATAGCAGCGAGCATCTCTGCTATATTGGCTCGGTCCTTGTTATTGTTGTTAGTGGTTTCCCTTATCATCGTGGGATGATAAGGGACTGATGTTATATATGGTTGTGTGACCCGATATGGTTTTACCGGACCTCATGATATCACACATGTCCCATCTCTATTGCCTCCACCATATACTTCTAAAATATCAAACAAGATCATTGATAATCCAAAGAGACTTGATGATTTTGTTTACAATTACATCAAATATTCACACCCAGTTATTTATCCCATTAAGTTTTTCATCAATCACTCACATGTGTCCTCAACATATAACTGTTACATATTGTCTATCAAAACTCAATATGAATAAAAAACATACTAACAAGACTTCAAGCACGAATGCTAGAGTTACACAATACTTTCAAAACTCGAGGACTTAGAACAAAATAATACTTTGACACTCACATTGTTTCCCCTACAAAGAGATATATTGGACGTAAATAGATTCAAAAAAATTAAGAGGCATTTTAACGGCTTAATTGAAAGATATAAGGTTTGTTTGGTTGCTAAAGGTTAGAATTAAACTGACAACATAGATTACATGGACATATTATCCCCTGTGAAAAAATGCCAACAATGAGATTATTATTAGCTATTACTTCTTCACAACAATGACATCTATTACAATGAGATGGCAATAGTGTTTTCCTTCATTGTGGTCTATATGCAATTTCCTCCTAATTGATTCCTACATTTCTTTGCTATGTTTTCAAGCTTCAAAAGTATTTATATGGTCTCAAGCAAGCTATTCGCAAATGGTTCTCAAAATTGTCCACCTTACTCATTTCTATTATATACAAACAAACTTATTTTGATCATTCCTTGTTCACCAAGCTATCACCCAACAAATTCACAATTTTTCTAATTTATGTGGATGACTTAATTTCATCAAGAAATGATCTTGATGAAATTAATTTCATTAAATCCAAACTTGATAGTGCCTTCAAGATTAAGGAACTTGGTAGTTTAAGGTTTTTTTGGAAAATAGAGGTCTCAAGATCACGCATGGGAATTACTATTTGTCAAAGAAAATAGTCCTTGAAATTTTTACACGATGATGGTCTTCTAGCTTCTAAACATGTCATGACTCCAACAAAAAATTTGTGGCTTGTATTTCCTCACGGATGCCAAAGTTTCTCCCAAATATTCAACACAATGTCCTTCTTCTGGGGTCTTATCTACCATATCATTAATGTAAACTTCTGAATTCAGACATATTTGCTTGAAGAAAATGATGTCCATTAGCCTTTAATATGTTGCCCTGGGTTCTTTAGTCTGAATGGAATGACTTCATAATAGAAGTTGTTATTATTGGTCATGAATGTTGTATTTGGTGCATCATTGGGGTTCACTAAACTCAGAGGCACCATCAATTAATTTTTCAATGCTCGGTAATGGATAGGGTCTTTAGGGGCATACTTTGTTAAGATCAATGAAATCCCCTCATATTCTCCATTTTCCAGATTCCTTCTTCACCATCAGAATGTTAGTTAGCCAATTTGGGTATTTAATATTTCATTTGAACCCAAATTCCTTCATTTTTCTTACCTCTTTCGAAATGGATACTCTTTTATCCTCCTTCTCCTTGCACTTCCTCTTAAAGACATGCTTAACCTAGTTCCAATGGCTAGACTATGACACACTGTATTTGGATCTATTTCGAGCATATTAGTTGGTGCCCATGCAAATAAGTCCAAATCTCTATTTAAAGGATGCACAATGTTTACCTTCTCTACCTTGGTTAATGAGGTGCCTATTTGGGTAACTTGATGGCCTTTGGGACCTATCAGTACAATCTTTAACTCTTTCATATGTGTCAATATATCCTCTTTATGGTCTATCTGTAGGTTTAAATCCACTTAGTTGACCTTGTGAAAGCTAGATAGAAATGATGGCTATGCATTTCCCTTCTTTCTCAGCTTCAAACTCTTGGTCACCCTTGGCTACCCCGATTCTCCTGTTACTTAAAAGGTATTTCATAGTTACATAAAGAGTTGATAAGGATGCCTTCATGGTTTTGAAAACATGCCGAAAAACGATGATACTATACGAGGAAAGGTTGTTCATCACCATATATCTCACTTTATGGACTTTATGTTCCCGTCCTTTCCAAAAGTAGTCAGAATGGTGATGTATCCCCTGATCTTCACTTGTTATCCTAAAAACCCGACAAGTGAGCCTTTGAAAGGTTGGGAGGGCTCGGGGGTCTTTTTTTAAACTCTCAAATACTTCCCAATAAAGGGCATCAATAGAGCTTTCAGGATTTACCAAGACCCTTTTGACATTCCAAACATGAATTTAAAGGTTGATTACCATTATATCATCCTCGTGGGGTAGATTCCCTCCGCATCTTTGCTGGAAAAATTGATCTTTGGTGCAAGTATTCCTTTCTAAATGGGCGGGGGACATTGGAAATGTGCATCACTTGTCAAACATAATTCTTCCTAGATGAATTTTACTAACCACCTCCCGTGAAGCATACAAATATCTTATTTAATGTGTAATATGTTTGGTTGGGCTCATGGCCATATTCGATACTCCAACCGCTTCATGGATTGGTAATTCTCCGATGATATTCTTTTTGCAGAAGAGCTCTTATTACTTAACCTTGTAAATTTCCCTGCGCATATCTCTCCAGGATACCTCTTTGAATCGGCTTCTCGATCTCACGCTTCATATGGTGACAATCATCGGTATGATGACCATGTTTCTTTGTAAATATTATATGGAATATAAAACTAATAAATTAAAGACTTTAAAAGGCAAATAAGGTAAAAAGTGAATAAAATAAAAATTTAATAACAAAATAAACAAATATTTTATTTACAAATAAAAATAAATGTAGAAAAAACAAAGAAAACATAAATTGCATTATCGGTTGGTTGAGTACCAAAAGAAAACATAGAATGTATTATTCATCTTAATCATTTTTCTTAATCCTCCAAAACATAAGGTTCATTCAAATCAAAATCCAATATCTTTTGTTCATCATAATGATTAACTTCTTCTTCTTTCACATGAAGTTGAGATAAGCTTTTGCTTTTCTTTAACTTCTTATCGTCAGTTTCATCACCATCATCATCATTCTCATTATTTTTGTTTCGAATCTTCGAAGAAGATCCTATAAAGATTTTAATATTTTTCATCCCGAGCTTTTTCTTTTGATTCTCATTCTCATTCATAGATGACTCACTCTTATAAATATCTCCTTTATGACGAGGAATCAATAATTTAGGAGTTTCATCATCATTAGACATGTGAAAATCTCTTTCATGATAAGATTGAGAAACCGGTAATTTATGAGTTTTTGACTCATCACTAGACAAATTAGAAAAATGTTTATCTGATCGAAGATGCAAAAGATTAGATGCCGCCTCAGCACTACCAATACATTTTCTACCTCTTTTATCTCTCTTTTGCCATCTCGGCAAAGAATAATCATCTTCGTCTTCTTTGTTTTGCCGAGTAGACGAATTAGAATTGTTGGAAGAAGGAGGACTAACTCCTTTACAAACCCTATCGGGATGAGATCTCATATGACCATACAAAGCATTGTTTGTGCAAAACTCCTTCTCACAAATATAACAACTTAACTTCTTTTTCTCATCAATTTCTTCTCCATCATACTTATCATCGATGAAACAATTAGCTCTATTATTCCTAACCCTAATTGAGAGAGGAGTTTTCACCTTTTGTGAATGATGGTTAGCTTTCTTCTTAAGAAAGTGAGATCTTCGGTGACCACCCAATGCTTTTCCATTGTCATATGCTTTGCCACAAATATTGCACTTGTGCTTTAAATCTTGAACGGGAATTTTATTGATCTTAACCTCATAGTCATTTTCACTATTAGACACTGACCTTGATCTTTTCATCTTCATTGAATCACTCTCTATTCATCTGAAAAATTAAGTATAATAAAATTGAAATTAAACAAAACAAAACATCAAAAGAAAGACCTAAAATTGAAGAAGATGAAAAAAAAATATATAACGAAAACTTTTACCTAATGTTGAAAACCAAATATACAAGCTAAAAGGTTATAAACTTTGAAACGTTTATATAAAAAAAACATGGAAGAGGAAAAGTTGTGATTTTAGGAAGAATTAAATGAGGAAGAGGAATTTTTCACAAAAAGATTTGTCATTAAATCAGATTTTAATATTACAGATTTTAATTCCTAATCAATTCATTATTGTTTTATATAAAAATTATTTATAAATAAATAAAATTAGTAATTATATCTTGTAAAACTTTTCTACATGTATCCGATCAAATTATGACCTATAATATTTATTTAGATGTTTAAAAAAAACTTGCATATTCAATGCATAGTTATTATTTATATCCTCTTTATATAAAAGTATTATGACTAACAATTTTTACCAAAATTTTACTTAAGTGTTTTATATTTCTAAAGCCTTTTCCTCTAAAGTTCAGAGAATCGTGATAAGAATAAAAATATCATGTGAAATAATAAAATTAATTGTGTGATTAATGTGTACAGTTTACATATAACTATTAATAAATTATTTTGTCAGTAGGGATATATTAATTACAGTTATATTTAAATAAAATATAATTATATGTACTCCTATTTATTATTTTAAGTAAGCTTTATATTTTTTTAAAATAAAAAATACTTATAATTAAGGAAAGGAAGAATTATGAATAAATATTTGGTCTTTATGAAACACAAACTGTATAACGAAGATTGATACCAAGAAATAGGAATGATGGATGATATATATACATATATATATCGGAACATATATAGAATATACCTAGGAGTAATATTTAGTTGCTCACAACCCAACAAGTAATCTCTTAGACAAACTAACATAAAAAATTATATTATATCATTTAAATATTTTAATAATACATATTATTTAATTTTTTTATATTTTTTATTATTTTTTTATGAGTGTGTGTCCAAATTTTATGGGCAAATGATGTGTCCATGTAAGACTTTCTCTATATTTAATGTAATAAACACTGTATCCCTGGTTTTTGTTTTTTATTAAAAAATATATATTTTTACCCATGTATTTTTGTTTTAGTTGAAGATTAATTAAATTTAGAAAGATAAGATGTAAAGTCAGGATTGAATGTATGTAGCATATCTTAATATATATAATCTCGTATTTGATGGCATAATACAATATTATAAATTAATTTTAAAACTTATCTTATATTGAATATGATTTGAGTTAGAATTCAGTAGAATAGAATAAGAAAATAATTTGATAATTTATTTATATAAATATAATTTAAAATAAAAAATTAAATATGACAAAATATAAATAAATGATTAATTTGATATTAAATTAAAAAAATACTAATAAATAATTTTAAAAAATGTGTATGATTTTGTCATAAGAGTAAATTTGAAACTTCATATAATATATAAAATTAAAACCTAATACATTGGAATATCTAAAAATAAAATAATTTTAAAAATTTTAAAAATATGAATACTAATTTTATTTTTATCAAATTAAATATATTTTCTTGCAAGGGTAATTTTGTCATTTACATATATATATATACATGTTTTTATTTTACTTATCTAACATATAATAGAATTCATGATTTTTTTCATGAAAAATTAAAATTATTTACTCTTGAGATTTCTTAAATTATATAAAATTATTAATTTTTCCTACTTTATAAACTTGAAGACATTTTACAAAATTATTTGAAAAAAATGTAATTGTTTTACAAGGATAATTTGTCATATATATATATATATATATATATATATATATATATATATATATATATATATATATATATATATATATATATATATATATATATATATATATAGTGGCGGAGCCAGGAAAATTATGAAGCCTGAACAAGTTTTCATTGACTTCATAATTTTCTACCAAGACAGTACAATGCTAATCTCAAAGGAATTATTTCCTTGAATTGCAATTACCTCTTCAATTTGTAAGATTTCGGATTTTATAATATATACATGTTAAAATTCTGGATTCTATAATATATACATGTTACAGTATTTCAGGTGTGCTCACAAAATGAACAAACCTATAAAAGCCGAGAAAATTAGTTCAACACGCTCATTTGTGTGAAATTAAGTACTGCCTAAAAACACCGCTATCAATTCAAATTTCAAATAATGTTGTCAAATGCAGATCGGTGAAGTGGTGGTTTGTTAAAATTCCGGTATGCTACAATGTTGTAGAGCCACTATTTGAGAACACATTATACTAAGTAGCATAACAAAAAACAATAGGGATGTGATCAAATTCCGCTACACTATAGTACAATAGCTATAACTGCTATTTAACAACAATGATTCCAAGATATGCCAATCTAAGTTATCAACAAATAAAAAATTATGATAACAAGCCATACCTTTCAATAGTTTCTCTGGAAAACCATGTGGCATCGCTTTCGTGCTATGCCAATGCTTTGACAATTCCATTTGACTTGTTTCTTAATGAACTCAACAAGAGAGTTTGTTAATACTGTAATAAAGAAAATAAATGCATATATTCTGCAATCATGGTTTGGGGCTGAAATAAGTAACAACATCATTAAAACAGTTGAAGTGTCCACCACTTGCTTAGAGTCCAGCTCAAAGTTAACATTATCAAATTGAATGTCACAAATCAATTGAAAGTTTGTATATGGCGGGCTTAATATTCATTACAACAAGCCCTTAAATACATAAAATAAGCATAATAGTTTGCCTATGTACAATATACACTATACATTCTCTTTTTGTTTAGACAAGTCTCTTGCCCCCTCATTTAGACCCTTTAACGTTATCGGGCCTAACACTCCAACATTCCATGTTTCGTAATGTAAGCTAACATTCTAGAATTAATTTGAATACAAAAAATGATTAAGAACATTTTTTTAAAGCAAATCGAAAATGTCACATATTTCATAGACATAAGAAAACAAACAACTAACCGAGAGATCGACTGCAACACTAAGTAGAGAAATCTTGTTATTGCCAGCCCATAGCTTCACACCACTGCTAAATGTTAATTTAGGATTATCCAATCCTCCGTATGCAGTTCCTACATTCATACAAGAGATGATTATGTAAAGAGAGTTTCTGTTTAGTATGATAACTATTTAACCGAAACACGCGAATACTGACGAGGTGCATTTTAAAACATATTATCTCGGAATTTTGTGGAATGTACTAGGAAGCATGCTCACCTGAAAGTTGACCGTTAACAAAAACATGCAGAACATGGCCGACCGACATTGCTGTAAGAACAGGATATTGGCCATTCTTTAAGAAAGCTTCATTAGGACTAATGTTGACACTAAACAAGAACCAAAAATTGAAGTATCAGTAAATATTTAAGAGATTTTAACATTCCAATTACTTATAATGTTTAAGAAAGTTTGAGAAATTGAAAGATTCTTACTCTGTCATGTACCACAAATAATCTGACGAATCGCGAGTGACACCGACCTGCTCCAAAAGTGCAGCTGTTGTGATCGAACTTTCTCCACCGGAGGCGGCAGGTTGTTCATTATACGACTGCCAATTAAACGCGCTGTTTACAGGAGTCATCTTTCTATGGAACCTCGGAGCACCAACCTGAACAAAATTGATAAGTATTTGCAAATGTTCACACTTAGAAAAGCCTTACACATTCAGCAATCTTGTGTTACCTTTGCAGTGTTGAAAACCTCAGTTTTGCAGTCAGGAAGGATACTAATAGACCAGGGTGGGAGGTCATACTGGCCATTTCCAAATGGAACTTTTGCCCACGACAAGGTGTCGTAATTTGCAAGGAATGCAGCACATGCACCAAAGCTTGTCTTGTAAAGATGCACCTACGATTACATTAACAAACAAACTCAAATGAATGTTCAAGACAGTAGAAATTATGCGCCTTTTATAAGAACCACCTCGGCATGGACTTTACCTCAAGGTTTTTTCCGGGCCATGACACTGTCGGATCCACGGACACCAAAGCTGACATAGGCAATGAAGATAAGTACCATAGGCAACGAAGACTTCAACGAATTCGACGCTGACGATAGAACCTTTCTACACACACTTGACTTCTATATTTCGTGTCTCTGGGTGTTACTAACTGAGATTTTTCACATATCCAGAATCTTCATTCATTTCAAATATCCAGAAGTACTCCCTGCATGTACAATAAGACATCAATAAAAGTAGAAGAGTCAAATTAATGGACACATATGTTTCACATTTAAACGGATAAATTTTACACATAATATTTATCATTAACTTAAATTGATAGTTTTTGTACATAAGATTTTCCAGTAGTCCAATAGAAAAGTTGATATACTCTCTGGATTGGATTCTAGGATGCCCAATAAGAAAAATATTCGTTCAGAAATTTTACCGAACACTTGGTGGACATAGCACGAAACAACAAATTCAACACCACAACCTGCAACAACAACAACAACAACAAATAACAAAACAACAACAATGATGTAGGAGATATGAATTGAAACAGAAGCAAGAAGAAGAAAGAATCGGCGGAGGAAGGTGATGCTCACCGATAATTGATTGAACGGAAACCGGAAAGGCAAGAGTGGTGTTGCAGTGTGTATCTGTTTACGGTATGGTGTGTCGGAAGATGGCCATAGAAGATCTCCATCGCGAGATGGTGAAGCATGGTCGGGCGGAGCCTGGGCAGCTGCCCTACCTGGCCGGACGCTGGCTCCGCCACTGGCCATAGAAGATCTCCATCGCGAGATGGTGAAGCATGGTCGGGCGGAGCCTGGGCAGCTGCCCTACCTGGCCGGACGCTGGCTCCGCCACTGTATATATATATATATATATATATATATATATATATATATATATATATATATATATATTTATTTTTATTGATATCTTGTGTAAATCAAATACATGATATGATAAGTCTTATCATGTCTATATTATATCATGTTACTAAGATATCGTGCACACCAAACTGGTTTTAAGTATTTTAAAATTCAGACTATTCTGGCTAGTCAAATTGGTTAGACCGTGAGTCATAGGGTAAATTGTTCCGGTAAGATCATTGAACCATAGTTGCAATTGACCAAGTGAAAACCGGTGTGATCCGGTCGATTCACTGGTCAGACCAGTGAATTGACAGATTTTTTATCTGACGAATTAATTTTTTATGTTTTTTTTAGCTTAATTATAATTGTGATCTTCTATTTTCTTTTTTTCTTAAGTTTTGGTGTCCTTGTTTTAAAATCCTATTTTATTAATATCTATAATTATGTTAATTAATTATAATAATTAAATAATATTAAAATTATAAAATGAAATTTTACCAAATTTTAAGAATCAGACTTGTAACATTTCAAAACTATTGTGTTTTGGAAGGAACAATGTGATGACCTCCTCGATCGAAGGTCATGTGCAACTATAAAGAAAATGGATTTTACATGGTCTGGGAGAGTTTTACCGGTTCCCACAAACGACGCCAACTTGTATGGGAGGAACAATGTGATGATCTGCCTTAAACGGGTCGGAAGAGGTCGCAATGTACTTTGAGGAGTAATGTATTTTGGATCTCCTCTCTCTTCATTCCATGGAGTCTCCTATTTATAGTGTATTCTATAAACAAAGTCATAAATAGTACTCATGGTCATTACTCTAATGGTTTCCTTGTCCCTTCCAAGTTATAATGGACATTGACTATATTGAATGGGGATGTTTATGGGTTAGTTGTGCTGGCTAGCTCTGTCGGGCAAGCTCTATAGGGCGAGCTATGATGGGTGAGCTCTACTTGGAGAGCTCTGTCTGGCGATCTCTATTGGGCGAGCTATGCTTGCTAGCTCCATGGGAGAGCTCTATTAGAAGAGCTTTGTTGGGCGAGCTTTGTCGGGTGAGCTCTTCTTTAGGTCCTTTGTCCTAGACCAACATCCCAGATATCAATTATCTCAGGATGTACATAAGTCCCCCAAGCACGAAGCCTGTAAGGGTGAAGTATTTGATTTCTTAGGTATTTTTATCTGAGACCAATATCCGGTATAAAAATTATCCCAGGATGTACATAAGTCCCCAAGCGCGAGGCCCTTTAGGAGCGATGCACTTAGGTGCTTGTTACTCTTTTTCATAGAAGGTCGAGATGATTCCGATCATGAGTAGTAGAAGATCTCATCCTGTTTTCTTAAATCTGAGATGTACATAGTTCCCAAGCGTGAGGCCCTTTAGGGGCGATGCGCTTAAGTGTTTTGACGGTCTTAAACTCCAATTAGGGATATGCATCCCGAACATACATGAACCTCCCAAAAGTGAGGCATTTTGGTGTGATGCGTTTATTTTGTAGCTCTTCGTCTACTTTTAGACATTAATCTAATGGAGGTCCTCTTGTAGTTTTTTGTGTCGGCGTGTTTTATGATTTTGTGGCGAAAATATTCAGCGTGTCTTGTTGATGTGAACGAAGAGAACTCTATAAGTTCGCGATGCAGACTTGGTAGTCTCCTCATGGTGGAGCCTCGTGGGCCGACTTGATAGTTTCTTAGTGGTCGAGTCGTGTTAGACGACTTGGTAGTCTCTTCGTGGTCGAGCCCCGCGGGCCGACTTAGTTTCTGGGCGAGTCCTTTGCTTCTTGTAGTGACGGAGCGCTCACTATGAGCTCACAATGTAGAATTAGTAGTCTCTTCATGGTCGATCCCTGTGGGCCGACTTAGTGGTCTTCTCATGGTCGAGCTCTAGGGGCCGACTTGGTTTCTGGCGAGTCATTTACTTCTTGTAGTGTCAGAGAGATCACTTAATAGTTCACCATGCATATTCATAACCCAATTGGGGTTGACTGACCTTCCAGAGCCTCAAAGAGGTAGTTACACAACTGTTTGAGAGTCCGCCTGACGGTGACCTACGTGAGAGCCTTAAAGAGGTTAACACAAAGTTTGGTTCAAAGACCGCCTAAGGATGTCCTACGTCAAAGTCTCAAAGAGGTTGACGCAAATTTTGGTTAAGAGCCCACCAGGGGTGACCTATGTTAGAGCCTCAAAGAGGTTGACACGAAGTTTGGATTAGAGCCCGCCTAAGGTTGTCCTGGTTCAGAGCCTCATAGAGGTTGACGTAAAGTTTTGTTCAGAGCCCGCCTTGGGGTGATTTGATTCAGAGCCCACCTAGGGGTGCTCTGGTTCAGAGCCCGCCTGGGGGTGACCTGTGTCAGAGCCTTAAAGAGGTTGACATAAAGTTTGGTTCAGAGTCTGCCTGGGGTTGACCTGGTTCAGAGCCTGCCTGTGGGTGACCTACGTCAGAGCCTCAAAGAGGTTGATGAAAAGTTTGGTTTAGAGCCCGCTTGGGGGTGACCTACGTCTGAGCCTCAAAGAGGTTGGCGTAAAGTTTGGTTTAGAGCCCGCCCAGGGGTGCCCTGGTTCAGAGTCCACTTGGAGGTGACCTATGTCAGAGCCTCAAAGAATTTGATGCAAATTTTGGTTCAGCTCTCGTATGGGGGTGACCTACGGCAGAGCCTCAAAGAGGTTGACGCAAAGTTGTTCAGAGCCCGCTTGTGGTGACCTAGTTTGGAGACCTCTTGGGGTAACCTAGTTTAGAACCCGTCTGAGGGTGATCTAGTGTAGAGCCCACTTGGGGGTGACCTACGTTAAAGCCTCAAAGAGGTTGACGTTAAAGGGAGGTCAGAGGTTTTATTGAACATGACCTGTTTTGATATAGCTCAACAATTCCGGGTTAGCTTGTCTGCTCTACCCTGGCATAATCTTGACTCTTTCCCTGCAAAACTAATATACAAAAAAGAGAATTTAACCAACTAATAGAAATTTTGTCCATCTTTGTGTCAGATTCTTTCCGAGATAAAATGAGTCGACTTTATTTTCTTTATCTTCTGATTTGTAGCATCTTAATTTTTTTCTTTGCGTAGTATGTGTCGGCTTTTTACTGGAGTTTAATTTCTTCAACATAGACTCTTATGACATTTCTGGCTCATCCTACCTAATTTCGAGGCTTAACAAGATTAGGATGCCTCCCATCCACGCATTGGAAAAGGACGGAATCCATTGGTTAAAATAAGTTCTTTAATGAGTTTTTAAAAATAATTACAAGCGGTAGAGACCATAGCTCACCTCATCCAACATAAAGAATTATTTGAAAAAATAAACTAGCATATGAACAACTTCTTGATTTTTCCGACGACCTTGCTTATTCAAGATCAAGTGTTCGATATGCAATAGCCAACATATACACTGTTGGATGAAGCCTTCTTTCAGCTTTCTCTATATGATCCAAGATATCCCTGACTATTTCTTATCTTTGCCATATTCTTCAACACACCGACCCCTATATCATGGAAACCATATCAAGGCTCAAAAAGACAAAATCTGTGCAACTAAAGGTGTAACACCCCACACATACATTGCCTATGATATATGCATATGGTATTAAATAGGTAAGCTGAAATCATACATAAGTAGCGGAAATGGATGCAAATATCTTCATGGCCAAAATACAAAAATCTCAAAGAGTACTAATAAATGGTCCGATGGTACAAAAGAGGAAAGATTCAAAAGGAACAAAATGTCTCCAAGAAACATCACCGATAAGCTAATACATCTTACCCTTGCCTCAGTCATGCCTCGAACAACCTACAAAATAATAATTGGAATAGGCTGAGATTACTAAATCTCAGTGAGTCTCCCTACCTTAAGGGTTCACTAAGTTTTACAGAGTGCATGTATCAACACGAATTCACCACGAATCCAGGGTTTCCTCATGGCTAGATGCAAGTACACAACAGAGGAAAGTCCACCATCAAAAGTCTCATAACTAACCAATGAGGAAACAAGAAGACATATTCGGCACAAGGCCCGACACAATGGCCACAAACAATATGCAGACCCGTACTCATGCATGAGGAGTCCAGAAGTAGGTTCTAACTTTCTACATATACTACACATTCACAACCTCGGTGAGTTATACTCATGCATCACATCAAGAGATTTATACCAACACATTTTCGGATGAATCAAACAATTTCCTATGTGGAATTCCATCCTTGACGAGTTAAAGCGGTGACTTTGCCTACTTGGCGTCACGACCCCATCAATCATCCATATGCATGTGTAGTACTATTTTACATATCCAAAATTAGATATTGTTGTACCCCAAAATTTTCCCTCCCATTTTTCTTCAAGACATTCTCATGAGATCCTCATTTGCTCAAGTTGGCTCAAGAATTGATCAAACAAATTCTCCTTCTAAGCAATGGGTCCACACCTAGGGTTTGGTATTTCTCAATTAATATTGGGTTCTCAATGTATCAAATGGTTTTCATTATTATCCATAGGTACTCAAGAATTCTCATACCAAGTTTCAAGCCTTATATCACAAGTTTGCTCAGTCAATTGCTCAGATGATTGAAAATCAACTGTATTGGGTAAAAAGTCAACTATGGTCAACATACAGTCAAACTTCAATATTTTTGGTCAAAATCAACATTTGAAAGTGATATTCATCATTTTATAAAGGTTTAATCATGATTCCTCAAGAAAAGCCCTCAAATCATCAAAAGTCAAAAGTTGCCAAATTAGGGTTTTTTAAGGAGAAGTCAACATAACTTTGACCATGCATAACTTTCACATGCTTCATCAAATTTTCCCTAACCAAAGCCCATTTTTAATGAAATTAAATTCTCTAAAACTTTGTATCTCTAAGGTCAAGTCCAAAAAATGCATCATTTGAGAGATATAAGCCAATACATTACAGGTCATTTCAAAAGTCAACAAAAAGACACTTTTTGTCAAGACAACTTACATCAAGATAAATTATTCAAAAGCAAAATTGATCAACATATAGGCTGTAGAGGACATATTTATATTTCTAAAAAGTCCAAGATCACCTTAAAAATATAAAAATTGAGTGAGTTATGACCATTGCAAGTTGAAAGATTTTGAGCAAATGCATGAAGTTCAAAATGAGCAAGCTTGATATTTTGGGCTATTGTGCCATGGTTTAAGAGTCCAAACGTGTATTATACTCTTCATACACCTCAAACCTTATTCTCACACCCCTTGATCCTTTTTTATTTTAATTATTTTAATTATTTTTTATTTAATTCATTAATAATACAAAATAAATAAGATAAAATCATATCTTATTACACAAGGTCCAAGTCCATTTGTTTTTGCCCTAATCTTCTCTATATATTTAGACATCAAGACAATAACCCTTACACACAAAAATCCTTGCCTCAATATTTCCAAAAAGCATCAAACTTTTTCAAGAACCCTAGAATTTCAAAACTCTTGTTACAAGCCCTCTCACTACAAAACCTCCATTCCATTCACTTTCAGGAACATTAAAGGGTAAGATTAGATTGGTTACCATGATCCAAAGGGCCTGAACCAACATACATGCACCATCATTTTTTCATTATTTCGTGATTTTTGTATTTCTATTTTCACTATGTTTTAACACACACTAACGCCACTAACGTGCTCCTGAGATGCCAATATGCAGGTTTGAATCATCACATGAGTCCCATGTTATCTGAACCATGAATGGCCATGATCAAACTGATTTATGTTATTTTTACCATACCTCACAAACCAGGGCGAATTAGCATAAAATGATGGTCCCGTTGAATGCGCAGGGTTGGATTTAGGGGGATAGGGTCCCCTTTGACCTTTAACATTGTTTGTTATGCAGGAATAGGGAAAAGACTCACCGGAGAAGATGACCGGAGCTAGGGATCCGACGCCTCTCTGGTCAATATCATCACGTTTTATATTTATATTATTTGTTTCAATTGTATTAATGGATGTATAGCCACCTCAGTGGCAGAAGCGTGTGCGATAAGACATTAGTATCAAAGGGTCTGGGTTCGACCCAACCTTTTGACACTTTGTTTCACCTCCAACATTCTTTTTTCCTCTTTTTTTACTAACCCTTTTTTATGCTAACCCTAACTTTCTTTAATAACCTTAATTATTTTTTTTAATCAACATTAAAACAAATTAGGTTTAGATAAACTAATTTTGATTTCTTTATTTATTAAATTAATTAGGATAATTAGTTTCGATTAATTTGATTAACTAATTTTTTGTTAATTAATTAAAATTAATTAGGTTTTAGATTAAATCTTCAAATTTCTTTTCGTCAAACGATCATAAAATGATTTTTTTTTCTATTTCCCTTTATTTTATAATCTTTGCGTGTTTACTGTTGCATTAGTTTATTTTTTCTGATTATGTAACTGCTACAGTTTGTAATAGTTTAATTAAGGTTTACTTTTTCTCCCCCGTTTTATGGTTTTGTACCCCCACTCCTGAAGTCTTGTAATAGTTTAGGTTTACTTTTCGCACCTTTACTTTCCGCAATTTACTGCATTCCTTATAATTGCTAGTAATTAGGGCATGTATGGCAAGATCTAAAACCAATCGTTAGATAACCCTAATAAAGATTAGATAACAAAATTGAACTAATTTTCACACACGCACCTCTAGGGTAACCTCACTTGTTGCCTTCGAATAAAAATAGTCATGTCCCTCGAACATGGGGACGCTTTAGCAAAGTCCCTTGAAAATAAAGATCGTAGTCCCCCGATGACCATTTCGATGTTGCCTTCAGTAAACGATCTAGTCCCTTACGAAATTGCTAAAGCGCCCCTACAAGTTGCCTTCAATGATTGTACGATGACCCACGCTTGTCCCTTCACATCCAATGATAGGGCTTCCTACTAACTAATGGTAGGATTGCACTATCTAAGGAGGGTGAAAAGAACATGAAATACTTTTGAGTAGGTAGACTGCTTGTAATCTCTTGCTCACAAAAACAAAACAAATATTTTTCACAAATACTTTCTTCTAAAATATTTTCAAAAATAAACCACTTTGTACGCATTCTTAATAATACAAGAATCATTACAAAGTTGCCGCACTTAGGCATTTTTTTCAAAATATTTTCAAACACACGAACACAAAGCATTTCAAACAAAGTGAGCTAAGTGATTAAGAGCCCGTAGAAAACTATGAATGAAAAGGGTGCTAACACCTTCCCTTTTCATAACCTACCCTCCGAACTCAAGAAAATATCGAAGGTCTTTCCTATTCTTTTCACCCTTTCCTAAATATTGGATAAAAGAAAATTTGGTGGCGACTCTTGCTATCCACAACAATTGCGATAAAACACAAAACAAGTCAGTTCTCCCATCGTATTACAGGTACAAAGACGCCATCTTGACGATATGAGCCCATCGGGCGAAAGCCTAGTGGTGTAGCCTACTTGGCACCACTAGAGGTGAGTAGAACCGAGGTGATATCGCCTATGTGGAATCTCTTCCCCACCATACCAAGCATGCCAATATGATCGACACAAGTGGGGAAACACCATTTCAGACCCTCACAAGCACATCATAATGGTAGCTCAGGTGTGTATGACATATCGAGAATGCATATGCAATTAACTATCGGTGGAAATGCCCTATCATATCGGACCACACAAGCACATCAAAACGGAACTAACTAGAGTTCACATAACACTAGTCATGGTCATAAATTATTTACAATTTATTATCCAGGCCTACTTTAATTCAAGCATATATCATGCAATCATACGCATATCATTCCACACAGCAGACACATCCGAATGTTCAATCGGGGCGAGCAGAAACATATAGTTAATAATATTATGACATTCCAAACATAATATATTTCTAACATATTCATACATCTTTACGTCATAAGCACTTAATCATTCATTCATGGTATTTATCATCCACGACACACTTAGAAAAATCAGGGATTAAATGAGGGAGGAATTCAGTTCCAATCCTGAAACAACATTGCACTCATGGAATTAATTTACAAAATTCGCTGTCATAGGTCACGCTAAGTGGTGTCATAGCGCGGCACTCCCAAGTCATGCTAAGAGCAATCCCAACGCGCTCTACGAAATAAACAATTTCTAGTTACAGAGGTGCGCATGATAAGCGCAGCCCCTCGCGTTATGTGTGGTCTGTAATTTGTAGAAAAACCAGGACAACATTAGTTCTGTCTTAGGGTCCGAAATCCCCATTTCATACTTCAATCCAACTATCCACAACATACCAATACAAATTTCAGTCATAATACATTGTATTTATCATTTAAAAGCAACATGTAATCAAGGATTTCTCATTCTAACCCTTATTCCCAAACATGCAATTTCCCAATAAAACCCCATTTTCTATCTAGAGACTCACCTTAGATTGAAGAAAAGCTTTCTAACAGGTTAGATGATGATGAAACAAGGAAAGGATGTTGATTCTTGGAGCATGCAAATGAAAAGCTTGAAGTTTGAAAATGGGTCTTTTCTTCCTCTTCCTCTCTTCCACGCTTCCTTCTCTCTTTCTCTCTAATTTTGTTTTTGTTTTCTAAATAAGAATGGAAAAACCAAACAAACCCTTACTACTTCTATTTAAGTGGGAATGGACAATAATACCCCTCATCATTATTCTATGTTATATTTTAATTCAATATAAATCTAAGTTGACTAAGTATTATACATTAATTCTCTAATAATCATCACTTAACAGTATTTAGCAATGTTATTAGGAGATAATTATAATATAGGGTACTACGTTCTCCCCCCCCCCCCATAAATAGAATTCGTCCTCGAATTCGAAAACTTACTAGAATAGATGAGGATAAAGCTCTCACATCTCCAACTCGAGCTCCCAAATAGGTTCATCGGGACGAGACTCTTCCCACAACACCTTCACAAGATGTATCTCTTCACTTCTCAAGGACTTGTTAGCATACTCCATAATGCAAACGGGTTGCGGCTGAAAGGAAATGTATGGTTTGATTTCAATGGTATTAGGGACGATAGGATGGAACAAGTTTGGCCCGAACTTCTGAAGCTGAGAATCATGGAATTTATCATGCGACTCAGATAGTGAAGGAGAGAACACTAATCGATATGCAACATCACCTACATGTTTCATGATCTGATAAGGTCCCACATATCTCAGACTAAGTTTGCGCGTCTTAAAAGGTCCTTTCAATCTCAGTCTTGGAGTAACCTTCAAAAACACATGGTCGCCTTCACCAAAATTTAAAGGTCTCATCCTCTTATCCGCATAAATCTTTTGGATATCTTGCGCTTTCTTCAACTTTTCTTGGATTATCTTAATCTTAATCTTTTCCATCGTCTCTTAAATTATTTCTGGTCCAAGAATTCCTCTTTTGCCAACTTTTGACCAACACAACGGTGATCGACACTTCCTTCCATACAAAGTTTGTATGATTCCATGAAGATACTTGAGTGGTAACTATTATTGTATGCAAATTCCACCAGAGGTAAATGATCCTTCCAATTTCCACCATTTTCTAGAATACATGCTCTCAACATATCCTCAATCCTTTGGATAGTTCTCTCTGTTTATCCATCAGTTTAAAGATGATTAGAAGTACTCAAATTAAAACTTGTTCCCATCTCATGGTGAAACGCCTTCCAAAATATGGAAGTGAACTTTGGATCTCTATTCAATATAATACTAGATGGAATGTCATTCCATCACACAATCTCCCCTACAAAAAGTCTTGCGAGGTGAACAACCTTATGAGTCGTCTTAACCAGAAAGAAATGCACGAATTTTGTCAATCGATCCATAATCATCCAAATAGAATCATGTCCTCCTAAGGCACGAGGTAGTCCCACAATGAAGTCCATGGATATAATATCCCACTTCCATATAAGAATGTCCAAGGTTTGTAGCATACCACCGGGCCTCTGGTGCTTTATTTTCACTTGTTGACAAATCGCACACTGTTCCATATAATTTGCAATGTCTCTCTTCATACCGGGCCACCAAAAACTCTTCTTTGAGTCTTGGTACATCTTGGTTGATCCGGGATGAATGGTAAAATTTCTCTTGTGGGATTCATCCAGAATCAATCTTCTCAATTCCACATCACTGGGTACGCAGAATCCTTGTCTGAACAGAATCACTCCATTGGTTTCTCGGAAGAAATCCATGAGACTTTCTTTAGCTTGCAACTCTGCATCATTCCACTGTGTCTGGCGGATTATTTCCCTCTACTCATTCTCAACATTCATATTGCTGATCAATACGCCTGCTGGTGCCCACTCAAATTGTAGATCAAGGTTCCTGAATTTCTCCAAAAGACCAAACTCCAACATCATTAGTTCTACAACTCGGATATCTTTTTTACTCAGGGTATCTTCTACCTTGTTAGCTTTTCCAGGATGGTATTTCATATTGAAATCATAATCCTTAAGATATTCCATCCATCTTCTCTGACGCATATTGAGTTCCTTCTGATCAAATAGGTACTTCAGGCTCTTATGATCACTAAACATCTCAAAGAGAACTCCATAAAAGTAATGTCGCCACACCTTAAGAGAGAAAATAATTGCAGAAAGCTCAAGGTCATGAGTAGGATAATTCTCTTCGTGTGGTCTCAAATGTCAAGATGCATAAGCTACTACCTGTCCATCTTGCATCAGTACACCACCTAAGCTCTTCTTGTAAGCATCAAAGAAAACTCCGTATGATCGTTCGGGATTTGGAATCACCAATACCAGAGCGGTAATCAGTTTCTTCTTCAAGTTCTGAAAGCTTTTCTCACATTTGGAATTCTAACCAAAAGGAACTTCTTTTATTATAAGCCTCGTCAAAGGTAGTGCCAATTTAGAAAATCCCATAATGAACCTCCGGTAGTAACATGCCAAACCTAGGAAACTACGGACTTCGGTCGCATTCTTGGGTCGTTCCCAATTTACCATAGCTTCCACTTTAGATGGGTCTACGGCTACACCGCCACCAGATATAACATGTACAAGGAACTTAACCTCTGACATCCAGAACTCGCATTTTCTAAACTTTGCAAACAACTTCTTCTCACGAATAATAGACAATACGGTCCTTAAATGTTCTATATGCTCCTCAACATTCCGAGAGTAAATCAAAATTTCATCTAAAAAGGTTACCATAGACTGGTCCAGATATGACTAGAACACCCGGTTCATGTTATCCATAAACACGGCTAGAGCATTGGTCCCTACAAATGGTATAACTAAGACTTCTTAATGACCATATAACATCCTAAACACGGTCTTCGACACATCCGAGCTCTTTACCTAAATCTAGAGATATCTTAACCTAAGATCAATCTTCGAGAACACACATGATCCTTTCAACTAATCCAGGAGGTCATCAATTTGTGGTAGAGTATACTTGTTCTTTATGGTCACCTTATTCAACTGGAGATAGTCAATGCACAAACGCATACTACCTTCCTTCTTCTTTACTAACAAAACCAGAGCTCCCCGTGGAGAAAAACTAGGTCGAACAAAGCGTTTCACTAATAACTCTTCTAATTGGCTCTTCAATTCCCTCAAATCTGCAGGGGACATTCAATACGGAGCGATAGAAACCAGAACAGTTCCTAGATCAAGATCAGTAGAGAATTCAACTTACCTTTTTAGCGAGAGAGAAGTAATATCCTCAGGAAATACATCAAGAAATTCACACACAACAGGAATCTCCGATACACTTTTCCCATCTTCTGAATCTGTAGTGAGAACTAAAACAAAGGACTTCTCTTGTGCAAAAAGATAACTAACCATGTTAATCGTACCTTCAATTAGATTACTAACAACATTAACTGGAGTAGTCCTCTCAGCAGGAATAAAGACAGCTTTTTCCTTATAACCAAGTACATTGAGTTAGCTGACAACTAGTCCATACTGAATATCACATCAATCTTCTTGAGCGGTAAACAAATAAGATCAATCAAGAATTTATAGCCATTGAAAGTAACAGAACAATCCTTACAGACTTTCTGAGCCTCTACTATATCATCAATAGTAGACGAGATAATCATAGGATTAGGAAGAATATTTGCTTCAAAAACTAAGTCTTCTTACACATTGATTAGAAATAAAGGAATGTGTTGCTCCACAATCAACTAATACAAACAAAGGCTGATTATTAATGTAACACCCCACTTTCCCACAATAGAAATTATATTAACATATATCATAGTACATAAGCAGGATGATACATACTTAAAATATTCATAAAGTTTAAAGCCACTTTATTACTTATTTTATTCAAACATAATCAATTCGGTAGTGGTATAATAAAATTAGTTCAATCCCATGTCTTTACAGCTTCAACAACAAATAAAACTCCACAAATGTATGGTCCAACATAAGTAAAGTAGAAGATACGTAACAAATGAAATAAAGCAAAACATAATAAAGATTCCTAATTCCCGTGTTATGTATCAGAGCGATTTCTAGGACTCAATCATGTAACACTCACTCCAAGCACTACTCAAGTACCTGATTATCTGTACTCCCAGGGGAGCACAAACACAACAACACAAAAGGGGTGAGAATTTCATTCTATAAATATACAGTGAATATCACATGCTAAGAAGTAGTAATCACACAATTCACACATCACACAATACTTCATAACATAACCCATCATTCACATAATATATCATCAACTCAAAACAATGTAATGTAATGAGACCGACATCAACTCAATGCATGTGGTACCATCAGGGTATAAGCCCTCATCATAATTGCCAATTTGGAAAATAACAGGGCATAAACCCTCATCACAATACCATTTACAGGCCAACAACAGGGCATAAGCCCTCATCACTATGCAACATGCAACATCATATGCAACAACATAATTATGCAACCCTAAGGCATAAGCCTTCAATATTCGTCAATATAGACCATCATCATACAATATAAATTCAACATAAAATCCCATGTTTTAAACTTAACTTATTATTATTACTAGCTTTCTTATGTACACCTAAGACTTACTAGTCATTATAGATCGAGAGAATACACTTCGCACGCGAAAACAGAAAGAAATCACGAAAACGGAAATTTTTGCACCTTCGCCTGCCCATACGCGTAGTGCTGCCTGCATTATGCATATTGCCTTGCTGCCTGCCCTACCTTATGTGTAATGTTCTTTCCTTACATGTAATGCCTTCTGTCTTGTCCTTCCTTACACATAATGCTCATGCTTTACGTGTAATGCTTCCTGCATTACGTGTAGCGCTGCCTGCCTTACGCGTAACAGAAGTCTGTGACCAAAAGAATTATATTTTTGCATCAGAATGATTTCCACTCGTTTTGAACACTTTCAACCTCCAAAATTGGGTCCAAAACAACATTATTTCACATATTAACTTAGGGATTTCATCCTACTTTATTATTCTACAATTCTACACCAATTTCTACATCAATTCCTCCAATTTTTGTCACATCCCTAGATCTACAAATTTTCAAGTTTAGGATTTTATGAACAATACAACAATAGTAAAAACCAGCAGCAATAACATGTTCATTGTATATATTGGATCATGAATTTCACACAAAAATCACATGGAATCACAAAATTCAAACCAAGAAGACATTCGTCAATTCATTCATGAAAAACCTAAAGAGGGAAAGGAACCCTCACTAGCCTCTCATGTTAATATCACTAATTTAGAGAACCCATTCACCCCCTTACCTTAATTTGTAGCTTTGATGCTTCAATAATGGAGAATTTTCCTTTTCCCTAGTTCTCTCTTCTCTTCTCTCCTCTTCTCTCCTCTTCTCTTCTCTTCTCTTCTCTTCTCTTATCTTATCTTCTCTTGTCTTCTCTTCTCTGTTTCTACGTGACAATAGTTTTTCTCCCAATTGGTCTAATCCTATTCTATTGTATTTTATTATTACTAACACTTAACTAATAATAATAAAAGTAATAATAATAATAATAATATTAATAATAATATTAATAATAATATTAATAATCTTAATAATAACTATAATATTAATAATAATATTATTATCCCTCAATTCCATTATCATCAACATTTCTCTCAACACTAAGTTTCACCATAAAAATGCCAAAGAAATTCAAATTCAACAAACAATGACTAAGTATTTAAATGGGGCGTTATAACTCTCACCCACTTAGAATATTTTCGTCCTCGAAAATTACCTGAGGCAAATAACTCTGGATAAGCCTCTCGCATATTTCCCTCTAACTCCCACGTTGCATTCTCTCCAGTAGCTCATTCCCAAACCACTTTCACAAGGGTGATCTCTTTGCCTCTTAACTTCTTTATTTCATGATCCTCGATCCTCACAGGTATGCTATCAACAATAAGATTATCTTGTACTTGTATATCATTTACCGGAATCACATGAGACGGATCTGAAATATATCTTCGGAGTTGAGACACATGGAACACATCATGCAAATTAGATAGGTTATGTTGCAGGTGTTGTAACTGGTTTTAAATTAAGAGTAGCCACCATTAATTTTTATCCTAAGACGGGTGAATAATGGGTAACCCTAATTCATAGAGATTCTAAGTTCTTGACTAACTTTAGACAAAGGGAAGGTGTTAGGGACCCTTCATCTACCTTGTTCACAAGGACACTATGGTTTAAAAGCGCGATCTTTGAGAAATAGGGTTTTAATTTTTATTGGGGGAACTCACCACAATTTTTAAGTCGTATGCCTATGTATCCTCTTATGAGGAATCAGAGTCCCAATTCATAATAGTGTTTGGTTGATGTTTTTTATAGGATTGCATAAAATTGCTTTCAAATTATCCTTGAACCTTGTTTGGGTTGTAAGTTGAGTGAGCGTAGACGTAGTTCGCAGTTAATTTCGAAATAAATTCTCCTTAATCCTTTTTATAAAAATAATCTTGAGTTTTTGATTATATTAGTTAAAAATATTTTGATGTTGGTTAGCTGTTTTGAGTTTTGAATTAATAAACGAGTATGATAAGACATAGAATGGGTGAGTCTGATATAGTCTCCTCATACGTGGCTAGATATTAGCCATGTGTCATTCGCGGATGGTGAATTTGGCGAGTTGCATGAATTTTAATTGTTTGATTTTGAATAATAATCCGGTAGAAGATGTGTCGACCGATTTAATTTCTCGAAGATGGACATCTTATTATTTATAGAGTGTTTGAATTAAGCATTTTAAGAAAATTGTTTGGTTTTGTATATACGTTATTTTTTTGTATTTTCTATTGTTTAAACAAAATTTAAGGACTAAACAAATATTTGAATCTATTTAAATAAAAATTAATTAAACAAATCAAACTAAATAAAATATGAGGGGTGAGTATAGAAATATGGAGTGTGACTAGAAATGGTCAAGGCCCCTTTTTATTAGGTCTAATTCTTAATCAACAACTAAAAAATCTAAAATTAAATAACACAAAAAAGAATGGAAAGCAAAAAATGATATATATATATATATATATATATATATATATATATATATATATATATATATATATATATATATATATATATATATATATATATATATATATATATATATATATATATAAACGTAAAACGTACCAGTTGGGAGACACTTTTGTAGCATGACCTTATGACCAATTCAAGATTAAATAGCCAATAATTTTGCGACACGTGGCAATGTTTTCCAATTAAATAAAATAACACTGAAGCTTCCACTTAGAAACACCTCGTGAAACTCTCTCTGTTCTATTTCTAATTATTCCCCAAATCTCATTTTTCTCTCCTTCTGTACAAAGGCTCGGGAAGTAGCATGGTTGGATTTGGTTGTTGCCTCGACCGATGGTTGGCTGCGATGTTGTTCTGTTGTGGTGGCTGTGCGGATCCACGACGTGCATCAGTTGTGAAGGAGATGTTGTGTTTTTGGACCTTCGTGTGTGTCTGAACAGTCAGTAGGTCTGACAGTTTCGCAGTTCTGTCGATGATTGGTGATCTGAATGGAAGGGGGTGGTTCGTGTGCATAGATGGTTGTAGGACAACTTCCCCGTTTCTTGATTGTTGCATATACGGTCTTCACGATGGAGGATGTGCAAATGATCACTGCTGACGATGATAAAGTTGCGTGGATTCCATTGAGGTGATGTTTTCTGCGGTGGCTGTTGTGGATCTACGATTTAGAAATCGATACCTGCAAAACCGAAGCAGTGCCAACAGAAAATAATTTTTCTCTGTAATAGAAAATTTGGAAAGGTGATGGAAATCATGACCTTCAAAACAGGATTTAGGTATTAATGTTTATGAGTTAACGTGATACGGTGGGAGAACTGACTTGGGATGTTTTGCGTTTGATTGCAAATGTTGCGGTTAACAAGAGTCACCAACGACTTTTCTTTTATCCAAAAGGAAAGGCTGAAAAGAACAGGAAAAACCTTTGAGATTATTTCTTGAGTTTGGGGGGTAAATTATGAAAAAGGAAGGTGTTAGCACCCCTTTCATCCATAGTTATCTATGGGCTCTTAGTTTCTTACTAGATCACTTGTTGTTGTTTGAAAATATGCTTTACGTGGTTTTTGAAAGTATTTTGAAAACGTGCCTTTATTTAGGAAAACTTTGTAATAGTTCTCGTTCATAAGAACGTATACAAAGTGTTGAACTTTTGAAAATGTTTCATGTTTTGAAAGTGTTTGTTTTAAAAGTGTTGGTGTTTGTTTTGAAAATAAGCAAGGATGTTTGATTTGAAAATGAGCAAGCAACTAGGAACAATCTACCTACTCAAAAGTCTTTTGTAATTTCTTCCTTTCCTTTGATATTTCTATTTTACCATTGAATTGGTAAGAAGAATTCTCTTTGGATGTAAAGGGACGGGCTTGGATCACCGTATAGTCATGATAGCAATGTTGTGGGATATCTTAGCATTTATCTTTGAGGGAATAAGATCATTTTGAAAGGCAACATTGATAGCGTCATCGAGGGACTATGATCTTGTATTTTTTATTTGTTGTTGCTAAGACATCCCACATGCATAACATGGCCATTTTTGTAAGGCATCCCACGCGCACTAGCTTTGTCACTAGGGTGGCTGTACATCCAGTAACATTGATGAAATAATAAATACATAACATAAGTCATGTCCTGAATATGACTTCATCTTCAACCTCCAGCCTGAACATATGTAACTTCACCGTTTCTCATCCATTTGCAAAAATGTAAACATCAAACTTGTTCCAAATTTCATAACGATTCCAGAAATGTAAATTACTAAAACTATAAATCAAAGATGAGCATGAATTTTGAATGGTACCAAATTCTGACCTAACTTTTTCAAAAAGTTCAAACTTAAAATTCTCACTACTCAAGCAATATAAATGAAATCTATGGACATGTACAGTTTCAAGGCAATGATGTCTACATTTTATCTTCACAAATGCAAGCCTAACAATGCCTAAATGAAAAGATAGAAGTTCAGAAATGATACCTAAAAACTGGAAATCGTGAAATGCAAATGAGCTTGATTCAAGGTGCTGCAATAATTAGGTTAACTTCCTCAAGTACCCAGGAAGCTAATGCAATGATTAGCTTGAGCAATGGATGGCTGAAATGGCCTGGAGAAGTCAACTTGCAGTGCTCTATTTTTGAGTTTGGAAGATTATGAAGATGGAGTTACAGTTAGAAACAAGGATGGAGATTGATTATTTTTTATGTATAGAAACTTTGTGATTGATTTGGAATGAAAATGCACGAGGGAAACATGAATTTTGGTTTCAAAGTCAGAATGTGCACAACAATGGAGTTTTGATTGCAAGTTCTGATTTGAGGGAGTTTGGGAGAGTTTCAGGGTGTTCGAGCTCGTGTGTTAACTTGCAAATAGGGCCTCTATTTATAAGCAACAAGTTTGGATGCTTGGAGAAGTCAGAAATCAAGAATCACATATTTGTGGCTTTTTGCTTGATTTTGAAGAAAGCTTGAAAAATATGGTTCCAATGCACAAGTACCTGGCTCATAGGGTGTCTTAGAAGCTTTAAAAGTGTTGCTTCTGAGCATACATGTTGTATGTGTTTAGAACAACAAGTTAGAGGCTCAATAAGAGTGGACTTTATGCATAAAGCCACTTTTCCAAAATGGCAATGTTTCCTTTCTTCCTAAAATGGTATTAAGCATGGGCAATGCATTGGATGCTTAGATTAAAGCTTCTAACAGCTATGTAAAACATTAATTATGGAGTGGCAAACAAGTTTGAGGCCTGCAAAGCAAAGATTATGCAGCCTAGCACGGATTTGGTTCACGTGTTCATCAAGAAATGGCTTGTAATTCAAGTTTGAAACCCTAACTTCTTGCCTTCGATTATCCTAGCTCAAGTATGATATCAATGAGTTCTTGGATATTTTAGAAAGCTTGTAACATGCTATATAACCTCTATGTTAGGAATTTTGAAGATTCATCTTGGAACTATGTGAAAAATTGTCATGCAGTTAGGTCAAAATCCTGCCTAAACTAGGGCAAAATTTCACTAAGTTTTTCAAGTTTCATGAACATGTCTTTACAAAATCATAACTTGAAATATAATCATTTCTATAAAAAGTTGTGTTCTACAATGTTTTAGATCTCATTGAGATATACAACTTTCATGTTGGAAGTTTCCTTTGAATCATCTTGCATCATGGTGAAAATTTGGCTCAAAGTTATGAAAAAATGTGAATTTCCAACACTTAGAAAAATTTCTAAGTTTAGAAAATTTGAATTTTCAAAATGAAATCTTGACTTTTTGATTTCTTGATGAACAAGTTTCATATTTTGACATGTCTTGATGAATTTTAATCTTTGAAGCTTGATTTTGACCAAAAAGTCAAAGTTTGATTTTCAGTGTACAATTGACTTTTCATCAGTTGACTGAAATTCATCTGTCAATCAATTGATCTTGAGAAATGTTTTGAGCCATGAAATTAGGTCAAAATTAAGCATCTGAATCCTTGAGATCATGTCTCAAAACAATAAGTCATTTGCTAGGTCAAAAATAAAAAATTGAACCTTCTCAATCAAAACCCTAATTTTGACCATTTTGCCCTTTTGATGTTCTGATCAAATTTCTTGAGGAATTATGATCCAAACTTGATTAAATGACATATATGATTTCATGATGTTGATATGGATAAAAAATTATGAAGTTTAACTATAAATTGGCCACAATTGACTTTTTCCCTAATACAACTGATTTTCAGGTCAACTGATCAATTGACTGGGCAAAAATGTGATCCCAGACTTGAAACTTGACATGAGCAATCTTGAGAGTCCAAAATGATCCATGAAAGTCATATGGGGCATGAAAAGTCCATTTGTCCTTGTGCAAACTCAAACCCTAATTTTCAGTTATCAGTGCTTGAGGAGGTGTCTTGAGCTGATCAAACCTTGTGCAGTCTTGAACCAAGGGAGATCTTATGAGAGATTACTTAATAAATGAGAGGGAAAATTTTTGGGTACTACAACTGCCCCTGTTCAATCTTCTTAAACCTGAAGAGTTAGATTGGCGGATCTGCCATTCGTGACTTGAAGGTGGAAGATGATTGAACACTAGAGTACCCAGAAATTTGCAATCGAAGATGTATTGGGAATGCACTTATAGATGCAATTTGGAGGAATGATGGTAAATACTGGAAGAAGTATCAACACAAATATTTGGTCGACTTATACTAAAACTCGATGTTTCACCTGTGGGAAAAAGGGTTAATTAAATGCAGATGTATGAATGATGTTCACAAGATGTGGTATTATGCTAAATGCATTTTGTATGTACATGCTATGATGTATGAATGCATGATTTGTCTGGGAAAATAAATACCTGACTACTGCTGAGGAGTTTTGGGAAACTGAATCCCGGATTGCTATGGAGGATGAAGAATATACATATCTTCAAACTTGGTTGAAAGAATGCTTCCGTTGGGGAATATCTCTTGAATGCTAGCTGTTATCTGGTCGGATCCAGACTTCACAACTTGTTGACAATGAGGAAGTCAACTGCTATCTGGCCAGATCCAGGCTTCACGGTAACTTTCACGGTAACTTATTTTGGAAGAAATAATTAACTGTTATCTGGTCGAATTCCAGGCTTTGCAGAAAATTTCTTGGGGAGAGTGAAGTTAGGCTGTTATCTGGTTGGATTCCCAGATTCACAACAACCTGTTGTGGATAAGGAAATTAAATGTTATCTGGTCGGATTCCAGGCTTTGCAGTAACTTGCTAGAAAGGATGAAGTTGAACTGATATCTGGTCGGGTCGAGGCTTCATAGTAACTTGAAGTGGTAACTACTATCTGGTCGGGTCTAAGCTTCATAGTTTTTGAAAAGTTATACTATTATCTGGTCGGTTCTAGGCTTCATAGTGTCTTGCTGGGGATTGTGGATAGTTGTTATCTGGTCGGATTCCAGGTTACACAATAACTTGCTTGAATAGACGAATTTGAACTGATATCTAGTCGGATCCAGGCTTTATAGATTTTGAGGTGGATGAAGTTAATTGTTATCTGGTCGGGTCCAGGCTTTACAAAAAACATATTTGAAAAGATGAGATTGAAAATTGATATCTGGTCGGGTACATGCTTTACAGTAACTTGCTTGGGAACTTAGTTATTATCTGGTCGGATTCCAGGTTTCACAACAAACTTCTGAGGGGAATTGCTATCTGGTCGGATCCAGGCTTCACAATAACTTGTTGGGGCAGAGGCAAACTCTACTAGGGAAAAGAAGTTAAACCCTGGTCTGGTTGAGTCCAGGTTCTTCAAAATATCGAAGAGTCAAACTATTATCTGGTCGGGTCCAGGTTTCATAGTATCTGAAAGTTATACTATTTTCTGGTCGGGGCCAGGCTTTATAGTATCTGAAAGGTTTTCACTATTATCTGGTCGGATCCAGGCTTCATAGTAGCTTAAAAATTATAGTATCATCTGGCCAGGTCCAGGCTTCATAGTATCTTTTGGAGATAGTAAAGGCTTTGTTGACGACTTTACTGGGGATTAGGGGTTGTGGCCCTATGATTTGCAATAGTCTGAAAGGCAAACTCAAGCTAGAGAGGATAAACTCAGCCCAGGAAGATAGACTCAACTGGGGAGGATAGACTAAGCTGGGAAGGATAAACTATGTCGGGGGAATTTTGTTGTCCATTGATTGTTGTATGTTGGGGAAATAAACCCTGTTGGGGAAATAAACCTTGTTGATGAATACTTAATGAACTACTGACGAGGTGAGTTCTTTTAAGAAGATATTCACAAGGCTTCTTCTTGTAAGATCAACTTAGCTGGGAGAGAGCTGTCAAGAGATTGAGACTCTGGTTGGAGATCAACCTATGCAAAGAGGCTTTGTGGACTACTCTGTTGAGGATTGGTTTTATTGTAACCAGTCTCGTGGGGATAATGTTAATGAAATAACTTCGTGGGGATATTCCATATACATTAAGGAGATGCTTACTACTGCTTAACAGGACACATGTGCCAAATAGTTTTAATTATGTTCACATGCATATGTTTGTTCAATTTTAGTCATTGGACAAGTTTGCATTCAAAACAAAGATAGAAAGTTTGCACTTCAAAGTATATTTGTATTGATATTTTGCCCATGAATAGGCATTTTTTGTACAAAGAGACGAAGATCCTAGTAGGAGGAAATCGTCTAAAGGAAAACAAAAATTGAAAAGAAAAACAAATAGCCATGTGGAAATAATCTCATTGCATTCCAACTCTACTATTGCCCCAATGTCTTCGAATGTCCCTTGCCGTTGATAGAAGTTGATTGGATTGATCCTGGACCATTTGAACTTGGACCTTGGTAATAAAACTGACTGTGGTGATTCCACGGGACATAGTCATACGCTTTCAATCCTTAATTTTTGCCTGGACCACTATTTCGGGTTTTCAGCCCACCAGGATACCCATTTTTTCCCAAGTCTCTCTTTCGGGTTTTCAACTTGCTGGGTGTACAATATTCTGCATATATCCCTAATTTTTGCCCAAACCTTTTGGTTTGTCGGGATGCCCTCATTTTGCCTAGGTGTGTCAACCTAGCGGGTCTCTATGCATAGTATTTTTTAACTATGTCCGCGTTTATAGGATGTGGGAAGTCTTCACCATCCATGGTAGTCAGCATCATGGCACCACCAGAGAACACTCTCTTGACAAAAAATGGCCCTTCGTAGGTGGGAGTCCATTTGCTCCTAGGGTCGCCTTGTGGAAGAATGATGCGTTTTATCACTGTTGTACCCCAAAATTTGCCCTCCCATATTCATCAAGAAATTACCAAGTCAAGGTCACCAAAATTCCCCCAGGGTTGTGCAGCTCAACTGTCTCCTATACAGTCAAAACTAGGGTTTGAGTTCTGGTCAAGCAAATGAACTTTTCAAAGGCCCAATCAAGTCTCATATGCTTACAAAGATGGTCAAGTACCCTCATGTCAAGTTTCAAGGCATTCAGCTCAAAATTGCACAGTCAAACCATAGATTGCACTACAGTCAACTGTAGGGGCAAAATGGTCATTTGACAGTCAAAAGTTCAAATTTTTGATCAATATATCATTTTGAAGCCACAAACATCATTTGATCAATGCTTGATCATGATTCTCAAAATTTGGCTCAGAAATCATCAAAGATGCAAAAGTTGCTATATTTGGACAGCTGAAAAAGTCAACTGAAATTGACCAGGGCATAACTTTCACATGGATTATCAGAAAAATTCCATCCAAATCTCATTTTGAAGAGAAAGACATTTCCTACAATTCATCTTCATATTCCAAGTCCAAGAAATGCTCTCATAAAAAGTTATCAATTTCAACATTATAGGTCATTTTCAAAAGTCAACAAAAAGTGACTTTAAGTCAAAGGCCATAACTTGAGATTGGTAAATCAAAATGACATGGGACCAAAGGCATTGGTTAAAGGACTCCAAGACCTTTCCAAAATGTCCAAGAACATGTGAAAAGCTTAAAAATTGAGCAAGTTATGCCTTGTGGAAGTTGGGAAATTTTTAGGAATTTTGAAAAGTCAACATTGATGCAAAAGGCCTAAAAATGCAAATGGGCCCATTTTTCTTCCAAGTTTCTTCATGCCAAGCCTATGCACGACCATTAGGCCCAAAGGGAAGTATTTTCATATTTTTTAATTATTTATTTGAATTTATATTAATTTATATTCATTTAAATCATTTTAATACATGAAAAATATAAACCTAACCTAAAAAAATCTTTTTATGCACATTCCAAGGTCAATATTTCGTGCACTACTTAATTAAGCAAGTTTTGATGAGAATTGATCAGATTTGAACCAAAATCCATGAGAAAAAAGATATGAAAAGATCATTGAAATCAAATCTTCAAAAACCATTATGGCCATGGATTTTATTCAATCTTTTTGACCTAAATCGTTCCATACAAGTACTAGATCAGAACCCTAATGCAAAAGGACTGCAAGCTGCGCTCAAACAAGCCATTGCATATTGGAAATTTTTCTTAAAAACTCAAATCTGAAAAGTGCCTTAGAGGTCGATTCAAACCTCCAAACCTATTCCAAAAGCTTCAGTGGCAATTGCTGGACACATTCCAATCATTGGCATCAACCAAAACCCCCTGAATTGGTATCAAGAACCCGGACTGAACCTCAAAAATTTTGAAATCGCATAGCATGATTTAAGCATATTTGTGCATTTTTATTTATGTATTCATGATCACAATGATGTTTCTAAGCTAACTGATATGTTTGATCGCATTTTCATTAGCCATACGTGAATCCACCATGCGCGCTTTTTAGGGTTACAGGTTTCTGAAATTGGGGATTTTGTATAGAGGAAAAATCAGAACCCATGAGTACCATGGTCGAGCTCAACGCTTAGAGACGAAGAAGAAGATGGTCTCGCGATCAATTTATATGTGTTATAGCGCTAGTCGCTATTTTCCAATAGCTAGCCTAAAACTACGCTTCTAAAACCGTTCCCATAGTGTTTTGTTTTACAGGGTGAGGAAGACGAAGGCATCGTGTCAATTGGTGATTGGATCTTTTGAATTTCGCGCGAATTTCCAAAAGCACTAACGTGTTCTTCTTATATTATTTATTGTTTATTATTTGTTAAATGAAACACAAGTGGCTCAGTGGCCAGGGATACGTACATGTGACCTTCAAGACCTGGGTTCAAATCCCAGGTCTACACAATTCCAATATTATTTTGCCATAAGTGTTCATATGCAGCGCTACTATGGGGGTACACCATGCACACTCAAAAAATCAACTAGCCACGCGTCCAAAATAATCAGATCAATGGCCAATATTCCAGGCGCAGCATACATCAGGTCAACGCGTTGGTACATGATCCAGAAAAGTCAATAACCTTCAAAATCAAATGGGCCTGATTTGCTAGGCCTATACCTCCTGATTTGGGGCCACACCCCACCCTGGTTTGCATTTTTTATATTTTTCTTCTTACCCTTATTTTTGTTGTTTTATTTATTTTATTGTTTTAAGTTAATTAATTTATTTTCACAAAAAACATAAAAACATTATAAAAAATCAGAAAAGACTAAAAAATAATAAATATGTATATTATAATTATTTTTAAACAAATGCTTGTAATTATTTAGCTTTAATTTAGGTTTATCAAATATTTTTCATAATAAAAATCCAAACATAGAATTTAGGTTTAATAACCTTTTATTTTCTTTTTAATTTTCCTTTTTTTCCAGAATAACAATATTATTTATTTATTATTTTATTTTCATAAATTAAAAATTGTGCATAAATAAATTAGGGTTTAATTTAGATTATATCTTAATTCTTTCATAATAAACTTAAAAAACATTAGAACTAGGGTTTAGCGTTTTAATCTTAATTAATTTTTCTTTTTCTTTTAAATCTAAAAAAAACAAAATATAAAAAAAACATTTAATCATTTAATTTTTAATTCTCATTAACTCTTAATATTTTGCAAAAGGGTCCAACGCCTTAGTTTTGTTTTAATTTCTTTATTTCGCGCATTTACTTTATGTCGTTTAATTATAATTATGTAAATCTCCCAAAGCATTGTAATTTAAATTTTTTGCACTTTTATTTTATCGCTTTATTTATTTTCCGCTAAATCGGGTCCGGTTTAATTTTGGCGATGTGGACCCGCGCCATTTGTAATAGCTTTAGATTTATTTTTTGCGAACTTTATAACTGTTAAATATGCATGCAAGAATGAATGGATAAATTAAAATCAAGCGTAGAACACGACAAACATGACAAGACAAATAACTGAAACATGACACACAATTCGCACACACCACCCCTAGGGTACGCCTCACTGTTGCCTTTCGAAAGGTGGTCGTCGAGTAGAAAACGTCTTAGTAAGTCCTCATGATCCGGGAACCTGGCATGAGGGTAGCTTCTAAGGTGTCTTCCCATTGCTCTGGTGATCACCACGTCCCTAAAACTCGAATTGACCCGAACACCTCCAACGGTGGTGCTACCTACCTCTCAATGGTGGGATGGCACTACTTTAAAGGACTCTTACACAGACGAATTCCTTAGGGTAGGTAGGTTCTCAAGGATACTTGCTCTAATCTCAAAACAAACTCAAAAAGGCTTTTCACACCGACACTTTTCAAAAGCTTTCAAAACAAACTTTTCAAACACTCTGACGTATGAGTCGATCTGAAATTTTTTCAAAGAAACTTTTAAACCCACATTGAAAAGCAAACAAACATTTTGAAAACACATTGAGCAAGTATCTAAGAGCCCATGGATAACCATGGATAGAAAGGGTGCTAACACCTTCCCTTTCTATAACCTACCTCCCGAACCGAGAGCAATCTCTTAAAAGGAATTTTTCTGTGCTTTTGTCCTTTCCAATTGGAGAAAATAAAAGACGGTGGCGACTCTTGCTTACCGCGACATTTCGCGAACCAGCGTTAAACAGTCAGTTCCAGATCCACCGATCACAGAACTGGCGACTCTGCTGGGGATACCTTATAAAGTGAGGTGTACCTTAGGGCTAAGTCATAACTGTGTTTTCACTTGTATTGTTTTGCTTGCTTTACTATTGTGGGTTGCATCGGAGATACATAGATCCTAACCCGGATCTGGGGATACCCTGTTTAGGTAGCATAAGCTGTGAGGGACCTGTTCGGCGTAGACCGACACAGGTGAAACAGTGGCTACGTTGGTGTGGCACCTTGGTCTGTACCGATATCCCTTGTGTTGCAACGAGGAGAATATGGGTCTTCTAAGGAGTCATTAAGCACCAACAACCTTAGAACCTTAATTGACACAACTTGGCCTTTAGAACAGTAGCAGTATGCTACGCCCATTGAGGCTAAACTCTCGTGATGGTTCTGGCCGCAAGAAAAGATTGCGATGCTGGAGTTATGACCGATTGAGGGTAGTCAATGATATTGGGATCCTCTAAGAACCCGGTTACTTTTGATTAGGACAGGTATGAACCAACAAACTGAAAGAGGGTAGTACCTAGACCTCATGCTGGCCTAAACTTTAGGGGCTTGCCTTGTGTGACTTGTGTGCCTTACTATGTTTGCCTTTGTATCTGTATGTGGTGTGCTTTATCATAACATCATAGCATCATGAGCATTGCATGCATCCTGCATAAGAACTGACCATTTCAAAGACAAGAGGGTTTCATCTTTGCTCTGTTTTGTAGGACATTATGATGCCTGTGCGAAGGAATACTATCCGGTTCAACTTTGTTCGTTCACCTGAGTTGATTGATGAGTTGGTTAGCAGAATTCCAAACACCACTTCCTTCATTCAGAGGCATGGTTCTCTTCTCAGTTTAGTCACTGCAAAGCGGGATCAACAGTTGATGAGTGTTCTGACCCAATTCTATGACCCTCAGTACCAGTGCTTCACCTTCCAAGACTTCCAGCTGGTCCCTACCCTGGAAGAGTTCTCTAATCTGCTTGGTATCCCTATCTTGGATCAGACTCCCTTTACTGGTTGGGAAAAGACCCTCAGGCTTGAGGACATTGCTGCAGCCCTTCCTTTGACCCATCAAGAGGTAACAGACAACTGGGTAACTAGAAGCGGAGTTAAGGGTTTCTTGGCCAAGTTTCTGATTGGTAAAGCTAACAGCTTCTGGAATGACTTGGACTTTAGGGCATATGAAGACATCTTGGCTCTCCTAATCTATGGGTTAGTCCTGTTTCCTAATCCTGACAACTTCATCAATGTCACTTCCATTAGGATCTTTATGTCTCAGAACCCTGTGCCCACTCTCTTGGGTGACATCTTGCAACAACTTCATGCCCGTACTACCCGAAGACGAGGAACCCTATGGTGTTGTATCCCTTTGTTGGTGAGGTGGTTTATTTCGCACCTCCCTAAGTTCGTACTGAAGAACCAAGAAGGAAGAGGTTGGGCTCACAGGTTAATGTCTCTCACCGATAAAGACATCATTTGGACTTGCAGAGGTATGGATGAGATAGCTATTATTGATCGATGCGGGGAGTATCCTAATGTTCCTCTGATTGGTACTCAAGGAGGGATCTCTTACAATCCATGTCTAGCACTCCGTCAGTTTGGAAGAGCAAGAAGAGCAGGCCCCCATGGGATGTTGGTGCCTCACATCAGTTTCGAGTTTCAGGTGGATAGTGACGAGCTGCGTCGTAGGTTCATCAAGGCTTGGGACAAGGTTCATAAAGCTGACCCACAAGAGCTAGGGCCAAAGACTTCTTTACCTATGGAAGCCTACTACAAATGGGTCCGCATCCGTGCTCAAAAGTTAGGTATGCCGTATGAAGCTGTCAGACCCGTCATTCTTGAGTATCCTGATAAAGATGGTGTTCCTCCAACTGTCCTTCCTCCTCAGATACCTACTGATTATGAGACATTGAAGAGATCTTGGTCGCAACTGCAAGAAGAACGGGATTCTTACCGGGAAAAGTTCAACGAGCAGGAATCAAAGATCCAGAAGCTGACAAAGCAGTTGGAGAATGAGAGAGCTCTGAATGCCTACCTCCGTACTGAGAAGAGGAGACCATGGGATCAATGAGGAATGCTGAATGTGCCTTTACAGTTTTTATTTCCTTTCCAGTTGTTTCATTTCATGTAAACGCCTAAGGGCAACTTGTTGAATAATTTCAGTTACAAAGTTGAATCTAATGAAGTGTGTTCCTTTTTGTTTACAAAGTTGATTCCCGATTGTCTTTGAAAACATAATCCATACGCATTTCATACATCATGTGCATAGCAGGTTTTTCCCCTTTTTCAGGTTGCTTACAGTTCTTCGCTGTTTATTTCAGCATCATGAATCCCGGATCTGAATCAACAGAGACATCAATCAAGGCTCTCCAGGCGCAGAATGCGCAGTTTCAAGAACTAATCATGGGTCTAGCTAAAGGCCAAGAAGAACTAAAGACTATGCTCCTGAAAAAGGAGAAGAAGAAAAAGAGGAGAACTGTTCTGTTCAACTCGGGCCGAAGGTTGGGTAATACTCTACACCATGAAGAGGCTGGTTCTTCTGTTGGCAGGACTCCTTCTCAGGCAGAAGTAAAGGTTCCTACTCCAGTGGTCTCCGACAACGAGACATATTTTGATGAAGAGCAATACCCTCCTGCAGATGACAGGTACAAACAACTGGAGGACAGGTTGAAGGCTATGGAGGTGCAACAGGCACCTGGGCTGGATTTCGGAGATCTGGGTTTGTCGACTGGTGTAATTATCCCGCACAAGTTCAAGGCACCAACTTTCTCCAAGTATGACGGGGCGTCTTGTCCCAAGCTGCACTTAAGGTCCTATGTTCGGAAGATTCAGCCGTACTCTGCGGACAAGAATCTATGGATCCACTTCTTCCAGGAGAGTCTTTCAGGGACTCATCTCGAATGGTTCTATCAGCTGGATGGGACCAAAGTTCGTAACTGGGAGGAGCTGGCTACTGCTTTCTATAAGCAGTATCAGTATAATGCCGACCTTGCCCCTACACGTACTCAACTCCAGGGTATGTCGTTAGGTGCAAGTGAAGGTTTTAAAGAGTACGCGCAGAAGTGGAGAGACCTGGCTGGCAGGGTGCAGCCACCTTTGACCGATCGAGAGTTAGTGGACATGTTCTTGGGGACCCTATCTGGGCCGTTTTTTAACCATCTCATTGGGAATTCTTCTGCTGGTTTCACTGATTTGATCTTGACTGGAGAAAGGATTGAAGCTGGGCTGAAATCTAGGAAGATTGCGAAGGGGGCATCATCCTCTAGTTCAGAAAAGAAACCGTTTAAAAAGGAGTCTAGTGCCGTGTACGGTTCTAGGAGATCAGAGAGACCTGATCACCGCCAATCTGTCAGCGCGGTAATGATCGCTAAGCCTGCTGCCGCTCCCCGGCCAAATAATCCTCAAAGGGCTGATAGACCCCGGAGAGAGTTTACTCGGTTAAGCATGACCCTATCGCAAATCCTGCCACAGTTGCTATCCACCAATTTGGTGACTGTCAAGGAGGCGCCAAAGTTCTCAAACACTACCTCTCCTAAGTACAATCCGAATGCCCGTTGTGCTTACCATTCAGACAGCCCGGGGCATGCCACTGATGACTGTTGGGCACTAAAGAACAAGCTGCAGGACCTCATTGACGCTAAGGAAGTACAGTTCGAGGCATCTGACAAGCCTAATGTGGTGACAGCTCCCCTGCCTGCTCATGGAGTCAATGCTATTGGTGATGAAGAGGAAGTTGACGATGCTGAGTTCGATAGCTGGATTTACCCGGCAACTGACGGTGGACTTAACAATTGGAGCGCAAAAGACAATCTCCCTGTTTCTTTTGTTACTAAGTAATGAATTCCTATGTTTTGTTATTTTGTAATAAGCAATGATAAACTCTATGGCCCGGTGTCTTACCCGAGGCACCGTGGTTCTATTTGTGAGGGCATACAAACTGTCATTTTATACATCATGAATGAAAATCTTGGACGTACTTTTCGCATTGCAAATATTGTGTTCCTTTTCTATCTTTCCTTTCCTTTACATCATTTTCAAAACAGCTGTATTTACACACACACTCACTCATACAGGTTCCAATCCACTCTGGATCTTACTGACAACAACTCTGCTAATGCCAATTATGACTTCGAAAATCCGATCAACTTAGCCGAAGACGAAGGTGAAGATGATTGCGAAGTGCCTGGCGAGCTTGCAAGACTGTTGCTTCAGGAAGAGCGGGCAATTCAACCCCATGAAGAGCCAGTGGAAACCATAAACTTGGGTACTGAGGCAGACAGGAGAGAGGTAAAGATTGGTGCTAACCTAGAGCTCAGCGTGAAGCAACGGTTAACCAAGATGCTGCATGACTATATGGAGATATTTGCCTGGTCCTACGAAGACATGCCTGGGTTGGATACCGATATTGTTGTCCATCATTTGCCGACCAAGGAAGACTGCCCTCCAGTTAAACAAAAGGTCCGTCGGATGCGTCCAGAGATGTCAGAGAAGATTAAGGCCGAGGTCATGAAACAGTTTGATGCCGGGTTCCTTGCAGTAACTTCTTACCCTCAGTGGGTTGCTAACGTGGTGCCGGTACCTAAGAAGGACGGTAAGGTCAGAATGTGTGTCGATTACAGGGATCTGAACAGGGCCAGCCCCAAGGATGACTTCCCCTTACCTCACATTGATGTCCTCGTTGATAATACAGCCCAACACAAAATATTCTCTTTCATGGATGGCTTTTCAGGCTACAATCAGATCAAGATGGCACCTGAAGACATGGAAAAGACTACGTTTGTCACTCAGTGGGGCACTTTCTGTTACAAGGTCATGCCATTCGGATTAAAGAATGCTGGGGCAACCTACCAGCGTGCCATGGTTGCCTTATTTCATGATATGATCCATCACGAGATTGAAGTGTATGTGGACGACATGATCGCTAGGTCCCAGACTGAGGAAGAGCACCTAGATCATCTGCAGAAGTTATTTGACCGGTTGAAACTGTACAAGCTGAGATTGAACCCGAACAAGTGCACCTTCGGGGTAAGATCGGGAAAGTTACTAGGCTTCGTGGTCAGTGATAAAGGTATTCAAGTGGACCCTGCTAAGGTCAAAGCCATTCAAGAGATGCCGGTTCCCAAGACAGAGAAGGAAGTCAGAGGTTTTTTAGGACGCCTGAATTACATCGCTCGATTCATCTCTCATCTGACTGCTACCTGTGAGCCAATCTTCAAGCTGCTGAAGAAAGATCAGGTAGTACGTTGGAACGATGAATGTCAGGCTGCCTTCGACAGAATCAAAGAGTATCTCCAAGAACCACCCATCCTTATGCCACCGGTTGAAGGGAGACCTCTGATCCTATATCTGACAGTGCTAGACAACTCAATGGGGTGTGTGCTGGGGCAGCATGACGAGTCTGGCCGAAAAGAGCATGCCATTTATTACCTTAGCAAAAAGTTTACCGACTGTGAGACCCGATACTCACTGCTTGAGAAAACTTGCTGCGCTTTGGTATGGGCTGCTCGCCGGCTGAGACAGTATATGCTGACTCACACTACCTTATTGATCTCCAAGATGGATCCTATAAAGTACATATTCGAAAAGCCTGCTCTGTCTGGGAGAATTGCAAGATGGCAGATGATCTTGACGGAATACGACATTCAGTATACAACCCAGAAAGCCATCAAGGGAAGTATATTGGCAGACCACTTAGCTCATCAAGCTGTAGATGACTACCAATCAATGAACTTCGAGTTTCCGGATGAAAGCATCATGATTGTGACTGATTGTGAAATACCTGGACCGGATGAAGGACCTGAACCAGGATCCCGATGGTCTATGCACTTTGACGGAGCTTCCAATGCTTTGGGAAATGGTATCGGCGCCATCATCATATCCCCTCAAGGTACTCATACTCCACTCACTGCCCGGCTGTGTTTCAACTGTACCAACAACATGGCAGAGTATGAGGCGTGTATCATGGGTCTTCAAGCTGCGATCGACCTAAGGATCAAATTTCTAAGTGTCTTCGGAGATTCCGCTCTTGTGATCAATCAGATCAAAGGAGAGTGGGATACGAAACATCCAAACCTGATTCCTTACAGAGAATGTGTGTTGACCCTGATTCCCCACTTCACAGAGATAACCTTTGAGCACTTTCCAAGAGAAGAGAATCAGTTAGCGGACGCGTTAGCTACAGTGTCTTCAATGTTCAAGGTTAAATGGGATAATGAAGCTCCCCGGATCATCATCTGGAAACTGGACGAACCGGCATACTGTTGTGATCTCGAAACTGAATTGGTAACTGAGAAGCCTTGGTACCACGAAGTGAAGAGATATCTGGAAGCTCAGGAATACCCTGAAGGTGCCTCTGTCAATGATAAGAAATTCCTGAGGAGGTTCGCAGCCAAGTTCTTCCTAAGCAACGGCATCTTGTACAAGCGAAACCATGATTCAACCTTACTGCGTTGTGTGGATAAGACTGAAGCGGAAAGAATCATGGAAGAGCTGCATGAAGGGACCTTTGGTACGCATTCCAGTGGACATACTATGGCTAAAAAGATCCTACGGGCAGGATATTATTGGTCCACAATGGAAGCTGACTGCTACCAACACTCCAGGACATGCCACAAGTGCCAGATTTATGCAGATAAAGTGCATGTTCCTCCGGTTCCCCTGAATGTTCTGACTGCGCCTTGGCCATTTGCAATGTGGGGCATAGACATGATCGGCGAGATAAAACCTACAGCATCCAATGGACATCGCTTTATCCTAGTGGCGATTGACTACTTTACAAAGTGGGTTGAGGCAGCATCCTATGCTACAGTAACCAAGACTGTTGTGGCACGGTTCATTCGGCACAACCTGATCTGTCGATACGGCGTCCCTGAGCGGATTATTACAGACAACGGTACCAATCTGAACAATAAGATGATCGCTGAGCTCTGCGAACAGTTCAAAATACAGCACCACAATTCTTCTCCTTACAGACCGAAGATGAATGGAGCTGTAGAAGCAGCGAATAAGAACATCAAGAAGATCGTGCAAAAGATGACAGTAACGTACAAGGATTGGCACGAGATGTTACCGTTCGCTCTGCATGGGTACCGTACCTCAGCTAGGACGTCAACCGGGGCAACTCCTTTCTCTCTGGTTTATGGTATGGAGGCAGTCTTGCCGATCGAAGTGCAAATTCCCTCTCTCCGGATAATGAAGGATGCAAATCTGAACGAAGATGATTGGATCCAGACACGACTTGACCAACTCAACCTCATTGACGAAAAGAGACTTGCTGCTATCTGTCATGGTCAGACGTATCAGAAACGGATGATCAGGGCATTTAACAAAAAGGTCAGACCACAGGAATATCAAGTTGGGGATCTGGTAATCAAGAGAATCATCCTTCCTCAGAGTGATCCAAGGGGCAAATGGACCCCTACGTACGAAGGGCCATTTGTGGTTAAGCATGTGTTCTCAGGAGGAGCAATGATCTTAACCAACATGGATGGTGACGACCTTCCTCACCCCGCCAATGCAGACATAGTTAAAAAATACTACGCATGAAAAAAGACCCGCTAGGCTGACATGCCTAGGCAAAAGTTAGGGCTTCCCGTCGAACCAAAAGGGTTCGGGCAAAATGAAGGGATGAAAATGAAAAAATCTGTACACCCGGCAAGTCGAAAACCTGAAAAGGCGGCTTGGGCAAAAATGGGTATCCCGGTGGATCGAAAACCCGAAAGGGCGGTCCAGGCAAAAGTTAGGGATAAAAGCGTAATACTATGTCTCATTGGATCACTTTGCATCCAGAATCCGGTATCTACATCAAGTTCAGACGGCATCGATCATTCAGCTTCACCTTCAACCAAGGTCATCAAGTGATGAGACGCTCGGAGTTATAAAGGCAATAGCAGAGTTGAAACCCAGTGGATCATTCATCTTTCACACAGCTGTTTTATTTTCATTTGTACAAAACTTGTATAAACTCTTGTGATCGGCGACGTACCTCTTACTAGGACGTTAGCCTCTTGTATACAAAACGCCTATTCATGGGCCATTCCAAATCAATACAAATATATTTTTCAGTTAAACGTGCCCAAGTGTTTTTCTTTTTCTGTTTTGTTTTGCGAAGAACGTCCAAGGTTCAATTTGTGATGTATGCATTGACAATAATTTGCTAACTCATAAATATTTGCATAAGAAACAAAGGAATTAATTGCAGGTGACACTGGAAACAGGGGCAATAAAAGAGTTGTCTGAGCAGTCTAATTGTTCTATCCTCCAAGGTACCAAGGTAGGTTCAGCCAAAGAACATGACCGAGTATCTTAGTCCCCCAGAGAGTAGTTCAGTAAAACAATACATGTCTCTCCAAGCAAAATTACAATTATCAAGGAAATTGAGTATCCCCCCGTAGATCTCAATACTTCCCCAGCAGTATACATAAAGCATCCCCGGCAGTCTTGGTCTAAGGATTGTTCCCCGGCGGTATATCAACATTCTAAGGGATCATCCTCCAGCATATCAAAACTCCCCATGAGAGTCCAATCCAGTTCCCCAGGAAATTTGGAGTTCATACCCCCAAGCAGTAAGCTTATCCCCAGTAGATTCTGGAAGCTTATCCCCTCGCAAAACACGAACGCGTCGCCCGGCTGTATTCAAAGAGTTATTTCCGTAACAGGATATAACTGGGTTATCCTCAGCCAAAAGCCACGGAAAGAGCGTCCTCGGCAAAGTATCTTCCTACCCCCAGCGAAGTCTATCAACACTTCCAGCACAACAAGGATATCCCCAGCAGAATTCATCAAATCTCCCAGCATAACTCATCAACGGTATCCCCAACGGAGTTATCTTCATCAACTCAGCAAAACATCGCTATCCCCACAAAGTAGCACTCCCCAGCATGATCGCTAGAGTATCTTTTCTCCCGCAGAATTATTTCATTCCTCAACGGAGATATCTCCTCCTACCGGTATTCTTGCAACGAATCATCCACAGCGGAAGCAAAATCTCTTCCTCAACATCAGCCCAGGATATGACTTCCCGGCACCCGTCAAGGATTTATTTTCCTAGACAAAAACATACATGAATCATCACATACATCATTATAGCATGCATGTACGCATCATATCATATAAATCGCATCCATATTGAGAACATCATTGCTTGATCCATATCATGCATTGCATATAACTGACCTTTACCTTGCAGGAAAGATGCAGTTGAAATTCTCAAACATATTTCAAGGACTTCTCTAGTCCAGTTAAATCGACTCCAAACAGATTTTTCTGATAAAGACTCAGTAGAAGTTCTCTTATGGTCCCCTCTCCAACGGCGAGTGAGGTGGTAATCCCTTCTTCAGATGTTTCCCTCTCCGGCATGAGCGTGAGGTGATATTCTCTTATGGTCCCCTCTCCAACGGCGAGTGAGGTGGTAATTCCTTCTTCAGATGTTTCCCTCTCCGGCATGAGCGTGAGGTGATATTCTCTTATGGTCCCCTCTCCAACGGCGAGTGAGGTGGTAATTCCTTCTTCAGATGTTTCCCTCTCCGGCATGAGCGTGAGGTGATATTCTCTTATGGTCCCCTCTCCAACGGCGAGTGAGGTGGTAATTCCTTCTTCAGATGTTTCCCTCTCCGGCATGAGCGTGAGGTGATATTCTCTTATGGTCCCCTCTCCAACGGCGAGTGAGGTGGTAATTCCTTCTTCAGATGTTCCCCTCTCCGGCATGAGCGTGAGGTGATATTCTCTTATGGTCCCCTCTCCAACGGCGAGTGAGGTGGTAATTCCCTTTCAAGATGTTTCCCTCTCCAACGGCGAGTGAGGTGATATTTCCTTTCAGATTATAATTTCCTATAGTTCCCTCTCCAACGGTGAGTGAGGTGACTCCCTTTGAGATTATAATGTCCTGTGGGTCTCTTCCTGACACTACGAAGATGGTAATTCTCACCAAGATTTTCTCAACGAGCGTTGTTGAGGTTGAAATCATTCAGGATTCTCTTACCATCCATGCTAAGGCAGTAACCATCCCTGGTTCATTCATCAGCGTTTGAAGCTCCAGACCCAGCTCCTGTAACCAGTCAGGACACATCTATATCAAGCATCTAAAATCAGCTCCTGCGACGTGTCAGGTACTCATTTTTCTGTTTTGCAGGTATGCAGGTTCTCGCTAAGGAATCTCCTACGCGATCAACGTCCAGATGGCATCTATAAGCCCATCATCCTATCCAATCAACATCCAAATGGCATCTATAAGCCCATTCCCTCATCATCATTGCTACTATGTGAGCGCAAATTTCTGGGCACTCTAGTGTCCAATCATCTTCTACCCTCGGATTACGAAAGGCACGTCAGCCAATCTGCATCCTCAGGTCTAAGAAGATTGAACAGGGGCAACTGTTGTACCCCAAAATTTGCCCTCCCATATTCATCAAGAAATTACCAAGTCAAGGTCACCAAAATTCCCCCAGGGTTGTGCAGCTCAACTGTCTCCTATACAGTCAAAACTAGGGTTTGAGTTCTGGTCAAGCAAATGAACTTTTCAAAGGCCCAATCAAGTCTCATATGCTTACAAAGATGGTCAAGTACCCTCATGTCAAGTTTCAAGGCATTCAGCTCAAAATTGCACAGTCAAACCATAGATTGCACTACAGTCAACTGTAGGGGCAAAATGGTCATTTGACAGTCAAAAGTTCAAATTTTTGATCAATATATCATTTTGAAGCCACAAACATCATTTGATCAATGCTTGATCATGATTCTCAAAATTTGGCTCAGAAATCATCAAAGATGCAAAAGTTGCTATATTTGGACAGCTGAAAAAGTCAACTGAAATTGACCAGGGCATAACTTTCACATGGATTATCAGAAAAATTCCATCCAAAGCTCATTTTGAAGAGAAAGACATTTCCTACAATTCATCTTCATATTCCAAGTCCAAGAAATGCTCTCATAAAAAGTTATCAATTTCAACATTATAGGTCATTTTCAAAAGTCAACAAAAAGTGACTTTAAGTCAAAGGCCATAACTTGAGATTGTTAAATCAAAATGACATGGGACCAAAGGCATTGGTTAAAGGACTCAAAGACCTTTCCAATATGTCCAAGAACATGTGAAAAGCTTAAAAATTGAGCAAGTTATGCCTTGTGGAAGTTGGGAAATTTTTAGGAATTTTGAAAAGTCAACATTGATGCAAAAGGCCTAAAAATGCAAATGGGCCCATTTTTCTTCCAAGTTTCTTCATGCCAAGCCTATGCACGACCATTAGGCCCAAAGGGAAGTATTTTCATATTTTTTAATTATTTATTTGAATTTATATTAATTTATATTCATTTAAATCATTTTAATACATGAAAAATATAAACCTAACCTAAAAAAATCTTTTTATGCACATTCCAAGGTCAATATTTCGTGCACTACTTAATTAAGCAAGTTTTGATGAGAATTGATCAGATTTGAACCAAAATCCATGAGAAAAAAGATATGAAAAGATCATTGAAATCAAATCTTCAAAAACCATTATGGCCATGGATTTTATTCAATCTTTTTGACCTAAATCGTTCCATACAAGTACTAGATCAGAACCCTAATGCAAAAGGACTGCAAGCTGCGCTCAAACAAGCCATTGCATATTGGAAATTTTTCTTAAAAACTCAAATCTGAAAAGTGCCTTAGAGGTCGATTCAAACCTCCAAACCTATTCCAAAAGCTTCAGTGGCAATTGCTGGACACATTCCAATCATTGGCATCAACCAAAACCCCCTGAATTGGTATCAAGAACCCGGACTGAACCTCAAAAATTTTGAAATCGCATAGCATGATTTAAGCATATTTGTGCATTTTTATTTATGTATTCATGATCACAATGATGTTTCTAAGCTAACTGATATGTTTGATCGCATTTTCATTAGCCATACGTGAATCCACCATGCGCGCTTTTTAGGGTTACAGGTTTCTGAAATTGGGGATTTTGTATAGAGGAAAAATCAGAACCCATGAGTACCATGGTCGAGCTCAACGCTTAGAGACGAAGAAGAAGATGGTCTCGCGATCAATTTATATGTGTTATAGCGCTAGTCGCTATTTTCCAATAGCTAGCCTAAAACTACGCTTCTAAAACCGTTCCCATAGTGTTTTGTTTTACAGGGTGAGGAAGACGAAGGCATCGTGTCAATTGGTGATTGGATCTTTTGAATTTCGCGCGAATTTCCAAAAGCACTAACATGTTCTTCTTATATTATTTATTGTTTATTATTTGTTAAATGAAACACAAGTGGCTCAGTGGCCAGGGATACGTACATGTGACCTTCAAGACCTGGGTTCAAATCCCAGGTCTACACAATTCCAATATTATTTTGCCATAAGTGTTCATATGCAGCGCTACTATGGGGGTACACCATGCACACTCAAAAAATCAACTAGCCACGCGTCCAAAATAATCAGATCAATGGCCAATATTCCAGGCGCAGCATACATCAGGTCAACGCGTTGGTACATGATCCAGAAAAGTCAATAACCTTCAAAATCAAATGGGCCTGATTTGCTAGGCCTATACCTCCTGATTTGGGGCCACACCCCACCCTGGTTTGCATTTTTTATATTTTTCTTCTTACCCTTATTTTTGTTGTTTTATTTATTTTATTGTTTTAAGTTAATTAATTTATTTTCACAAAAAACATAAAAACATTATAAAAAATCAGAAAAGACTAAAAAATAATAAATATGTATATTATAATTATTTTTAAACAAATGCTTGTAATTATTTAGCTTTAATTTAGGTTTATCAAATATTTTTCATAATAAAAATCCAAACATAGAATTTAGGTTTAATAACCTTTTATTTTCTTTTTAATTTTCCTTTTTTTTCAGAATAACAATATTATTTATTTATTATTTTATTTTCATAAATTAAAAATTGTGCATAAATAAATTAGGGTTTAATTTAGATTATATCTTAATTCTTTCATAATAAACTTAAAAAACATTAGAACTAGGGTTTAGCGTTTTAATCTTAATTAATTTTTCTTTTTCTTTTAAATCTAAAAAAAACAAAATATCAAAAAAACATTTAATCATTTAATTTTTAATTCTCATTAACTCTTAATATTTTGCAAAAGGGTCCAACGCCTTAGTTTTGTTTTAATTTCTTTATTTCGCGCATTTACTTTATGTCGTTTAATTATAATTATGTAAATCTCCCAAAGCATTGTAATTTAAATTTTTTGCACTTTTATTTTATCGCTTTATTTATTTTCCGCTAAATCGGGTCCGGTTTAATTTTGGCGATGTGGACCCGCGCCATTTGTAATAGCTTTAGATTTATTTTTTGCGAACTTTATAACTGTTAAATATGCATGCAAGAATGAATGGATAAATTAAAATCAAGCGTAGAACACGACAAACATGACAAGACAAATAACTGAAACATGACACACAATTCGCACACACCACCCCTAGGGTACGCCTCACTGTTGCCTTTCGAAAGGTGGTCGTCGAGTAGAAAACGTCTTAGTAAGTCCTCATGATCCGGGAACCTGGCATGAGGGTAGCTTCTAAGGTGTCTTCCCATTGCTCTGGTGATCACCACGTCCCTAAAACTCGAATTGACCCGAACACCTCCAACGGTGGTGCTACCTACCTCTCAATGGTGGGATGGCACTACTTTAAAGGACTCTTACACAGACGAATTCCTTAGGGTAGGTAGGTTCTCAAGGATACTTGCTCTAATCTCAAAACAAACTCAAAAAGGCTTTTCACACCGACACTTTTCAAAAGCTTTCAAAACAAACTTTTCAAACACTCTGACGTATGAGTCGATCTGAAATTTTTTCAAAGAAACTTTTAAACCCACATTGAAAAGCAAACAAACATTTTGAAAACACATTGAGCAAGTATCTAAGAGCCCATGGATAACCATGGATAGAAAGGGTGCTAACACCTTCCCTTTCTATAACCTACCTCCCGAACCGAGAGCAATCTCTTAAAAGGAATTTTTCTGTGCTTTTGTCCTTTCCAATTGGAGAAAATAAAAGACGGTGGCGACTCTTGCTTACCGCATTTTTCTTCCAAGTTTCTTCATGCCAAGCCTATGCACGACCATTAGGCCCAAAGGGAAGTATTTTCATATTTTTTAATTATTTATTTGAATTTATATTAATTTATATTCATTTAAATCATTTTAATACATGAAAAATATAAACCTAACCTAAAAAAAATCTTTTTATGCACATTCCAAGGTCAATATTTCGTGCACTACTTAATTAAGCAAGTTTTGATGAGAATTGATCAGATTTGAACCAAAATCCATGAGAAAAAAGATATGAAAAGATCATTGAAATCAAATCTTCAAAAACCATTATGGCCATGGATTTTATTCAATCTTTTTGAGCTAAATCGTTCCATACAAGTACTAGATCAGAACCCTAATGCAAAAGGACTGCAAGCTGCGCTCAAACAAGCCATTGCATATTGGAAATTTTTCTTAAAAACTCAAATCTGAAAAGTGCCTTAGAGGTCGATTCAAACCTCCAAACCTATTCCAAAAGCTTCAGTGGCAATTGCTGGACACATTCCAATCATTGGCATCAACCAAAACCCCCTGAATTGGTATCAAGAACCCGGACTGAACCTCAAAAATTTTGAAATCGCATAGCATGATTTAAGCATATTTGTGCATTTTTATTTATGTATTCATGATCACAATGATGTTTCTAAGCTAACTGATATGTTTGATCGCATTTTCATTAGCCATACGTGAATCCACCATGCGCGCTTTTTAGGGTTACAGGTTTCTGAAATTGGGGATTTTGTATAGAGGAAAAATCAGAACCCATGAGTACCATGGTCGAGCTCAACGCTTAGAGACGAAGAAGAAGATGGTCTCGCGATCAATTTATATGTGTTATAGCGCTAGTCGCTATTTTCCAATAGCTAGCCTAAAACTACGCTTCTAAAACCGTTCCCATAGTGTTTTGTTTTACAGGGTGAGGAAGACGAAGGCATCGTGTCAATTGGTGATTGGATCTTTTGAATTTCGCGCGAATTTCCAAAAGCACTAACGTGTTCTTCTTATATTATTTATTGTTTATTATTTGTTAAATGAAACACAAGTGGCTCAGTGGCCAGGGATACGTACATGTGACCTTCAAGACCTGGGTTCAAATCCCAGGTCTACACAATTCCAATATTATTTTGCCACAAGTGTTCATATGCAGCGCTACTATGGGGGTACACCATGCACACTCAAAAAATCAACTAGCCACGCGTCCAAAATAATCAGATCAATGGCCAATATTCCAGGCGCAGCATACATCAGGTCAACGCGTTGGTACATGATCCAGAAAAGTCAATAACCTTCAAAATCAAATGGGCCTGATTTGCTAGGCCTATACCTCCTGATTTGGGGCCACACCCCACCCTGGTTTGCATTTTTTATATTTTTCTTCTTACCCTTATTTTTGTTGTTTTATTTATTTTATTGTCTTAAGTTAATTAATTTATTTTCACAAAAAACATAAAAACATTATAAAAAATCAGAAAAGACTAAAAAATAATAAATATGTATATTATAATTATTTTTAAACAAATGCTTGTAATTATTTAGCTTTAATTTAGGTTTATCAAATATTTTTCATAATAAAAATCCAAACATAGAATTTAGGTTTAATAACCTTTTATTTTCTTTTTAATTTTCCTTTTTTTTCAGAATAACAATATTATTTATTTATTATTTTATTTTCATAAATTAAAAATTGTGCATAAATAAATTAGGGTTTAATTTAGATTATATCTTAATTCTTTCATAATAAACTTAAAAAACATTAGAACTAGGGTTTAGCGTTTTAATCTTAATTAATTTTTCTTTTTCTTTTAAATCTAAAAAAAACAAAATATCAAAAAAACATTTAATCATTTAATTTTTAATTCTCATTAACTCTTAATATTTTGCAAAAGGGTCCAACGCCTTAGTTTTGTTTTAATTTCTTTATTTCGCGCATTTACTTTATGTCGTTTAATTATAATTATGTAAATCTCCCAAAGCATTGTAATTTAAATTTTTTGCACTTTTATTTTATCGCTTTATTTATTTTCCGCTAAATCGGGTCCGGTTTAATTTTGGCGATGTGGACCCGCGCCATTTGTAATAGCTTTAGATTTATTTTTTGCGAACTTTATAACTGTTAAATATGCATGCAAGAATGAATGGATAAATTAAAATCAAGCGTAGAACACGACAAACATGACAAGACAAATAACTGAAACATGACACACAATTCGCACACACCACCCCTAGGGTACGCCTCACTGTTGCCTTTCGAAAGGTGGTCGTCGAGTAGAAAACGTCTTAGTAAGTCCTCATGATCCGGGAACCTGGCATGAGGGTAGCTTCTAAGGTGTCTTCCCATTGCTCTGGTGATCACCACGTCCCTAAAACTCGAATTGACCCGAACACCTCCAACGGTGGTGCTACCTACCTCTCAATGGTGGGATGGCACTACTTTAAAGGACTCTTACACAGACGAATTCCTTAGGGTAGGTAGGTTCTCAAGGATACTTACTCTAATCTCAAAACAAACTCAAAAAGGCTTTTCACACCGACACTTTTCAAAAGCTTTCAAAACAAACTTTTCAAACACTCTGACGTATGAGTCGATCTGAAATTTTTTCAAAGAAACTTTTAAACCCACATTGAAAAGCAAACAAACATTTTGAAAACACATTGAGCAAGTATCTAAGAGCCCATGGATAACCATGGATAGAAAGGGTGCTAACACCTTCCCTTTCTATAACCTACCTCCCGAACCGAGAGCAATCTCTTAAAAGGAATTTTTCTGTGCTTTTGTCCTTTCCAATTGGAGAAAATAAAAGACGGTGGCGACTCTTGCTTACCGCGACATTTCGCGAACCACCGTTAAACAGTCAGTTCCAGATCCACCGATCACAATCACCAAGTCACAAGCTTGATATACTCGAGGCTTGATCTTTTTGTTGAAAGCCTTGATCATATTTTTTTGGTACGTCTGACCATGACAAACAACAGCAATTCGCTTTTCATCAATCAAGTTCAATTTATCCAATCTTGTCTGAATCCACTCGTCTTCACCTAGACCTTCTTCATTCATAATCCTTAATGAGGGAATCTGAACATATATTGGTAAAACAGCTTCCATGCCATAGACCAAAAAAAAGGGAGTGCCCCAGTTGATGTTCTAGCTGAAGTGCGGTAGCCATGAAGGGCAAACGGTAACATCTCATGCCAATCCTTGTAGGGTACTACCATATTCTACATAATCTTCTTAATGTTTTTGTTGGCCGCTTCGACTGCGCCATTCGTTTTAGGTCTATATGGAGAAGAATTATGATGCTTGATCTTGAATTGAGTGCAAAGTTCTGTAATCATAGCATTGTTGAGGTTAGTCCCATTGTCGGTGATGATCCTTTTGGGGATACCATAGCGGCATATGAGGTTATGTTTGATGAATCTGGCTACCACATTCTTGGTGACTGAGGCAAATAAGGAGGCTTCGACCCATTTGGTGAAATAATCAATAGTGACCAGAATGAAGCAATGTCCATTGGAAGAAGTGGGTTTGATTTCTCCAATCATGTCAATGCCCCACATTGCAAATGGCCACAGAGCGGTCGTGACATTCAGAGGGATAAGAGGCACATGAACCTTGTCAGCATAGATTTGGAATTTGTGACAAGTCCTAGAATGTTGATGGCAATCAGTCTCCATTGTTGACCAATAGTAACCATCTCTTAGGATTTTCTTGGCCATCGTGTGTCCGCTTGAGTGAGTGCCAAAGAGACCATCGTGCATGTCTTCCATAATTTCCTCGGCCTCTTTCTTGTCCACACATCGGAGTAGAGTAGAGTCATGGTTACGCTTGTACAAGATTCTGTTACTTAAGAAGAATTTGGCTGAAAATCTCCGTAAGAACTTTCTGTCATTGATGGATGCTCCCTCGGGATACTCTTGCGCTTCAAGATATCTCATCACCTCGTGATACCATGGCTTTTCCGTGTCCGTGTCAATCTCACAGCAGTGTGCAGGTTCATTGAATCTCTCAATCATAATCGTAGGGGTTTCGTTATCCCATCTGACCTTGAACATTGAAGAAATGGTTTCCAAGGCGTCAACCAGCTGATTTTCTTCCCTAGGGAAGTGTTCAAAGGTGATCTCTTCAAAGTAGGGAATCAGGGATAGCACAAGTTCCTTGTAAGGGATGAGATTAGGGTGTTTGGTGTCCCAATCTCCTTTTACTTGGATAATCACTAGAGAGGAATCCCCAAACACATTCAAATGCTTGATTCTCAAATCAATGGCATCCCTCAGACCCAAAATGCACGCTTCATATTCAGCCATATTGTTCGTGCAATCGAAGCATAATCTGGCAGTGAAAGGAGTGTGGCAACCTTCAGGGGATATGATCACAATACCAATTCCGTTACCCAAGGCGTTGGAAGCCCCGTCGAAGACCATGGTCCATAGGGATCCTTGTTCATGTCCGTCATACGGTCCAGGTTTTGCACAGTCGGTCACTAGCATGATGTTCTCATCTGGGAAGTCAAAGTTCATAGACTGATAATCATCAACAGCTTGATGGGCCAAATGATCTGATAGTACGCTTCCTTTGATGGCTTTCTGCGTTGTGTATTTAATGTCGTACTCAGTCAAGATCATTTGCCATCTGGCTATCTGTCCGGAAAGAGCAGGTTTCTCGAAGATGTACTTGATTTGGTCCATCTTTGAAATCAACAAAGTGGTATGAGTCAACATATACTGTCTTAGCCGGCGAGTAGCCCATTCCAGAGCGTAGAAAGTTTTCTTGAACAGTGAATATCTAGTTTCACAGTCGATAAACTTTTTTCTCAGGTAATAAATAGCATGATCTTTTCGCCCACACTCGTCATGTTGGCCCAAAACATACCCCATAGAATTCTCTAGTACTGTTAAGTACATGATCAAGGGTCTTCCTTCAACTGGAGGCATGAGAATAGGAGGTTCTTGTAGATATTCTTTGATTTTGTCGAAGGTAGCTTGGGATTCATCATTCCATCTGACTACTTGATCTTTCTTCAAGAGTTTGAAGATTGGCTCACAAGTAGCAGTCATGTGAGATATGAAACGAGCAATGTAATTGAGACAACCCAAGAATCCTCTTACTTATTTTTCAGAATGAGGGACTAGAATTTCTTGGATGGCGTTTACCTTGGCAGGATTAACTTCAATGCCTTTATCACTGACAACAAAACCTAGAAGCTTTCCAGATCGTACTCTAAATGTGCACTTGTTTGGGTTCAACCTCAATTTGTACTTTTTCAACCTCTCGAATAGCTTGTACAGGTGATCGATATGTTCCTCTTCAGTTTGTGATCTGGAAATCATATCATCCACATATACCTCTATTTCATGATGAATCATGTCATGAAATAAAGCTACCATATCCCTTTGATATGTTGCCCCTGCATTCTTCAACCCGAACGACATGACCTTGTAGCAAAAGGTGCCCCATTGCTAACGAAAGTTGTCTTCTCCATGTCTTAGGGAGCCATCCTAATTTTATTATAGCCATAGAAACCATCCATGAAAGAGAAGAGTTTATGCTGAGCAGTGTTATCGACCAAGACATCAATGTGAGGTAGAGGGAAATCATCCTCGGGGCTTGCCCTATTCAGATCCCTATAATCTACGCACATACGCACCTTTCTGTCTTTCTTCGGCACTGGAACCATATTGGAAACCCATTGGGAATAAGATGTCACATCTAGGAACCTTGCATCAAATTGTTTCATCACTTCAGCTTTTATCTTTTCAGACATGTCAGGCCTCATGCAATGAACTTTTTGTTTGACAGGAGGACAATCTTCTTTTGTCGGCAGACGATGAACTACGGTGTCGGTATCCAACCCTGGCATATCTTCATAAGACCAAGCAAATACTTCCACACAATCATGCAACATCTGAACCAACATGCTCTTGACACTGCTTTCCAGGTTAGCACCGATCTTGACTTCTTTCTTGTCTGTCTCGGTACCCAGATTGATGACTTCAACTGACTCTTCATGCGGGTGAATAGGTTTTTCCTCTTGTAATATAAGTCTAGCTAGTTCTCCCGGTATATCACAATCTTCCTCGCCTTCTTCTTCGGATTGGTTAATTGGACATTCGAAATCATAGTCGGCAATAGTAGAGTCATTGGCAATGAGATCCAGAGTGGATGAGGACCTGCAAGAGTGTGCGTGTGTGCATGTAAGATACATGACTATTTTTGGAAAATGTATTTGAAAGAAAGATAATAAACATAAAGATTTTAATGCAAAAGAGTCCAATGGTTTGTATGGAATGATCATATGATAAGATGAACATAAATAAAACCCTTGACAAATGGACCAAAATGCCCCGGGCTAGGCACATGGCTTAAAAGTCATTGTTAAATATTAGAGACAAAATGTTCTTGAATTCAATAAAAAGCAATAAACAAGTAGATTACTCCTCAATGAAGGAGATGGGCACGAAGTCCTTTGCATGCCAATTCTTAAGCTCCGCTATAGTAGGATACACCCAATCTTCAAATGCAGCTTCGTCATCAGAATCAACCACAACATTAACTTCATGGCTTCTAATACAGAGATATGGCTTTCCTGCACGAGCACGCCTCACTTCCTTCTGATCCTTGATGGTGAAACCCAAACCAAACTTGTCCGCTTTGAATGGTACCTCGACGAGTTTCCCTCAAGTATCACAGCTTCCTTCTTCAATTGCAGCACGAGCATCTTTTACTGATACCATCTTCAGCACGACCTTAACAACTTTGGACACATTAGAGGAACATTTGGTAGCAGCAACCATTGGTGGCATAACTTCAAAGGCTTGACACGAGGTCTCAATGAATTCTCAATTCATCTCCACATACTTGAAAGAGTTAAGGTGGCTTACCGTGAACTCCTCCTCACCACAGATAGTGACAATTCTTCCCTTGATCGAATATTTGAGTTTTTGATGGAGAGTTGACGTTACTGCCCCAGCTCTATGGATCCAAGGGTGACCCAACAAACAAGAATAGGTAGGACGGATATCTATGAAATAGAAGGTGGAGTTTAAAATTTGTAAGCCCACCTTGATTGGAAGATCTACCTCTCCGTGAACTTTTCTTTTTGATCCGTCGAAAGCCCTAACAATGATATCACTTGGTTTTAAAACTAAACCTTCACAATCTAAACGGTTTAACTCCCCCTTGGGTAGTACGTTTAAAGAAGAACCAGTGTCGACCAGAACATGTGCTAGGGTGGTCCCCTTCCACTCGACAAAAACATGTAGAGCTTTATTGTGGTTCTTCCCAAGCGGCGTCAGATCAGCGTCTGAGAACCCTAGACCATTATCAGCCTTCAAGCTTACCACGCAATTCTCAAACCGGTCCGTTGTGGTCTCATGAGGGACATGAGCCTTCTTCAAGAATTTGATTAATGCCCGAGCATGGGCATCGAAACAGAGTAGCAAAGACAACATAAAAATCTTAGAAGGGGTTTGCCCCAACTGTTCCACAATCTTGAAATCGCTCCTTATTATTTTCAATATTTCACCCATCTCACGAGCGGAAGGTTCTCCATCATCCATGTCCTTTGCGGGTATTTCTGTCACGGCAGGCTCAATAACTTCTCTTTCCCTCTTGTATCAGTACTTGGCCTAGCAGTAGTGATGCGGACGGGAGCCTTTGTAATAACTGGTGGTGAGATGTTGGGTGAAAAGATTCTCCCAGTTCGGGTTACCTTATTTAAGCCAGTTATGTTACCAACATCATCAGCTTTGTCTTCTTCGATCCAAGCGTCATGTTTGATCCCATGGTAAAACACCTCAACACCATAGTTCCATGGAACTGCCTTGTTTTAAGAGTAGGGAATTTGTCCGGGATTGGTAATTATTAGGTGAGCAACAATTGGTTCATTTGAAATCCTAATAGGACCTTTGGAGGAGATCCTAAGAGGCTTGTTTGAGATGGTTATAATGGAGAGATCTTCACATTTATTAGTCAAACTTTTGGAAAGCGGAGTCTTCTCAAATAGGATCTCGTGGCTATCCATCGGGCGTTGAATGCCTTCCTTCAGCCTTTTGCATCCATTAAGTTGTTTGGCACAACAAACACAGTCCTTTACACAACCAAGGAAGATCCTGACTTTCAACAGATTCTTTTTGATGATATTCAGCGGAGTAGTCAAGTCTTCGACATAGGCAACAAAAATTGTATCTTCAACAACATTAACACCCTTGCCATGATTTGGCATAGGTGCGGTGATTACATTCGGAGTTGGAGGAGGATCAAATTCAATAGTCTTGTTATCGATCAAATCCTGAATTTTATTCTTTAAGGCCCAACATTGGTCAGTCTCATGCCCGGGGCTATTTGAGTGGTAAGCACATTTGGCGTTCGAATTATACTTTGGTGAAGAGGTATCCGAATTGGCAGGAGGATCGCGCAATGTCACCAAATTAGACTTTAGTAAGTGTTGTAAGGCTTGGGATAGTGACATTCCTATCCTCGTGAATTGTCTTCTCGGAGTTTCAAAATGTTGATGATTTGCAGATGGTCTTTGAGTGAGAGTTGGATTGGAGATTCAGACAACATTAACAGATTGGAGGTCATCCTTCTTGGTACGGGCCCTTGCGCCATACACAACATTGACTTCTTTTTTTGCGGAAAAACAAAAAAATTATCGAAAGGGAGGGACCTCATATGAAATCATCGGTCAAAACAAAAAAATTATAAAAAAACCTAAGTAATTTAGAAAAAGAAATTTCAATCGTAGTGATGAAAGTGAAGAGTGAAAAATTATAAAATTATGGAATTGTTGATGTGTTGATGAATTGTGGATGAAAAATTAGGACAACAATGACTCCTATTTATATAGTAAAATTATGTTAAAAATACTTATCCAGTAAGTTAGCCCAAAATGAATGTAAAGCCCAAAGCCTGGTCTTTAAAAAGGGAAAGAAAATTAGTAACAAAACAACAACAAAAAAATAGAAAAAAAGAAAATGTTGAAAGTGCGACTTAAGAGATTCAAACTCACAACCTCATACTTGCAAGCTTCATTCTTTACCAATTATGCTACCTTGTTTATTTGAAATAAAAATGCTTTTGAAAGCATACGAAAGTAAAGCAAATATTTATTCATTCAAAAATACAAATGATCTGAAATAAATCATTATATTTTTAAATAGGTTTGGAAGCGAATATTTATAAAGATCAAAGAATATTATAAAACCAATGTTAAAAATATTTTTGACCATAGAAATAAAGGGCGGGAAAATTTGGGGTATGACAACAGAGCCACCCTATAAGCGACACTTCCCACCTTTCATGAAATTTGATACATACCAATAAACTGAGAATTAAGTTTCTTCAATTTCAATGCTCGCCCAACACCAGTCACTGGGTTGACTCTCAAAAAGACATGATCTCCTTCTTGAAATTTAAGGTCCTTCCTTCATTTGTCATGGTAACTCTTTTGTCTACTTTGTGAAGCTTTCATCTTTTCTAAAATTAACTTCACTTTTCTGTAGTCTCTCGTACAATTTCGAGTCCAAGCATCACACTTTCACCAGATTCGTACCAACACAAAGGCGTTCTGCACCTCTGACCATAAAATACCTCAAAAGGTGTCATACCAATACTGGAATGAAAACTATTTTTTGTACCCCAAAATTTTCCCTCTCAAGTTCTCAAGGATTCTCTCACAAGATCTCTATTAATTCAAGACTACATAATGTTTGATCAGCTCAAGACACCTCCTCAAGCATTGATGACTCAAAATTAGGGTTTGAGTTTGTATAAGGACAATTGGACTTTTAATGCTTCATATGAATTTCATTGATCATTTTGGACTCTCAAGATTTCTCATGTCAAGTTTCAAGATTTGGATCATATTTTTGCTCAGTCAATTGATCAGTTGACTTAAAATCAATTGTATTGGGAAAAAAGTCAATTGTGGTCAATTTACAGTAAAATTTCATAATGTTTGATCCATATCAACATTTTGAATTCATATATATATATATATATATATATATATATATATATATATATATATATATATATATATATATATATATATATATATATATATATATATATATATATATATATATATATATATATATATATATATATATATATATATATATATATATATATATTTATCAAGTTTGGATTACAATTCCTGGAGAAATTTGACCAAATCACCAAAAGGGCAAAATGGTCAAAATTAGGGTTTTGACTAAAGAGGCTTAATTTTTTACTATTGACCAAATACATGACTTATTGATTTGAGACATGATATCAAGGATTCAAATGTATCATTTTGACCTAATGGTATGGTTCAAAACACTTCCAAAAATCAATTGTTTGATAGTTGAAATTTAGTCAACTGATGAAAAGTCAACTGATACACTGAAAAGTCAAACTTTGACTTTTTGATCAAAATCAAGTTTCAAAAATTATATTTCATCAAGACATGTCAAAATATGAAGTTTTTTCATCAAGAAATCAAAAAAGTCAAATTTCATTTTAAAAAAGTCAAAATTTCCAAGACTTAGAAATTTTTCTAAGTGTTGGAAAATTTACTTTTTTTATAACTTTGTGCCAAATTTTCACCATGATGCAAGATGATTCAAGGAAAAATTCCAACATAAAAGTTGTAGATATCAATGAGATCTAAAATATTGTAGGATAGAAATTTTTCTAGAAATGATTGGATCTCAAGTTATTAATTCATAAAGACATGTCTATGAAACTAAAACACTTAGTAAAATTTTGAGCATTTTAAGTCAGGATTTTGACCTAACTTCTTGGCCAAGTTTCACATAGTTCCAATTGGAGTTTGCAAAAGTGATTGAAAGAGGAATTGTAGAGTATGTTACAAGCTTTCTAAAAAGTCCAAGAACTCATTGATATCATGTTTGAGCTAAGATAATCGAAGCCATGAAGTTAGGGTTTCATTCTTGTTTTGCAAGGCAAATTTGTGAAGAACACTTGATCCAATCTTCAAGCATGCTGTACAAATCCCACTTTTCAGGCTTCAAACTTACATTTCACTCCATAATTAAATGTTTACACAACTGTTAGAGCTTTGATCCAAGCATTTGAGGCATTGTCCAAATGGTTATTCCATTAATGGCACAAAGGTAACACTTCCATTTTGAAAAAATAAGCTTTATTGCAAAAGTCAATGCATAGAGCTCCCAACTTGTTTCATTTGAACGCAAGCAAAGTAAAAAAACCAAAAGCAACATGGATAGAACCTTATACCAACTCAGACCATGCTTGTAAAACACATTCAAACTTGTTTTCCACTTTTCTTCAAAATCAAGTAACATAGCCATAACTCTATATCTCACAGATCTGTCAACTTCAAACCCTAAGACCTTTTGCTTATAACTATACAAGTTATTTACAATCAAATACATGAATTCTCAAGCCCTGAAACACCCTAAAAACAGAGAATCACCAAGAACACCTCAAAACTTGTCATTTCTGAGTTTTGAACCCAATCTTCAAATCCACTCGTGTGTTTCTTGGCCTTTTGGTTCCTAAAGCTTCTAAACATCATACATAAACAATCCAAACACATGTTATCCAATTGTAACTCCATCTTCACCAACCTCCCATTTTCAAAAACAGGGCATTGTAACTTGACTTCTCCAGACCATTCTAGCCATCCTCAGCACAAACTAATCATTGCATTAGCTTCCTGGAGGTTCACTGAAGCTAACTCAATCATCACAATACCTTGAAAGGTAATCTAACTCATTTCACGATTTCCAGTTTTGAAGGTAATTTTCCGAACTTTCAACTCTTTATATAGGCATTGTTAGGCTTTCATTTTCAAAGACAAAATGTAGACATCATTGCCCTGAAGCTAACCATGTCCATAGTTATCATTTATATTGCAAGAGCTTAGAGAATTTTGAGATTGAAATTTCTGGAAAAATTAGGGTTCAGATTAGTGCCAACAAAATTCTCATTCATCTTTGATTTATAGTTTTAGTGATTTATATTTCTAGAATCGTGATAGAATTTGCTATAACTTTCATGTTTTCATTTTCCATTTTTGTTGAGAAATGAGTAAGCTACTGGCGGTCTGGCTGGCGCAAGGTTGAAGATGAAGTTTAGGCCATGGAAGCATTTTGTAATATAATTTAATGGTTTCAGTTTATACACCATATGTATAACCATCCCAGTGGTAAGGCAGCACACGTTTATTGTTAAGGGCGTGTGTTCGAGCTCCAGCGCTGCCAATTTTCACAATTTTTCATTCATTTCCACTTTTTTGTTCCTAACAAGCACATTTGGGCCCCTGAAGTGTTGGGATTTTGTCATTTTTATTTTGCTAACCCCCTTTCACTATACAACAACGCAGGCCCAATGTTCCTTTTATTTTCTGATTTCAGAAATCCTTAATGGGCCAAACTCAAAAACTGTTTTACTCCCAAACACCTCAAATTCAAGTTTCACCCCCTGACTTATTTTATTTTATTTTATTTATTTTATTTATTATTATTAATATTATTACAATATTGTTTTTTTTAATAAAAATCTAAAAAATATTTTATTTATTTATTTATATTAAATATACTCATATTTATTTTCTTTAAGACTAAAAAGACTAAAAAACATTTTCTTATCAATTTTTTTTTTATTTCAATTAATTGAGACTTAGGTTTATTTATTTCTCTTTTAATTAAAACTAATTTAGAACGTTAGGTTTCCTTATTTAATTAATTTATCTTTTTAAAACTTTTCATCTAAAACACTAAAAAACATTTTCTTTTCTAATTTACTTAGCTTAATTTCTTATTAGCTATGTTAGTTAAACATGTTAAAATCTTTTCCCCAAAACTAAATAAATTCATGTCTTTTCCATTTATCTCTTGTATATTATATTCACTTATTCATTTCTTATACAATATATTCAATATGGTTGTAATAGATAACTATGGTTTAATTTCTTGTAAATTCCCCATTTGTAAATTTGTATCCCCCATCCCCAAATGATATAATAGCGTAGGATATTTACTTTTCGCAATTTATCGCTTTCATATAAATGCTAGTAAATTAGGGTTTGTATGGAAATATAAAACCAATATTTAGAAAACCCTAATCCAAGATAAACTCAAGCATGAAATACAATACACTTGCACATTTTGCACCTCTAGGGTTTACCCCACTTTGTTGCCTTGAGAAAAATGGTCATGATATGCATGTGAGACATCTTAGACAAAACAAATCAAAAATACAAGATCATAGTCCCTCGATGACGCTACGAATGTTGCCTTACAAATGATCTTAGTCCCTTAAGAGAATTGCTAAGATATCTCACAACATTGCTATTCATGACTATACAACGACCCACGCCCGTCCCTTCACATCCAAAGGTAGGGTTACTTACCAATCAATGGTGAGATAACAATATCAAAGGAATAGAGAAATGAATAAAAGAATTTTGAGTAGGTAGAACGTTCTTAGTTGCTTGCTCATAATCCATCTTCAAAAACATCTTTTCAAATACACCAAACACTTTCAAAAACATGAAATACTTTTAAAAAGTCCAACACTTTGTGTGCATTCTTATAGAGACGAGAATCATTACAAAGTTTTCCTAAACGAAGGTGTTTTTAAAAAATACATTCAAAACACACCACAAACACATTTCAAACAAAGCAATTTAAAAAGTGATCTAGCAAGCAACTAAGAGCCCGTAGATAACTACGGATGAAAAGGGTGCTAACACCTTCCCTTTTCATAACCTACCCCCCGAACTCAAGAAAAATATCTCAAAGGTATTTCTTGTTCTTTTCAACCTTTCCTTATTGTATAAAAGAAAATTCGGCGGCGACTCTTGCTATCCGCAACAATTGCGATCAAATGCAAAACAACCAAGTCAATTCTCCCACGGTATTACAGAATTGGCGACTTTGCTGGGGAATATTTTAAAGTGGGGTTACCTTAGAGCTAGATCATATTTAATTTCTTTCATTGTTTGACTTGCTTGCTTTACATTTATTGGGTCCTTGTTTGGGTTTGTATTGATCCTCTACTTGGATTAAGGAACACCATTGGGTAAGTAGCAATAGATTGTGGAAACCGTGCGGGGTACACCGACATGGTTGAAGCGATGGATATGTTAGTGTGACATATTTGTTGGTACCGGTAGCCCTTGAGTTTAGTCAAGGAGAATACAGGGTTGTTGTGTGGTGTCATAAAGCACTAACTGACCTTAGATCCTTTAAATTGAACAACTTGGCCATTAGGAAGTAGTGAGAAAGCCGACTTTGGTGCAGCCCGAAGTTGGTTGATACTCGATACCACGCTCATTGAGAACAAAATTTTAGGATATTTCGGTCACCAATAAAGAGTCTTGCGCTGAAACAATTCCTGATGAAGAAATATCAGTGATATTGAGATTCCCTAGAACCCGGTTACTTTCTAGGATATGTTGAGCCAATTAAACTTCAAGAGGATACTTAACTATGAACCTCATGCAAGCCTAAACATAAGGACTTGTTTGCTTTGTGTGTATATGTTTGTTTGTACATAACATCATGACATCATACCATGGCATTTTGCACTAACCATTTCAAGGATCTAGAGATTTATCTTTGTCTTGTTTTGTAGGACATGGCTCCCACTCGCAGGAATACTGTCCAAATCAACCTCGTTAAAACACCTCATAAACTCAAGGAATTGGCATCAAGGGTCCCTAATGATTCTCCATTCACCAAGAAATACGGTCGTCCCGTTGACTTGGTTACAACAAGCTTTGAAGAGGATATGGTGAAAGTGCTATTCTAATTCTTTGACCCTAAACACCATTGCTTTACCTTTCTTGATTACCAACTTGTGCCTACTATGGAAGAATTCTCTCAACTCTTGGGAATCCCTATTCTTGATCAACTACCCTTTAATGGTATTGAAAGAGGCCCAAGACTCGAGGAGATTGCTCGAGCTCTACATTTGTAACGATCTTACGTTGTGGATAATCGGGAAACGAGAAGTGGTGTGAAAGGGTTCCTAGCCAAGTTTTTGTTGGAGAAGGCTTAAGATTCTTGGGATGCTCTGGATCTACAAGCCTTTGAGAAAGTGTTGGCTTTTCTCATCTATGGGATAGTTCTATTTCCTAATCCTTACCAACTTATAGATGTGAACGCAATCAAAAATTTTCTATCTCGCAATCCGGTGCCTACTTTACTTGGGGATATCTTGCATTCTCTTCACTCTCGCACCATGAAGAAAAGAGGACTTCTTACGTGTTGCACTCCTTTGCTGGCTAGGTAGTTTATTTCGCCCCTACCCCGGTCTGTTGTGAAGAACGATCGGGGCTTAAGATGGTATAGTAGGTTGATGTCACTCACACATTCTAATATTTATTGGTGTTCTCGATCTATGGAGGATATTACTATTGTTGACCATTATGGTGAACTCCATAATGTCCCTCTAATTTGCATTAGTGGAGGCATTACCTACAATCCTTGTTTGGCTTTGCGACAGTTTGGGTATGCTAGGAGGGATGGCCCTCATGATGCACTTGTCCAAGGAATTGCATTCGACTACGAGAACGATGTCCAAGGTTATCGTCAGAGATTCATACGAGCTTGGGGAATGGTTAACAAGGTTGATAGCAAGACATTGGGGCATAAAAACTCCATTCCTTTGGAGCCTTATCTCCAGTGGGTGCGAACTCGCGCCAAAAACCTCGTGATGCCTTATGAAGCCATCCTACCTATCATCATGGAGCCTGTTGCCGAAGGAGATGTTTCGTATACTGACCTTTATCCTAACATGCATACTTCTCTTGAATATTTGCAAAGAGCTTGGATTCAGCTAAAAGAAGAGCGAGACACCTCTGAAACCCAGTTCTAAGAAAGTGAAAAGAAGGTTTTAGAGCTTACGAGACAACTTCATGAAGAGCGAAGTTTGAACGCCTACATTTCGCCGAAGAGGATGCACTCAACCTTTTTGTCTTAGGAGTTTATTTTGTATTTATTTCCTCCATTGTAAGCCCAAGAGGCATGTATGTAATTAATTTGAACTTCTTAATGCAATTGATGCTTGTTCCTTTTGTTTAAACAAATTTAAATCTTCTAAATCCTTGAAATCATTTGCATACGCATTTTCATGCATCCTAACATAAACAGGTTTTCCACAACATGTTTCCTTGTCTCTCTACTGTTTATTTCAGTAAGATGGATATCGAACAAACAATGAAGGACTTGCAAGCGCAAAATTCCCAGTTCCAAGAGACCTTGTTGACCCTGGCTAAGGGGCAACAAGAGTTGATGACTATGCTAGTAGCCAAGAAGAAAACCAAAAAGAAGGCCTTCATCAACATGGGTAAGAGATTCAAAGGTCCGGTTCGTCAGGTACAAATAGTCAAAGAGTCGTATGAGGAGGACGAAAATCAAGACGAAGAGGCAAGGAGCACCCGTGCTGGGGGTGCTAATAATCAAGCTTCTGCAGATGAAGATTACTTTGATGAGCAATGTCCTCTGGTTGAGGATAAATACAAGCAGTTGGAGGATAGACTAAAGGCTGTTGAAATTCAAGTTGTTCCTGGTTTGGATTTTGGAGAGTTGGGCTTAGTACCTGTGGTCGTCATTCCGCATAAGTTCAAAATATCGGTCTTCACCAAGTATGACGAGGTTTCCTGCCCGAAACTTCATCTAAGGTCTTACGTGCACAAGATACAGCCGTACACTACCGACAAAAAGCTATGGGTCCATTTCTTCCAAGAGAGTCTGGCTGGGACTCAACTAGAATGGTTCTATCAATTGGAGGGTTCTCGCATCCACACATGGGAAGATCTAGCCACTGCTTTTTATCATCAGTATCAATACAATGCCAATCTGGCACCAACTAGAGTCCAACTTCAAGGTATGACAATGGATACTAATGAGGGGTTTAAGGAGTACGCACAAAAATGGAGCAATCTTGCTGGTAGGGTCCAACCACCGCTAACTGAAAAAGAACTAGTTGACATGTTCATGGGTACATTAACTGGCCCATTTTTTAACCTATTGATTGGCAGTTCTTCGTCTGGTTTCACCGAATTAATCCTAACTGGTGAAAGGGTAGTAAGTGGCATTAAGAGCGGAAAAATTCCCATGACACCTGCTTTCGCATCCAGCGTTGTAAAGAAGCCTTTCACTAGAAATAAGGAAACAAATACTGTGTATGGGGAAAAGGTCCATACTAAGAAGGATCATCGACCTTCTGTTAATGATGTGTTAATCTCCAACCCTTCATCTGCTCAAAGGCAATCATCCAATAATCTACGATCCGAAGTTCCTTGAAGACAATTCACGAGGATAAACATGTCACTGTCCCAAGCCTTACAACATCTATTGAAGGCCAACTTAGTGACATTACGCGATCCACCATCCAATCCAAACATTTCATCACCTAAGTATAATCCAAATGCCAAGTGCGCGTATCATTCCAACAGCCCTAGGCATGAAACTGATCAATGCTGGGCTCTGAAGAATAATATTTAAGATCTGATAGACAACAAAACAATTGAATTTGATCCACCTGCTACTCCAAATGTGATAACCGCACCAATGCCGAACCATGGCAAAGGTGTTAATGCAATTGATGATACTACTTTTATTTCCTCCATTAAGGATTTAAAAACTCTATTAACTAATGTGAAGGATAATTTGCTGAGAGTCGGGGTGTTCCCTGGTTGTTCTAAAGATTATGTCTGTTGTCATCAACGAGTAAATGGGTGCAAGCGGCTGAAGGAAGGTGTGCAACGCCTGATAAATAGTCACGAGATTCAGTTTGAGAAGATTCTTACCATACAAAAATTAACCAACAAAACTGAAGACCTGTCCATAATAACCATCTCCAATAAGACTCTTAGGATCCCCTCAAAGGGTCCTATTAGGATTTCAAATGAACCAACCATTTCTCTTTTAATAATCACAGCCGCTGGGCCTATTCCATACTCTTATGATAAAGCAGTCCCATGGAACTATGGTGCCGAGGTTTATTATCATGGGATAAAACAAGATTCTTGGATCAACAAAGACGAAGCTGATGTCACTAATATTGCAGGCTCCAGCAAAGTAATAAGAACAGGGAGAATATTTTCCCCTGATATTTTACCACCCACTACTATAATAACTCCCGTCCGCATAACCAATGACAAGTATAGTATCAACACTAGAGGCAAAGAGAAAGAAGGTGATCCTGCTGGGATAGAGGCACCTACCAAAGATACTGACGCTGAAGAACCCTCCGCTCTAGAGATGGAGGAAGTCCTGAAAATCATAAAGAAGAGTGACTTTAAAATAGTTGAGCAGCTGGGGAAAACCCCCTAAAAAATTTCCATGCTGTCATTGTTACTATGTTCGGACGTTCATGCCTAGGCTCTAATCAAGTTCTTGAAGAAATCCCATGTGCCCCAAGAAACCACCGCTGACCAGTTCGAGAATTATGTGGTAAGTTTAACGACTGACAATGGACTAGGTTTCTCCGACGCTGATTTAACTCCTGTGGGAAAGAACCATAACAAAGCCTTACATGTCTCTATTGAGTGCAATAGAACTACCCTGGCCCATGTCTTAGTTTATACTAGCTCATCTTTAAATGTGTTACCTAAAGGAGCTTTGGACCGGCTAGATTGTGAAGGACTGGTATTGAAGCCAAGCGATATTGTTGTAAGGGCTTTTGATGGGTCTAAGAGAATAGTTCATGGAGAGGTGGATCTCCCAATTAAAGTTGGCTCGCAAATTTTCAATTTCACTTTTTATATAATAGACCTACGTCCCGCCCACTCTTGTTTTCCTGGACGCCCTTGGATCCATGGGGCATGGACAGTAACATCCACCCTTCATCAGAAATTGAAATACCCAGTCAAGGGGAAGATCGTTACTGTTAGCGGCGAAGGAGAATTTATGGTGAGCCATCTTAATTCCTTCATGTATGTGGAAATGGATGGTGAATTCATAGATACTCTGTGCCAGGCCTTCGAAAGTGTTCCTCCGATGGTTTCCGCCACCAAAATCTCCTCCAACGTGTCAAAAGATGATGAAGTTATACCAAGAATGGTTTCACTTAAGGATGCCCGTGCCGTGGTCGAAGATGGAAACTGTACTATCTGGGGACAACTTCCTGAAATTCCATTTAAAGCAGACAAAATTGGGTTAGGTTTCACCATCAAGGCTCAGAAAGAAGTCAGGCGTGCTCACGTGGGAAAGCCACCTCTTCGCATCGAAAATCATGAAATAAATGTTGTGGAAGACTCTGATGATGAAAATACTTTTGAAGATTGGATCTACCCTACCGTCGAAGGAAAGCTCAACAACTGGCATGTAAGGGATTTCACTCCCATTTCCTTCATTGAGGAGTAATTACTGTTTACTATTGTGATACGGTGGGAAGAACTGACTGTTTTTTGGAATGCTGGTTTGCGTTTTGCGTTTGTTTTTGCAAAATGTTGCGGTAAGCAAGAGTCGCCACCGACTTTTATTTTATCCAACAAGGAAAGGAAAAAAGCACAAAAAATTCCTTTTTCGAGATATTTCTCGGGTTCAGGGGGTAGATTATAGAAAGGGAAGGTATTAGCATCCTTTCTATCCGTAGTTATCTAAGGGCTCTTAGGTACTTGCTCAATTGTTTTCAAAATTGTTTTCTTTGTGCTTGTGGGTTTGAAAAAGTTTTTTGTTTGAAAACTTCGATTTAACTCTTACTTCTATCCTCAAGAGTGTAATGAAGTGTTTTTGAAAACTTTGTTTGTAAAAGTGTAAGTGTGAAAGAGTTTTTATTTTGTTTTGAATGAGCAAGTATCTAAGAACTATCTACCTACTCGAAAAAGGAATCGTTCTATGCTACTTTCCTTTAGACAATGCTATCCCACTATTAGTGAGTGGGTAGCACCGTCGTTGGAGTTTAAGGGTCAATTCGAATGAGGGACATACGGTCACTAAAGCAATGTTAGGACGCCTTAGCGGTAACCCTACTGTCTTAGATCATTTGTTTGAGGTAACAATATCCGAGGCAACCATTTCGAGGCGACTTTGATCTTTTAGACAAGAGGACGACCTCTAAAACGACCTATACTCAATGACCATGTACAAAGGTAACCAAGTGGGGTGTACCCTAAGAGTGTGCATGTGCGAGTGTGTCATTTTCAGTCATTTTTATCTTTGCACATGTTAAGGGTGATCTAATTTGATTTTAAGATTAAACATTCAATCTTGTCATGCAAACCCTATTATCAAACATCTAGCAGTTATAATTTGCAGAATTAAAAGTGCGGAAATTAAATTACAAGGCGTCGGGTATTTACATCGCCAAAAGCAACCCTTTGAAAATAAAATAAAATAAAGCGGTAAAAAATTAAGTGTCCTATTTAACTATTACAATCCATAAGCAGATACATAATTGGATAAAAATAAATAAAGCGCGCGGGAGATTGAATTGAATGCGAATTAGGATTTTGACCCTTTTGATTAAAGAAAATACTTTTTTTTTGTTTTTATTTTAAGAAAAGAAGTTAAATACTAAATTAAATAACTAAATTAATTATTAAATAAATAAATGGAAAAAATAATTAATGGCATATTTTTGGGTTTTTGTTAATTTAAGAAAGAAAATAAAATAATTAGATTAGTAGTTAAAACCTAATTAAGTCTAATTAATTTTAAATATTTACAAAAATAAATTAAAGTTTCCTAGAATTAAAAAAAAACCTAAATTAATTAGTTAGTATTTATTAAAAAAAGAATTCTAAAATTTATTGGATAAAAATATTTTTTGATGATTTTTTGATAAAAAGGAAAAATTATGATTGGTTAATAATTAATTGAAATAAGGTAATTAAATTAAATAAACAAAATAATAAAAAAAAGTAGAAGAATTGGGCCTGATTAGGAGGTGTTGGAAGCAATTTCTTGGCCCATTAGCAGCTGGTCCGTTTGACCCTTTGGGATCCAGTGTGGACGCATTGACTTGGCTTTTGGTGGACCTCCAACATGGACCACCAGATCTGGCCTTTGGCCATCTGGCGCTTGGATAGTGAGGGAGTATGGTGTGAATCTGGCTTGACCATGCATGTGATTATCTGCAAAGAATTAGAAAAATGCAAATTGCTGGAGGCAGGGATCGAACCCCTGACCTCCCGCCTTGGAACGCTTTAAGGCTTACATGGCAACCGCTGGGGCGGCTTGTTGTTTGTTAATAATAATATAAACAATATATTATATAAAAAAACAACTCAATGGCCAGAAAAACAAAAAAAAAGGCGCGCTTCGTTTGAATCAACCAATGGATAGGTGACAGCTCTTCGTCCTCTTCCTCTAAAACCTGTAAAATTACCTGCGGATTTTTATCCGCAACTAAAAATGCAGCATCATTCCAAAATCCTCCTCAGGATTTGAAAATGATTTCTAAGGCCAGGGTTGAGTTCGTCTCAACCCCCTGGATGCAACCTGTCCATCATGTATCTCAATTTTACCTGAAACGAAAACTCCCAAAAACGCGAACCAAACCCTAACAATGGTGGTTTTCCATACAAGCCAGATAAATGCAATTTATTATTATGAAAAGCTTGCAAATGATGTGAGGGTTAAGAATATGCAGTTATTTCATGAAAACAATGTCTAATCTCTAAGATATGAAATCAAGAACAGGGGTGACTTGCGTGAGACTTACAGTGCGTATGGGGGCCTGAGAATGCATGGTTTGGATTGGGATAGCTTGTGTGCGTTTCCAGGAAGTGATTGGGATACGTCTCAACTCTTGAAAATGCCTCCAACCTTGATTCCGATCTCAAGCTTTTTTGTGTGATTTTTGCAAAGTTGTTCTGCCTCTGCCAGCGCTCTCTAACCCTTATTTTTGTGCCTCTTGCTTCCTTATGTATTGTGCATTGGATTAGGGTAAAAAACTTGGTCCAAATCTCTCCATATTGATGATTGCATATTTGATTTGATCTTCCATTAAAACCTTTCCAAATTTAATTCAAATCATATATTCTTGTGCATGAAGACCTTGATACGAATTCAATTGTCATGATAGCTGTATTTGGAGCCTGCAAATGCCAAAAAATCACGTGTTATCAATGCCTTAGATTTTATGTGATTTTATTTGATTTAAAATAAATTAATTCAAATAAAAATCAAATTAAATAGTAAAAATGAGATATGGACACATGGCCAAGGCTAGAGCACGTGGGAAGCTATGCAAACTCAAAACAAGTGAAAAAGAATGGGCCCATTTGGCAGAATTTGAAGTTTTGGGGATAGTTGACTTTTGGCAATTTTGCAAAAAAGTCCAACTTCAACAATTCATAACTTCTTCAATTTTCAACTTTTGGAGATGTTCTTGGACTTTATAGAAAGCATGAGATGTCCTCTAATCAACCCTTTTGGTCTCATCTCATTTTGATATTCCATTCTCAAGTTATAAGCTTTGACAAAAAAGGTGTTTTTGTTGACTTTCAAAAATGACCTATAATGTCCAAATTCAAAACTTCTAGTGAGTGCATTTTTTGATCTTGGGGTATGAAGATGGATTGTAGGGAATTGCATCCTGTTCAAAATGATTTTTGGATGGGTCATTTATCATAAAGTATGAGAATGTTATGCTTATTCAAAGTTAAGTTGACTTTTCCTACAAAACCCTAATTTAGCAACTTTTGAATCTTGATGAATCTTGAGCGATCCTTGATGAATCATGATCAACCCTTGATAAAATGATGAAATATCCTTAAAAATGAGAATGTTGACAAAAAATCTTGAATTTTGACTGTATGTAGGTCACAGTTGACTTTTGCCCTAGCACAGTAGATTTTTGGACCTTTGAGCAATTGACTGAGCAAACTTCCTCTGCAAGGCTTGAAACTTGACATGGATGATCTTGAGAACATATTAGGACATTGGGGAGAACTTGAGGTCATTTGGACTCAAGGATCTTGATGCAACACAAAACCCTAATTTGGGGTAGACTGCCTTAGAAGAGAGCTTGTCTGACCAACTCTTGGACTACCTTGAGCAACTTGGAGATTTTTCTTGCAATGTTTTGAGAAATATGGGAGGGAAAATTTTGGGGTACAACAGCTGCCCCTGTTCAATCTTCTTAAACCTGAGGATGTAGATTGGCTTTCATTCCTTTCGTGATCCGAAGGTGGAAGATGATTGAACATTAGAGTGCCCAGAAATTTGCACTCGCATGAAGTAGTAATTGTCTTGTGATGTCGAGAATGGGCTTACAGATGCCATTTGGAGATTGCTGACGAGGGGAGATGGGCTTAAAGATGCCATCTGAAGGAGTTTCGATCGCATAAGAGATTCCTTAGCGAGAGCTTATATACCTGTTGTTGTAGAAGATTCTGTTGGGAAAGTCTGATCTTTGTTAAGATTTAGGAACTTGCCTGTACTTCAACTGAGAGAACATCTCTGCTGAGTTTTAAGAACTTGCCTGTAATTCAACTGGGGGGGAAACATCTTCATCGAGATTTAAGAACTTGCCCGTAATTCAACTGAGAAAACTCTGCTGAGATTTAGGACCTTGTCTGTAATTCAACTGAGGATAATTCTGTTGAGATTTAAGAACTTGTCGGTAATTCGACTTTGGGAAACATCTTCATCGAGATTTAAGAACTTGCCCATAATTCAATTGAGAAAATCTGTTGAGATTTAGGAACTCGTCTGTAATTCGACGGAGGAACTTTGTCGAGATTTAGGACCTTGTCTGTAATTCAACTGAGGATAATTCTGTTGAGATTTAAGAACTTGTCAGTAATTCGACTTGGAGGGAAACATCTTCATTGAGATTTAAGAACTCACCCGTAATTCAACTGAGAAAACTTAGCTGAGATTTAGGAACTCGTCTATAATTCGACGGAGGAACTTTGTCGAGATTTAGGACCTTGTCTGTAATTCAACTGAGAAAAACTCTGTTGAGATTTAAGAACTTGTCAGTAATTCGACTGAGGAACTTTGTCGAGATTTAGGACCTTGTCTGTAATTCAACTGAGAAAAACTCTGTTGAGATTTAAGAACTTGTCAGTAATTCGACTGAGGGAAACATCTTCATCGAGATTTAAGAACTTGCCCGTAATTCAACTGAGGAAACTCTGCTGAGATTTAGGAACTCGCTTGTAATTCGACGGAGGAACATTATCGAGATTTAGGACCTTGTCTGTAATTCAACTGAGGATAATTCTGTTGAGATTTAAGAACTTGTCAGTAATTCGACTTGGAGATAAAAACTTCATAGCTTTGAATTTTATGAGAATTTAACCGCATCCTTCCTGAAAGGTAAAGGTTAGCTGTATGTAATGCATGATATGTATCAGAAAATGATGTTCTCAAAATAAATGAGATTGTGTTGTATGATGCGTATATGCATGTGTCATGATGTATGGAAATGTAATGTTTTTAGCTGGGGAAAATAAATCCCGGATAGCTGTTGGAGAAAAGAGTTGAATTTTTCATTTCCGTTGGGGATGGCGAACGAAGATGATTGTGAGAATAAACCTACAAGAGAGGATAACTTCGTTGGGGAATAAACTGATGAGGAGATTACTCTGTGGGGAAGAGATGTTCTGCTGAGGATTCCACCGATAAATTCAGCTGGGGATGCATTATCGTTGCTGGCGATACTGAATCCTGTTGGGGATTGAATTTTTGTTTGTGAAAGGAAAGAACTCTGCTGGGGATGATCTTTCAGTTGCGACTTCACTGTGGATAACCTTTTAGGCTCTTTTGGGGACAATCTTCCAAAGTCTACTGGGGATGATTCTCCACACTTCACTGGGGAAGCTTTTTCAGACTGCGCTGGGAAAAATTTCAGACTCCACTGGGGATATTTTGTATTCTTCTGAGGAATATTCTTATACTCCACTGGGGAATATTAAGACCTTTTGGTGCTGATGGTAGATAAACTATGCTTGGGGAGAATATTACTGATTCATTCACAGTCGCAAGTCTCAGCTGGGGAGAACTAATCATTACTGTCTTTTATTACTCTGCGGGGAGTGAATGCACCTTAGCCATATTCTTCAGCTAAATCTACCTTTGTACCTGGTGGATAGAGCAACTGTACAACTTGGACAAATTTTATTGCCCCTGTTCCTGATATTATAAGTAATCATCTTTTGTGTCGCATGTAAATATTTATGAGCAGTAATTAATGTCAAATGCATATATAAAAAATGAACATTGGACGTTCTTTGCAAAACAAAACAGAAAAAGGAAAAACAGTTTGAAATTTCTCTGAAAATGAATTGTATTGATTTTGAAGTTTGGCATGTAAATAGGCGTTTTTGTACAAGAGGCCGACGTCCTAGTAAGGGAACGCCGCCGAACAAATAGATTTTACATAATTTGTGAAAAACTAAACAAAACAGCTATGTGAATAATCCCACTGGGTTCCAACTCTGCTATTGCCTTTATGTCCTTGAGCATCTCATCACTTTGCTACTTGGTTGAAGGTAGATCAGATTGATTAGTGCTGTCCGATCTTGATAGTCGATACCGAAGTCTGGTTGCAAGGTGATCCAATGAGACATAGTGTTACGCTTTAATCCCTAATTTTTGCCTGGACCGCCCTTTCGGGTTTTCAGTCCACCGGGATACCCTTTTTTGCCCAAGCCGCCCTTTCAGGTTTTCGACTTTCCGGGTGTACATATTTTTATTTTCATCCCTTATTTTTGCCCGAACCCTTTTGGTTCGCCCGGAAGCCCTTATTTTTGCCTAGGCCAGTCGACCTAGCGGGTCTTTGATTATGCGTAATATCTTTTCACTATGTCTGCATTGACGGGATGAGGAAGGTCGTCACCATCCATGGTGGTTAGAATCATAGCTCCTCCTGAGAAAATGTTCTTAACCATAAATGACCCTTCGTAAGTAGGGGTCCATTTGCCCATGGGATCACCTTGAGGTAAGATAATTCACTTGATTACCAGATCCCCAACTTGATACTCTTGTCATCTAACTTTCTTGTTAAATGCCTTGATCATCCTCTTTTGATACGTCTGACCATGACAAATAGCAGTAAGTCTCTTTTCGTCGATTAAGTTCAGCTGATCAAGTCGGTCTGAATCTAGTCATATTCGCTCAAACCCGCGTCCTTCATAATCCGAAGGGAAGGTATCTGAACTTCAATGGGCAAGATTGCCTCCATACCATAAACCATGGAATAGGGGGTTTCCCCTGTTGACGTCCGCGCTGAGGTACGATACCCATGAAGAGCAAAAGGTAACATCTCATGCCAATCTTTGTACGTCACCGTCATCTTCTGCACAATCTTCTTAATGTTCTTATTAGCCGCTTCTACAACCCCATTCATCTTCGGTCGGTAAGGAGAAGAGTTGTGATGCTGTATCTTGAACTGCTTGCAGAGCTCAGTGATCATCTTATTGTTGAGATTTGTACCATTGTCCGTAATGATCTTCTCTGGTACACCATATCGACATATCAGATTGTGCCAAATAAACCGTGCTACGACGTTCTTGGTTACTGTGGCAAAGGAAGCTGCTTCAACCCACTTCGTAAAGTAATCAATCGATACTAGGATGAAACGATGCCCGTTAGATGCAGTAGGTCTAATCTCACCAATCATATCGATGCCCCACATTGCAAAAGGCCACGGAGCCGTCAAGATGTTCAGAGGAACGGGAGGTATGTGCACCTTATCAGCATAGACTTGGCACTTGTGACATGTCCGAGAATGCTGATAACAGTCGGCTTCCATCGTGGACCAATAGTATCCTGCCCGTAGGATTTTCTTTGCCATGGTATATCCACTGGAATGAGTTCCGAAAGTACCTTCATGTAACTCTACCATGATTCTTTCTGCTTCGTTCTTATCCATATGTTGTACCCCAAAATTTGCCCTCCCATTTCTCATTGATTTCTCATCACAAAGCCCTTGAAGATCAAGATCCAGTTAGGGTTTCATCTGCTCAAGACTTCTCCTTGCACTGTTGACCCAAATTAGGGGTTGTGTTTGCACAAAGAGATTTTGACCTAAAATGCCTAAGATAACTTTCATGCTTCATATTGGACTCCCAAGTTTATCCACATCAAGTTTCAAGTCTTGATTTCAAGTTTTGCCCAGTCAATTAGACAGTTGACCTAGAAATCAACTATATTGGGGAAAAAGTCAACTGTGGCCAATTGACAGTCAAATCTCATGAAAATTGACCCACATCAACATCATGAACTCATATGAACCATTTGATCAAGTTTGGATCACAATTCCACAAGGAATTTGATCAGATCACCAAAAGGGCAAAATGGTCATTTTTAAGGTTTTGACTGCACAAAGGCAATTTTTGATTGTTTGACCCAACCACTGGAAAACCAAGCTCACATATGGACCCAAGGACCCCATGGAATTATCTTGGCATGCTCAACAAGTTCAAAAGATTCCAAGTACACCAGATTGACAGTTGAATTTCCCAGTCAATTGATCAATTTTGACTGTATACTGAAAAGTCAAACTTTGACTTTTTGGTCAAAATCAAGAGTCAAGATTCATTTTTCATCAAAACATGCCAAATCATGAAACTTGTTCACCAAGAAACCAAAGAATGCAAATTAGGGTTAGAAATGAGAATTTTTCATAACTTAGAATTTTTCTAAGTTATGAAAAACCCTAATTTTTCCCAACTTTGCCCCACTTTCTCACCAAGATTCATTTGGATTCAAACAAAAGTCAAAACATGAAAGTTGTAGATTGTTGCATAATCTACAACTTTGATTCACAAAGTTTTCCCAAATGAAGCTTGTATCTCAAGTTACAATTTTTGGAATAAGGGTACTAAACCATTCTTAACTTAGTGAAATTTTAACCTATTTTGGCAAGGTTTTCTACCTAACTTCAAGTCCATTTTCCATACACTTCCACTTGGAATTTCAATTTGAATTTCAAATATGGATTGTAGTACACATTCCAAGCTTTCCAAAATGTCCAATAACTCATCAAACAACCTCATAACTTGGGAGAATCGATTTTCACAATATGGAAAAAACTCACTTTTGAATTGATCATGTACATGTTCATAACTTAGGCCATTTTCAAGTCAGCATAGTTTGTGCTACATTACAGGTCCTTAAACCATCCAAAACTCAATAATTTAATGCATATTCATTGTGTTAAAGTGTTGTTCTTTGAGTTCAAGCATTACATACAAGTTTAATCCATTTATGGAAAAAGCAAAATGGCCATTTTTGCAAAAGCAAGCTTTATGTCCAATTGAAAATCCAACAAGTACAGATGAAATCTAATTGGCACAAGATTATGAGCAAAACACTTTGATCAAGACAAGGTTAGCAGCATGATTAGGGGCCCTCTACCTGCCTAGAACACAACTTGGCTTTTGTTGGCTTAAGTGTTAAGAAACATCCCATAACATAAGATTTTTTTGATCTCAGCATTAGGAACCTTAAGAAAATATTGTAGACACATTCCAAACATCCTAACCAAGCTGAAGCACGACCCTAAGACCATCAACACCTCCCCATTGCCAGAATCACTTTCAAACTGCAAAAACAGGGCAAGGCCTGCAGTTTGAACACCATCTCTCATTCCTTGCATGTTTTCTTGACCAAAGATCATCAAACACATTCCCTAGCATCAATGCAAGCTAACCAAAACCTAAAACACGACCTGTAATTCCTCTAACCAGTTCCACCATTTTCACTTTTCTGATTTGCAGGTGAAGAGCTCTAGCACGATTCAAAAGGTTTCAAGACAAAGTAAAGCTTGGAATAGCATCCCTGGACATCAAGGAAGCTATACCAATCATCACTTTGCACTGAAAGTTTCTCCATTGCCAGATAGAACTTCAACTGAACAGGTAAGTTCATGGATTCGTATCTCTCTTATTAGGCATTGTCAACTTTAGGTTTGTGAAGATAATATGTCACATTCATAGCCCTGAACATGCCCATGTAGTTAGATTTCATTTATGTTATGTGTGCTGCAAGAATTTTGAGTCTGAACATGGCAGAAAACTTAGGTCAGGATTTGAGAATGTCAAAATTCTCTCTCATTTCTGAGAGTTAGGATGAGTTTTTTATATATTTGGAATCGTGATTCAATGCTAAACATTTCTTATGTTGGAAGTTTATGCAAAAAATCAAAGAATCCAGGTGTTTGAATGTGAAACACAGGCGCGCGTTTTGACATGTTTTTTGTCTGAAGGTTGAAGAAGAAGGTTCATGGGCTGGGCCTTCTGTGCAATTTCTTTTCACACCACATTATTTCTTCTGCACCCCCTGAGCCCATTTTCTTTATTTCATTGATTTTTTGACTTTTCTTTTTTCATTCTAACTTATTTATTTTTGTTAATAATATTAAAAACCTAAAAAATATTTTTTGCACTATTTTTATATTTTTAGGCATTTATTTGATTATGTTGATATTTGTATGTAAATAAATATATATTATATTATTTAGAATAAATAGGAAAAATAATATAAACACTTTGTATTTTTCCATTTTTATTTTATTTTTATCTTCTTAAAATACTTCATATGAAATATACTTTTTTTATAAAAATTAAATGTTTTTTTATTTTGTGCATATTTAATATATATTTGTAAATAATAGAAATAAATACATATACATTAGTACACTTAAAATAAAAATACCAAAAATATACATATTTTTATATTTAACACTAAAAAATGTATTTTTATAAATATACTTCATTTTCATTTTATTTTTGTATATAAATAATAAATATTATATATATTGAATAAATACTACATTTTATTTAATAAACTAGGGTTTTGCCCTAAATATGAAAATACTCCAAAAATAATACCTTTTTATTTTGTTTATTTGAATACATAAATAATACCTTTTCTTTTCATATACATAAAAACCTTTTTGCATTTTTGCATCTTTATTATTTTCCATTTAATTTATGCAATCAATTATTTGTAAATATTCCAAAAATGATGTAATAGCTAGGTTTAATTTCTTTGTCTAAATATCCCCCCATTTGAACATTTGTACCCCCCTTCCCATATTGTGTTGTAATAGTGTAGGAATTTTACTTTTCGCACTTTAAACGCTTCCTAAATATACCATGCTAGAATTAGGGTTGTATGCAAATAAAATGAACAAAATAGCTTGACCTAATTTCAAGATAAATGAGCATGAAATATGGACAACACATATAACACTTGCACCCCTAGGGTATTCCACTTTGTTGCCTTCAAATAATTGGGCCATATTGCATGTTAGGTTTCTTTGGGTAAAAACAAACAATCAAATGATCATAAGTCCCTCGATGACGCTTTCGAAAAGTTGCCTAAAATGATCAAGTCCCTTTCAAAGAGAAATTGCCCAAAAACACTTAGCACTATTGCAATTATGGTCTAAAACGATGACCCGCGCCCGTCCCTTTCACCTCCTAATACAAGATTGTCCACCAAATGCAATGGTGGAACAAAATTGTCAAAAGGTTTAAAACACAACAAAAATCTTTGAGAACTTTAGGGTAGATAACTCTTAGGTACTTGTCAATTTGTAAAAGAAAAACACTTGCCTATTTTCAAACCACACTTCACAAACACTTTCAAAACAAACTTTCAAAAAACCTTGAAACATCTTTTCAAAAGACAAAACACCTTTTGTAAAACATTCGAGTAAAGAATTGTTACAAGGGTAGCCTATACAAGGCATCTTTTCAAAACATTTTCAAAACCACACACCGAGCACCATTTCAAACAATTGAAAACCAAGGCAAGTTGATCTAAGCAAAATACCTAAGAGCCCATGGATAACCATGGATAGAAAGGGTGCTAATACCTTCCCTTTCTATAATCTACTCCCCGAACCCTAGAAAAATCTCAAAGGTTTTTGCTGTGCTTTTTAAACCTTTCCTTAGGATAAAATAAAAAGTCGGTGGCGACTCTTGCTCAACCGAAACATTTGCGAAAACAAACGCAAAACCATAGTCAGTTCTCCCACCGTATCACAGAACTGGCGACTCTGCTGGGGAAAATTTTAAAAAGTGGAGTAACCTTAGGGCCTAGATCACCCTCTTGCATGACTAATTGTTTGATTTGTTTGCTTTATATCTTGGCTCTATTGTTTGGGTTTGCAATCCTACACCCGGATTTTGGGGAAACATTCATAGATAGCAATACGTTGTGGAAACTGTGCGGGGTATACCGACACGGTCGAAGCAATATCTATATTAGTGCGACATATTTGTGAGTACCGGTAACCCTTGAGTTCAATCAAGGAGAGTACGGGGCCGCTGAGTGATGTCACTAAGCACTAATGACCTAGAAACTTACTTGACCATCTTGGCCTTTTTAGGGGTAGTGAGATGACCGGCTTTGGTGCAGTACGAAGTTGGTAGATACTCGATACTACACTCATTGAGGGTTGTTTTCTTGGAATATTTTGGTCGCTAGTTAAGTGGCTAAACGAAAACAATGAACAATGAAAACGATCCAATGATATTGAGCTCCTTAGAACCCGGTTACTATTTATAGGACAGGTTTTTAAGCCAACTACACTCAAGAGGGTACTTACCTATGAAACCCCATGCAAGCCTGAAACTAGGGCTTGGTGTGATTTGCTTGTACATATGTTTGTGCATACATCATAAACATCATAAAACATCATATGCATTCACTAACCATTTCAAGGGTTTGGATCTTCATCTTTGTTCCTGTTTTGTAGGTCATGGAAATTCCTCGCAGAAATACCATTCAAGTCAACCTTGTAAGAATCTCTCCTCAACTCAAGGAGCTCACCTCAAGAATTCCGGAAAACTCATCCTTCAGTGAAAGACATGGTAGACTGCTCAGCCTAGTCAACACCAACATTGAAGAAGACATGATGAAAGTGCTATTCCAGTTCTTTGACCCTCTTCACCACTGTTTCACTTTCCCTGATTATCAGTTGGTACCCACCTTGGAGGAGTTTTCTCAACTCCTAAGAATTCCTATCCTTAATCAACTACCATTCAACGGTACGGAAAAGGAACCAAAGCCGGAAGATGTTGCTCGAGCATTACATCTACAACCATCCGACATCAAGGGGCATTGGGAAACCAGAAGCGGCGTCAAAGGATTCTTAGCAAAATTCTTGTTTGAAAAGGCACAAGAATGTTGGAACTCATTGGACCTACAAGCCTTTGAAGAAATTGTGGCACTCCTTATCTATGGGTTGGTCTTGTTCCCAAATCCTGACCAACTGGTAGATGTCAACGTCGTCAAAATCTTCTGTCCAGAAATCCAATACCAACATTGCTTGGGGACATTCTTCACTCATTTTACACACGAACAATGAGAAAGAGGGGTGTTCTCATGTGCTGTACTCCTCTCCTTGCAAGTTGGTTTATTTCGCACCTTCCACAATCTGTCCTGAAGAATGACCAAGGCTCAAGGTGGTCCCAACGGTTGATGACTCTTACTCACTCTGATGTACATTGGTGTTCTCGGTCCAGAGAAAATGTCATCATCGTCGATCGTTGCGGAGAATTTCCTAATGTTCCTTTACTTGGAATTAGAGGAGGTATCACCTACAACCCTTGCCTAGCTTTGAGACAATTTGGATATGCACGGAGGGATGGCCCTCATGACATGTTGATTCCTGACCTAGTTTTTGACTTCGACAACGATGTGCAAGGACTTCGCCAAAGATTCATCAGAGCTTGGGGAAGGCCCAACAAGGTTGATAGCAAGACTCTGGGACACAAGAACTCCATCCCTCTTGAGCCTTATCTCAAGTGGGTACGAGCCCGAGCCCAAAGTCTAATGATGCCTTATCCTCATGTACTCCCTGTGATTAAAGAGCCCGTCAGTGAAGGAGAGGTTCCCTACACCATTCTACATCCTGACATGCCTACATCGTGGGAGGAAATGCAGAAAAGTTGGATTCAGCTCAAGGAGGAACAAAATACTTTTGAAGCTAGCTTCTACGCCAGTGAGAAGAAGGTTCTAGAGCTTACCCGCCGACTCCATGAGCAAGAGGCCCTCAACACCTACATTGCGCCAAAGAGGATGCGCAATGTCTTTTTACCTTAAGAAGTTTTTGTAATATTTGGCCCATGGGGCATTTATGTACTAACAAATTTCTTCTTATTAATATGACGTGCGTTCTTCTTTGTCTAAAACAATTTTGAATGTCCTAAATCCTTGAATGCATTGCATACATAAGCATACCATTCATCATGTGCATAAGCAGGTCTCACTCCAGGTTTCCTTATCTGTCTGCTGTTTATTTCAGTAGGATGGATCTCGAGCAAACAATCAAAGACCTACAAGCTCAGAATGCACAGTTCCAGCAACTCCTGATGACCTTGGCTAAGGGTCAGGAGGATATCAAAAATCAATTGGGGAACAAAGACCCAGTGAAGAAGAAGAAAAAGAGACTCGGGGTGGCTACTTTGGGGAGAAGATTTGACGGAGAAGCTCGGAGAGTGCTTGAATTTCCTCTTATCTCTGATGAAGGAACCAACAAAGGAGGTGGAGCTGCAGTACCTTCCGAGTCTGATGCGGAAGAGGAAGAGGTCGAAGAGGATAAAGATTATTCTGATCAGCAATACCCTCCAGCTGATGATAAATACAAAGGGCTAGAAGACAGGTTGGCCGCCATGGAATTACAAAGAGTACCAGGTTTGGATTTTGAAGACTTGGGTTTGGTTGCCGGGATTGTGATTCCCCCAAAGTTCAAAGTGCCAGTGTTTGTGAGGTATGATGGGCTGTCCTGTCCAAAAATGCATCTCAGGTCCTACGTGAGAAAGATTCAACCCTATACGGCAGATAAAAACCTTTGGATTCATTTCTTTCAAGACAGCCTTTCTGGAGCTCAGTTGGAGTGGTTTTATCAGCTAGAGGGAACCAGCATCCGAAATTGGGAAGATTTGGCCACCGCTTTCTACAAACAATACCAGTATAATTCTGACCTTGCTCCTACTCGTACCCAACTTCAGGGTATGTCATTAGGAACAGGCGAAGGATTCAAAGAGTACGCACAAAAATGGAGAGATTTGGCTGGCAGGGTGCAACCTCCTTTAACCGACTGCGAACTTGTTGATATGTTTCTTGGGACCCTATCTGGGCCATTTTCAATCATCTGATTGGTAACTCTTCCGCGGGGTTTACCGATTTGATCTTAACAGGCGAAAGAATAGAAGCTGGCATCAAGTCAGGAAAGATTCAGAAGGGTGTTGCTGCAAGTGTTGAGAAGAAGCCTTTTAAGAAGGAAACAACTGTGGTATATTCTCAGAGAAGAACAGGGAAGACGGAGCGTCGGCCAACTGTGGGGGCCGTAATGATTCAAAATAATCCAAGTGAGCAGCCTCGCTATAACCAGTCCAGATCAAATCAGCAACGAGTGGAGCGGCCACAACGGCAGTTCACCCGTATTAATATGACTCCAGCGCAAGTGCTCCCCCATCTGTTAAAGTTGAATCTCGCCACCATCAAGGAGGCACCAAAGAATGTGAATACATCCTCTCCGCATTATCATCCTAATGCTAAATGCGCCTACCATTCTGACAGTGTCGGGCACGACACCAATGATTGTTGGGCACTCAAGCATAAAATCCAAGACCTGATAGAGGCGAAGGAAGTGGAGTTTGACGCTCCGGAGAAACCTAATGTAATATCTGCACCCATGCCGAAGCACGGCCGAAATGTCAATGCCATTGAAGAAGATTTGTATGTTGCTGATGTCAATGATCTGACTACTCCTTTGTTAACCATTAAGTTGAATCTGTTAAGGGCCGAGATCTTCTCGGGATGTAAGGAAGACTGCTATTGTTGTTACTCCCTGCCGTTTGATTGTCCGTTACTGAAGAAAGGCATCCAAGGCCTTATGGATAGTCGACAAATTTTGTTTGAAAAAGTTTCTGCTGTTCCAGTTCATACTGAAGATGTTTCAATCATAACCATTCACGCCAATCTTTCCAAGGCCGTCAAAATACCTGTTAAGATTACACCAGCTACGAAATCTGTTCCTTTGAAGATAACAATGCCAGGGCCTGTTCCCTATGTTTCTGAGAAGTCGATACCGTGGAACTATGGCGGTGACGTCTACTACCATGGTATCAAACAAATCGAAATAACTGAAGAAAGTTCGGATGATGAAGAAGCCAACATTAGTAACATTGCAGGCACTAGCAAAATCACCAGGAGAGGGAGAATATTTTCTCCAGAGATTGCCCCTCCAAGAGCAATCTTTGGACCCTCATCAACTGACAAGGTCATCCCTGCACCAATAAAACTTTCTGCTAGAACTCCTTTGATTGAGGATGTTGTTGTTCCTAGTACTGTCCCTCCTACCGCTGTTGACAAAGGTAAGGGAGTCCAAGATGAGCTCGTCAGGACGAGGGCTCAACCCTTGGTCATCCCGGAGACCTCCAAGAAGGAAATGGATGAGATCTTGAGGATAATCAAAAGAAGTGATTACGGTGTGGTAGAACAACTGGGGAAAACCCCCTCAAAGATCTCCATGCTGGCATTGCTACTTTGCTCAGAAGCGCATGCTAAAGCCCTGATAAAATTCCTGAAGGCAGCCCATGTGCCCCAGGAGACCTCTGCAGATCAATTTCAGAATTGCGTGGCTAGCCTTACTGCGGACAATGGATTAGGTTTCTCTGATGCCAACTTAACTCCTAAAGGTAGAAACCACAATGATGCTTTGCACATTTCAGTCGAGTGCCGAGGAACCACTCTCGCACACGTCTTGGTCGACACTGGTTCGTCGCTGAATGTATTGCCTAAGAAGGCCTTGGACCGACTAGATTGTGAAGGGTTGGAGTTGAAGCCGAGTGATATTGTTGTCAGAGATTTCGATGGTTCGAAGAGAATGGTCCATGGGGAGGTTGAAATTCCCATCAAGATAGGCACCGAGGTGTTTAAATCTACTTTCTATGTGATGGACATCCGTCCGTCATACTCTTGCTTGCTGGGTAGGCCTTGGATACACCATGCTGGGGCAGTCACCTCCTCCTTGCATCAGATGTTGAAGTATCCTGTCAAGGGAAAGATCATTACTGTCCATGGCGAAGAAGAGTACATGATTAGCCACTTAAATTCTTTTCGGTATGTGGAGGTTGAAGGGGAATTCATTGAGACACCGTTTCAACATTTCGAAGAAGTCCTTCCTGAAATAGCAGTAGCAAAGTTGGCAGCTGAGACACTGAGGCAGATGGCCAGGATGGCATCTCTGGAGGACGCAAGGGCCGCAATAAAGGAAGGGAAAAATTCAGCATGGGGGAAGTTACCTGACATTCCGCATAAGACAGACAAATTTGGATTAGGGTTCACAGCCGCTGGCCAGAAAGCTATGCGCCGGTCGAAGATTGAAAGAGCGCCTGTCAAAATTTCTCCCTACGGAATCAACACCCTAGAGGACGAAGACAAAGAGAGCAACATCGAAGAGTGGATTTATCCAACTGTCAAAGGGGGGTTGAGCAACTGGGAGGAAAAAGACTTTGTGCCCATCACTTTTATTCATCAGTAATTTATCTGTTAAACATTGCTTATTTGGTCTGTAATATTTATTTTCAAAACAATTCGTACACTATCTTTTCACCTCATGCCTTGCCCGGGGTATGTAGGTCCACTTGTAAGGGTTTTGATTATTTTTCATATCCATATGCCATGTTTAATGATTCATTGGACGTTTTTCATTTGATAAACTGCTTGTGTTCATTTTCTTTCCTTTTGCATTTTTTGTTTAAGGATGGCTATCCCTTACACACACCCACACTCACCAATGCAGGTATCCATCCACTCCGGATTCCATGGGTGACGATTCTGCTATATCTTTCAATAACTCTGAAGACCTGGTCAATCAAGCCGAGTATGAAGATGACGAAGGTTGTGAAGTACCCGGGGAACTAGCCAGACTTCTACAGCAAGAGGAAAGGGCCATCTTACCTCATGAAGAGTCATTGGAAACTGTCAACTTGGGAACCGAGGAAGACCGGAAGGAGGTGCAAGTGGGTGCCAATTTGGAACCGAGTATCAAGGAACGCCTGATACAGTTGTTGAATGAGTATGTTGAAATCTTCGCTTGGTCTTATGAAGACATGCCGGGTTTAGACACAGACATCGTGGTTCACCGTCTCCCCACAAGAGAAGACTGTCCACCGATCAAGCAAAAAGTTCGCCGAATGAGGCCTGACATGTCTGAAAAGATCAAAGCAGAAGTAATGAAACAATTCGACGTTGGCTTTCTGGCTGTTACGTCCTATCCTCAATGGGTCGCTAACATCGTGCCAGTACCTAAGAAAGATGGCAAAGTCAGGATGTGTGTGGACTACCGGGATTTGAATAGGGCCAGCCCCAAAGATGATTTCCCGCTACCTCACATTGACATTTTGATCGACAATACAGCTCAGCACAAAGTGTTTTCCTTCATGGATGGATTCTCGGGCTACAATCAAATCAAAATGGCCCCCGAAGATATGGAGAAAACAACTTTTGTCACGCAATGGGGCACTTTCTGTTACAAGGTGATGCCGTTCGGGCTGAAGAACGCAGGGGCAACTTATCAACGCGCCATGGTAGCTTTATTTCATGATATGATACATCATGAGATTGAAGTTTACGTAGACGATATGATAGCTCGGTCACAAACAGAGGAAGAGCACCTTGAACATCTAGAAAAGCTGTTTGCCAGGTTGAAAGAATACAAGCTCAGGCTGAATCCAAGTAAATGCACTTTTGGAGTTAGGTCTGGTAAACTCCTGGGATTCATTGTAAGCAACAAAGGCATTGAAGTCGATCCCGCAAAAGTAAAAGAAATACAAGAGATGCCTGCTCCCCGTACTGAAAAGGAGGTTAGAGGATTCTTGGGGCGCTTGAACTATATTGCCAGATTCATCTCGCATCTGACTTCTACCTGTGAGCCAATTTTCAAACTCTTGAAGAAAGATCAGGTAGTTGAATGGAACGACGATTGTCAAGCTGCTTTTGATAGAATCAAGGAGTATTTGCTAGAACCTCCTATTATGATGCCACCCGTCGAAGGAAGACCATTGATCATGTATTTGACCGTCTTGGATAACTCAATGGGGTGTGTTTTGGGCCAGCATGACGAGTCTGGTCGAAAAGAGCATGCTATTTATTACCTTAGCAAAACGTTTACCGACTGTGAGACTCGCTACTCACTGCTCGAGAAAACTTGCTGCGCTTTGGTATGGGCTGCTCGCCGACTAAGACAGTATATGTTGACTCATACTACCTTGTTGATTTCCAAAATGGACCCTATCAAGTATATCTTCGAAAAGCCCGCTTTATCTGGAAGGATAGCTAGATGGCAAATGATCCTAACAGAGTATGACATCCAGTACACCACCCAAAAAGCTATCAAGGGGAGTGTACTAGCTGACCATCTGGCTCATCAGGCTATCGAAGATTATCAACCCATGAGATTTGACTTTCCAGACGAGGACATCATGAATTTGGACAACATTGAAGGTAACAGACCGTATGACGGACCCGAAAAGGGATCCCGATGGACCCTGTACTTTGATGGTGCTTCAAATGCACTTGGAAACGGTATCGGCGCGGTACTCATTTCTCCGGAAGGTTGTCACACACCTTTCACGGCCCGACTCTGCTTCAGCTGCACAAACAACATGGCTGAGTATGAAGCTTGCATCTTTGGTCTCAAGGCTGCTATAGACTTGGGGATCAAATCTTTGATCGTATTTGGGGATTCGGCTTTGGTTATCAGTCAAATCAAAGGAGAATGGGATACCAAGCATCCTAATCTTATCCCATACAAAGAACATGTGCTGACATTGTTGCCTCATTTCGAGCAAATTACCTTCGAGCATTTCCCGCGAGAAGAGAATCAGCTAGCAGATGCTCTAGCCACAATGTCCTCCATGTTTAAACTCAACTGGGATAACGAGGCTCCCCAAATCACCATCGAGCGAATGGATGAACCTGCGCATTGTCACGAGATTAATACCGAAGAAGTAGTGGAACAACCTTGGTTCCATGAAATCAAAAGGTATCTCAAGACCAGAGATTATCCTGAAGAAGCTTCCGTAAATGACAAGAAGTTCTTAAGGAAATTCGCTGCTAAGTTCTTCCTGAGCAACAACATCCTTTACAAACGAAGCCATGATTGTGTATTACTCCGATGCGTAGACAAAGATGAAGCAGAGTTGATCATGACTGATATACACAGCGGCACATTTGGCACTCACTTGAGCGGGCATACGATGGCTAAGAAGATCCTAAGGGCAGGCTATTACTGGTCTACCATGGAAGCTGACTGCCATCAACATTCCCGTACTTGCCACAAATGTCAGGTCTACGCTGACAAAGTTCATATCCCTCCGGTTCCCCTCAACGTTCTGACTGCTCCGTGGCCATTTGCAATGTGGGGCATTGACATGATTGGAGAGATCAAGCCCACGGCTTCCAACGGACATCGCTTTATCCTGGTTGCCATTGACTATTTCACCAAATGGGTCGAAGCAGCTTCCTTTGCCTCTGTCACTAAAAATGTGGTTGCCCGCTTTATCAAGCCAAATCTCATATGTCGGTATGGTGTTCCAGACAGGATCATCACAGACAACGGTACAAATCTGAATAACACGATGATCACCGCATTGTGCGAACAGTTCAAGATTTATCATCACAATTCATCTCCCTACCGACCGAAGATGAACGGTGCTGTTGAAGCTGCGAACAAAAACATTAAGAAGATCATTCAGAAAATGACAGTCACTTACAAAGACTGGCATGAGATGTTACCGTTTGCTCTGCATGGATACCGTACGACGACACGTACTTCAACTGGGGCAACCCCATTTTCTTTGGTTTATGGCATGGAAGCTGTTTTGCCTATGGAAGTTCAGATTCCTTCTCTAAGGATTATGAAGGATGCAGGTTTGAATGAGGATGATTGGATGCAGACCCGACTTGATCAACTCAATCTGATCGACGAAAAGCGACTTGCTGCTATATGCCATGGTCAGATGTATCAAAAGCGGATGATCAAGGCCTTCAATAAGAAAGTCAGACGTCAAGTGTATCGAGTCAGAGATCTCGTAATCAAGCGGATTATCTTGCCGCAAAGTGATCCCAGGGGCAAATGGACTCCTACATATGAAGGACCATTTGTGATCAAGAGCATATTTTCTGGTGGTGCGATGATTCTGACCACCATGGACGACGACGATTTGCCGCACCCTGCGAACACAAACATAGTCAAAAGATACTACGCATAAAATAACCCGACAAGTCGAAAACCCGAAAGGGCGGCTTGGGCAAAAATGGGCATCCCGGTGAACCGAAAACCCGAAAGGGCGGTTCAGGCAAAAATTAGGGATAAAAACAAAAAAATCTGTACACCCGGCAATATGAAAACCCGAGAGGGCGGCTTGGGCAAAAATGGGTTTCCCGGTGGATCGAAAACCCGAAAGGGAGATTCAGGCAAAAGTTAGGGAATTAAAGCGTATGACTATGTCTCGTCGGATCACTTCAAAGACAATCTCTTCATCAACCCGTTCCAGGTTTCTGATCAATCCAGTCATCGGCAAACGAAGCATTGAATGGGCAAATATTCAGAGTTGCGAAAGCTATAGCGAAATGGAATCCCATGGAATTATTTCACATAGCCATCTTTATTTTGTATAAAATTTTCAAATATTTACGACAAAATCCTCTTACTAGGATGATTGTCTCCTTTGTACAAATATACTCATAAAAAGTCAATACAAATACTTTTCCCAGAAATTTGTGTCGTTTCCTTTTTCTTTTCTCTTGCACTATTTGTTTATTTTTGAGAAACGTCCAATGTTTTGTTAAATAGGCATATGCATTTGAAACATAATCATTTCCTTATGAGTCAAGAAAAAGGATTACTGATAGGTTGAAGGTGCAGTTGGATATCTTGATACCCTTTCGAAGGAAACCCCCCAGGAGATTTGGAATCCATATCCCTAGCAAGTCTCGAAGCTTATCCCCAGTAGATTCTGGAAGTTTATCCCCTGCAGAGTACGGACGTCTCTCCCGAGTTTATTCAAAGTTATTCCTCACAAGGGCTTATAACTGGGTTATCCTCAGCTTATTGCCGCGGAAGATCGCACTCGCCGAATTTCTTCTTATCCCCAGCGAAGTTCATCAGAGTTCCCCAGCTTAACTTATCAATACAATCTCCGGAGAAGCCTATCTTTGTTATCCCCAGCCAGAGAATCCTCCAGAACTCAATTCCCCTCAGAATTTAAGTTTCAGTATCCCCAACCGAGCTAAAACTTCAAATTATCAATCCCCAGCAAAGCCAGACTAATGAACCTTCTCCCCACAAAGTTTTGGGAGGGCAAATCTTGAGTTCCCCAGTGAAGTCGCCAGAGATACTTCCCGCCAAACTGAAGATTCTCAGTCTTGCATCTCCAGCATGAGTCTACTAGATTGGAACTCCCCAGTAGAAGTCATCAGGAATTCCCCGAAAGATTGGTATACAAACCAAGCTCTTTATTCTCCAGCAGTGACCAGGAATTATTCTTCCCGGCAACAGTCAAGATACTCTTATCTTTAGCCATCTTGGATTCGTCTATCCTTTGCAAGACAGCTCTCCATCTTACATGCGCATCCATTTACATTCATATCATATAACATACATTGTATCATGCATCATGACATTGCATATAACTAACTCTTTATCTTTTCAGATGAGACCAGTCGGCAGACCAAAATCATTATCTTCCAGGAATAGTTCGGGTGTGACCCAGACACGGCAACATTCTAATGCTTATTCCAGATTTATCCAGATGCAGTTTTACACGAGCTCATCATCAGGGAACCCTACACCAGTTCTTCCTCCAAATTCAAGATTACTGAAAGCAGTTTACGGGTTCTCCAAGTAACAGATGTTAACCTATCGCTTGTTCAGTTTCTTCTCAAGACTTCTGAAAACAGTTTACGGATTCTTCCCAACAACGGATGATAATCTATTACTTGTTCAGATGCAACTTTTGAAAACAGTTTACGGACGCTTCCCAACAACGGATGCTGCTCTATTGCTTATTCAACTCCAAGATTTCTGAAAACAGTTCACGGGTTCCCCAAGAAACGGATGTTAACCTATCGCTTGTTCAGTTTCTTCTCAAGACTTCTGAAAACAGTTTACGGATTCTTCCCAACAACGGATGATAATCTATTACTTGTTCAGATGCAACTTTTGAAAACAGTTTACGGACGCTTCCCAACAATGGATGCTGCTCTATTGCTTATTCAACTCCAAGATTTCTGAAAACAGTTCACGGGTTCCCCAAGAAACGGATGTTAACCTATCGCTTGTTCAGATTCTTCTCCAGACTTCTGAAAACAGTTTATGGATTCTTCCCAACAATGGATGTTAATCTATCACTTGTTCAGACGCAACCTTTGAAAACAGTTTACGGACGCTTCCCAACAACGGATGCTGCTCTATTGCTTATTCAACTTCAAGACTTCTGAAAACAGTTTACGGGTTCTCCAAGTAAAGGATGTTAACCTATCGCTTGTTCAGTTACTTCTCAAGACTTCTGAAAACAGCTTATGGATTCTTCCCAACAACGGATGTTAATCTATCAGCTTGTTCGGATGCAACTTTTGAAAACAGCTTACGGATTCCTCCCAACAACGGATGTCAATCTATTGCTTATTCAGGCCCCTAGTTCAGAGATGGTCCAAAGCTTGGACACCTTCCTGATATTCATTCCAGATGGCATCTTTAAGCCCATCTCCGACAAGATTCTGTCACCCCTCTAGATGGCATCTCTAAGCCCATCTCCAAATGGCATCTCTAAGCCCATTCCCGCATCCATTGCTTTGACGAGTGCAAATTTAAGGGCACTCTAGTGTCCAATCTCCTTTTACCCTCGAGTCACGAAAGGCAAACTTGCCAATCTAACTCTTCGGATTCAAGAAGATTGAACAGGGGCAACTGTTGTACCCCAAAATTTGCCCTCCCATTTCTCATTGATTTCTCATCACAAAGCCCTTGAAGATCAAGATCCAGTTAGGGTTTCATCTGCTCAAGACTTCTCCTTGCACTGTTGACCCAAATTAGGGTTTGTGTTTGCACAAAGAGATTTTGACCTAAAATGCCTAAGATAACTTTCATGCTTCATATCGGACTCCCAAGTTTATCCACATCAAGTTTCAAGTCTTGATTTCAAGTTTTGCCTAGTCAATTAGACAATTGACCTAGAAATCAACTGTATTGGGGAAAAAGTCAACTGTGGCCAATTGACAGTCAAATCTCATGAAAATTTACCCACATCAACATCATGAACTCATATGAACCATTTGATCAAGTTTGGATCACAATTCCACAAGGAATTTGATCAGATCACCAAAAGGGCAAAATGGTCATTTTTAAGGTTTTGACTGCACAAAGGCAATTTTTGACTGTTTGACCCAACCACTGGCAAACCAAGCTCACATATGGACCCAAGGACCCCATGGAATTATCTTGGCATGCTCAACAAGTTCAAAAGATTCCAAGTACACCAGATTGACAGTTGAATTTCCCAGTCAATTGATCAATTTTGACTGTATACTGAAAAGTCAAACTTTGACTTTTTGGTCAAAATCAAGAGTCAAGATTCATTTTTCATCAAAACATGCCAAATCATGAAACTTGTTCACCAAGAAACCAAAGAATGCAAATTAGGGTTAGAAATGAGAATTTTTCATAACTTAGAATTTTTCTAAGTTATGAAAAACCCTAATTTTTTCCCAACTTTGCCCCACTTTCTCACCAAGATTAATTTGGATTCAAACAAAAGTCAAAACATGAAAGTTGTAGCTGGTTGCATAATCTACAACTTTGATTCACAAAGTTTTCCCAAATGAAGCTTGTATCTCAAGTTACAATTTTTGGAATAAGGGTACTAAACCATTCTTAACTTAGTGAAATTTTAACCTATTTTGGCAAGGTTTTCTACCTAACTTCAAGTCCATTTTCCATACACTTCCACTTGGAATTTCAATTTTCATTTCAAAGATGGATTGTAGTACACATTCCAAGCTTTCCAAAATGTCCAAGAACTCATCAAACAACCTCATAACTTGGGAGAATCGAATTTCACAATATGGCAAAAACTCACTTTTGAATTGATCATGTACATGTTCATAACTTAGGCCATTTTCAAGTCAGCATAGTTTGTGCTACATTACAGGTCCTTAAACCATCCAACACTCAATAATTTAATGCATATTCATTGTGTTAAAGTGTTGTTCTTTGAGTTCAAGCATTACATACAAGTTTAATCCATTTATGGAAAAAGCAAAATGGCCATTTTTGCAAAAGCAAGCTTTATGTCCAATTGAAAATCCAACAAGTACAGAAGAAATCTAATTGGCACAAGATTATGAGCAAAACACTCTGATCAAGACAAGGTTAGAAGCATGATTAGGGGCCCTCTACCTGCCTAGAAAACAACTTGCCTTTTGTTGGCTTAAGTGTTAAGAAACATCCCATAACATAAGATTTTTTTGATCTCAGCATTAGGAACCTTAAGAAAATATTGTAGACACATTCCAAACATCCTAATCAAGCTGAAGCACGACCCTAAGACCATCAACACCTCCCCATTGCCAGAATCACTTTCAAACTGCAAAAACAGGGCAAGGCCTGCAGTTTGAACACCATCTCTCATTCCTTGCATGTTTTCTTGACCAAAGCTCATCAAACACATTCCCTAGCATCAATGCAAGCTAACCAAAACCTAAAACACGACCTGTAATTCCTCTAACCAGTTCCACCATTTTCACTTTTCTGATTTGCAGGTGAAGAGCTCTAGCACGATTCAAAAGGTTTCAAGACAAAGTAAAGCTTGGAATAACATCCCTGGACATCAAGGAAGCTATACCAATCATCACTTTGCACTGAAAGTTTCTCCATTTCCAGATAGAATTTCAACTGAACAGGTAAGTTCATGGATTCATATCTCTCTTATTAGGCATTGTCAGCTTTAGGTTTGTGAAGATAATATGTCACATTCATAGCCCTGAACATGCCCATGTAGTTAGATTTCATTTATGTTATGTGTGCTGCAAGAATTTTGAGTCTGAACATGGCAGAAAACTTAGGTCAGGATTTGGGAATGTCAAAATTCTCTCTCATTTCGGAGAGTTAGGATGAGTTTTTTATATATTTGGAATCGTGATTCAATGCTTAACATTTCTTATGTTGGAAGTTTGTGCAAAAAATCAAAGAATCCAGGTGTTTGAATGTGAAATACAGGCGCGCGTTTTGACATGTTTTTTGTCTGAAGGTTGAAGAAGAAGGTTCATGGGCTGGGCCTTCTATGCAATTTCTTTTCACACCATATTATTTCTTCTGCACCCCCTGAGCCCATTTGCTTTATTTCATTGATTTTTTGACTTTTCTTTTTTCATTCTAACTTATTTATTTTTGTTAATAATATTAAAAACCTAAAAAATATTTTTTGCACTATTTTTATATTTTTAGGCATTTATTTGATTATGTTGATATTTGTATGTAAATAAATATATATTATATTATTTAGAATAAATAGGAAAAATAATATAAACACTTTGTATTTTTCCATTTTTATTTTATTTTTATCTTCTTAAAATACTTCATATGAAATATACTTTTTTTATAAAAATTAAATGTTTTTTTATTTTGTGCATATTTAATATATATTTGTAAATAATAGAAATAAATACATATACATTAGTACACTTAAAATAAAAATACCAAAAATATACATATTTTTATATTTAACACTAAAAAATGTATTTTTATAAATATACTTCATTTTCATTTTCATTTTATTTTTGTATATAAATAATAAATATTATATATATTGAATAAATACTACATTTTATTTAATAAACTAGGGTTTTGCCCTAAATATGAAAATACTCCAAAAATAATACCTTTTTATTTTGTTTATTTGAATACATAAATAATACCTTTTCTTTTCATATACATAAAAACCTTTTTGCATTTTTGCATCTTTATTATTTTCCATTTAATTTATGCAATCAATTATTTGTAAATATTCCAAAAATGATGTAATAGCTAGGTTTAATTTCTTTGTCTAAATATCCCCCCATTTGAACATTTGTACCTCCCTTCCCATATTGTGTTGTAATAGTGTAGGAATTTTACTTTTCGCACTTTAAACGCTTCCTAAATATACCATGCTAGAATTAGGGTTGTATGCAAATAAAAAGAACAAAATAGCTTGACCTAATTTCAAGCTAAATGAGCATGAAATATGGACAACACATATCACACTTGCACCCCTAGGGTATTCCACTTTGTTGCCTTCAAATAATTGGGCCATATTGCATGTTAGGTTTCTTTGGGTAAAAACAAACAATCAAATGATCATAAGTCCCTCGATGACGCTTTCGAAAAGTTGCTTAAAATGATCAAGTCCCTTTCAAAGAGAAATTGCCCAAAAACACTTAGCACTATTGCAATTATGGTCTAAAACGATGACCCGCGCCCGTCCCTTTCACCTCCTAATACAAGATTGTCCACCAAATGCAATGGTGGAACAAAATTGTCAAAAGGTTTAAAACACAACAAAAATCTTTGAGAACTTTAGGGTAGATAACTCTCAGGTACTTGTCAATTTGTAAAAGAAAAACACTTGCCTATTTTCAAACCACACTTCACAAACACTTTCAAAACAAACTTTCAAAAAACCTTGAAACATATTTTCAAAAGACAAAACACCTTTTGTAAAACATTCGAGTAAAGAATTGTTACAAGGGTAGCCTATACAAGGCATCTTTTCAAAACATTTTCAAAACCACACACCGAGCACCATTTAAAACAATTGAAAACCAAGGCAAGTTGATCTAAGCAAAATACCTAAGAGCCCATGGATAACCATGGATAGAAAGGGTGCTAATACCTTCCCTTTCTATAATCTACTCCCCGAACCCTAGAAAAATCTCAAAGGTTTTTGCTGTGCTTTTTAAACCTTTCCTTAGGATAAAATAAAAAGTCGGTGGCGACTCTTGCTCAACCGAAACATTTGCGAAAACAAACGCAAAACTATAGTCAGTTCTCCCACCGTATCACACCATACAACGTAGTAAAGTTGAATCATGGTTACGATTGTAAAGGATACATTTACTGATGAAGAACTTCGCCGCGAACCTCCTCAGAAACTTTTTATCATTAACAGATGCACCCTCGGGGTACTCTTGAGCCTCAAGATACCTCTTTACCTCGTGAAACCAGGGTTTATCTGCTACCTCTTCAGTCTCAATGTCGCAGCAATGTGCAGGTTCGTCCAACCTATTAATGGTAATCTGGGGAGCCTCATTGTCCCATCTGACCTTGAACATAGAAGACATCGTAGCTAGCGCATCCGCAAATTAATTCTCCTCTCTAGGGAAGTGTTCAAAGGTTATCTCCTCAAAATGCGAAAGCAACGTCAACACATACTCTTTGTAAGGAATAATATTAGGGTGTTTCGTATCCCACTCGCCTTTGATCTGACTGATCACGAGAGCGGAATCTCTGAATACACTTAAGAACTTAATCCTTAGGTCAATTGCTGCTCGAAGACCCATGATGCACGCTTCATACTCCGCCATATTGTTGGTGTAGTTGAAACATAATCGGGCGGTAAACGGAGTATGAGAGCCTTTAGGAGATATGATCACGGCGCCAATGCCATTACCCAAAGCGTTTAAAGCTCCATCAAAGTACATAGACCATTGGGATCCCTCCTCAAGTCCTTTATCCGGTCCTGGTTCTTCGCAGTCAGTCACTAACATGATATTCTCATCCAGAAATTCAAAGTTCATAGACTGGTAATCATCCACTGCTTGATGTGCCAAATGGTCTGCCAACACACTTAGCTTGATTGCTTTTTGGGTCGTGTACTGGATGTCATACTCAGTCAAGATCATCTGCCATCTTTCTATTCTTCCGGACAAGGCGGGCTTCTCGAAGATATACTTGATTGGATCCATCTTTGATATCAATAGAGTAGTGTGAGTCAGCATATACTGTATCAGCCGGTGAGCAGCCCATTCCAAAGCGCAACAAGTTTTCTCAAGCAACGAGTATCGGGTCTCGCAGTCGGTAAACTTTTTGCTAAGGTAATAAATAGCATGCTCTTTTTGCCCAGACTCGTCATGCTGACCCAACACGCACCCCATTGAGTTGTTGAGTACTGTCAAGTATAAGATCAAAGGTCTCCCTTCAACTGGAGGCATCAGAATGGGTGGCTCTTGGAGATATTCTTTGATCCTTTTGAAAGCAGCCTGACATTCATCATTCCATCTTACCACTTGATCTTTCTTCAACAGCTTAAAGACTGGCTCACAAGTAGCAGTCAGGTGTAAGATGAATCGGGCAATATAGTTCAGACTTCCCAGAAAGCCTCTGACTTCTTTTTCAGTTCGGGGAGCTGGAATTTCCTGTATAGCCTTCACCTTGGCAGGATCCACTTGAATGCCTTTATCACTTACGACGAAGCCCAACAACTTACCAGATCTCACCTCGAAGGTGCACTTGTTCGGGTTTAACCTCAGCTTGTACAACTTCAACCTGTCAAATAGCTTCTGAAGATGGTCCAAATGTTCTTTCTCAGTTTGGGACCTTGCAATCATGTCGTCAACATATACCTCAATCTCATGATGAATCGTGTAGTGGAACAAAGTGACCATGGCACGCTGATACGTTTCCCCAACGTTATTCAATCCAAAAGGCATGACCTTGTAGCAAAAGGTACCCTATTGAGTAACAAAGGTTGTCTTCTCCATGTCTTCAGGAGCCATTTTAATCTGATTATAACCGGAGAAACCATCCATAAAGGAGAAGACCTTATGCTGTGCGGTGTTGTCAACCAGAACGTCGATATGAGGTAGAGGGAAATCATCCTTGGGACTTGCCCTATTCAGATCCCTATAGTCAACACACATTTGAACCTTACCATCCTTCTTCGGCACTAGAACCAAGTTGGCCACCCACTGTGGGTAAGAAGTAACTGCTAGAAAACCAACATCAAACTGTTTCATCACTTCAGCCTTGATTTTCTCAGACATCTTTGAGTGCATTCGGCGAACTTTCTGTTTCACTGGAGGACAGTCTTCCTTGGTAGGCAGGTGGTGAACCACAATATCAATATCCAACCCAGGCATGTCTTCATAAGACCAGACAAAGATCTCAACATAGTCACGCATCATCTGAATCAACCGTTGCTTGACACTAGGTTCCAGATTTGCACCGATCTTCACCTCTTTCATGTCTACCTCTGTACCCATATTTACTGATTCCACTAGCTCTTCATGTGGCTGAATAACCCTCTCTTCCTGAAGTAACAGTTTAGCAAGTTCACCAGGCACTTCGCAATCATCTTCACCTTCGTCTTCGGCTAAGTTGATCGGACTTTCAAAGTCATAACCGACAGTAGCAGAGTAGTTATCAGTGGGATCTAGAGTGGATGTAGACCTGTATATGTGAGTGTGTGTAAAATAGCTGTTTTTCAATATATAATAAAAGAAAAACAAGGAGCGCAAAATTTGAAATGCAAGAAACGTCCAATGCTTTTATTAATGATATATGTAGATGACACACATAAAGCCCTCACAAACAAAGCCACGGTGCCCCGGGTAAGACACCGGGCCATAAAGTTTAAAACATTGTCTGTTACAAATTCAAAACAAAAAGTCTCATTACTGGGTAATAAAAGAAATTGGGACGAAGTCCTTTGCTGTCCAATTGCTTAGTCCACCATCAGCAGTCGGGTAGATCCAACTGTCAAACTCAGATTCTTCGACATCGTCTTCAATGGCATTCACTCCTGAATTGCTGATAAACAGGGGAGGTCTTCCAGTCCGCGCACTCTGAACAGCCTTTTGAGCTTCTACAGTGAAACCCAAACCAAACTTGTTAGTCTTATGTGCAAAATCAGGGAGTTGGCCCCAATTTGCACACCCATCTTTCTCAACAACAACCCGGGCATCCTTGAAGGAAGCCATCTTCATTGGAGGATCTTCAATAACAGTTTTAGCTGATGCCAGCGTCTGGGGAACCTCTTCAAAATGTTGAAACGGGGTCTCAATGAACTCCCCATCCATCTCCACATATCGGAAACATTTGAGGTGGCTCACCATGTACTCCTCTTCTCCTCGTACCATAACAATTTTCCCCTTGACTGGGTATTTCAGCATCTGGTGAAGCGTAGACGTCACTGCCCCAGCTTTGTGGATCCATGGGCGACCCAGCAAATAAGAATAAGATGGCCGAATGTCCATCACATAGAATGTAGACGCGAAAATCTGAGAACCAACCTTAACCGGAATATCCACTTCACCGTGTACCATCCTCTTGGACCCATCAAAGGCCCTGACCACAATGTTGCTTGGTTTCAGTTACAAACCTTCACAGTCTAATCGGTCTAGAGCTTTCTTAGGTAAAACATTCAGCGATGACCCAATATCCACCAATACGTGAGCAAGAGTAGTGCCCCTGCATTCAATGGAGACATGCAGGACGTCATTGTGATTCTTCCCCTTAGCAGTCAAGTCAGCATCGGAGAAACCCAACCCATTATCTGCTATCAGACTAGCCACGCAATCTTTAAACTGATAAGCTGATGTCTCCTGCGGCACGTGCGCAGTCTTCAGGAAAGAAATCAGAGCCTTGGCATGGGCCTCTGAACACAACAATAAGGACAACATAGAGATCTTTGACGAGGTTTACCCCAGCTGCTCGACTATGTTGTAGTCGCTCTTTTTGATGATCTTCAAAATTTCCTCCATCTCTTGTCTAGAGGCTTCAACAGTAATCCTCTTCGGTGCCTCCGTCTGGGCAGGCTCACTTGTGGTCTCTTTGCCCCGAGTGTCAAATGCCTCGGTAACAGGGGTAAGAATTGGAACTTGAATAGGGACAGTAGCAGGTGTACTGGTAAGTATGATAACAACAGGCTTCCGAACAGTTGGTGGAGAGATCTCAGGGGAGAAAAGCCTTCCGCTACGGGTGACTTTACTAGATCCAACAATATTGTTGACGTCAGTATCAGCCTCTTCAACATTCAAATCTTGCTTAACCCCGTGATAATATACATCAGCCCTGTAGTGCCACGGGACAACTGTATCTGATGTATAGGGGATAAGCCCAGGAATGGTGATGATCAACGATGCAATTCTCGGAACAGATGTAATTCTAACAGGATTTCTCGAGGAAGCCTTGGAGGAATTGTCGAAAATGGTGATTATAGCAACTTCTTCAGTAGGAACCAAAGGAACAAAAGTCTTCTCAAACAGAATTTCTTTATTATCCATCAGGCGTTGGACACCTGACTTCAAAATATGGTAACCAGTAGGTAGGATGGTACACAGATGGCAACCTTCACCGCAGCCCAAAAATAAACTGGCTAACAGAAGGTTCTTCTTCACAGTCATTAATGGAGTAATAATGTCTTTCACAGAAACCACAAATGAGTCTTCATCTATAGCATTCACCCCATGCTTGGGCATAGGAGCAATCACAACATTAGGCCTTTCAGGCGCTTCAAACTCAATCTCTTTAGCATCAATCAAGTCCTGTACCTTATTCTTCAAAACCCAACAATCATTTGTATCATGCCTCGGGCTATCAGAGTGAAAAGGACAACGGGCGTTTGGATTGTACATCGGTGATGTTGTATTGGGATTCTTCGTGGCCTCCTTCGGAATCACCAAGTTGGTCTTCAATAATTGCGGAAGAATCTGAGACAAAGTCATGTTGAGCTGAGTGAATTGTCTTTGCGGCCTCTCGGCCCTTGGCTGATTGTTGCGCTGAGGAGCAACAACATGTCTTGATATAACAACCGCATTAACCGCTTGGCGGCGTTCAGGTCTATTATGGCTCTTTGCATTGTAAACAACGCTGGACTCCTTCTTAAAAGGCTTCTTTTCGGTGTCTGATGAAGCACCCTTCTGTATTTTACCGCTCTTGATACCGGCTTCAACTTTTTCCCCGATCATAATCAGCTCAGTAAACCCGAACGATGAACTTCCAATCAGATGGTTGAAATACGGACCAGACAAGGTCCCCAAAAACATATCCACTAATTCCCTGTTAGCCAGCGGGGGTTGTACTCTTCCAGCAAGGTCCCTCCACTTCTGAGCGTAGTCTTTGAAACCTTCGCCCGCACCCATAGACATACCCTGAAGTTGGGTACGCGTGGGAGCAAGGTCGGCATTATATTGGTACTTCTTGTAGAAAGCAGAAGCCAAGTCCTCCCAATTACGGACACTAGCTCCTTCCAGCTGGTAAAACCATTCAAGCTGAGTCCCTGAAAGACTCTCTTGAAAGAAGTGGATCCAAAGGTTCTTGTCAGCGGTGTATGGCTGGATCTTTCTAACATACGAACGGAGGTGTAGCTTTGGGCAGGAGACCCCGTCGTATTTAGCAAAGGCTGGTGCTTTAGACTTGTGGGGAATCACCACCCCAGATGATAAACCCAAATCACCAAAGTCCAATCCAGGTACCTTTTGGATCTCCATCGCACTTAACCGGTCTTCAAGCTGTTTATATCTATCCTCAGCAGGAGGATACTGGTCTTCGTCAAAGTCAGTCTCATTGTCAAAAACCATAGGGCTAGGAGCCCTCCTTTCTTCCTGATTCTTTCCCCCTCCAGGTGAGTGAGATAAATCAACGTCATCCCGCAAATTGTTCCCAAATCTACAACCCATATTCAGTAGGACCGTCTTCTTCTTCTTTTTCTTCTTATCCTTCAAGATAAGAGTCTTCGGATCTTGCTGACCCTTGGCTAAATTCATGAACATTTCCTGAAACTGGGCATTCTGAGCTTGCAGAGCCTTGATGGCTTGATCAATTGATGTTTCAGCAGACATGATGTGCTGAAATAAACAGCGAAGAAGATGAGAAAACCTGTAAGGGTACCTGTTATGAGGTGCATGGGAATGATATGCGCATGATATGATTTCAAAGACTTTAGGGATTCAAATTCATAAACCAAATTGAAACACACTTTTATTAGATAAAACTTTGAATTCAATTGTTCAACAAATTCCTTTAAGGCGTTACAAAAAGAAAAACTGAAAAGTAAATCAAAACTAAAATTAACAAAAGGATATCAGCGCTCCCATGGTCGTTTCCCGTTGGTGCTGACATAGTCGTTGAGGATCTGCTCGTTCTCCAGTTGTCTTGTCAACTTCAGGATCTTCCACTCTTGCTCGTGATACTTTTCTCTGTAAGTATCCCGCTCTTCCCTTAGTTGGATCCAAGACCTCTTTAATGCCCCAATGTCAGTGGGCATGTAAGGGTGGAGGATGGTAGGAGGAACCCCTTCTTCATCAGCAAGTTCAACTATCACGGGAAAGACAACTTCGTACGGCATTCCCAGCTTCTGAGCACGTGTACGAACCCACCAAAGATATGGTTCCATCGGAAGAGAAGTCCTCACACCTAACTCGTGCGGATCCGACCTGTGTACCCTATCCCAAGCTCGTATGAACCTGCAGCGATGCTCGTCACTATCCCCTTGGAAGTCAAAGACAATGCTTAGCATCAGCAACTCATGAGGTCCTTCCCTCCTAGCTCGCCCAAATTGGCGTAAGGCCAAACAAGGATTATAAGTGATCCCTCCATTAATTCCTAGCAGTGGAACATTAGGGTATTACCCACAACGATCAATAATAGCTACGTCTTCCATGCCTTTAGTAGTCCAAATGATGTTAGTGTGAGCAAGGGACATAATCCTGTAGGCCCAACCCATGCCTTCCTTGTTCTTCAAAATTGATTTGGGGAGGTGAGAAATAAACCACCTCGCCAGTAATGGTGCACAACACATAAGGGTTCCCCGTTTCCTAGCAGTACAGGTATATAGGGTATGTAGAATATCACCCAAGAGAGTGGATACTGGATTACCGGACATGAAAATCTTCACCGCATTCACGTCAACAAAAGAATATGAGTTGGGAAACAAAACCAGACCATAAATAAGAAGAGCCAGGATGTCTTCGAACGCCTGAAAGTCTAAACTGTCCCAGAACTGATTAGCCCGACCAACCAAGAACTTAGTCAAGAAGCCTTTTGTCCCACTCTGAGTTTCCCAATTAGAAATTACCTCAGCCTTTGTCAGATGGAGGGCTGAAGCAATCTCTTCCGGCCCAAGGACTTTCTCCCAACCTGTAAACGAGGTTTGCTCTAGAATGGAGATACCAAGTAGATCAGAGAACTCTTCCAAGGTGGGGACCAACTGGTAGTCCAGAAAAGTGAAGCAGTGGTACAGTGGATCAAATAACTGGACTAAGACACTCATCATCTGTTCATCCATCTTTGAGGTGACCAACCCAAGGAGGTGCCCATGTCTTCTGATAAAGGAAGAAGTATCTGGAACCTTTACAACCAATTCCTTAAGCTGAGTGGGAATCTGTACAAAGTTGATCCGAATAGTGTTTCTACGCATAGATGCCATGACCTACAAAACAGAACAAAGATGAATCCCATTGGTCTTTGAAATGGTTAGTCCAATGCAATATTCCTGCAATGTCATGATGCATGATGTCATGATAGAAACACATCACAAGTATTCACAGATAGCAAACATGGTAAGGGAAAACAAGTCACACAGATAGCCCTTAGATTTCAGGCTGGAAAGGAGCTTAGGTACTACCCTCTTTCAGTTCAGTTGGCTTAAACCTGTCCTAGAAATAGTAACCTGGTTCTAGAGGATCTCAATATCACTGACCACCCTCGATCGGTCATAATTCCAGTTTAGCAACCTTTTCTTGCAGCCAAAATCATCGCGAGAGTTTGGTCTCAATGAGTGTAGCATACTGCTACTGTTCTATGGCCAAGTTGGTCAATTATAGGTTCTAAGGTCAGTTGGTGCTTAATGACCCCTTAGAAGACCCATATTCTCCTCGTTGTGCCACAAGGGATATCAGTACAAACTAAAGTGCCACACCAACGTAGCTACTGCTTCAACCGTATCGGTCTATGCCGTACATTTCCCTCACAGTTTATTGCTACTTACCTAAAGGGTATCCCCCAGATCCGGGTTAGGATCTATAGTAACTCCGATTCAAACCCACAAAGATAAAGCATACAAATCAAGCAATTGAAAACATTATGATGAACTAATCCTAAGGTACACCCCACTTAAAAAAATCCCCAGCAGAGTCGCCAGTTCTGTGATACGGTGGGAAGAATTGACTGTTTTTTGGAATGCTGGTTTGCATTTTGCGTTTGTTTTCGCAAAATGTCGCGGTAAGCAAGAGTTGCCACCGACTTTTATTTTATCCAACAAGGAAAGGAAAAAAGCACAGAAAAATTCCTTTTTCGAGATATTTCTCGGGTTCAGGGGGTAGATTATAGAAAGGGAAGGTATTAGCACCCTTTCTATCCGTAGTTATCTACGGGCTCTTAGGTACTTGCTCAATTGTTTTCAAAATTGTTTTCTTTGTACTTGTGGGTTTGAAAAAGTTTTTTGTTTGAAAACTTCAATTTAACTCTTGCTTCTATCATCAAGAGTGTAATGAAATGTTTTTGAAAACTTTGTTTGTAAAAGTGTAAGTGTGAAAGAGTTTTTATTTTGTTTTGAATGAGCAAGTATCTAAGAACTATCTACCTACTCGAAAAAGGAATCATTCTATGCTACTTTCCTTTAGACAATGTTATCCCACTATTAGTGAGTGGGTAGCACCATCATTGGAGTTTAAGGGTCAATTTTAATGAGGGACATACGGTCACTAAAGCAATGTTAGGACGCCTTAGCGGTAACCCTAATGTCTTAGATCATTTATTTGAGGCAACAATATCCGAGGCAACCGTTTCGAGGCGACTATGATCTTTTAAACAAGAGGGTGACCTCTAAAACGACCTATACTCAATGACCGTGTACGAAGGTAACCAAGTGGGGTGTACCCTAAGAGTGCACATGTGTGAGTGAGTTGTTTTCAGTCATTTTTATCTTTGCACATGTTAAGGGTGATCTAATTTGATTTTAAGATTAAACATTCAGTCTTGTCATGCAAACCCTATTATCAAACATCTAGTAGTTATAATTTGCAGAATTAAAAGTGCGGAAATTAAATTACAAGGCGTCAGGTATTTACATCGCCAAAAGCAACCCTTTGAAAATAAAATAAAATAAAGCGGTAAAAAATTAAATGTCCTATTTAACTATTACAATCCGTAAGCAGATACATAATTGGATAAAAATAAATAAAGCGCGCAGGAGATTGAATTGAATGCGAATTAGGGTTTTGACCCTTTTGATTAAAGAAAATACTTTTTTTTTATTTTAAGAAAAGAAGTTAAATCCTAAATTAAATAACTAAATTAATTATTAAATAAATAAATGGAAAAAATAATTAATGGCATATTTTAGGGTTTTTGTTAATTTAAGAAAGAAAATAAAATAATTAGATTAGTAGTTGAAACCTAATTAAGTCTAATTAATTTTAAATATTTACAAAAATAAATTAAAGTTTCCTAGAATTAAAAAAAAACCTAAATTAATTAGTTAGTATTTATTAAAAAAAGAATTCTAAAATTTATTGGATACAAATATTTTTTGATGATTTTTTGATAAAAAGGAGAAATTATGATTGGTTAATAATTAATTGAAATAAGGTAATTAAATTAAATAAACAAAATAATAAAAAAAAGTAGAAGAATTGGGCCTGATTAGGAGGTGTTAGAAGCAATTTCTTGGCCCATTAGCAGCTGGTCCGTTTGACCCTTTGGGATCCAGTGTGGACGCATTGACTTGGCTTTTGGTGGACCTCAAACATGGACCACCAGATCTGGCCCTTTGGCCATCTGGCGCTTGGATAGTGAGGGAGTATGGTGTGAATCTGGTTTGACCATGCATGTGATTATCTGCAAAGAATTAGAAAAATGCAAATTGCTGGAGGCGAGGATCGAACCCCTGACCTCCAGCCTTGGAACGCTTTAAGGCTTACATGGCAACCGCTGAGGCGTGTTGTTGTTTGTTAATAATAATATAAACAATATATTATATAAAAAAACAACTCAATGGCCAGAAAAACAAAAAAAAGGCGCGCTTCGTTTGAATCAACCAATGGATAGGTGACAACTCTTCGTCCTCTTCCTCCAAAACCTGTAAAATTACCTACGGATTTTTATCCGCAACTAAAAATACAGCATCATTCCAAAATCCTCCTCAGGCTTTGAAAATGATTTCTAAGGCCAGGGTTGAGTTCGTCTCAACCCCCTGGATGCAACCATGTCCATCATGTATCTCAATTTCACCTGAAACGAAAACTCCCAAAAACGCGAACCAAACCCTAACAATGGTGGTTTTCTATACAAGCCAGATAAATGCAATTGATTATTATGAAAAGCTTGCAAATGATATGAGGGTTAAGAATATGTAGTTATTTCATGAAAACAATGTCTAATATCTGAGATATGAAATCAAGAACAGGGGTGACTTGCGTGAGACTTACAGTGCGTATGGGGCCCTGAGAATGCCTGCTTTGGATTGGGATAGCTTGTGTGAGTTTCCAGGAAGCGATTGGGATACGTCTCAACTCTTGAAAATGCCTCCAACCTTGATTTCGATCTCAAGCTTTTTTGTGTGATTTTTGCAAAGTTCTTCTGCCTCTGCCAGCGCTCTCTAACCCTTATTTTCGTGCCTCTTGCTTCCTTATGTATTGTGCATTGGATTAGGGTAAAAAACTTGGTCCAAATCTCTCCATATTGATGATTGCATATTTGATTTGATCTTCCATTAAAACCTTTCTAAATTTAATCCAAATCATATATTCTTGTGCATAAAGACCTTGATACGAATTCAATTGTCATGATAGCTGTATTTGGAGCCTGAAATAGCCAAAAAATCATGTGTTATCAATGCCTTAGATTTTATGTGATTTTATTTGATTTAAAATAAATTAATTCAAATAAAAATCAAATTAAATAGTAAAAATGAGATATGGACACATGGCCAAGGCTAGAGCACGTGGGCAACTATGCAAAATCAAAACAAGTGAAAAAGAATGGGCCCATTTGGCAAAATTTGAAGTTTTGGGGATAGTTGACTTTTGGCAATTTTGCAAAAAAGTCCAACTTCAACAATGCATAACTTCTTCAATTTTGAACTTTTGGAGATTTTCTTGGACTTTATAGAAATCTTGAGATGTCCTCTAATCAACCTTTTTGGTCTCATCTCATTTTGATATTCCATTATCAAGTTATAAGCTTTGACACAAAAGGTGTTTTTTTTGACTTTCAAAAATGACCTATAATGTCCAAATTCAAAACTTCTTGTGAGTGAATTTGTTTTATTTTGGGGTATGAAGATGGATTATAGGGAATTTCATCCTCTTAAAAATGAGCTTTGGATGGGTCATTTCTCATAAATTATGAGAAATTTATGCTTGGTCAAAGTTGAGTTGACTTTTCCTACAAAACCATAATTTAGCAACTTTTGAATCTTGATGAATCTTGAGCAATCCTTGATGAATCATGATCAACCCTTATCAAATGATGAAATATCCTTCAAAATGAGAATGTTGATAAAAAATCTTGAATTTTGACTGTATGTAGGGCATAGTTGACTTTTGCCCTAGCACAGTAGATTTTTGGACCTTTGAGCAATTGACTGAGCAAGCTTCCTCTGCAAGGCTTGAAACTTGACATGGATGATCTTGAGAACATTTTGGACATTGGGGAGCACTTTAGGTCATTTGGACTCAAGGATCTTGATGCAACACAAAATCCTAATTTGGGGTAGACTGCCTTAGGAGAGAGCTTGTCTGACTAAGTCTTGGACTACCTTGAGCAACTTGGAAATTTTTCTTGCAATGTTTTGAGAAATATGGGAGGGAAAATTTTGGGGTACAACAACTATTTTCTGTCAATTCAAGAACTTTTGTCTGTAATCTTAAATTCCAAACAATGACTTTTAAGCCACGTGCCTTGCCCGGGGCACTATGGTCCATTTGTTAAGGGTTTTGTTCATGTTCATTTATAATATGATCATTTAATATAAACCATTTGACCTTTTGCATTCAAACCTCTATGTTCATTGTCTTTCTTTTCCTTTATTACATTTTTTAAATAGCCATGTATCTTACATGCACACAGACACACAGTTGCAGATCTTCATCCACTCCGGATCTCATTGCCAACGACTCTACTATTGCCAGTTATGACTTCAAACATCCAGTTAACCAAGCCGAAGAAGAAGGCGAGGAAGATTGTGAAATACCAGGAGAATTAGCCAGACTTATAATGCAAGAGGAGAAATCTATTCAACCTCATGAAGAGCCAGTCAAAGTTATCAACTTAGGTACTGAAACAGACAAGAAAGAGGTCAAGATCAATGCCAACCTAGAAGATGGTATCAAGAGAAAATTGGTTCAGATGGTACATGACTATGTTGAAGTGTTTGCTTGGTCGTATGAAGATATGCCAGGATTGGATACTGACATTATGGTTCATCGTCTACCAACGAAGGAAGATTGTCCTCCTATTAAGCAAAAAGTACATCGTATGCAGCCAGACATGTCTGAAAAGATAAAGGCCGAGGTAATGAAGCAATTCGATGCATTTTTCTGGCTGTCACATCTTATCCTCAGTGGGTTTCGAACGTGGTCCCCGTGCCAAAGAAATATGGAAAGGTTTGTATGTGTGTAGATTATAGGGACCTGAATAGGGAGAGCCCCAAATATGATTTCCCTCTACCTCATTGTTAGCTCCTAAATTCGACACCCAGACACATTGGCCTTATTGGCTAAAAATAGATTGAAGAAATCTACGAGATTGAAGAAGTCTAAATTAATGACCCTTCGATTTGGAAACATAGTCTAATTTGAAGATACTTCGAATTGATAGCCTTTGAAAAGTCCTATCGAAGTCATCCTTGTTAAAGAGGAGAAAACACTTAGAGAATTCTCTAAGTTAGAAATGGTCTTCGACCTAGAGGCTTCGACCTTGTAAGAGCATTCGACCTGGAAGCGTTCTGTTGTACCCCAAAATTTTCCCTCTCATATTTCAATATATCTTCCAAAATTGCTGCCACATCACGGGCCCAACAACGACCTCGTCAACATCAACGGGTAAATCAGCAAAGGCAAAACAAGCCCGAGAGATAGTTTACTAACATCAACATGCCACTGTCTCAAGCATTGCAACACATATTGAGGATGAATCTGATTACATCGATATGACCTCATCCAAACCCCAAAAAATTCTTATCCTAACTACAATCCTGATCCAGGTGTGCCTATTATTATGACAGTTCTGAGCATGATACAAACGACTGTTGGATGCTGAAGTACAAGATTCAAAACCTGGTCAACAGAGGAGTGTTAGAGTTCACACAAGACAGTAAATTTGAGCTCTTCTACCACCCCTAAAGGTAATCCAATTGAAGTGACGGTCTGGGTGAGGAAATTTTTAGTTTATTCGAATTTTCAGTTGTAACTTGTTTATTTACTTAAACATTTATCTTTATGTTAGACTTTGGTTACTCTCATTAATGCATTAAATATGTTTGTCTTGAATTAATCCACTCACTATCACTCTATTTAAACTATGCTTTTTACTCCCTTTATGATATTCAACCCTTGTTTTAAAAAGTTTCAAACCTTTAGAGGGAGGATGACGAAAACAATGCCATAATCTCATACGATATACTTTTGGACAGACCTTGTTGACGATGTACATGCGTTTCTTTCAAATCCTAAACACTGGAGTTATAAGGAAGATATCCCCTAGTCAACCCCTTCGAGCCAAAGAACTAGGAGTTTCTTTTTTACAAAAATTGAAACCTTTAATCAAAACTTGGGGCAGGGTAGCTTCTCAGTTAATTCAAATGTGCGTTCAGTCGTAAACTTTCACTTCGTATAAAATGAATGACATCAGAAACATTCCTATGGAATCAAAAGATGGTGATGGTTCCCTACCAAGTAGGCAGTCATTATCTCTTAAAAGAAAAGCCCACTAGGTCAAAACCTATGAAGGGGACTTAAGAAAAATTGGAGCATCCTGCTGGCTGTAATCTCAAAACAAGAACAGTCAGGAAGAAAATCAGGGATAGTAAATCAAAAAAATAGGACGCTACAAAGCCTCAACAACATGGAAAATATGGCAAAAATGAATGCCTTCCAACAAATAAAATTCCAAATTTCTGAACCATCACCAAAACATCATTCAGACTCAATAGGAGTTTAAGCGTACAATTAACTGAGTTTAGGACTGGAGAACATCACGAAGAATGGGCGGGTACAAATATACTTTGAGCCTTATCCTTTGTTTATTAAACCGTGAACTAGACCATGCTACAACCCTTTCAAAGTCCTAATTGAAGAATGGGTTAGTTCGAAAGCATACTATTATAAAATGTATCATGACTCCTGTAAGGCTTTACTCCAAATCATGAGTTGAATTTTCTTACAAAAGTTCTTTTATCTGCTAAAACGCATTTTCAAAACTTCAATACAAGCATAAAATTTTAATTATTTGGAATATCGTTGTTTGCATATAGCTATTTATTTGATAACAGAGAAATTCACATGACGAATATCCAGTGAACAAAAACTCTCTCAAGAAACAGAATCACTTCAAATGGGAAGACACTTCCAAATGACAAATCTCCTATAAACAAGGGGGAATGGCATGTCATTGTCCAAACTCACCTGGGGCAGTCAAGTAAAGATTCCAAGAAATCTCTTGAGAGGTGATGAATAACCAGGGGCAAGTCTACATCTCAATCACTTGGGGAATTGAGCTTGAATTCAAGCAAAGGGTCAAGCAAACATTTTCTGACAGTGCTACAACACTTGCTACTAGGGGCAGTGACAAATTTCCACGAAATCCACTTCATAAGGTGATCCCCAGTCAAGTCCCCACAAAGTTGGATCCAGGCAATTCCCAGCCAGAGTTTTAATCTCTGGAAAACCTTTCTTCCCAGCTAAGTTTGGCCTCAAGAAGAATCCTCGAAGAGTTCTGCCAAAAGAAAACGCCTCTCCAACAGATTGGCAACAAGGTTTATTTCCCCAACAGACGGCAAGATTCCCCAACTTGAATTTGCCTCCCAGACTATCACAAATCAAGAGACCATAACTCCTCTTCCCTAGTAGACCTCTCTACAATTACCAGTGAGTTGCTACAAAACCTGGAAGCCAAACCAGATAATGGTTAACCTTTTTATCCCTAATAGGTTGTTAACTCCCTTTATCTTTCATCAAGAGATAGCTCCCCAGTAGAACAACAAACAACTGAAACTCCTGAACTCTTTACCCTAGCGGAGTTCTCCTCAAACAACAAAACAGGAATCCCCAACGGAAACATTCTAAAAGCAAGTCTGGAAAGGTGTGCATACTCTTCATCCCAAACGGTCGTCCGGGATTTAACTTCCCGAAACTCCCCAGCACTTGTCAAGGATTTATTTTCCAAGACAAAATTACATTCCAACAACATTTCATGCATCATATTTACATACATGATAAATGCATACAACACAAATGTATACATCGCAATCTCATTTATTTTGAGAAACATCATTACACCATGCATTCCATACATCATGGCATTGCATACAACTAACTCTTTACCTTTTCAGGAAAGATCAATCAACAGAAAGTTATCATCAACAAATTTTCGGCAAGAAAAGACAACTATTTATGAATAAATGGATCATAGATCAATTCCCGAAATACGACGGGGTGACTATCTACATGACGAATACTTCCTTCATACCTATGCTGGTCCAATTTAAATCGATCAATGGTTTATCCCGATTCCTTTCCGGTAGACACTTTCTCTAGTTCAGATAAATCACTCCAAAGATTTATTTTGATTCTTTTCCAGACCTCTGCTGGTTCAGTTTAAATCGATCAATGGTTTATCCTGATTCCTTTTTGGTAGACACTTTCTCTGGTTCAGATAAATCGCTCCAAAGATTCTCCAGATTCATTCCAGTTAAATATTATTCAAGACTTCTGTTGGTTCAATTTAAATTGATCAATGGTTTATCCTGACTCCTTTCCAGTAGACACTTTCTCTGGTTCAGATAAATCGCTCCAAAGATTTATTCTAATTCTTTCTAGCTAAAGAATATTTAAGACCTCTACTGGTTCAGTTTAAATCGATCAATGGTTTATCCTGATTCCTTTCCAGTAGACGCTTTCTCTGGTTTAGATAAATCACTCCAAGATTTATTTTGATTCTTTTCCAGACCTCTGCTGGTTCAGTTTAAATCGATCAATGGTTTATCCTGATTCCTTTCCGGTAGACATTTTCTCTGGTTCAGATAAATCACTCCAAGATTTATTCTGATTCTTTTCCAGACCTCAGCTGGTTCAGTTTAAATCGATCAATGGTTTATTCCAATTCCTTTCTGGTAGACATTTTCTCTGGTTTAGATAAATCACTCCAAGATTTATTCTGATTCTTTTCCAGACCTATGCTGGTTCAATTTAAATTGATCAATGGTTTATCCTGATTCCTTTCCAGTAGAAATTTTCTCTGGTTCAGATAAATCGCTCCAAGATTTATTCTGATTCTTTTCCAGACCTTTACTGGTTCAGTTTAAATTGATCAATGGTTCATCTTGATTTCTTTCCGGTAGACACTTTCTCGGGTTCAGATAAATCGCTCCAAGATTTATTCTGATTCTTTTCCAGACTTCTGCTGGTTCATTTTAAGTCTATCAATGGTTTATCCTGATTCCTTTCCGGTAGACATTTTCTATGGTTCACATAAATCGCTCCAAGATTTATTTTGATTCTTTTCCAGACCTCCGCTGGTTCCGTTTAAATTGATCAATGGTTTATCCTGATTCCTTTCCGGTAGACACTTTCTCTAGTTCAGATAAATCGCTCCAAACATTTATCCTAATTCATTCTAGTTAAATATTATTCAAGACTTCTGCTGGTTCAGTTTAAATCGATCAATGATTTATCCCGATTCCTTTCTGGTAGACACTTTCTCTGGTTCAGATAAATCGCTCCAAAGATTTATTTCGATTCTTTCCAGTTAAAGAATATTTAAGACCTCTGTTGGTTTAGTTTAAATCGATCAATGGTTTATCCCGTTTCCTTTCCAGTAGACGCTTTCTCTGGTTCAAATAAATCGCTCCAAGATTTATTCTGATTCTTTTCCAGACCTCTGCTGGTTCAGTTTAAATTGATCAATGGTTTATCCTGATTCCTTTCTTGTAGACACTTTCTTTGGTTCAGATAAATCGCTCCAAGATTTATTCTGATTCTTTCTCAGACCTCGGCTGGTTCAGTTTAAATCGAACAATGGTTTATCCTGATCCCTTTCCGGTAGACTTTTTCTCTGGTTCAGATAAATCGCTCCAAGATTTATTCTGATTCTTTCCAGTTTAATAGTATTCAAGACTTCTGTTGGTTCAGTTTAAATCTATCAATGGTTTATCCTGATTCCTTTCTGGTAGAATTTTTCTCTGGTTTAGTTAAATCTCTCTAAAGATTTGTTCTGATTCTTTTCCAGTTGAAGTCAAGTTTAGGCTTAGTCTAATTTCTGTCAATAATCACTTTTGGGTGGCATCTATAATCTCATCTTTGACAACACTCCTCATCTATACAAATGGCATCTTTAAGCCCATTTCCTATACAATCAACCACCACATTATCTAGTTCAAATTTCTGGGCACTCTAGTGTTCAATCATCTTCCACCTTCAAGTCACGAATGGCAGACTCGCCAATCTAACTCTTTAGGTTTAAGAAGATTAAACAGGGGAAATTGTTGTACCCTGATATTTTCCCTCTCATTTTTCAAGATATTTACTACAAAGATCTTCAATGACTCAAGTTTGCGCAAGCACTAACTAGGTCAAATAATCTCCTCAACACCAACGCCTCAAATTAGGGTTTGAGTTTGTACAAAGGCAGTTGGATTTCTAATGTTTCAAATGACTTTCATGGATCATTATGGATCCTCAGGATTATTTTTGTCAATTTTCAAGTCTTGGATCACAATTTTCTAAGAAAGTAATTCAAATTACCAAAAGGGCAAAATGGGCAAAATTAGGGTTTTGACTGAAAATGACCGAACTTTGATTTTTGACCTAATACCTGGCTTATTGGTTGGAAGCATGATCTCAAGGATCCGAGCACGTCATTTTGACCTAATTGCATATTTCAATTCATCTCCTGAGATCAGTGGATTGATAGATAAAATTCGGTGAACTGGTGGGAAAAGTCAACTGTACACTAAAAAGTCAAACTTTGACTTTTTGACCAAAGTTGAGTCCTAAAAATCATATTTCATCAAGACATTCAAAATATGAAATTTGATCATCAAAAATCAAGAAAGTAAAAAATTCAACTTTTGCAAGACTTGGAAAATTTTCTAAGTTAAGTTCTTTGCTTCATAACATCTTTTCACTACAATTCAAAATAGTTCAAGATGTTACAAATAATTCAAGTTATTACAAAGTGGAATTTTTGCAAGTTTACAAATCCTAAAGTTTGTCTTGGTTGAACTTTTTCCCTTTGACTCAAAACCTTGCCACAATGCTTTGTCTTTGATACAATTTGCATAAATTACTCCACAAACTAAACTTGTTTCATGCTGCAAACTATGTTGTCCAAGTTATTTCTAAACAAAGTATGATATACTACTTCTATACATTTCCACAACACTCCAAAACCCAGATCCATTATTGTCCTACAAAAAAGACTTTGTGCTATGCTGCACCACAAACCTGTCACAAAAATCTACATATGCAGCTTGCTCCAACCCGCATCATAATAGCCACAAAATTGCACCAAAATGGCAAAAGAAAATTGTGTGAAAAAGTATCATACAGTAGGCAAAAACAGTTCAAATAACTTATTTTGTTGCCCTCCTAAACCTTAGTCAAGGATCTACAAAAGGGGCTGTTTCATAAGACATAAGGGAGATTTTTTTTGGAGAGAAAAAGAGAGAAGAGAAAAACATAACTTTTGTTAAACTCTGCTCATTCATAAAACCCAACTCATTCATAAAACTCAGCCCATCCATAAAACTCTGCTCATCTTCAACTTTGTTTTCACTCACAAAACAGAAAAATCCTCAACCCATTGTTGTACAACTTTGCAAACTTTCCCCTAAACCAACTACCCAAACACCTCATATACATCACATAGAGATTGTTCTAACATAAGAACAGTTTCTATAACACCTTTATCATCATCTTCCAAGCATAAACAAAAAAATAGTACTTTACACCTTTGACTGGGTTGGAGCGATCCTGGAACTTTGTCACACAGAGCAAAGATTGGAGTAGCTCTAAAGAGGAGCTCGGTCATTCATCACTTTGCCTCCGGAGATATCCATATGTATTCCAAAGTTTCGCTTTAAGAGGTATACTTTTTTCCCAAACTGTAATATCTTTTTCCATACATCATTTTTTATTTGTGTTCAAAAGATATATAAAAGATAAATAAAAAAAAGGAAAACTCAGTAAAAAGAGCCAAGAAAGGGGCTGACACGGGTGCCCGTGTCATACGACACGGCTGTGTCAGCTTATCTGCTTGAAAAAATCTAACAAAAATGTAGGTCAGGGGCTGACACGGGTGCCCGTGTCACAAGACACGGCCGTGTCAGACATACTGGAACTATACGCTAACAAAAATGCAGGTCAGAGGCTGACACAGGTGCCCGTGTCACAGGACTTGGCCCATTTCAGCTTAGCTGGTATAGGAAAGGAAAAATGCGCATGGACCATTACAGGAAGCTGACACGGGTGCCCGTGTCATAGGATACGGCCCGTGTCAGAATAGACAACATAAATTTTGATTTTCTTTTGACCTTTTGCTTTTATTTTCATTCAATTTGGTTCTAATAATTAGGACTTTTATTTTTTGCAACCCCTACTTGTACACTTGTATACCCCATCCCTCAAAAAGCATGTAATAGCGTAGGACCTTTATTTTCCGCATTTTTATTGCTTTCATAAATGTTAGTAATTAGGGTGTATGGTAAGATAAAACCAATAAGTAGACCACCCTAATCAAAGACTAAATGCATGCAATCAAACACACCATTCACACATGTACCTCTAGGATAATCTCGCTTTGTTGCCTCGGAAAATAATCATGTCCCTCGAATATGGGCGTTTTAGCAAAGACCCTCGATAAAAGATCGTAGTCCCTCGATGTTGCCTTCGGTAAACGATCTAGTCCCTAAATGAAAATTTCTAAAACGTCTCATAGGTTTACTTCTATGACTATAAAATTGACCCACGCTGGTCCCTTCACATCCAATGGTGGGGCTTCTTGCCAAAACAATGGTAAGATAGCAACATCTAAAGGAGGAGGAAAATAAAATTAAGACCTATTGAGTAGGTAGGATGCTCCTAGTTGATCATTTTCTCATAACAAAAACATTTTATACACCAACACTTTCATTTGAAACATTTTCAAAAGACAAAGCTTTTTGTACGCGTTCTTATAGAAACGAGAACCATTACAAAGACACTTTTCAAAATCACTTTCAAAAACACATTCCACAAACACCTCTTTGAACTATTTTCAAAACCAACACTTTGTACGCGTTCTTATAGAAACGAGAACCATTACAAAGATGTTTTTTTAAAATATTTCCAAAAATCACACCACAAGTACATTTTAAAACAAAAGCAAGTGATCTAGCAAGCAACTAAGAGCTCTTAGAAAAATACAGATGAAAAGGGTGCTAATACCTTCCTTTTTCATAACCAACCCGTCGAACTCAAGAAATAATCTCGAAAGGTCTTTCCTGTTCTTTTCAACCTTTCCTTATTGGATAAAAGAAAAGTCGGTGGAGACTCTTGCTATCTGCAACAATTGAGACCAAACGCAAAACACCCTAGTCAGTTCTCCCACCGTGTTACACGTTCGTATCGACAATAATTTGAATTTGAATCTGAATAAAAGAGGGAAAGGCAGTTCACTTGGCAGTTGAAGAAAGCAATGTGGCATGAAGTTGGAGATCGAAGAACATGTAAAGGACACTTGTCCTAATCCTGGATCGAAGTAACCGTCTAGAAGTTACTTTTACTAGTATAAATATAGGAAGTTTATGTAAATTTTCCATGTGTTCAACCAATTGTACAAGTCACTCAATACTATTCGAGTATCCGCTGCGTGAGAAAGAATACTGAAAATGTACATTTGAAACACCACATTTTTTAATCAAAGTCTTTTACATTCCTTTTTACATTCCTTGCCATTCTTGCTTATATCCTTTTATCTTACTTGCAAATTTTATTTTCCCTTGAAATTTACTTGCACTTTTTACCAGACTTCTACACTTAAACTCTTCTCAACCCCTTTCTACTTACTTTTACTTGCACTTTTATTAAGTTTACTTCTGCACCTAACCTCCACCTTTCTTAGTCGAATGTGTTTTATATTTAATTTAGCATTTATATCAAAACAACACAAATATTTAGCATATGTCCTAGGATCAATCTGATCGAATCTGCAAGTAACCAAAAATTACCCTTTTTGGAAGATCAGCGGTTGTTTACCAATTTTCACGGTAAACAAATTGGCACACCTGGTGGGACGTTGCTAATTTTTGTTTGCTTATTTATATTAACATAAATACTTTACATAATTTCTTTTCTTTTACAAAGTGTTGTATGTTATTAAGAAGTGGTAAATTAACCACCAACGAGTGTACAACTAGGAGAAGAAATAGTGAAATGGCTAATCAACCAAATAATGGAGAAATACCTCCATTAATTGCTGCAGAAATAGCGGTTATACCAACCGTTAGTGAAATTATCCCATCCACCGGTGGTTCGGCACCAATGTTAGCACTAGCACAAACGGGACCAATACTTTTGTATGTAGGTCCCAGAGGTTCATTAGGAACACCCCCACCAAGGGTAAATACAGGATCTCGACCCTATGTTCCCCCAGGATTTTTGATAGCCTGGATGGGTCGAGACCAGCCTTATGGCATGCCAACTACTGAAATGGCTAGTCTTATGAACATTGTGTCCATATTTTCAGAACCTTTGGTGAGTGTATCTTCGCCATTACAAGGATCTGGAACCGGTATGGAGAATTTGGGTAGAAACAAACTCTTAGGAGGGGCATCCCATGCAATACCAAGCCTTACAAATGCTTCTACGACAATTTTGAGGCAACAAATGGACGAAAGTAACCATGATATGGTACAAATGTTGGCACAAACTTTGATTACAGTGTTGAACCCTCTAATACAAAATACCACTCATTCAAATCAGCAAATGACAACTCAAATAAAGCGCATGGCTTAATTTTTTGGGGTTCCCCAACCTATTCGACAAACCCAAAGAGCGCCAGTAAGAGGGAATCAGGGTATAGTCTTAGAGGAAGATGTGACCATTAACCAGAATCTACAGCCAGTTGGAATGAACCATAAAATGGAGATAGAACAACCTAGGGTTGAAATACCCAAAGCTCCCCCACAGATGCCTAGAGATGTCGATCAAGATGTAATTGTGGTAAATAGAAACCAAAATGCTGATGAAGTGATACAGAAGGTTTGACACAATAATTATGGAACAAATAATAATCTGACAACCATGATCGAAAGAATCATGATACAGAATGGAATGAACATTGTCTTTCATAGGCCAAACTTTACATCCCCAATTGTTAGAGTATATCTTGTAAACATATTTACCCCTAGGTGGAAAGTTCCAAAGTTCACCAAATTTTCTAGGGATACAACAGAATCTACGGTCGAACATGTGGCGAGATATTTGATAGAAGCTGGGGAAATCTCAAATAATGAGAGCCTTAGAATTAAGTACTTCGCAAGTTCCCTAACTAAAAATGCTTTTACTTGGTTTATCACCCTCCCAGCCAATTCGATCCACAACTAGAATCAATTGGAGAGATTGTTCCATGAACAATTATACATGGGACAAACCAAAATAAGTCTAAAAGAACTGGCTAGTGTGAAAAGGAGATTCAGTGAGCCAATAGATGAATATCTAAATAGATTTCAACTGCTCAAAGCCAGATGATTTACACAAGTGCCTGAGCATGAGTTGGTCGAAATGGCAGCAGAGGGCCTAGATTATTCTATTAGGAAAAAATTAGATTCCCAATACCTGAGGGATATGGCCCAATTGGCCGATAGAGTTCGACAGGTAGAACGTCTTAAAGCTAAAAAAGCTAAAGCAACTAAAACTCATCGAAGAGAAAGGGTAGACTATGTCAAAATGGATGATGACGTTCCAGAGACATCTAGTGATCCTATAGCTGTCGAAGAAAGCGAAATAGATTTAACAGAATTAAAGAAAGGGCCACCGTACTCTTGCAGATTGCTAATGCCCTCAAATGGGAAGAATCCTACTGAGTCTGAAAAGAACAATGATAGATTCCCAAAGAAAACATATAGTTTCGACGTTGTAAAATGTGACGAGATATTTGACTTGTTAGTTAAAGATGGCCAAATGATAGTGCCTCCAGGGGCAAAAATGCCTCCTTTAGAACAAAGAAAGAAAAGAGGTTTTTGTAAGTATCATAATTTTTTGGGACATAAAACTTCACAATGTTTCTTTTTCAGGGATCTCGTTCAAGGAGCGATCACAGAAGGCAGACTCAAGTTTGCTAACAAATCTCCGATGAAAATCGATGCAAACCCATTGCAAGCTGATGCCCACTATGCTGAACCACCAGGCATCAACATGGTCGAAGTTTCAGAAGACTTCGTCAATAAGACTGTTTTTGGTAGTTTCACTGGGAGCATCTCCAAAAAGACTGTCGAAAGGGTGAGAAAGGATACTTAAGGTCTAAACAAAGGAGCTACTGAAGGCTCAAACAAAGGATCTACTGAAGGATCAAACAAAGGGACTACTGCAGGTTCTTATTTGGCTGCCGTCACGGGTTCTGCAGAGGACCTAGAAGCCAAAATGTAAAGGCTGAATCTCGTTGTCAAGAACAACATAGAAGTCAATATGGTTGAAGTATCTGGGGAGAAGGCTTCAGAAGATGCCATCAGACAAGAGTAACTCAATAAAACTGCATTTCCTAAAGAGAATAAGAATCTGGCAAATTTTCTGCAACGATGCCAGAAAAAGAAGTCTAAAGTGATGCTGTGTCCAAGATGCAGCTCCATCTTCGACAAAAAGGCTGCATAACACATACAGGGTGTGAGGGCAAAAAATGAGAAATGAGGGCACCAATGCCCAACCCAACATGGATCCTGTGGTTCGATATGATCCCAGAAGAGGATATTAGAAGGGACCAATGAACCAGGTGAAGATGCCATCAACTTTCAGGCCTCCAACAAATGTCCCTGTAGACACTTGGCTAAATACATAAAGCAGAAAAAGGCCCAGTGAGGAGAAATGGCGAACATTTGATGTGCCAAGAGGATCATCCTTGGTTTATAGGAAGGAAATCCAAACTACAACAACAAACAAAGTGGCTCATGTGTCGAGCAACTACAAGGAAAAAAAACCCATGTCGTGCTCATAGTGGAGGAGATATCAAAGACGGTGAAAAGCCGAAAGAGAGGCTACAAAGGAGCCTCAACCTGAATCAAGCACCAATGTGCCACAAAGAAAGGAAAAAGGAAAATAAAGAAATCCTTTGGAAAGAAAACCAATTGCTAGAATATTGGTGTGGCCAGAACAAGGTGAATCAAATGATGAAGGTAATTCTGAATCTGATGCTACTTTGGATATTATGGTGAATGTAGTGTCAATACTACCCAGGGAATATGACCGCCAAGTCGAAGTCGAAGAGACTAACTGGGAGGTCGAATAGGAGATGGCAAGACATAGGAATTTTTTTTATTACATCATGAACAACGACTGTGTCGAAGAACAAAATGCTTTCTTCGAACGCCCCACTGAGGCAATGAAGAATCACCTCAAACCATTGTTCATCAGAGCAAAAGTTGGGGAAGCAACCATCAACAAAATTCTGGTTGATTAAGGGGCCACAATAAATATAATTCCCCAAGGTATGCTGAGGAAACTTGGAAAAGGGGATGAACATATCAAACCCTACAACATGGTTTTATCGAACTATGAGGGAGGTATTGGAACTACTATGAGGGTGATACAATTAGACCTCAAGGTGGGAACAATAATTTGACCAACTATGTTTATGGTCATTTTAGCGAAGCCCAAATATAATCTACTCTTAGGTAGAGGGTGGATACATGGCATATGAGCAGTGCCATCATCAATGCACCAACTTGTTACCAATTGGCGCCCAGATGGTATAGTTGAAAATATCGAAGCAGATCAAAGTTACTATATGGTCGAAGCTAATAATGTCGATAGAACAAACTTCGATAGAAATATGGCTCACATAGGGCCATGCAATCCTCCAGACTTTGATTTGGCACCAGCACCAAATGCCTTTTTCTCCATCTACCTACACTCTGACCATGGGTTCCAGTGGGATAGAGAAGATTTATCAAACATTGACTATGGAGGAGTTGATGACATACGGCCAACAGGTTGGGGAAGTGAATTCGATGATGATGACTGAATCACAAGCTTTACAAAGGATTTTGACATATGTGTCCGAAAGTAGAATGATAGCGGCCTAAGAGGCTGAAGTCAAGTATATGGCTTTCGAAGCCAATGAGAAAGTGTTTCTTCCAGAAGGTCCTGGGAAAGACTTCGAACCAGAACCCCCTGACTTAAGAAGGGATGAAGAAAGAAGCCAGAGGCTAGATTCCATCTATGATGATGAGCCTTGGGGTTTTCAAAAATATCCGTTGGCAGAAAATGTTAAAATGCTAGCGCAAGATCCTTTAGAAGAGATAGACCTGGGCGAAGGTTTATTGAAAAGACCAACATACATCAGTGCGAAAATAGCTCCAGTGCTCAAGGTCGAAATAATCCAATTGTTGAAGGAGTTTAAAGACTTCTTTGCATGGGATTATGACGAAATGCCTGGTCTCGATAGAAGATTGGTGGAGCTTCAACTACCAATAAAGCCTGGGAAAAATCCTATGAAGCAAACTCCAAGGCATTTTGCACCAGAAATCTTATCGAAGATCAAGACGGAAGTCGAAATACTGTTGAAATGCAAGTTCATTCGAACGACAAGGTATGTCGAATGGATTGCAAATATAATACCTGTTATAAAGAAAAATGGTACCTTAAGGGTGTGCATTAATTTTAGAGATTTAAATGCTGCAACACCCATAGATGAATATCCAATGCCTATGGAGGAAATGCTTGTCGACTCTGCCGCTGACTTTGAATACATGAGTATGCTTGATGGATACTCTAGGTATAATTAAATTTTCATTGCTGAAGAAGATGTGTCGAAAATAAAATTTCAATGCCCTGGAGCTTTAGGTACTTATGAATGGGTAGTGATTCCCTTTGGCCTAAAAAATGCAGGGGCAACATATCAAAGGGCAATGAATTCCATCTTCCATGATCTTATTGAAACTTTTATGCAGATTTATATTGACGATATTGTTGTCAAATCTGTTTCAGGGAAGAACCACATAGACCACCTTCGACAGTCCTTCGAAAGGATGAGAAGCTATGGTCTAAAGATGAATCCTCTAAAGTGCGCTTTCTGCGTTAAAGCAGGGGACTTATTAGGCTTTGTGGTCCACAAAAAGGGAATCAAAATAAACCAGAAAAAAACCAAAGCCATTTTGGAAGCGAAGGCGCCAACTAGCAAGAAGGAGTTGCAATCTCTACTTGGCAAGATAAATTTACTGAGGAGATTTATATCGAACTTAAGTGGAAAAGTGCAAGCCTTCTCACCACTACTCTGACTCAACAAAGGAGGATTTGAGTGGGGGCAAGAAAACCAAGAGGCCTTCGACAAGATCAAAGGATACCTCACCAAGCCACCTGTTCTGGTACTTGTAGAAATAGGAGTATGAGATTGTACATAGCTGCATCTGATAAAACCCTAGGGAGCATCTTGGCTCAAGAGGATGAAAATGGTGTCGAAAGACCCATCTACTACCTCAGTAGAGTTTTAAATGATGCAGAAACTAGATATAGCAAAGTTGAAAAACTATGTTTATGTCTTTTCTCATGTACAAAACTCAAGCAATATATAAAACCAGTTGATGTTTATGTTTCGTCTCATTTTGATGTTTTCAAATATATGTTGTTGAAACCCATCTTGCACAGTCAAATAGGAAAATGGGCACTTGCATTAACTGAGTATTCATTAACCTTTATGCCTCTCAAGGCTGTAAAAGGTCAAGTGGTAGCAGACTTTATAGTTGACCACTCAATAAATGAAGAATCATTAAACTACTTGGAGATCGAACCCTGGAAGTTGTACTTCGACGGTTCCAGTCATAAAGATGGTACTGGAGTAGGAGTTCTATTTATTTCTCCAAATAAAATTCCAACAACATTCAAGTACAAGATTGAAGGCTCTTGTTTGAACAATAAGGTTGAGTATGAAGCTCGAATCGTAGGCCTTGAAATCTTGTTAGAATTGGGGGCAACTCGAGTCGAAATAATGGGAGACTCAGAGTTAGTCATAAGGCAAGTTATGAAGAATACAAATGTATAAGAGAAAATCTTATCATGTATTTTGTAATAGCCAATCGTTTGTTGAAAAACTTTGAAGTGATCAACATTCGACATATACCAAGATTGGAAAATCAAGTGGCTAATGACTTAACACAAATTGCATCTGGGTATAAAATTTTGAAAGAAAAATTACAACAAGCAATTGAAGTTAGAGGAAGAGTAACATCAACCAAGTTGTCTCCAACATATTTGGAAACAACAAAATTGGGGTACGCTGACCAAGAAAACTTCAAAATTTCATTCATAGACAATCTAACAGAACAAGATTGGAGAAAGCCTATAATAGATTATTTGCAAAATCCAATGGCTTTGACAAAATGAAAAACAAAGTACAGGGCACTAAGTTATATTCTAATGGGAAACAAGTTATTTAAAAAGACGCCTGAAGGAGTACTATTGAAATGCCTAAGTGAAATAGAGGCATATATATCCCTTTCAACTACACATGCCGGGGCATGTGGGGCACATCAAGTAGGCCATAAAATGAAATAGTTGTTGTTTCGACAAGGATTATATTGACAAACTATGTTGAAATATTGTGTGGAGTTTACAAAAGGTTGTCAAGAATGTCAAAAACATACAGGCATCCAACATGTACCTGCAAGCGAACTTCACTCGATTGTGAAACCTTGCCTTTTAGAGGACGGGCTTTGGATCTCATTGGGAGATTCGACCAGCATCGTCTAAATTCCAGAAATATATATTGGCGGGCATTGACTATTTCATTAAGTGGATTGAAGCAATTCCTTTAGTCAACACAGACAAAGAGAATGTCATTGAATTTATTCAAAATAACATTATATATAGGTTTGGAATCCATGAGACAATAACAACTGACCAAGGATTAATATTTACTGGTCGAAAAATGCAGGAGTTCACCACAGAAATGGGATTCAAGCTATTAACATCTACGCCTTACTATGCGCAAGCTAATGGGCAAGTCGAAGCAGAAAATAAGGTAGTAATTGGCTTGATAAAGAAGCATGTAGGAAAAAAGCCAAAGAATTGGCATAAAATGTTGGACCAAATCTTATGGGCACGTCGAACTTCTCATAAGGAATCTACCAGAACGACACCATTTCGATTAACCTATGGCCATGACGCGGTTTTTCCAGTAGAAATTTGTCCGCAGTCAACAAGAATTCAGAAACATCAAGATATCCCTTTCGAAGCTTATTGGAATATGATGTTAGACGAATTGGTTGATTTGGACAAAGAAATACTGAGAGATTTAGATCTCTTAAGGATACAAAAGAAAAGAGTGGAAAAATATTACAATAAAAGAGTAAAACCCAAGACATTCTTGCCTGAGGATCTGGTATGGAATGTAATTCTCCCAATGGATCGAAAGGATAGAAATATGGGAAAATGGTCTCCTAAATGGGAAGGAACTTTTTAGATTATCCAAACATTGTCTGGTGGTGCCTATGAGATCGAAGAGTTAAATGAAGATCAAAGGCTCTTGATATTAAATTGTAAATACTTGAAAAAGTATAGACCTGTACTTTAAGAGGTTTAAATAACCAATGTTTAATCTCAATCGAAGTAACGAGCCAAAATGGAAAATTCAGTAAGCATCCAAAATGGCTATAAGTCATTACAAAAACATAATTATACAAATAAAAAGTCAAAATAAAAATGGGAGGTTGGCTTTGATTTGGAAATATTTGATCTTCTGCAGCTCCAAACGTCTTTCGCAAAAGCCTTTGATTGATGAAGAGATTCAATTTTAGCATCTAATGCTTGGGCCTGATCAGCATAATTTAATCGATCGCTGAGTTCCTCTTGGCTCTCAGAATCAGTGTTGATAGAAAGAAGTTCTTCTTTTCATTTATCATTTGGGCAATCTTAGCCTCAAATTCTCTGATCTGAGCCTTCATGCTGGCTGTATTTTGGTCGATTCCTTTGACAAAGATGAATATCCAATGCCTGTTGGCTGACTGATAGTGATGTCTTGGGAAAAGGGTAATGATGACTTTGAATACCAGCAGTGGTTGGTAGAAGGCGAAAAGCGCATAATTGGCTTTTGTGGCCAAAAATAAGACATGTGTCGAATGGGAATATCAAAGAATGACCATTTCTTCTGGCGCCGAAATTGACATTCTTGGGGGGAAATTTGTTAGCTCCTAAATTCGACACCCAGACACATTGGCCTTATTGGCTAAAAATAGATTGAAGAAATCTAAGATATTTAAGAAATCTAAATTAATGACCCTTCGATTTGGAAACATAGTCTAATTCGAAGATACTTCAAATTGAGAGCCTTTGAAAAGGCCTATCAAAGTCATCCTTGTTAAAGAGGAGAAAACACTTAGAGAATTATCTAAGTTAGAAATGGTCTTCGACCCAGAGGCTTCGACCTTGTAAGAGCCTTCGACCTGGAAGTGTTCATATCAGCAACAATTTGAATTCGAATCTAAATAAAAGAGGGAAAGGCAATTCACTTGGCAGTTGAAGAAAGCAACGTGGCATGAAGTTGGAGATTGAAGAACATGCAAAGGAAACTTGTCATAATATTGGATCTAAGTAACCGTCTTGCAGTTACTTTTACTAGTATAAATATAGGAAGTTTATGTAAATTTTCTATGTGTTCAACTAATTGTACAAGTCACTCAATACTATTCAAGTACCCGCTGCATGAGAAAGAATACTGAGAATGCACGTTTGAAACACCACATTTTATAATCAAAGTCTTTTACATTCCTTTTTACATTCCTTTTTACATTCCTTGCCGTTCTCGCTTACAACCTTTTATCTTACTTGCAAAGAGTATTTTCCCTTGCATTTTACTTGCACTTTTTACCAGACTTCTACACTTAAACTCTTCTCAACCCCTTTCTACTTACTTTTACTTACACTTTTATCAAGTTTACTTTTGCATCTAACCTCCACCTTTCTCAGTTGAATGTTTTCTTTATTTAATTTAGCATTTTTATCAAAACAACACAAATATTTAGCATATGTCCTAGGATCAATCTGATGATCCTGCAAGTAACCAAAAATTACCCTTTTTGGAAGATCAACGGTTGTTTACAAATTTTCTCGGTAAACACTCATATTGGAGTCTTGGTTGACAACACCGTTCAACATAAATTCTTCTCCTTCATGGACGGATTTTCTAGCTACAACCAAATCAAGATGGCTCCCGAAGACATGGAGAAGACCACTTTCATTATGCAATGGGGCACCTTTTGCTATAATGTCATGTCGTTCAAATTAAAGAATGCAAGAGCAACATATCAAAGAGCTATGGTAGCTTTATTTCACGATATGATCCACCATGAAATAGAGGTCTATGTGGATGATATGACTGCAAGGTCGTAAAACAAAGAAGAGCGTCTCAATCACCTACACAAGCTATTTGAAGGATTGAGAAAGTACAAGTTGAGGTTGAACCCTAATAAGTGTACATTCGGAGTATGGTCTGGAAAGCTTCTAGGTTTTGTCGTCAGTGGTAAAGGAATTAAAGTTGATCCTGCAAAGGTAAAATCCATTCAAGAAATGTCAGTTCCCCACTCTGAGAAGGAAGTTAGAGGATTCTTGGGTCGTCTTAACTACATTTCCCGCTTCATATCTCACTTAACTGCTACTTGTGAACCAATCTTCAAACTCTTGAAGAAAGATCAAGTAGTCAGATGGAACAACGACTGTCAAGCTACCTTTGACAAGATCAAAGAATATTTGAAAGAACCTCTTATCCTTATGCCTCCAGTGGAAGGAAGACCATTGATCATGTACTTGAATGTGCTACATAATTCTATAGGGTGTGTGTTAGGCTAACATGATGAGTCTGGCCGAAAAGAGCATGCAATATACTACCTGAGCAAAATGTTTATCGATGGTGAAACCAGATATTCACTGCTTGAGAAAACTTGCTGCACTCTGGCATGGGCTGCTCGCCGGCTAAGACAGTATATGTTGACTTTTACCACTTTATTGATTCCTAAGATGGACCCTATCAGGTACATCTTCGAGAATCCAGATCTCTCCAGATGGATACCTAGATATCAAATGATTCTGACTGAATATGATATTCAATATACAACACAAAAGGCAATCAAAGGAAGTGTATTGGCAGATCATTTGGCCCATCAAACTATTGATTATTATCAATATATGAACTTTGACTTCCTGGATGACAATATCATGTTAGTGACTGACTGTGCAAGACCTGGACCGTATGACGAACTTGAACAAGGATCTCGATGGACTATGGTTTTTGATGGAGCTTCCAAGCTCTGGGTAATGGAATTGGTGATGTGATAATTTCTCCTGAGGGTTGCCATACTCCTTTCACTGCCAGATTGTGCTTTGCTTGTACGAATAACATGGCTGAGTACGAGGTGTGCATCTTGGGTTTGAAGGTTTCTATTAACTTAAGGATCAAGCATTTGGATGTATTCGGAGATTCTGCTTTAGTGATTAGTCAATTCAAATGAGAATTGGACACTAAGCATCTTAACCTTATTCCTTACAAGGAGCGTGTGTTAACCCTAATACCATATTTCGAGGGGATCACCTTTGAATATTTTCCTAGAGAAGAAAATTAGTTGGCTAACGCCTTGACAATAATGTCTTCCATTTTCAAGGTCAAATGGGATAACGAAGCTCCCATGATTACAATCGAAATATTTGACGAACCGGCACACTGCTATGAGCTTGACACTGACGAAGAGAAACCATGCTAACATGAGGTGAGGAGATATCTTCAGGCACAACAATATCTTGATGGAGCTTCCGTCAATGATGAGAAATTCTTGCGAAGATTTTCAGCCAAATTCTTTCTAAGCAACAGAATCATGTACAAGCGCAACCATGATTCTAATCTACTGGGGTGTGTGGACAAGAATGAGGCAGAGAAAATTAAGGAAGACATGCATGAGGGCCTTTTCGGGACCCACTCTAGTGGACACACTATGGCCAAGAAAATCTTGAGGGCATAATGGTAACTGACTGTCATCATCACTCAAGGACTTGCCACAAGTGTCAAATGTATGCTGACAAAGTCCATGTACCTCCTATTCCTCTAAATGTCATGACTGTTCCATGGCCGTTTGCAATGTAGGGCATTGATATGGTTAGAGAAATCAAACCTATTGCCTCAAATGGACACTGTTTCATCCTTGTTGCCATTGATTACTTTACCAAGTGGGTCGAAGCTTCCTCATATACCTCAGTCACCAAGAACGTTGTAGTCAGGTTTATCAAGCATAACCTCATCTGCCGTTACGGTATCCCCGAAAGGATCATCACTAACAATGGAACCAAACTCAACAATGCTATTGTGATACGGTGGGAGAACTGACTTGATGTTTTGCGTTTGTGTTTGCAAATGTTTCAGTTAGTAAGAGTCGCCACCGACTTTTTATTTTATCCAAAGGAAAGGTCAAAAATCACAAGAAAGACCTTTGAGATGTTTTCTTGGGTTCGGGGGGTAGATTATGAAAAGGGAAGGTGTTAGCACCCTTTTCATCCATGGTTTTCCATGGGATCTTAGTTACTTGTTTAGATCACTTGCTTTTGTTTGATTGTGTGCTTGTGGTGTGGTTTTTTGAAAGTATTTTGGAAAGTCTCTTTGTAATGGTTCTCGTCTCTATAAGAACATATACAAAGTCTTGTTTCAAAAAATAGTTCAAAGAAGTGTTTGTGAATCGTGTTTCGAAAAGTGTTTTGAAAAGAGGTTTTGTAATGGTTCTCGTCTCTATAAGAACGTATACAAAACATTTTGTCTTTTGAAAGTGTTTTGAAATGGAGGTGTAAGTGTAAAAGTTTTTGTCGTGAGCAAGCGAGTAACTAAGAGAGAATCTATCTACTCGAAAGGTCTTAAGTTGTTCTTTTCTTCTTCATTTTAATGGTGCTATCTTACCATTGATTTGGTAAGAAGCCCCATCCTTGGATGTGAAGGGACAGGTGCGGGTCAATTTTACAATCATTGAAAGCAACTTGTGAGACGCTCTAGCAATTTTGTAAGGGACGAGATCATTTTATCGAAGACAACATCGAGGGTCATCGAGGGACTACGATCTTTGTTTATCGAAGGGTCATTTGCTAGAGTGTCTCATATTCGAGGGACATGATTGTATTTCCGAGGCAACAAGCGAGGTTATTGAAATTCTGGCTGCAGATACTTAATGTCACGTTCAATGTTATGACACCGTATCTGACTTACTATATGACAGTAAATACAAAAGCAATAAAGAACACAATCAATTGTTTACCCAGTTCAGTGTGCAACAACACCTACTCTGGGGGCTACCAAGCCAGGGAGGAAATCCACTATAAGAGATTTTAATTCAGGAATAAACCAACCAATTTATCTCCTTCACTTAAGACCTACCCAATGCAATTCCAATCTAAGTACAACTTAAACCTGAGTTCCTACTCACTCCCCCTCAATCACAGCAGTGATACATAAACCAATTTGACTTAAGAATTGATGAAGACACTCTTCAAAAACAAACACTTGATTAAGCTTCACAGCTTTTTAATCAAGCAACACAATCACTCGTGCTTCACAGCTTTGAGAGATACGCACAACTAACTTGACTCTGCTTCACAGCTTTAGTCAAGGAACATTCAAACACTCTTGCTTCAAAGCTTTGAGTGCTACACAACCCTTACAATTAGAAACCTATTCCAAGGCACTTATCACAATGATAATTGCTTGGAGTACAATAATCAAATCTATACAGATTACAAATGATCTTCTGATCAATAAAGAGAGATACTTGAAAAACAGCAGCTCTGTTGAATATATAGCAGCTGCAACTTCAGTTAGGGTTTCCAAAATCCTAGGGTTAATTCCGTTTGACCTAAAGACCAGGTCACAGGGCTTTATTAACCAGGTTAGGGTTGAGCTAGGTTACCCCTCAGAAAACGCAGGATTCTGTTCAGGAAAGACTGAGTTATTTCCTGAAAAAACTCAGACGTATCCATCCTGCATACCTGTTAGTTTAGAACAGGATGTCATAACATCTGTTATGACATCTGAGAAAACCTGTCTACTGATTTAGCAAAATGTGATCATTTTGCAAAATGCTCAGATACACACTTATAAACATCAGTACTTCAATTACAATATTTTTCTGCAAAGGTACCTAATGAGTCAGTACAAACTGAACTAGAATGTTATGACATCAGTCATGACATTCACACATACACTTGGGATTTACCAAAAATGCAAGCCAATACCTAAACACCTACAAACTCCCCCTTTGGCAGATTTTTGGCTAAAGACCCTAAACAATCAGAGATAGATAGCAGCAGAAATAAGTGACAGCAGAAAAATAGAATGTCAAGTACTAATTAAGTAAGTACCAAAATATTCTCCCCCTCTTTAGCCACAAATGGGCCAAAGATACATGTTCATAAAATTATACAGTTATCCAAAACAAAATAATAAGAGCAGCAGCAGAAAACAACTGAATACACTTCCAAACTCCACCAGATATCAGCACCAACCAGCAACACCACCAAACAGCAATCAACCTTCAAGCACTGTCATCAGACTCAGAGGAGCTAGTTTCTTCAATGTTGAGATGTCCTTCAGCTTCTACACCTTCTTCCCTTCTGTTTTCTTCAGCTTCCTCCTTTTCTAGCCTGGCAATTAGAATTTCTAGGGTCCTTTTTCTAGCATCAAGCTCTTTGCAAGTTTCTTTTAAAACAGCTATGACATCTGATGTCTTGGACTGGGTCTTTACAGACGATGTCTCAGCTAATGTTATGACAATGTCTGGAGCATGAGATCCCTGAAACAGTTTGTAGTGCAGGCCAAGGGCAGGAGCTCTTTTGCAGACTGTATCTCTTGCCACAAGGATATCAGGGTATTGTGCAAGGATGATTCCACAAAGGAGGGAGGGAAAGGCAATTGGTCCTTTAACAGCATAACTGCCAGCATGCTTTAAAGTTTGTTCAAAGATGTACCTCCCATAGTCAAAAGCAGTCTTGGTTCCCACAGCATAGATAAATCTCCCCAATCCTGTGGAGATAGTTGATTTGTGATTTGTAGGCACCCAGTTGGCTGCACCTATTTTATGCAAGATGGCAAATTTCATGCTGAGTTTACTAGCATTCAGCTTCCCTTTCAAGGGCCAGCACTTTACTTGCCTGGCTGTGATGGTTAGACAAACTTCATTGTCAGTTGCCTCTAGATCAGGACAGTCCTCATTTGTTCTTCCAAGAAACTTGTTGATTTCTGATGGAGAGAACTTGACCCTTCTTCCTCTAACAAAAACACTTTCAAAGTCAGCTGACCTTCCATCAGCACAATCATTTGACAAGTTCACTACAAACTCCTTGACCAGATTTTCATAACATTTGTTAAACTTTATCACTGTCTTCATTAGCCCAGCATTCTTGATCAGGTCCATGATGTCTTTGCATTCCAAGGCATCATTGTTGAGTTCTCTCTCTAAGGCTATTCTCTTTAAGCAAACATACTTCCATCTGTTTGCATTGTCAGGATGATGAAAAGAGATGTTGTCTGTTGGCACTTCAGGCACTCTAGCAATTTTGCTGGAAGGGAGCTTCCTTCTGATGGGAGTTTCTTTAAGATCAATCTCAAATTCTGATTCCTCATCAGAATCAGAAGTTTCAGGTTCTTTACTCTTCTTAGAGATTGGTTGTCTAGCAGTATGCACCTGGGCCTTCTTCCCTTTTGTCTGAATACTTTTCTCAGCCATGCCTTCAGCCTTGGATTTCTTAGCATCAGGTTTATCATTCTGACTACTCTTTCTTTTCATCAATCTCCTAGCTATGCTAGGGTTCACATTAGCAATCAGTTCATTATCTGAGTAATCTTCATCCACATCAATGATAGGTGGATCAGCAGCCTTTTCAGAGGAGTTCTGAGTGTTGTCTTTTGGTGTCACAACATTCTCAGTGACATCTACATTTTCAGAAACTTCCACATTTGGACTTTCTGATTGATTTAAAGGGACAGAAATCCCCGGTACAGATTGGTTGCCACTCAGTATACTAGTAACCAGCCTAGCAATGGCTTGGTGAACTTGAACTGATCCTTCTCTATTAGGTACAAAAGAAGAAGGATGAGAAGAATTACCAGAGGCTGTAGCTTGAGCTCTTCCTGCATGTCTGGTTCTGAGCTTTTTGACTTTGGCTGGGTCAGTTGCCATCTCCCTGAGAGGAGTGACCTCAAGAACTTCAGATTCTATGCATGTGGTGATTGCCCTAGAATCTTGGTCAGATGATGACGATGATGAGGATGACGAAGTTGCCATGGTTGAAGACGATGTCTGAGACATTTTGATTGACTTTGAGTAATGGTAGCAGTTTGAGGAAAATCTTTGATTGAGAGGGGAAAACAGGTTGCAAGGACGAGAGAGGTAGAGGGTAAAAGGGAGTCTTTTCAACTTCTTAAAGATTTTGAAAGAATTGTGAAAGTATAAGCTTAACCCACTAATGATAGACTTAATAAAATTAATTCCTTCAACTTTTGTTTTAAGCAAAATTAATTGCTATAATTTCTTATGTTGGAGAATACCCAACCTGCCCCTCAAATTTTCAAGCTTATTTCCAACAAGAGCCTTGGTAGAAGAATCAGTCAGCTGAAGCTTAGAGAAACTATGTTCCAGTTTAAATGACTTCTTCTCTTCAAAGTCAATAGGGTTCAAGGAAATGTTGATTGTTTTCAGATTGTCACAACACAATGTCACAACATCTTGTGTAACATTGTACTCAGGGAGCATCTGTTTTGACCAGATGTTTTGAGAACAGAATTTATTAGACTTGTTATTTCCAACATCCTTGTCAAGATGACTTAAGGTTCTGACAACACATCCTTCTTCAAGTTTATTTGCCACATCACAGATATTATCAACCTGTAGTTTTGGAGTTCTTCTGACAGCTTCCATAGAAATAGCTCTTAGATGAAGGAAACCAAGCTTATGCTGCCACAGTTTCATCTCTTTTTCTTCTTTGATGATTTGACACATAGTGGAGATATCAGTGTTCTCAGGCTGCCACACGTAACAGTTATCTTTGGATCTGATTCCTCTCATTACAACTACTAGTTTTTCATTAATTACTAGACATTCAGATCTTGAGAAGTTGACCTTGAATCCTAGATCACATAATTGACTGATACTAATGAGATTAGCATTCAACCCTTTTACCAGCAGTACTTTATTCAGACTTGGAACTCCAGGGCAGTCCAAATTACCAACTCCTTTGACTTCACCTCTAGCACCATCTCCAAAGGTCACAAAACTGGTGGTGTGAGGCATAACATTATTGAGGAGATTTTTGAATCCAGTCATGTGTCTGGAACATCCACTGTCAAAGTACCAATCTTCCTTTGCAGAGACCCTCAGGGAAGTGTGAGCTATCAGTGCAGTAGCCTTTTTCTTCCATTGAGGAGCATGTGGTACCTTTTTAGACTTAGGTTTGACACCTGAGTTCTGATTAGGATATCCATGTAGTCTGAAGCAGAAGGGCTTTATGTGACCATATCTCCCACAATGATGACATTTCCATCTTTGGTACCTTTTCTTCATATGTCTCTGTTCCTGATGTTGAGAGTTGTGTTGAGACATCTGTTTTGACATTTGCTTACCAGTACCAGATTTCTTTGCTTCCATAAATCCTAGTCCAGATTTATTTTCCACATTTTGTCCAACCTGAAGAATCTCTTCCAATTTGTCTGTTCCATTTGTCAACATCTTGACAGATTTGGTCATTTGATTTAGTTTTGAGTTCAGCAATTGAACTTCTCCTTCTAGATGACTTATAGTTTCAAAATTTGCCCTTTTTTCAGCCTCCAGCTTTATAATGAGTTTTGATTGTTTCTCATTCTGCACACAGACTTCAGCACTTCTGATACACAATTTCTTGTAGGTATCAGCCAGTTCTTCAAATGTCACTTCTTCATCACTAGTGTCACTTTCAGAAGTACAAACACTAGTTAGGGCAGTAACTAGTTTGGCAGATTCTTCTTCAGAATTACTTTCTGAATCATAGTCAGACCAAGTAACAGTCATTCCTTTCTTTTGTTTCTTAAGAAAGGTAGGACATTCAGCTCGAATATGTCCATATCCTTCACATCCATGGAATTGAATAGCTCTGCCTTGGTTTCCCTTATCTTCTGACCTTGGTCTTCTGCTGGAACTGTCAATGTCAGAGGGAATGTTATGAACATTAGACCTTGACTTTGGGTCCATTCTTTTGATGAGCTTGTTGAACTGTCTTCCAAGCATGGCAATAGCTTCTGATATGTTTTCTTCTTCATCCTCCTTGTATTCAACATCAGTGTTGGATACAAGTGCTATGCTTTTGTTCTTCTTGTCACCATTATCAGTGATCCCCATCTCAAAAGTCTGAAGAGACCCAATAAGTTCATCCACTTTCAACTTGCTAATGTCCTGGGCTTCCTCTATGGCAGTTACCTTCATTGCAAATCTTTTAGGCAAGGATCTGAGAATCTTCCTCACCAGTTTTTCTTCTGACATCTTTTCTCCCAGTGCTCCTGAGGTGTTGGCAATCTCCAAGATGTTCATGTGAAACTCATGAATGGTTTCATCTTCCATCATTTTTAGATTCTCAAATTTGGTAGTCAACATCTGAAGCCTTGACATTTTTACTTTGGAAGTGCCCTCATGATTAGTTTTGAGAGTGTCCCAAACTTCCTTGGCCAGTTCATATTGATGTACTAGTCTGAAAATGTTTCTATCAATTCCATTGAACAAGGCATTTAAAGCTTTTGAATTTCCCAGAGCTAACTCATCTTCTTCTTTACTCCAATCTTCCTCAGGCTTCAGACTGATTGTCCCATCTATCTCAGTTATGGTGGGATGAATCCATCCTTTGTCAGCAGCTCTCCAAGCCTTTTTGTCCAGAGATTTTAGGAAGGCAATCATACGAGGTTTCCAGTAGTCATAATTGGTTCCGTCCAGAATGGGTGGTCTATTTCCAAAAACTCCTTCTTTGTCCATAGTGCCAGAAAGTGATATCCCTAGATCTCACCCAGTAATACAGGCAGGGTGCCTGCTCTGATGCCAATTGAAATTCTGGCTGCAGATACTCAATGTCACGTTCAATGTTATGACACCGTATCTGACTTACTATATGACAGTAAATACAAAAGCAATAAAGAACACAGTCAATTGTTTACCCAGTTCAGTGTGCAACAACACCTACTCTGGGGGCTACCAAGCCAGGGAGGAAATCCACTATAAGAGATTTTAATTCAGGAATAAACCAACCAGTTTATCTCCTTCACTTAAGACCTACCCAATGCAATTCCAATCTAAGTACAACTTAAACCTGAGTTCCTACTCACTCCCCCTCAATCACAGCAGTGATACATAAACCAATTTGACTTAAGAATTGATGAAGACACTCTTCAAAAACAAACACTTGATTAAGCTTCACAGCTTTTTAATCAAGCAACACAATCACTCGTGCTTCACATCTTTGAGAGATACGCACAACTAACTTGACTCTGCTTCACAGCTTTAGTCAAGGAACATTCAAACACTCTTGCTTCAAAGCTTTGAGTGCTACACAACCCTTACAATTAGAAACCTATTCCAAGGCACTTATCACAATGATAATTGCTTGGAGTACAATAATCAAATCTATACAGATTACAAATGATCTTCTGATCAATAAAGAGAGATACTTGAAAAACAGCAGCTCTGTTGAATATATAGCAGCTGCAACTTCAGTTAGGGTTTCCAAAATCCTAGGGTTAATTCCGTTTGACCTAAAGACCAGGTCACAGGGCTTTATTAACCAGGTTAGGGTTGAGCTAGGTTACCCCTCAGAAAACGCAGGATTCTGTTCAGGAAAGACTGAGTTATTTCCTGAAAAAACTCAGACTTATCCATCCTGCATACCTGTTAGTTCAGAACAGGATGTCATAACATCTGTTATGACATCTGAGAAAACCTGTCTACTGATTTAGCAAAATGTGATCATTTTGCAAAATGCTCAGATACACACTTATAAACATCAGTACTTCAATTACAATATTTTTCTGCAAAGGTACCTAATGAGTCAGTACAAACTGAACTAGAATGTTATGACATCAGTCATGACATTCACACATACACTTGGGATTTACCAAAAATGAAAGCCAATACCTAAACACCTACAGTTACCCTAGAGGTGCGCGTGTGAGAAGTGTGGTGATTTCAAGTTATTTGTTCTTGGATTAAGTCATCTAGCAATTGATTTTTTCGAATCTTGCCATACACGCCTAGTTACTATACAGTATATGGAAAACAGTAAATTGCGGGAATTGAAATTTTATGCTATTACAAAATGTTCGAGAATGGGGGTACAATTGTTACTAATGGGGATGAATCGAAATGAAAAATAACAATGTCCAAATATTAAATAATACAACCAAATCGAATTGTTGTGCGATTTAATACAAAGCTATGACAATTTACGAAAATAAAATCAACAAAGCATGAAATGTATGTATTTACTTGAAAAGAGAGAAATAAAATCTATTCTAAAAAAGAAAGATTAAAATTTTATTATTATTATTCTTTTGTATTTTTATTAATTATGTAACCTAACTTTAAAGAAAGAAAATAAATTAAGTTAAAATTAATGTTTTGATGTTTTTATTAAGTGTAAAAAATTAATAAAGACAAATTAAAAGAAAAAAAATAAAATGATAAAAAATTAACTATCAAGATTTAACTTAGTTTAATAGTGAAAGAAAGTATTGAATTTTCTTTAGCATTTCTCAAAACAAATAAAACAAATTAAAAAAGAGAAGAAATGGGCTTAAGATTTTAAAGGTGTGAGGCCCAAAGGTGAATTGCTGTGAGCAAAACAAATGAGCCAAAAAAGGGGGTGTGTGTGTTAGTAATTACGCGTGTATGGGCTTAAGAAATTTGGAAATGGATAGGCCCATTGCATTAAACTCTGTTTAGTGCATTTTGATTAAGGTGAACAAGAATTAGGGTTTGTGGTCGTGCTTCTCACAGCGGCGCCTCTTCTGATCGTCTCTTTCACTTCTTTCTCTCGTTCATCTTTCTTACTTTGAACGTCCCTATTCGTCCCTGTCCCTCTTTGATTCAACTTGGTTTACATTTTTTTCCTGAAAATCCCTAAGTTTGAAATGAAATTCTCTAAAAGGGTTTGAAACCGTTTTGATCTGATTCTCCCTCTACTTCCGTTGCCGGAGCGCCTCACAATCCTCACCTCCTAACCAAGTGCTAGCGGTTTTCGCTTCTTGCGAGGTATGGTTCGGTTTTGGTTTTGGACTTAACAGTTTCATTGGTTTTATACGTTTTGTTCATGTTTTGCTTGTTAATCATACTTATTACCTTATTGAGATGCAGAAAAATTTGCATGGAGGGCGAGGAAGCCATACCTATTTAGGGCTTTTTTGGAATGGAAGGGAATGGTGAGGCTTGAGGGAGGTGCTCCCTGGTGGCGGATCGAGGGAGGAAGATGAAGATTGGATGAATGCGTGAGCTCTTTCTGGTAACCTTTTCCATACTCTTGGATGATGATGATACTTCTGGGTTACTTTCTGTCCCTTGAACCTTGAATGATGATGGTATTGTACTTCTGACTGTTGGATGTTGTGTTTGAAATTTTTGGGTTATGAACTTGTTGAGATGGTTTTACAGTTTCTGGTTTGATATTGTTGCTATTGGTTTTGATGATGCTGATGGAATGTTGGGATGGTTTTCTGAGTTGTAGGTTTTGTTGAAAATGGTGATTTTTGTTAACAGTTGTGAGGATCCTTTGAACTGTTCTGCAGTTTTAGATTTTTTTGTGAGTTTGACAAAATGTTCTGAGTTGTTGGTTTACAGGTTTTGAATGTTTGAACTTGATGTTTTTTACAGTTTGGTTTGAGAACTGGTTTTTTAGGCTTGTTTGGTTTGAGAATTCGGTTTGAACTGTTGAAGGTTGTTGGTGTATTGACAATTTGGGGGACTTTTGAAATGAGTTGCAAGTTTGTTGGTATTGAACTGAGTTATGCAGGTTATTTGAAACTGGTTATGCAGTTTTGAGCTTTTTGACAGTTTTGGAAGTTGAAAATGTTGCAGGCTTGAGAGTTTTGTGATTTTGTATGTTTGAACTTGGTGTTTGTTACAGTTTCCGGTTTGAGAGTTTTGTTTTGCTATGCAGTTTTGTTTTCTCTGTTTGACAAAATGTTCTCCTGCTTTTCTTACAGTTTTTCTACTGTTATATCTTGGTTTCTTTTGTTTTACAACTTACTCTATGTAACTTGTGACAGTTTTGTGGGCAGAGTAGCAAAGCTCTACCTTTTGTGCAATTCCAATAAATTAGGTGATTTCTTTCCTCTCTCTTCTCTCTCAATGATAAAAGCAAAATGCTTTTTTCACCTTTTTCTGAAAAGTTTGCCAAAATCATGGAAAATGATGAAAAGGCTTTTGAAACAAGCCCCTTGCTTGTTGTTTGGTTTACCATACTGCTGTACTTTCTTCTTGCCATGCTGTTGTCTAGTTACTTGCCATGCTGCTGTCTAGTTACTTTGTTTAGCTTGTTTGTGATGCTTTGCTTAGACAACTTGTTGTATGTTTGCTTGTACTTTGTCCAATTTGCTGCATTGTTTGGCCATTGGGCCTTGTTTGCTTGTTTATGCTGTTTGGACAGTATGCTGCAGTTTGGATTATGTTTTGGCCATGCATTTCTTGTTTGGATAGCTTGCCTTGTTGCATTTGGACAAATTTGCTTGCATTTCCTATTTGGACAGCTTTGCTTGCATTTTTATTTTTCTTTTTGTGAACCAAGAAGAGTAATCTTCTTGTGATTTGCAAAGAGAAAAATAAAAACGTGATGAATTAAAAATATCCCTCTGATTCCAAATGGCAAACTTTAATGATGAACACAATTTTCTTTTTTTTTTGAAAATTCTTACTCATCCAATTAACTGTGCTAATTATTTTTCTATCTTTCTTTCATGTGAGTGCAAACTGGATGGTGGCAACACAGAGGAAGCAAGAGATTCTTTGGCGAGAATGGGAGCAATGGAAGCTTAGTCATCCTTAAGCTTAGATTTTTTCTTTGTAATTTACAGAGAAATACTCAAACAATTGTATTAATTTATTTTTCAAATACAATAAGTTGTAAAACTTAAAGCATTTAAATAATAAATTGTATTGTAACAATTTTTTTGAAATAAATGAAAAATTCTTTATGAGATAATCTGATGTTCAATAAAATCCATTACTGTTAGTAACTTATAATTATCTCTTTGTGTCTTCACTGATTTTTAATATTCCTGGTTAAGATAATTGAAACTGTATTCTAATAATTCCAACCAAGATAACTTAAACTCCAAGTAATCCAATAACTCTGTAATCTTGCAACTGTATTCCAATCAAAACACGCACTGTGTATTCCAAAAACAGGAAAATGTTTATTCCATAAACAAAGCGAATGTTTTTTTTAAAAGACGCAAATTATCTGGTTAACCTGGATCAAACAAACACTGCCTTTTTCCAGTAAATTTGAGAGAGCATGAAAACATGTAAAAATCAATTGAATTTTTGAGAACTCAATTTCTTCTGAGAAATGCGAGAAAAAACCTAATTCTTGATTTACTGTCATAGGAGAAAATCTGTCTGATCGATTCCTGAGCCAATCTTGAATATCTGAGAAACCATAGGGTTGTGCTTTCTATGAAAAATGGGAGGGAAAATTTTGGGGTACAACAGCTGCCCCTGTTCAATCTTCTTGAACCTGAAGAGTTAGATTAGCAAGTTTTGCCGTTCGTGACTCGAAGGTAAAAGATGATTGGACACTAGAGTGCCCGTATATTTGCACTCTTCAAAGTATAGTTGAGGGAATGGGCTTAAAGATGCCATTTGGAGAGGTGACAGAATCTTGTCGAAGATGGGCTTAAAGATGCCATCCAAGAATGTTTGTTGAACTGTAAGTTATAGGTCAGAAGAATGAGCGTCGGAATGGTATCCATGTCTGGAGCATCTCTGAGCTGTGGATCTGAATAAGCAATAGAATAACATCCGTGTCTGGAGCATCTCTGAGCTGGGGATCTGAATAAGCAATAGAATAGCATCCGTGTCTGGAGCATCTCTAAGCTGTTTTCTGAGCTTTGAATTTGAATAAGCAATAGAATAACATCCATGTCTGGAGCATCTCTAAGCTGTTTTCTGAGCTTTGAATATGAATAAGCAATAGAATAGCATCCGTGTCTGGAGCATCTCTAAGCTGTTTTCTGAGCTTTGAATCTGAATAAGAAAATAGAATAGCATCCGTGTCTGGAGCATCTCTAACCTGTTTCCTGAGGTTTGAATCTGAATAAGAAAATAGAATAGCACCCGTGTCTGGAGCATCTCTAAGCTGTTTTCTGATTGTATATTGGTAGCTTGTTAATCTTATCCTGAAAAGGGTAAAATGTTAGCTGAAACACAAAGTTATGTTGCATGAAATGTATGATGTAATAAAATGTGTTTTATCAATGTTTATGATATATGAATGTAATGTATGTGCATGTAAGCTGGTTTGCTGTCTTGCTTGAGGAAAATAAATCCTTGATGGCTGGAGATAATAAAATCCTTGACTGCTGCCGGGAAAAATAAATCATTGACCGCTGTTAGGGATAGAAAATTCTTGGCAACCCGCGGGGATTATCAAAAACTTTGACAACTTCTGTGGATTTGTGAGAATCCTTCACGACTTTTCTGGGGATACATGGATCCTTCAAGTCTTTGGAGTTGGAGCAATGAAAAAAATCTATTATGAGAGTAATGTCAAACTGTTGTTTGAGAAACCTGCTTGGGGAATCTGAGAACTTTGCTGATTAATGGCTGGAGATTACACAAAGGGAATCCTTACTCCCCTGGGGAATAGGGAAAACTATGGCGATCTCTACCAGGGATCAATCAAAGGAAAACCTTGATCTGTTGGAGAATAAGGAAGGCTCTGATGGCTCCTGCGGAGAATTAAGAATGAGAATCTTCAATCTGTCGAGGAATGGTGAATGAGAATCTTCGATCTGCAGGGGATTTAAAAATTCTGACAAATTTATGCTGGGGAGTAATGAAGACTTTGGCAACTTCACTGGGGAATCAAGAATGAGAATCTTCATTCTGTTGTGGAGTAAAAACTCTGTGGGGAATAGCTATACTGTTGGGGAGTAGCTATCCTGCTGGAGAGTAAGCTCAGGACTCTGGGGAAAAGCTTATTCCTGTTTGGAAAAAGTTCAGGAGTTTGGGTTGTATGCCACTTTAAGAATGAGAATCTTCATTCTGTTGTAGATATCAGGAGCTTGAGTGTATGCCAATCTTCTGGGGAGTCAAGAATGAGAATCTTCATTCTGACGGGGATATAAGGAGTTTGGGTGTATGCCAATCTACTGGGAGTCAAGAATGAGAATCTTCATTCTGACGGGGATATCGGGAGTTTGGGTGTATGCTAATCTACTGGGAGTCAAGAATGAGAATCTTCATTCTGACGTGGATATCAGGAGTTTGGGTGTATGCCAATCTACTGGGAGTCAAGAGTGAGAATCTTCATTCTGACGGGGATATCAGGAGTTTGGGTGTATGCCAATCTACTAGGAGTCAAGAATGAGAATCTTCATTCTAACGGGGATATCAGGAGTTTGGGTGTATGCCAATCTACTGGGAGTCAAGAATGAGAATCTTCATTCTGACGGGGATATCAGGAGTTTGGGTGTATGCCAATCTACTGGGAGTCAAGAATGAGAATCTTCATTCTGAAGGGGATATCAGGAGTTTGGGTTGTATGCCAATCTACCGAGGAATTATCCTAGGTTGGGGATAAAAGTTAACTGTTATCTGGTTGATTTCCAGGCTTTAAGATAACTTTCTGGGGGATTTGGAGAAAACAGATGATTTCCGCTGTGGGTTGATAGTTTCAGCTCCGCTGGGGATTGGTAGTTGGTAGTCTCATCTCCGCTAGGGATCTCAATGACATGCTGATTTGATTGTGTATGGATATGGGTTTAAAGATGTCATCCAAAGGTGATTGTTGACGGAAAGTTTGAACTGGATCTGAACAGAGAATGAATCAGAATAAACCGTTAAGAGATTTATCTGTTGAGTGATTTTATCTGAAACAACAAAATCTGGAAGTAAATCAGAGTAAACCGTTGAGAGATAAACAGCAAAATCTGGAATATCTTCAACTGGAATAAGAATCAGGGAGATCTTAGTGTCGATCTGACTGAACCAGAGAAGGTCTTGAATTAACTTTGACTGGATAAGAATCAGAAAAATCTTAGAATCGATTTAACTGAGCCAGACGAAGGTCTTGGAATATCTTCAACAGATGCTGGGGAAAATAAATCCTGGACTGCTGTTTGAAGGGGAAAGTTGAATGAACTACTATCTGGTCGTGGTCCAGGCTTCATAGCTTGAATTTTGTGAGAATTTGATTGCATTCTTCCTGAAAGGTAAAGGTTAGTTGCATGACATATATCAAACAATTATGTTCTCAAAATAAATGAGATTGCGTTGTATGATGTCCTGATGTACGGATGTGTAATGTTTTCAAGATGATCTCTCGCTGGTGAAAATAAATCCTGAATTGGTGCTGGAGAACAGAGTTGAATTCTTCGTTTCCACTGGGGATAGTGAAAATTCTGGCGACTTTAATGGGGAAAAAACTTGAGGTCGACTTAGCTGGGAAGAGGTTAATAAAGATTGAAACTCTGGCTGGGAGCCATCTTATGAGAAGGATTTTGGAGAGACTTGTCACTGCCCCAAGTAGCGAGTGTTTATGACTTTGCCAGAAAATGTTTGACTGTATGCAACCCTTTGTTGGGATTGACGTTCAATGCCCCAAGTGACGGGGATAGAGACTTGCCCCTGGTTACTCCGCATTTTGAGAGATTTCTTGAAATCTTGACTGGACTGCCCCAGATGTACTGGACAATGACATGTCATGTCCCTTTGTTGATAGGAGATTTTTGCAACGGAAGTGTCATCCCACTTGAAGTGATTTTTCTTACTGAGAGAGCTTTCGTTCATCGGATATTCACTGTGTGAATTTCTTCGCTGTCAAACAAATAGCCATATGCAAACAACGATATTCAAATAATCCAAAGTTTATGCTTGTCTTGAAATTTTGAAAAATGCGTTTTTTAGCAGAAAAATTTTATAAGAAAAATTCAACTCAAGATTTAGAGCAAAGCCTTACAGGAGTCAGGATACCTTTTGTAACAGTATGCTTTCGAACTAACACATGCTTCAATTAGAACTTTTGAAAGGTTGTAACATGGCTTGGTTCACGGTTTAAGAAACAAAAGATAAAGGCTCAAAGTATATTTGTACCCACCCGCTCTTCGTGATGTTCTTCAGTCCTAAACTCAGTTAATTGCGCGTTGAACTCCAATTGAGTCCGGAATGACGTTTTGGTGATGGTTCAAACAAGTTAAGTTTGTTGGAGGGCAGTTATTTTTGCAACATTATTTTTGTTGAGGATTTGTAGTTACCTCTTTCTTTTTTATTTGTTATCCCTAATTTTTGCCTGACTGTTTTTGCTTTTGGGATTTACAGTCAGCGGGATGCCCCAATTTTCTTAAGCCTCCTTCGTAGGTTTCGACTTAGTGGGCTTTTCTTTTTGAGAGATAATGACTGCCTATGTGATAAGGAACCATCACCATCTTTTGATTCCAAAGGAATGTTTTTTTGATATCATTCATTGTATTACAAGATGAGAGTTTGCGACTTTAACACGCATTTGAATTAGCTGAGAGACTACCCTGCCCCAGATTTTGATTAAAGGTTTCAATTTGTGTTAAAACAGAAAACTTCTACTTCTTTGGCTCAAAGGGGTTGACTAGGGATTATCTTCCTTATAACTCCAGTGTTTAGGATTTGAAAGAAACGCATGTACGTCGTCAGCAAGGTCTGTCCAAAAACATATTGTATGAGATTATGGCATCGTTTTCGTCATCCTCCCTCTAAAGGTTTGTGTCATAAGAAGAATAAAATCATATTTTAAAAATAGTGAAAATGAAAAGATGAATTCAAGACAAACATATGCAATGCATTAATGAAATAGAGTTTGACATTAATAGATAATTGTTTGAATAACAAAGAAATTACAATTGGAAATTCAAAATGAACAGAAGCCTCTTAGTTCAAACTTGTCATTTCAGGTGGAGAACCCTCAGCGGAAGATTTTCATCTGGCCATCCTGTGAAAACTCCAGCGTTGTTTCTTTAATCAGATCTTGAATTTTGTTTCTCAATGCCCAGCAGTTATCGGTGTCATGTCCAGGACTGTTGGAATGATACACACATCTTGCATTTGGATTGTACCCTGGAGCGGTTATGTTGGGATGCCGAGGGGGTCCCTTAATACAATCAGCTTGACTTCTAACAAGCGTTGCAGCACTTGGGATAATGACATGTCAATCTCAGTGAATCGCTTTTCAGATGTATTCTGCTTACACCGATTACCCTGTTGACGTTGGTGAGGTTGCTGTTGGGCTTGTGACCCTGAAGCAAACTGGGGAAGCTTTCCCTTGACTTCTTGTCTCAAGGGAGGCTGAATGATGACTTGGTCTTCAACCTTAGTTGTTTTCCCCATTTGGTTACGTTCGCCTAGATGAAGCTTGTTGATGAGGACCTTTAGCTCCTCTTGTCCTTGAGCCAGGTTTTGAATAAGAGCCATCTGGCCCACCAGTTGTCCCATCATCTGAATTTTCATTGTTGCCATCTCAATCTGTAGCCCTTCCAACTGATCATTCTTGATGCCCCCTGGATTCCCTATGACCATGCCCCTTGTGAGGACAACTTTCACCTCTTCTTGTCCCTTGGACAGGTTCAAGAACATCTCTTGGAGTTGAGCGTTTTGAGCCTGGATGTCTTTGATAGTCTTCTCTAGAACCATCTCTACTGAAATAAATAGTAGGAAGATAAAGAGACTTGAAGGGGATAAACCTGTCATGATGAGATGTATGATACGTGGATGTATGTGTTCAAGGATCTTGCGGGGTAAACACAAGAAAATGTTAGAAATTGAACATCCTTGATTGGAGAACTTTGTATCAGTGGATGTCTTTCCACGAGAATCAAGATCACCATGTCAAGTGGGTAATAGCCTTTGACTCAAGTTGTTGTACTTAATTTTTTACGGTGTTTGTTTAGAGGAAAAATGAATCCTCTTGCCTTCTGGTAGATGTCTGATTCAACGCGACCCTGCATCAAAGACCCTCAAGATCCTTGAAATGGTTATTGAAAATGCTATGGTATGATGTTATGATGTTATGTACTGATATGCGAAGTAAGTAAGTTTATATACAAATAATCATATTCACACAAACCAGACAAGTCCTTAGATTTAGGCTTGCATGGAGTTTGTAGGTAAGTACCCTCTTGAAGTTTAGTTGGCTCAACCTGTCCTAGAAATAGTAACCGGGTTCTAAAGGAGCTCAATATCACGGGATTGTCTCCTTGTTCATTGTTTCAATTCAGCCTCTTACCGGCGATCGAAATATTCCAAGGAAACAACCCTCAATGAGTGTAGTATCGAGTATCTACCAATTTTCAGCTCTACACTGAAACCGGTCATCTCACTACGTCCTAAAAAGGCCAAGTTAGTCAAGTAAGGTTCTAAGGTCAGTTGATGTTTCATGACACCACACGGCGGCCCCGTACTCTCCTTGATTCAACTCAAGGATTACCGGTACCAACCAAAGTGCCACATCAACGTAGCTATTGCTTCAACCATGTCGGTATACCCCACACAGTTCCCTCACAGTTTATTGCTACTTACCTAAAAGGTGTCCCCAAATCCGGGTGTAGGATTTAAAACAAACCCAAACAAAGAACCAAAAAAAGTAAAGCATACAAATCAAACAAGTTAAGCATGTAAAGGTCATCTAAAACCCTAAGGTAACCCCACTTTTATTTTAGTCCCCAGTAGAGTCGCCAGTTCTGTGATACGGTGGGAGAACTGACTTGATGTTTTGCGTTTGTGTTTGCAAATGTTTCGGTTTAGCAAGAGTCGCCACCAAATTTTTATTTTATCCAAAGGAAAGGTCAAAAAGCACATGAAAGACCTTTGAGATGTTTTCTTAGGTTTGAGGGGTAGATTATGAAAAGGGAAGGTGTTAGCACCCTTTTCATCCATGGTTTTCCATGGGCTCTTAGTTACTTGTTTATATCACTTGCTTTTGTTTGATTGTGTGCTTGTGGTGTGGTTTTTTGAAAGTATTTTGGAAAGTCTCTTTGTAATGGTTCTCGTCTCTATAAGAACATATACAAAGTGTTGTTTCGAAAAATAGTTCAAAGAAGTGTTTCTGAATCGTGTTTCGAAAAGTGTTTTGAAAAGAGGTTTTGCAATGGTTCTCGTCTCTATAAGAACGTATACAAAACGTTTTGTCTTTTGAAAGTGTTTTGAAATGGAGGTGTAAGTGTAAAAGTTTTTGTCGTGAGCAAGCGAGTAACTAAGAGCGAATCTATCTACTTGAAAGGTCTTAAGTTGTTCTTTTCTTCTTCCTTTTAATGGTGCTATCTTACCATTGATTTGGTAAGAAGCCCCATCCTTGGATGTGAAGGGACAGGCGCGGGTCAATTTTACAATCATTGAAAGCAACTTGTGAGACTCTCTAGCAATTTTGTAAGGGACGAGATCATTTTATCGAAGATAACATCGAGGGTCATCGAGGGACTACGATCTTTGTTTATCGAAGGGTCATTTGCTAGAGTGTCTCATATTCGAGGGACATGCTTGTATTTCCGAGGAAACAAGCGAGGTTACCCTAGAGGTGCGCTTGTGAGAAGTGTGTTGATTTCAAGTTATTTGTTCTTGGATTAAGTCATCTAGCGATTGATTTTTTCGAATCTTGCCATACACGCCTAGTTACTATACAGTATATGGAAAACAGTAAATTGCGGGAATTGAAATTCTACGCTATTACAAAATGTTCGGGAATGGGGGAACAATTGTTACAAATGGGGATGAATCGAAATGAAAAATAACAATATCGAAATATTAAATAATGCAACCAAATCGAATTGCTGTGCGATTTAATATAAAGCTATGACAACTTACGAAAATAAAATCAACAAAGCATGAAATGTATGTATTTACTTGAAAAGAGAGAAATAAAATCTATTCTAAAAAAGAAAGATTAAAATTTTATTATTATTATTCTTTTGTATTTTTATTAATTATGTAACCTAACTTTAAAGAAAGAAAATAAATTAAGTTAAAATTAATGTTTTGATGTTTTTATTAAGTGTAAAAAATTAATAAAGACAAATTAAAAGAAAAAAAGAAAATGATAAAAAATTAACTATCAAGATTTAACTTAATTTAATAATGAAAGAAAGTATTGAATTTTCTTTAGCATTTCTCAAAACAAATAAAAAAAATTAAAAAAGAGAAGAAATGGGCTTAAGATTTTAAAGGTGTGAGGCCCAAAGGTGAATTGCTGTGAACAAAACAAATGAGCCAAAAAGGGGGGGGGGGGGGTGTTAGTAATTACGTGTGTATGGGATTAAGAAATTTGGAAATGGATAGACCCATTGCATTAAACTCTGTTTAGCGCATTTTGATTAAGGTGAACAAGAATTAGGGTTTGTGGTCGTGCTTCTCACAGCGGCGCCACTTCTGATCGTCTCTTTCACTTCTTTCTCTCGTTCATCTTTCTTACTTTGAACGTCCCTATTCGTCCCTGTCCCTCTTTGATTCAACTTGGTTTACATTTTTTTCCTGAAAATCCCTAAGTTTGAAATGAAATTCTCTAAAAGGGTTTGAAACGCGTTTTGATCTGATTCTCCCTCTACTTCCGTTGCTGGAGCACCTCACAAACCTCACCTCCTAACCAAGTGCTAGCGGTTTTCGCTTCTTGCAAGGTATGGTTCGGTTTTTGTTTTGGACTTAACAGTTTCGTTGGTTTTATATGTTTTGTTCATGTTTTGCTTGTTAATCATACTTATTACCTTATTGAGATGCAGAAAAATTTGCAAGGGGGGCGAGGAAGCCATACCTGTTTAGGGCTTTTCTGGAATGGAAGGGAATGGTGAGGCTTGAGGGAGGTGCTCCCTGGTGGCGGATCGAGGGAGGAAGATGAAGATTGGATGAATGCGTGAGCTCTTTCTGGTAACCTTTTCTATACTCTTGGATGATGATGATACTTCTGGGTTTCTTTCTGTCCCTTGAACCTTGAATGATGATGGTATTGTACTTCTGACTGTTGGATGTTGTGTTTGAAATTTTTGGGTTATGAACTTGTTGAGATGGTTTTACAGTTTCTGGTTTGATATTGTTGCTATTGATTTTGATGATGCTGATGGAATGTTGGGATGGTTTTCTGAGTTGCAGGTTTTGTAGAAAATGGTGATTTTTGTTAACAGTTGTGAGGATCCTTTGAACTGTTCTGCAGCTTTGGATTTTTTTGTGAGTTTGACAAAATGTTCTGAGTTGTTGGTTTATAGGTTTTAAATGTTTGAACTTGGTGTTTTTTACAGTTTGGTTTGAGAACTGGTTTTTTAGGCTTGTTTGGTTTGAGAACTGGGTTTGAACTGTTGAAGGTTGTTGGTGTATTGACAGTTTGAGGGACTTTTGAAATGAGTTGCAAGTTTTTTGGTATTGAACTGAGTTATGCAGGTTATTTGAAACTGGTTATGCAGTTTTGAGCTTTTTGACAGTTTTGGAAGTTGAAAATGTTACAGGCTTGAGAGTTTTGTGATTTTGTATGCTTGAACTTGGTGTTTGTTACAGTTGCCGGTTTGAGAGTTTTGTTTTGCTATGCAGTTTTGTTTTCTCTGTTTGACAAAATGTTCTCCTGCTTTTCTTACAGTTTTTCTACTGTTATATCTTGGTTTCTTTTGTTTTACAACTTACTCTATGTAACTTGTGACAGTTTTATGGGCAGAGTAGCAAAGCTGTACCTTTTGTGCAATTCCAACAAATTAAGTGATTTCTTTCCTCTCTCTCTCCTCTCTCAATGATAAAAGCAAAATGCTTTTTTCACCTTTTTCTGAAAAGTTTGCCAAAATCTTGGAAAATGATGAAAAGGCTTTTGAAACAAGCCCCTTGCTTGTTGTTTGGTTTACCATACTGCTGTACTTTCTTCTTGCCATACTGTAGTCTAGTTACTTACCATGCTGCTGTCTAGTTACTTTGTTTAGCTTGTTTGTGATGCTTTGCTTAGACAGCTTGTTGCATGTTTGCTTGTACTTTGTCCAATTTGCTGCATTGTTTGGCCATTGGGCCTTGTTTGCTTGTTTATGCTGTTTGGACAGCATGCTGCAGTTTGGAATATGTTTTGGCCATGCATTTCTTGTTTGGATAGCTTGCCTTGTTGCATTTGGACAAATTTGCTTGCATTTCCTATTTGGACAGCTTTGCTTACATTTTTCTTTTTCTTTTTCTTTTTGTGAACCAAGAAGAGTAATCTTCTTGTGATTTGCAAAGAGAAAAATAAAAACGTGATGAATTAAAAATAGCCCTCTGATTCCAAATGGCAAACTTTAATGATGAACACAATTTTCTTTTTTTTTTGAAAATTCTTACTCATATCCAATTAACTGTGCTAATTATTTTTCTGTCTTTCTTTCATGTGAGCGCAAACTGGATGGTGAAAAAGCAGAGGAAGCAAGAGATTCTTTGGCGAGCATGGGAGAAATGGAAGCTTAGTCATCCTTAGGCTTAGATTTTTCTTTGTAATTTAGAGAGAAATACTCAAATAATTGTACTAATTTATTTTTCAAATACAATAAGTTGTAAAACTTAAAGCATTTAAATAATAAATTGTATTGTAACAATATTTTGAAATAAATGAAAAAGTCTTTATGAGATAATCTGATGTTCAATAAAATCCATTACTGTTAGTAACTTGTAATTCTCTCTTTGTGTCTTCACTGATTCTTAATATTCCTGGTTAAGATAATTGAAACTGTATTCCAATAATTCCAACCAAGATAACTTAAACTCCAACTAATCCAATAACTATGTAATCTTGCAACTATATTCCAATCAAAACATGCATTGTGTATTCCAAAAACAAGCAAATGTTTATTCCATAAACAAAGCGAATGTTTTTTTAAAAGACGCAAATTATCTGGTTAACCTGGATCAAACAAACACTTCCTTTTTCCAGTAAATTTGAGAGAGCATGAAAACATGTAAAAATCAATTGAATTTCCGAGAACTCAATTTCTTCTGAGAAATGCAAGAAAAAACCTAATTCCTGATTTACTGTCATAGGAGAAAATTTGTCTGATCGATTCCTAAGCCAATCTTGAATATCTGAGAAACCCTAGGGTTGTGCTTTCTATGAAAAATGGGAGGGCAAATTTTGGGGTACAACAGCTATGATTACAGAACTTTGAACCCAGTTCAGAAGCAAGCATCACAATTCTTCTCTGTATAAACCCAAGATGAATGGCACAGTGGAAGCTCCCATTAAAATATCAAAAAGATTGTGCAAAAGATGGTGGTAACCTACAAAGACTGGCATGAGATGTTACCATTTGCTCTCCATGGCTACCATACTTCATCCCGAACATCAACTGAGGCAACCCCGTTCTCCCTAGTCTATGACATGTAAGCTGTCCTCCCTGTCGAAGTTCAGATCCCTTCTCTAACGATTATGAAGGAAGCAAATTTAGGCGAAGACGAATGGATTCAGACTAGGTTGGATCAATTGAACTTGATTGACGAGAAGCGACTGGCTGCTGTTTTCCATGGTCAGATGCACCAAAAATGTATGATCAAGGCTTTCAACAAAAAGATCAAGCCTCGAGTATATAAGACTGACGACTTGGTAATAAAGTGTACCATTCTTCCACAAGGAGGCCCCAGGGGAAAATGGACTCCCACTTATGAAGGACCATTTGTTGTAAAGAAAGTTTTTCTGGTGGTGCCATGATACTGACTACTATGGATGGCAAAGATTTTCCGCATCCTGTGAACGCAGACATAGTTAAATAATACTACACATAAAATGACCCACTAGGTTGACATACCTAGGAAAAAATAAGGGCATCCCGGTGAACAAAAGAGGTTCGAGCAAACGTTAGGGATATATGCAAAAGATTATACACCTGGCGAGTCGAAAACTCGAAAGGGCGATTTAGGAAAAAATGGGTATCCTGGTGAGTTGAAAACTCGAAAGGGCGGTCCAAGAAAAAATTAAGCATTAAAGCGTATGACTATGTCCCGTGGGATCTTTACAACCAATTTTATTACCAAGAGCCAAATTCAATGATACCAGATCAATTCAATCAATTTCTTCCAAACGACAATGGTTTGTATGAACACATAGAGGCAATAACAGAGTTGGGACACAATGATATCACTTCCACACGACTATTATTTTTGTTTTCACTCTGTACATTTTTCATTTATTTTGACGATTTCCTCTTACTAGGATCTCTGTCTCTTTGTACAAAAACACCTATTCATGGGAAAAACATCAATACAAATATACTTTGAAGTACAAACTGTTTGTTTTTTCTGTTTTGAGTGCAAAAGTGTCCAATGACTAAAATTTAATGAGCATATGCATATGAACATGATTAAACTTTTAGAAATTGTATGCTTAAAATAGTGACAAAGCATCTCCTTGAATGCATTTGAGATATCCCCACAGAGTTATCATAATAACATTACCTCCACAATTTAGGATTCATAAAATCCCCAGCCAGAGTTTCAATCTCCAGAAGATCCTCTCCCCAGCTGAGTTGGTCTTAAAAGGAAGCCTTATGGAATTCTTCCTAAAAAATATCCTCCCCAGAAGTTCGTCAAATATCCTCTTCAACAGGGTTTATTTCCCCAACAAACTACAAATTCCCCAGCTTGAGTTCACCTCGCAGACTATTGCAAATCAAGGGACCGCAACCCCTAATCCCCAGTGAAGTCGTCAACAGAGTCATTGCTATCTCCGAAAGTTGCTGTAAGTGCCCTGGCTGGAGAGTTGGCTTCATTTGTAAAACAAATAAGAAAGCAAGTTTACCCATATTCCCTCTGTTGTTTTAATATGTTGGGTTGAAGAAGTTCAACATCTGGACCAACATGTTATGTAAGATGTCACAACATCAGCATATGACATCGCGCCTGAAATTAAATACTAATTAAGTAACTATGTTATATGTTGAATGTTTGTAACAACTGTGACTTGTAACCTAACTATTTTAAGTGATCTAAATTATGAAAGAGGTTATTTGTTGTGTTGAAGAAGCTCAACATCTAGGACAACATGTTAGATGTAATGTCATGACATCTGACTTGACATCACGTCAACAGAATTGATAATTCAGTTACAGTTCTGGTACTTAAATACTCTGAGAATATATGTGGCGTTTCTTATGGAGAATCTGAAGATCAATCAAGAATCAATCAGAATATTTGAAGAAAATATTGTTTCTAAATATGGAGATATTTTAGGAACTAGAAGATTGAAGACCTTGATTATAGCAGAAGTTTGCTGCTAAGTTGTAACAGCAAGGAGAAAAGCTTGCTGAGATTTTGAAGGCCCAAATCCAGTTGGGTAATAGGTTATAAATAGCAGATTGTAACCTAGGGTTTGTAAGCCTCACACAATGTAACATTGGGGGTGTTTTGTTAGGTAAACCTGTCGGTCTGTGGCAAGGTTACCATGTGCGTAACTCGATACCTGTAGGTAAGGGTTTGAGTGTTCTTGTACGAAGCTATGAAGCAAGTCTAAGTATTTCTGCATTACTTCATATTCATTGTAATGTAGGAAACCAAGTGGGAGGGCTCTACTTCTTGAGTAGGAGTAAGACTTCTGTTGCTGCAGCAATAGGAATGGAAACTGGTAGGTTTCTATCTAGGAGTTCCTAGGTATAGGTTGCACTGGGTAAATGATTAAGTGAAGGATGGGAACTTGTGAAGTTTAGTCCTGAATTAGTATTGCTGATAGTGGATCTTCTTCTTGGCTTGGTATGCCCCCAGAGTAGGTGTGTTTCACCGAACTGGGTCAACAACTGATTTGTGTTTTTACCTTCAACACTTTATAATTCTGTCTGTTATATATCAAGGTAAAACTGTAATGTTGTAACAGATGATGTCTCAGAACATGTTAAGACATCATGCTGATATCTGTGCAGGAGAAACAGAACTGTGAAGGTTGTTTGCTCTCTGCTGATCATGTGCAACAGATGAACAGAACTAGGTACATCGTTGTTCTATCCTCTGCACCTTCAAAGTATATCTGGCACAGCTTGGTTAAACTGTGCTTCTGTTACTCTTCAGTACTGAATCACGAAAAATTGGGTATCTACCTTGCAGTGTATTTATTATGTCATATCAGATGTCTAGACATTGAGTATAACATCTGAAGACTGGCATACACCAGAATTTCAATTGGTATCAGAGCAGTCATCCTGTTCTGTTTCTGGATGAGATCCATGGGTGATACTTTCTGGTATCTGCAAGGTCAATCTTAGTACTGGAGATTGTAACCTCGAAAGGTTTGTTATTTCCCTGAATGATCCCTTAAAGTGGGAGGATGGACTATTCATGACAAGAACTGTGTGTACCTGTCTTTGGTGATTGGCATTTGGCCTGGTTGTGTGGTAGCTGCTCCAGGTTTGATTTACTTTCAAACCTAGGATTTGTGTACGCCTAAAGTGTGTGTGCAAAGATTGAGTTGTATTATGTTCTTCCGCTGTGTAATACCTGGCAAAACTCAAGCTCTGATGTGTTTCCCCTCTTGTGGATTGAAGGCTACTGTATTCAAGAATTCAACATAAGCTATTGAAGATGTCACAGATACTTGAGTCTTCTCAAGTCCACTCATGAAGACGTTCTTCGTTCAGAATGTATGCAGCTACTAGTTGAAGAGCATATGTTTTGGGTGTCAAACAAAGGGATACTTTTGTTTGGGACCTACTCCTGACCTGGAAGAGGAGACATCTGTGTGTGCAAAGTTGACAATGGTAGAGCCAACTATGTCTGTGTGCTCCCGAAGGTTATTTTTAGGAGTCAGAACTCTAGAAGTGAAGCTGGTTGAGATGTGACATTGATCAGGACTGAGCAGTTGTTTCCTGGAGTACTATGGTGTGTAGAAAGACAAGCTCATTGGTTAATAAAAGTCAATAATGGTGCAGCATTATCGCTCCCTCAGAGAAGTAGATTGGTATCATGAATCTTGTCATTTAAACATCATGATTATAAGTGGAAGATCTTTCAAGATGTGAGAATTTGAAGACTCAGAATTTGGTTAAGGTAGTATGTTCTGGCAATACATATCTGCTGATGATTGGTGTTGTTGTCTTCTCTGAAGTACTTAAAGTCAGCTGAAGTCTGATTGGTGTGATTGGAGTATGAACAGGTATAACTCTTGGAGTTACTTGACTCTGGTAGGGATGTCATATGTCATGTCGAGACATGTGTGTACACTGCATGGATATTTTGTGTGGAGCCTCCATGATTGGTAGTTTGAGGGGGAGATTTGGTTAACCTCCTCACATTAGTTCAGCTTGGTGTTTAGCTGGCTGTTGACCTATGTCACATGGGTTCTGGGTGTTGTGTGACATATTTGCAAGGAAGGATTCATCTCTCTCATTCCTAAGGATGAATCTGATCTGGTAGGAGTTTCAAATCTGTTAAGGTGAATAGAGTTTGTTCAGAGAACCTAGATATCTCAACTCTTTGATCTCTCAAAGAAAGTGCTTGCAAGAAGAAGATATTAACACACGAAGAGTATGTCAAAGTATTCAAATGGTGAAAGTATCTTACAGGATAATGGGAAGGATTTATGGTCAATTGCTATTCGTGACAAGTACAAGTATTTAATTGATTATCCTTGGAGTTCAAGATAACTGAAGTTCTTAAAGATGTGGGAACATTCCTTCTTCTAGACCCTGTGAAGAATCACAGGAAGAGTGATGCTTTAGAGCTGTCTCTTTGGTGACATCAAAAACATTTGATCCTTGAAAAGGTTTCCTGGAAACGTGTTCAGACTCGAAGCTACAAGAAGAAGAAGACATCATAATCTTGATAATGGTTACTTGAATCAGTCTGGTTCTGATCTAGGTAAGGAAGTAAATTAGAGAAGGAGCTGAATTCAACAACTAGATGTTATAACATAATGTTGTGACATTTGGTTCAACATCAGATTCTTGGTTGGTGAAGTGGCACATCAACTTAAGATAAGATGATCTACGAAGTTGAAGGTTGGATACTTCAAAAAGATCATCTCTTTGCAGCTCTTTGGAGTTGTTGGGTGGAGAAGATGTTACATGTTCCTGTCTTAGTGTATCTAAGCCTTTTGTGATAACTTGTAGCTTGAAGTTCAAATGTAAATTGGAAGATCAGAATATCTTTGGGAGAAGTCTGATAAACATGGAGAAGTCAAAAGGTGGCATTTGATTTTTTTTCATATGAGGATTCATGAAGGAGATAATCAAACAGTGGCATTTGATCTATCTCAGCAGTGGAATCAGAGAATCAAGATAATCAACATGTGGCAGCTGATGAGAAAGTTTGATTCAGAGTATGAATGCGTTCAACCAATATTGTTGAACAGAGGGCGCGCTCTTGAAGACATGAAGATGCGTCTTATGTTTACCATTCATCAAGGGGTCTTATTTACTTTGAATCGGAAGTTGTCTTGAAGGTCCAACTGAGTATTGAATGTGACCTACTTGTTTCCATGAGGAGAAGTGATTGTCCCTAACAGGGGGAGTATTGGTTTGTACGAAAGGTCTTCATCAAACTCGTAGGATATAAAGTGTGGCACCTTATTAACTATTGGGATGATGTGTTCAAGACTGAAGAGGACTATGTCTGACCGAATGTCATCACATTGGCTAATGACATTGTTCCTAATTTCCTCTAAAAACTCCAGACAGGAGGAAAATTGGATGAAGTGTGGATTATCATTAATAAACCCATGTGTGTACAGCTGTATGACTCAGAGGGAGTAACCATCCTCTTTGTGAAAATGGAATGGTTTCAAACTGCTAATATGAAAATAGCAGAATGTATGACGACATAGGATTTGAGCGTGTTTTCATCTGCTAAGAAAACAGGGCGGTTGTGTCTCATTATGGAGCAGTTTAGTGAACTGAAATGTTTAGGTGATAACTTGTCATCTAATAAAGGTATTATATAACTGAGGCAGAGTGTAATATGCCAACGATGTTTCTTGGATAGGGGATCCTAAGACAAGTACATAAAGGGAGTAGTCGGTTCTAAAAGACAAATGTCTGTTTTAAAAAAAAGGGCAAGACATACTTTATCCTGACAATGGTCAAAGGGTCAAACCCAAGAGTAGGTACCTGCATTAAAACCAGTCCTAGGGTACTGAAACTGTCAGAGTAAAGTACCAAGATCGTTACTATCTATGCCAAAGTTGCATTATTTATGAAGACTCTCTCTATTCTTTCTCTTCATCAGAGGGTTTCAGCAATATGAAGTTTGTTAGCATCTGGGAAAATTGTGCATGGGTATGGATCTGTATGGGCAGTCTTTGTCAAATTCTGGCCAAAAAGGGTGAGAAAGATAGGGACCTAAGTAAGTGACTTTGTTTGCGTCTTGTGTTCTGAGTTAAGAGGATAGTTGTGACTTGTGATCTGAGTTACATGATCACAAGTAATCAGTATCAAGATTATCAACAATAATCTTGAGAAAAGAAATCCTCTTGGGCCATCGATGGCTTGGAGTGGCTCACAGATGAGGGTTAGAGGTTTGTTGTTTGCTCAAAGGACATCAGCCTCTACAAAGAAGATGTTGGACAAGATGTTGTAACATCTCAACTGTGTTGTGGTCTGGTCCCAAAATACAACTTGCACTTATTTGTTTTAGCCAAAATTTGCCAAAGGGGGAGATTGTAAGTGCCCTGGCTGGAGAGTTGGCTTCATTTGTAAAACAAATAAGAAAGCAAGTTTACCCATATTCCCTCTATTGTTTTAATATGTTGGGTTGAAGAAGTTCAACATCTGGACCAACATGTTATGTAAGATGTCACAACATCAACATATGACATCGCGCCTGAAATTAAATACTAATTAAGTAACTATGTTATATGTTGAATGTTTGTAACAGCTGTGACTTGTAACCTAACTATTTTAAGTGATCTAAATTATGAAAGAGGTTATTTGTTGTGTTGAAGAAGCTCAACATCTAGGACAACATGTTAGATGTAATGTCATGACATCTGACTTGACATCACGTCAACAGAATTGATAATTCAGTTACAGTTCTGGTACTTAAATACTCTGAGAATATATGTGGCGTTTCTTATGGAGAATCTGAAGATCAATCAAGAATCAATCAGAATATTTGAAGAAAATATTGTTTCTAAATATGGAGATATTTTAGGAACTAGAAGATTGAAGACCTTGATTATAGCAGAAGTTTGCTGCTAAGTTGTAACAGCAAGGAGAAAAGCTTGCTGAGATTTTGAAGGCCCAAATCCAGTTGGGTAATAGGTTATAAATAGCAGATTGTAACCTAGGGTTTGTAAGCCTCACACAATGTAACATTGGGGGTGTTTTGTTAGGTAAACCTGTCGGTCTGTGGCAAGGTTACCATGTGTGTAACTCGATACCTGTAGGTAAGGGTTTGAGTGTTCTTGGACGAAGCTATGAAGCAAGTCTAAGTATTTCTGCATTACTTCATATTCATTGTAATGTAGGAAACCAAGTGGGAGGGCTCTACTTCTTGAGTAGGAGTAAGACTTCTGTTACTGCGGCAATAGGAATGGAAACTGGTAGGTTTCTATCTAGGAGTTCCTAGGTATAGGTTGCACTGGGTAAATGATTAAGTGAAGGATGGGAACTTGTGAAGTTTAGTCCTGAATTAGTATTGCTGATAGTGGATCTTCTTCCTGGCTTGGTATGCCCCCAGAGTAGGTGTGTTTCACCGAACTGGGTCAACAACTGATTTGTGTTTTTACCTTCAACACTTTATAATTCTGTCTGTTATATATCAAGGTAAAACTGTAATGTTGTAACAGATGATGTCTCAGAACATGTTAAGACATCATGCTGATATCTGTGCAGGAGAAACAGAACTGTGAAGGTTGTTTGCTCTCTGCTGATCATGTGCAACAGATGAACAGAACTAGGTACATCGTTGTTCTATCCTCTGCACCTTCAAAGTATATCTGGCACAGCTTGGTTAAACTGTGCTTCTGTTACTCTTCAGTACTGAATCACGAAAAATTGGGTATCTACCTTGCAGTGTATTTATTATGTCATATCAGATGTCTAGACATTGAGTATAACATCTGAAGACTGGCATACACCAGAATTTCAGTTGCTATAAAGCTTGTAACCCAACCAGATAACAGTCAAATTCATCCTTTCAAGCAAGTTACTACAAAACATGGACCCGACCAGATACTAGTTCAACTTCATCCTACTCTTAACTTACTGTGAAGACTGGACCCGACCAGATAACAGTAAATCTCAATTCCAAGTTACTAAAGCCTGGACCCGACCAGATAATAGTCCAACTTATCAAATTGCTTAAGCCTGGACCCGAACAAATACTAGTTCAACTTCATCCTACTCTCAACTTACTGTGAAGACTGGACCCGACCAGATAACAGTAAATCTCAATTCCAAGTTACTAAATCCTGGACCCGACCAGATAATAGTTCAATTTCTCAAATTTCTTAAGCCTAGACCCGACTAGATAATAGCTCCAATTTCTGAAGCATGGACCCGACCAGATAATACCTTCAATTTCTGAAACCTGGACCCATCCAGATAATAGTGCATCTCAAATTTAGTTACTAAAGCCTGGACCTAACCAGACAATAGTTTAACTTCTCAAATTGCTTAAGCCTGTACCCGACCGGTCAACAGTTAAGCCTGGACCTGACCAGATACCAGTTAACCTCAAGTATAAACTATAGATCCTAGACCGAACCCGTTAATAGTTCGAGTTACTGAAACTTGGACCCGACCAGATATTAGTTCAACTTCATCAAACGGAAAAGCCTGGACCCAACCAGTTAATAGTTGGAGTTGCTGAAATCTGGACCCGACCAGATAACAGTTTAATTCATACAAAGCAATAATAAACTCCTTTTCCCTAGTATAGTTTGCCACCATCCCAGCGAGTTGCTGCAAAGCCTGGAATCCGACCAGATAACAGTTAACATCTTTATTCCCAGCAAGTTATTGTGAAGCCTGGAATCCGACCAGATAACAACTAACTTTCAAGAGATAACTCCCCACCAGAGCAATGGACAACTAAAACTCCCGAATTCTGGTTCCCAAGCAGAAATCAACACTCTCCATATAGTCTTCTCAAGCAAAGTTAATATTCCTTAGCGGAGTTTCTTCTCAACAAAAGCTGGAATCCAAAACGGAAGCATTTTTAACAAAATATGAAGATACACATACTCTTAACCTCCAACAATAGTCCGAGATTTTACTTCTCAAAACTCCCCAGTATCTGTCAAGGATACGCTTAGATAACATGTCACATTCATACATCATACAACATACATAACATATACATACAACATAAATCTCATTTATTTTGAGAAACATCATTACACCATGCATACATTCGCATAAAACTAACCCCTTTTGTTCCTTGCAGGAAAAAAATTAATCCAAAGATCTCTTTTGGATCAGAATTAAATCTTCTAGTTAAAGACAGACAAGACAACTAGTTTTCAGCACAAATCGACTAAATATTTATGCTGATATTTTTCCCAGTTTCTACCAGTCATTTCTCCAAATGGCATCCATAAGCCCATTCCTGAATCAATACATCATCGAGTGCAAATTTCTGGGCACTTTAGTGTTCAATCATCTTTCACCTTCAAGTCACGAATGGCAGACCCGCCAATCTAACTCTTCAGGTTTAAGAAGAATGAACAGGGGAAACTGTTGTACCCCAAAATTTTCCCTCTCAAGTTCTCAAGGATTCTCTCACAATAACTTTATTAATTCAAGACTGCACAAGGTTTGATCAGCTCAAGACACCTCATCAAGCACTGATGACTCAAAATTAGGGTTTGAGTTTGTATAAGGACAATTGGATTTTTAATGCTTCATATGACTTTCATGGATCATTTTGGACTCCCAAGATTGCTCATTTCAAGTTTCAAGCTTTGGATCACATTTTTGCTCAGTCAATTGATCAGTTGACCTAAAATCAACTGTATTGGGGAAAAAGTTAATTTTGGTCAATTTACAGTCAAATTTCATATTTTTTATCCATATCAATACTTTAAACTCACACACACACACACACACATATATATATATATATATATATATATATATATATATATATATATATATATATATATATATATATATATATATATATATATATATATATATATATATATATATATCAATTTATCAAGTTTGGATCACAATTCCTCAAGAAATTTGATCAAATCACCAAAAGGGCAAAATGGTCAAAATTAGGGTTTTGACTGAAGAGGCTTAATTTTTGATTGTTGACCAAATACATGACTTATTGGTTTGAGACATGATATCAAGGATTCAAATGCATCATTTTGACATAATGGTATGGTTCAAAACACTTCAAAAGATCAATTGATTGATAATTGAAATTCAGTAAATTGATGAAAAGTCAACTGATACACTGAAAAGTCAAACTTTGACTTCTTGATCAAAATCAAGTTTCAAAAATCATATTTCATCAAGACATGTCAAAATATGAAGTTTGTTCATCAAGAAATAAAAAAAATCAAATTCCATTTTGAAAAAGTAAAAATTTTCAAGACTTAGAAATTTTTCTAAGTGTTGGAAAATTTACTTTTTTTATAACTTTGTGCCAAATTTTCACCATGATGCAAGATGATTCAAGGAAAACTTCCAACATGAAAGTTGTAGATCTCAATGAGATCTAAAAAATTATAGGACAAAACTTTTTCTAGAAATTCTTGGATCTCAAGTTATTAATTCATAAAAACATGTCCATGAAACTAAAACACTCTGAAATTTTGAGCATTTTAAGTCAGGATTTTAACCTAACTTCTTGGCCATGTTTCACATAGTTCCAATTGGAGTTTACAAAAGTTATTCAAAGAGGAATTGTAGAGCATGTTACAAGCTTTCTAAAAATTCCAAGAACTCATTTAGATCAGGTTTGAGCTAAGAGAATCGAAGCCATGAAGTTAGGGTTTCATTCTTGTTTTGCAAGGCATATTTGTGAAGAACACTTGATCCAATCTTAAAGAATGTTGTACAAATCCCACTTTTCAGGCTTCTAACTTACATTTCACTCCATAATTAAACGCTTACATAACTGTTAGAGCTTTGATCCAAGTATTTAAGGCATTGTCCAAAAGGTTATTCCATTAATGGCACAAAGGTAACACTTCCATTAATGAACAAAAGACTTTTGAGTAGGTAGGACAGTCTTAGTTGCTTGCTCACAATCCATCTTCAAAATCATCTATTCAAATACACTAAACACTTTCAAAAACATGAAATATTTTCAAGAAGTCCAACACTTTGTATGCATTCTTATAGAGACGAGAATCATTACAAAGTTTGCCTAAACGAAGACGCTTTTCAAAAATATTTTCAAAACACACCACAAACACATTTCAAACATAGTAATTTCAAAAGTGATCTAGCAACAACTAAGATCCCGTAGATAACTACGGATGAAAAGGGTGCTAACACTTTCCCTTTTCATAACCTACCCCCCGAACTCAAGAAAAATATCTCAAAGGTCTTTCCTGTTCTTTTCACCCTTTCCTTATTGGATAAAAGAAAAGTCAGTGGCGACTCTTACTATCCGCAACAATTGAAATCAAATGTAGAACAACCAAGTCAGTTCTCCCACCGTATTACACTATTTTTATAAGTGAACTCAATTAGTGGAAGATTACTATCCCATATACCTCCTTTCTCAAGAAAACAAGCTCTAAACAAATCCTCTAGCGACCAGATAGTCCTCTCCATCTGACCATCAGTTTGTGGGTGATATGTGGAACTCAATTTCAGCTTCGACCCCAATGCATCCTGCAGACTCTTCCAAAAAGAAGAAGTAAACCACGATCACAGGGAGATAAATCTCTGCCAACTTTGGTACTAGAAAATTGATACTAATCATAACAAAATGAGATGATTTTGTTAGCCTATCAACAATCACCCAAATCGCATCGTGCCCCCTTGGAGTACTTGGCAGCCCTATCACAAAGTCCATTGATATACTATCCCACTTCCATTCCATAACATCTAAAGGTTTTAACAACCCCACAGGTTTCTGATCTTCGAACTTCGATTTCTGACAAGTCAAACATGCATACACAAACTATGCCAAATCTCATTTCAACCCGGACCACCAAAACAATTTCTTCAAGTCGTGGTACATCTCGGAAGCTCCCAGATGAATAGTCAAACTACTTCTATGGCCTTGTTCTAAAATCATCTTTCTCATTCCCGTATTATCAGGAATACAAATCCTGTCACGGAATCTCAACATACCTTGGGCATCTACTTTAAAGTCATTGTCTTCAGATTTGTCATTCGCAACCATTAAGTCTACCAATTTCATATCTAGTTTCTGAGCTTCTCTAACATCATCGAAGAAATCATTGTTAATTTTCAACATTCCTAACATAAAACTCTGCAATGTCACTTCATAGACTAAACTCATATCTCTGAATTGTTCAATTAACTTCAGTTCTATAACCATCATAGCAGACATATGCAATGTTTTCTGGCTCAAAGCATCGGCTATAACATTAGCTTTACCCGAATGATAATTCAAGCCAAAGTCATTGTCCTTAAACAATTATGACCACCTCTTTTGCCTCATATTTAGTTCCTTTTGATCAAACAAATACTTTAAACCCTTATGATTGCTAAACACTTCAAATCTAGAACCATATAGATAGTGTCTCCAAATTTTCAGCATGAACACCATTGTAGCTAGTTCTAGATCATGAATAGGATAATTCCTCTCGTGGATTCTCAATTTTCTTGACGCATACGCCACCACTTTATCATTCTGCATAAGCACACCACCTAAACCCAATTTAGAAGCATCACAATATACAACAAACAGTTCTTCAGGATTAGGTAATATTAAAACCGGAGCCGTTGTCAATCTCTTCTTCAGTTCAACAAAACTCTCTTCATATTGGATGACCCACTTTCCCACAATAGCAATTACATTAACGTATATCAGAGTACATAAGCAGGATGTCACATAAAAACGCTTTGCCTTTACAAGTCAACTAAGTTAATTGAAGTGCTAACTTGTAAAAGCATTCGATAAATCTTCTATAATAACCAGCTAGACTCAAAAAGCTTCTAATCTTTGTAACTAACTTTGGAACTTCCCACTGCAACACTGCATCTACTTTCAACGGGTCTACTGCAATTTCATTACCTGAGGTAATATGACTAAGAAAACTAACTTTTGTTAACCAGAACTCACACTTCGACAACTTTGTATATAACTTCTTCTCTTTCAACACTTGCAATACAATCCGCAAATGCTCAGCATGCTATGCTTCAGATTTAGAATAAATCAAGATATCATCAATGAATACCACAAAAAACTGATCCAAATAAGTTTTGAAGATATAATTCATATATTCCATAAACACCCCCGATGCATTGGTAACATCGAAAGGAATCACTGAATACTCGTAATGTCCATATCGAGTTCTGAAAGCTGTCTTATGAATGTCCTCATCTTTTACTCGAATTTGGTGATAACCTGATCTCAAATCAATCTTGCTAAACACGAGTGCACCCACTAATTGATCCATCAAGTCGTCTATTCTCAGAAGTAGATACCTGTTTTTAATTATTACCTTATTCAACTGTGGTAGTCAACACACAACCTCATACTACCATCTTTCTTCTTCACAAGTAATACTAGAGCTCCCCAAGGCGACACACTCGGCCTCACAAACTTCTTTCCGAGCAAATCTTCTAATTTCTTCTTTAATTCTGATAGTTCAGATGCTGACATCCTGTATGGTGCCATAGAAATAGGTTTGGTACCAGGTACAAGATCAATCGAAAATTTTACTTCTCTTTCTGGCGACACGTCTGGAATATCATCAGGAGAAAATTTAGGAAAGTCGTATACAACCTGTAACTCATCAATTGCAGCCTGATTCTAAATGGATAAAGACGCCATCAATGAAAACAACTGAGCTTCAACATGCAATAACTGCTTCAACTTTTTAGCATATAAGAAACCAAATTCCTCTTCCTCTTCAGGTGTAGAAAACCGCACTCACTTGTTATGACAGTTTATATGAACATATTTATATTCCAACCAGTTCATACCCAAAATTACATCCAGACCACTCAGCGGTAAAAAAACTAGATCAACAAAGAAGTCTCTGTCATAGATGGAAAAAGGAAATTTCAAGTATACTATAGAAGTAGTCACTGATCCCTTAACTGGAGTATCGGCAACCATTTCCATATTCATAGAAGATAATACAAGACCCAACTTTTTAGCATAATCAGCAGCAATAAAACAATACGTAGCATCACTATCAATAATAGTAATTAAAGGAGCTACTATCAATGAAGCAAATACCTTTAATCAAACAGTCTCCACTGGATGTCCGAGTTCTAGCTAAAGAAGAAACTTTCCCACCATTCTTAGATTTTTTCAGTTTCTGGCACTGAGTACTGATGTGTCCTTCCTCACCACAGTTGAAACATATCATTGCCTTAAGTCTACAGTCATCTACCACATTCCTATCCCTACCACAGTGAAAACACCTCTTCACTTCTCCAGTACATGCATTACTTCAGTGACATGTCTTCCCACATTCGTAACACACAATATCAGCAGGAGCACCTCCCCCATTGGTTCTTCTGCCATCAGTAACCCTCTATACTCCTTTGTAATTTGGAGCATTGTAAGGCTTGCCATGATGTTGTTGTTTCTTGCCTCTCTTCTCAGTGACAATCTTGTAGTGAGAAATAATGTCCTCTTTGTAGATTCTACAACTATTCACTAAATCCGGAAACTTACGGTTTTGCTGATACCCAATGGCCTTCTTAACCTCAGAACGCAAGCCATTTTCAAACTTAACACACTTAGAGAATTTAGTAGTCTCCTCAGTGTGATGAGGATAGTAGTTTGCTAATTCCACGAACTTGGCAGCATAATAGGTCACTGGTAAGTCTTCTTGTTTCAGTTCCAGATACTCAATCTCCTTCTTTTTGCAGACATCTTCAGGGTAATACTTTACTAGGAATTCTCTGCGAACACAACCCAAGTAACAACCTTACCTATGCCTCCCAGTCTCTGGCGAGTAGCAACCCACCAATCATCATCCTCTCCTGCCAGCATGTGCGTACCAAAACACACTTTCTGTGCATCAGAATAATCCATGACTTGAAATATCCTCTCAATATCTTTGAGCCACTCCTGCACTCCTTCTGGATCATGCTTCCCTTTGAACATAGGGGGATGGTTTCTTTGGAAAGTTTCCAAAGCACGAGTTCCATCGTTCCCACCAGCATTAGGTTGATTCTGCATTACCTGAGCCAAACCTTGCAACGCATTAGCAAGTGCACCATTGCCTCTTCCAGCCATTGTGCTATTTCGCATCAAAACATCAAACAACACTTAGATAGAAAAACATTGACAGTATTCCACTATCACACTACACTAACGACTCAACAACCTGGTCGGACGGGCCGACCCACTCTGATACCGAATTTTAACACCCCAATTTTCCCACAATAGCAATTACATTAACATATATCAGAGTACATTAGCAGGATGTCACATACTTCAAATATTCATAAAGTTTAAAGTCACTTTATTACTTATTTTATTCAAACATATTCAATTCGGTGGAATGATAAAATTAGTTCAATTCCATGTCATTACAGCTTTAACAATAAATCAAACTCCACAAATGTGTGGTCCAACATAAGAAAAATGGAAGATACGTATAAAATGAAATAAAGCAAAACATGACAAAGATTCTCAATTCCTGTGTTATGTATCAGAGCGAATCCAGGGACTCGACCAGGTAACACTTACTCCAAGCACTACTCAGGTACTTGATTATCTGTACTCCCAGGGGAGCACATGCACAACAACAGAAAAGGGGTGAGAATTTCATCCAATAAATATACGGTTAATATCACATACATGTGGTACCATCAGGGCATAAGCCCTCATAACAACACCATTTACAAGCCAACAAGAGGGCATAAGGCCTCATCACTATGCAACATGCAACATCATATGCAACAACATAATTATGCAACCACAAGGCATACGCCTTCAACATTCATCAATACAGACCATCATCATCATCGTCGTCGTCTTCATCATTATCATTATTATACAACATAAATTCCATATAAAATCCCATGTTTTAAACTTAATTTATTATTATTACTATCCTTCTTATATCTTCCTAAGCCTTACTAGTCATTATGGATCGAGAGAATACACTTCACACGCGAAAACAGGAAGAAATCGCGAAAACGAGAATTTTTGCACCTTCGCCTGCCCATATGTGTAATGCTGCCTGCCCTGCCTTATGTGTAATGCTCCCTCCTTACGTGTAATTCCTTATGTCCTGCCCTGCCTTTTGTGTGATACTCATGCCTTACGTGTAATGGTGCCTGCATTATGCGTAACGTTTCCTGCCTTACGCGTAACGACAGTCTGTGACCAAAAGAACTTTATTTTTGCATCATACCGATTTCCACTCGTTTTGAACATTTTCAACCTCCAAATTGGGTCCAAAACAAAAATTTCACATATTAACTTATGGATTTCATTCTACTTCATTATTCTACAATTCGACATCAATTTTTACATCAATTCCTCTAATTTTCGTCACATCCCTAGATCTACAAATTTTCAGATTTGATATTTTATGAACAATACAACAACAGTATAAACCAGCATCAAGAACATGTTCATTGTATATATTGGATCACAAATTTCACACAAAAATCCCATGGAATCACATAATTCAAACCAAGAAGACATTCATCAATTCACTCATGAAAAACCTAAAGAGGGAAATGAACCCTCACTACCCTCTTATGTTAATATCACCAATTTAGAGAATCCATTCACCCCCTTACCTTAATTTGCAACTTTGATGCTTCAACAATGGATAATTTTCCTTTTCCCCAGTTCTCTCTTCTCTTATTTGTTTCTACGTGAGAATAGTTTTTCTCCCAATTGGTCTAACCCTATTCTATTGTATTTCATTATTACTAACACTTAACTAATAATAATAATAATAATAATAATAATAATAATAATAATAATATTAATAACAATGTTAATAATCTTAATAATAACTATAATATTAATAATAATAGTATTATCCCTCAATTCCATTATCATCAATATTTCCCTCAAAACTAAGTTTCACCATAAAAATGCCAAAGAAATTCAAATTCAACAAACAATGACTAAGTATTTAAATGGGGAGTTATAATTAACATAACACGTACCAGAAAGGTTGGTGTTTCCATGGGCCTTCCTAGCATCCAAGGTATAAACACAATCTGCGGTCTTCTCACGAGCATCTGGATTAGGGAAATCTCTCACAAAGTGACTTGTCGACCCACACCTATGACACTTCCTTGTATCCATCCATCAATCACCATTATGTTTTTTTTGCACTTGTTACACTAAGGAAGTAGAGTTGACCGATCGCCATAAATCGACTTCTTTGTTGAATGAGAATTGCAGGGTTTAAGATATTGTCCCGACCTTCCTTGATCCTTTTGCAATGACCTGTTGTTGTACCCCAATTTTTGCCCCTAATATTCCTCTACCATCTCATATAAAATCAATCACAACAAGATCACACTAGGGTTTGGTTCTTCTCCCTATCTTTAGGTTTTCTCATGAGGAATCACCAAGCACATTGATTTATATATTGTGATCATATATGTTTTGTGTTGATTAATTTTTAACTAATAAATACAATGAATGTTTGCTCTAATTGATGATATTATAGGTAAGGTCACAACACATTTCATCAGGTTGATTCATAGGGTCATAAGTTTATTTCCATGCCTTCTTTAACAAAGCTTCATTGAGATTCAAGCACAATTATTGAAGATTCTTTAAATTAATATCATGACAAGGTCTACTATGATTTATCATGCCTCAATTTGTCAAAGAAAATCAAAAGATGCAAGAGTTGATTGAAGAAGTTTGACCTAATTGGACAAGTTCTTGATTTCTTGATCACAAGTGCACAACTCTCTCAATTCTTAACATTTAGAGTTGTTTTTTTATGCTATGGGTTCTTACTATCATCCACAACAACTTATATACACATGGCAAGAGTTATTGTGCAAGGAGGATTTTCAAAATTGAAAGGGGTTTCCAAGTCACTTTGGTGCTCTAGGAGTTAGGGTTTTGAACTTATAAGGGCTATATCTTGCTCATCTATTGGTATTTTTGAGTGACTCCAAATAAATTCTTCTCTTTAAAGAGTTATAAACCAATCACTTCAAAAATTTCAAGAAAATTTTATGTGGAAGATTCCTAATGATGAAGAAAGATTACAAGTCCTCTAGGCAGGCCATCAAATTCCCTTGTGTGACTTCAAAAGACCATAACTTGGTCAATTTTTATCTCCTTGAGCCCATTATTTTTCCATAATGATCTTAAGGATATGAAATTAAACTCTTATTTTATGTGCAAAGCTTTAAAATGAATGAAAGATTCCTTAAGCACTCAAAAGATTATAGGTTACCTCATGGATTTTCACCAATTTCAAGGGATCGTAACTTGTTCAATATTTGGAATTTTTGAGTGATTCAAGTCTCACGATACTCTCTGGGAAGTCTACTTCAATCTAGTATCAATGATCAAAGCTCAATTTTGGAGGAAGGCCTTGTTTGCACTCAAAAAATTATAGGTCACTTTTGAAGAAAAACTTAGAATTTTTCTAAGTACAAAAAGTCAACATCTTTTTCTCAACTTTGACTCATCACAACTTTTAGCTCAGGCATCCAATTGATCCCATTCTTTTCACATTGTAAAGTTTGTGACCTTATCTTTCAAATGCTTCAAGAATCAGGCCCTAAGGTTCCCTAAATTATGCACACCATGAGTTCAAAGACAACCACTTGAAACTTATTTTTTCCTCCAAGTCAGAATTTGATATGCACAATTTAGCTTCTAATCACTAAATTTTTGCGCGTTTTTACTTCTAATCATGTTTAAAAATCTTCCAGAAGGGATTATCATCTTGAAACACAAGTTTTGGTTGAGTTTTGAGCAAAATAGGAGTCACACTTTTTATGTTTGCAATTTCACACGAATTCCCTCCAAACTTCATCATTCCACACGCTTGAGCATCTCATTTGCTTCCCTATAAATAGAGGACTTCAATCCTCTCATTTCCTCAAGCTTGAACAACCAAAATCACCCTACCAAACTCCCTACATTACTCACTTTTCTGAGTTTTCGAATTCCTATTTTCTCCATTTTTCAATCCAATTTATTCATTGATCCTTCATCCTTAAACTTCCCTGAAGCTAACAAAAGAAGAATCAAGCCTTGAGGCATCCTAAATCGTGCTAACCAAGTCCAGATTCAGAATAATTTTTAGATACTTCATTCAGGTAGAATTCTCAATCAAATTGAACCAAATAAAGCCCTATTCTACTCTATTCATCCTTTTGATTCTCACACTTCTTACCGTTTGCATTTTCATTGAGAATTGAGAGAGATACTTGGGATTTTCTTGCTCGCTATTTTTTCTAGTTTTCTTCAAATTCAGCCTTGCATAATTTATATAAATTTGGCGCGAGGGTACCATTAGAATCGTCTTGAAGAGACGAAGCTAATGGTACCGGTTTGGTTCTCTAATTTTACAGTTTGTGGAACCTCAATTTAGGGCGTCTGGAGGTTGAAGGAGACCTACGTGTCGTGCTTCAACCAATGATGGCGTGCCACACTATTTTTTTGAAACAGATGTAGTGTATTTGCTTTACCATACGCGTGTCTTAGGAGCCCTTGGATCTGATTACTTTAGTGAGTTAGACTCCATCCAACGTGTCACATTTTAAGTTGTTTTTATTTAATAAAGATTGATTTAGTGTGAAATCCAATAAAGTCCATGACATGCACAGCGCGCCAGATCCACTGGATTTGTTTACTAATGCGTTTTGACAATGATCAGATGACCCATATTTTTTTGGTTTGTTATTTTATTTTGTTTTTTGTTTTAATTGATTTAAACTTCAAAAAATCATAGAATATTCATTTCTGACCCAAAAATTCTAAACAAATTCACAAAAATATTTTTAAATATTCTCTTTCTAATTTTTATTTTTTCATGATTTTATTTTCAGATTTGATATTTTTTATAATTTTTCCTTTATTTTGACTTGTTTCTAATTAATTAAAAATACTTTTTGATGATTTTAAATTCTGAAAATTTTTATTAAAATCATTTTACTCATTTCTGACCTTTTGAAATTTTCCTAGAATTTTATTTTGACTTCTACTAGTTTTTTATATGTTTTTCACTTATTTGAGTGATTTTAATTAGTTTAAAAATACTTTCCTGTTTTAAAAATTTACCAAAAAAATTTATAAAAATATTTGAGATCATTTCTGATTTTTCTATGGATTCTTTAAAATTTTGCCTTTTATTTTCATTTTAAAAACAATTTAAATATCCCTTTTTCCTTTTATTTTATTCATTAAATGCAATTTTTTTTTAAATATACTCTGGTTATGTGATTCTTTATCATAAACTTCATTAATATCATTGGATCTTGAGTGTTGAGTTTAACTCCACTAAATTGGATGGATGATCTTAATGATAGTTTGATTAAATTTTTGATTCAAATGTATCCCCCCTCTTCATCTCATCCTCTTCTCATTTGTGCTACATGTTGATAGAGGCTAATCTACATATCATCACTCCAAACATATGGCATATAGATTGCTATTGACTTGCTTCAAAATATGTGCAACTTCTATATAAGTCCACTTACGATTGCTTAACATAGCGCTAAATTTTGTTCCGATTCGAGAAATGATCATTCATGGCCTAAACCTATGTTTGCAATCCCAAGCATGTTTAATTTGAAACCTTTAATCCAATAACCTTAAGGTTCATTGTTAGGAGGCTTTGGTCTTATCAATCCTCTAATGAATTTTCATAAATTTTGGAACTAAGTGAATCATTTAAACATCATTGATAATTTATTGTTGCCTTGAGATTTTGAAATGAATGATATACTTGACAACAAGAAAATGAAACTTGTTGTTGAGAGGCTTTAATTTTATCAATCTTCTAATGGGTTTTCAAATGCAAGTTTCAAGATGGTCATTCAACTAACCTCTAATTTCTAACAATTGACTTTATTTTATACTTTTACTTTATGCTTTTTACTTTAAGCACATTTATTTTAGCATTTTCATTTCATGCTATTTTCATCTTTGCTCACTTGAACATTTATCTTTATTTCTTTTTTTTACTTTGCTCATTCGAGCTTTCATTTTATTTTTGAAGATACTTAATAACCAACTTGAACAATAAAAAACTTTAATGTTACTTTGACTATTTGGTTACTATCCTTGGCATTTTAGAGTTGTGGACTTCTTTGACTTAGGAGTAGAGACCTTAACCTACCTTGAGACACTTGTGGATTATATTGTTATTTTGTTTGGAGTTCTTGGGGTTCACCCCAAGACATTAGATTGTTTGTTTTCTTTGTTTGCATGTTATTCTGATTATGTACTTTATCTATGATTGGGAATTAATCTGTATACAGTCGTTACTTTGCCCAATTTTTGTGAAGACTTAATGCCTTTGAAGCTTGGTTTTCTTAAGAGGTTTATTATCCTTGCTTGTTTGGTTTCAATCCAAAGGATGGGAATTCTACATTGACTCCTTGTGTTAAGTGTTGGCTTATTGTTGGTTAGACGAATCTTTTCCATAGCTCTTACCTTATACTTTAGGGTATCCTCTTCATCTCCTCTCATCTTCTTTAATTTCAAAAATCTTCTCCCTCCTTTTCAAAACTATTCTTGTTTTCTAAACTTGAACCGCTTTCATAATAAACTTGGACTTAGGTCCATGCATTTTTCAAAATATTTTCTTAATCAAACTTTAACCAACTTAATAATACCTTGACATTTTCGTGAGAAGACTAAAAGTCAATCAATCCTATTCAAACCATTTTGCCATTTTGGCTTTTTATCTTTAAAACTTTTTCTCCAAAGATTAGACTCTTGTCAATCCTTGTAGTGATGCGAGCTACTATACTTCTACGATATGTAGTGAAGTGAGATATTTTCCACTTGGGTGTCGAGCGAGGCTTTGTTGATTTTAAGATCCAAGCCATATCCCCCACTTTGAGATTATGCAAATATTCCTTTCTCATGATTGTGGGTAGTAAGTATGTTCTTCCACTCGGATAAGACGATAATGTATCATCTCTTAAAATTAACCAACACACTCGTGTCTTAAAATTTTTAAAGGTGAACTACGAGTACCATGATCCCCTATTGCACAGAAGGTGGTACGTAGGCACTAAAGGTTCACAACCGCGGCAGGTGGAAAAATTGTAAAAATACTTCTTTTCTCATCCCCACCATCTATTTTTTATACAACACTTATAGCCAAAAAAACACAGATATTCAAAGAGGTTCCTGCGTAGTACTGTTAATTTTTATGGTGCTAATACCTTCCCTTTGCATAACCAACCCTCGAACTTAGATTTTCTCCCCCTCTTTTTGGGTTATTCGCTCTTTTCCCATTCCTATGGAAATAATAAAGCGCGTTGGCAATTTTTAATTGATCTGTGTGAGTCAAGTCAATCCAATGGATTAGTCTCAACATTTCTACCACTATAGAAAAAAATGGCGATTTCATTGGGGTAAGATCGGCCAAATGCTGGTCCATCACTAAGTGGGTTGAACCTATCTTTGTTTATTTGTGTATGTGCTATTATTTGTTGTACATTATATGCTGTATATATGTTTGTCTGGATTTTCCTGGTTTTCAGGGTGCTTGGTGATTTCTCATAAGTCCTCTACCCGGACTTGGGAAAACTTAAGATAGGGCGGGCGGTATAATCATGTTAACTTTAAGCGAGTAATCCCAAAAAAGGAGGCATGAGATCCCCCACTCACTAGAGGCCCCTTTGATTGTAGTGTCGTTTACCGAGTAATTAGGAAGACGTGCTGCTTTCGACCTGGGAGCCTGCTGAAACTAAGGACCGTAGAACATTTAACCCATCTTGGCCTTTTAGGTGTAGTGAGAAAACTATGACGGAGTAATCCGGAAATAGTTGTCACGCAATACTACACTCAAAGAGTTTTTCCTAAGAATATTACTAATTACTGAGTCAATTGGGACGTTGGTAATACCCGAAGGAAGGATGTAGACTCTGGGAACTTCTTAGAACCTTGTTCGGCAGGTGATAAACTATTAGACCATACCTTATGGGTAGTGTGATACGGCGGAAGAACCGACTGTTGATACTGGTTTGCGTTTTTTTATTCACAAAATGTCGGGGTAAGCAAGAGTCGCCACCGACTTTTATTTCATCTAACAAAGGAAAAGGAAAAAGAACAGAAAAAACCTTTTTCGAGATGTTTATGAGTATGGGGGTATATTATAGAAAGGGAAGGTGTTAGCACCCTTTCTATCCATGGTTTTCCATGGGCTCTTAGGTACTTGCTACTTTTGAAAACTGCATGTGTGTGCTTTGTTTTGAAAAGTTTTTTTTACTTCGTTTTAACCCTTGTTTCTATCCTCAAGAGTGTTACAAAGTTGTTTTTGAAAAAAACTTTGTTTGGAAAGTGTTTATGTGAAAAACTTTGTTTGTTTGAGCAAGTACTTAAGAACTAATCTACCTACTCGAAAAAGACTGGTTGTTTTCCTTTAGACAATGCTATCCCATTATTGAGAAATAGGTAGCACCGTCGTTGGAGTTTTAAGAGACATTTCAAAGGGACAAGTATGATCACAAAAGCAATGTTAGGAAGTGTTAGTAGTCATCCTAGAGCCTTAAAGATCTTTTTTCGAGGCAACATCCGAATGGGTCATTTGAGATCTTTCGGGGCGAGAGGACGACCACTAACAAACCCTATACTTCATGACCGTTTACCGAAGGCAACCAAAGTGGTGATACCCTAGGGGTGCGCATGTGCGAGTGAATTTTTTCCAGTTATTTGTCTTTGCACATTTAGGTTTTTCTACCGTTTTAATTTTCAAGTATTCTTTCTATACAATCCTATTAGCCATGCATCTAGACAGTTAAAATTTGCAGGAATTTAAAGTGCGAGAAAGTTTAAAGTCCTAGCTATTACATGACTTTCGTAGATACATAATTATCTTGACTATAAATAAAAATGCAGAAATTAAAACCCTAATTACTATTACAAACTCGGAGCAGTTACAATAATAATAAAAAAGGAACTTAAAATGCGCACGGAGAATTAAATACGAGAATAATTAGAAACCCTAAAAATCTAATCGAGAAAATATTTAGGTTATTTTGTTGAAGAAAAATTAATTAGGTTATGTACAAAATAAAACCCTAATTCTAATTATTTTTAATTATGGAAAAAGAATTAAATTTGCCCTAATTTAATTAAGCTGGTTAATTAAGAAATAAAAAATATTTTTATTAAAAACGATTTTTGATGTTTTTTTTTGTGATTTTTGATTAAATAATGTAATGATTTTTTTTGATGTTCTAAAAAAGAAAATAATTAAAAGTAATTAAAAGGTTAAAATAAAAAAAAAGATAGAAAAGGCCTGTTTAGAAGAAATCAGGGGGGTGCATGTTGAAACTGCTTAGGCCCAATACATCCTCAGCCCATCCCATGCGTGAGATTCCCTATTGTGCAAGCTTGAGAGTACACCATAGTCCTGCTTTGATGAAGCGTTGGATTGGATTGATGACAATCCCATGGCTGGATGTTGATGGCGCATGGTAGGCGTCTGGGAGGATGATGCACCTTATCTGTAAAGGAGAAATAAAATGAAGAAAATGCTGGGACCTGGGATCGAACCCAGGTCCTCACAATCAACACCAACGCGCTTTGCCATTTGGGCTGTGTGACTCAATTGTTAATATAACAACAATAATGAATAATGTATAAAACATGGTGATTAGCTGGAAAACATGCGCGAAATTCAAATGGTCCAATGAGTTGGTGACAAGTCACCGTCTCTTTCGTTGAGACTATCGTCTTAGCTCCTTGCACTTTTACCTACAGACAAATGTTCGTGGCTACAACCGTGTGAGCCGTAACGTGCGTTTCTGGGTGTGAAAAGGCTAGCAAATGATGGGGATACATTCCTGGGATGTCCAACAATCTATTGGCAACATTAGGATGGCTTGAGTTGGCTGGTATGATTGAAACCGATTCACTATTTTTTGCAAAAAAATTGAGTTTGTTCTTGGTATCTTCCACGACTTCCAACCTTTCTTCTGCCCTTGGGCTTACTCAATATATATCCCTGAATGAATTAGGGTTATAAAAACTACATGTATCTTTGAAAATTTTGAAGATTTGATCTCATTCCTTCCTTGTATGATTTGTTTCCAAATTAGGCCTAATCATGCCATTATTGTGCCAATCCACCTTGATTCGATTTTATCCTGATATGTCAACATAATTAGCTTATGATCCTGTCCAAAAATCAGATCAAAACAAATCTTTGCTATTAGTTGTCATTTATTTGATTTAATTCAATTTTTAGGTAATAAAAAATCAAAATAAAATGGAAAATGAAGAAAATAATGTGTGGGTGAATATTTGGGTCGTGGACCATGTTATGAGTGAGGTGAAAGCATAAAAAGTTAGGCCCATTTAACAAAAAGTGTATTTTTGAGCACATTTGACTTTTGGCAATTTTGCAAAAATGGTCAACTTTGACAAGGCATATCTCTTCCAATTTTAACCCTAGAGAGGTGTTCTTGGACTTTTTAGAAAGCTTAGGATGTCCCCTAAACAACCCTTTTGGTTTCATCTCAATTGGGTCTTCCATGTTCATTTAAGAAGCTTTTACCTAAAAGGTGTTTTTGTTGACTTTTCAAAAGGACCTATAATGTAGAAATTCATATCTTTTGACGAGTGCATATTTTGAACTTGAGGGTTGAGGATGAATTGTAGGGAATTTCATCCTATTCAAAATGAGCCTTGAATGGAAATTTTTTGATAAAGTATGAGGAAGTTATGCTTGGTCTAGGTTTGGTTGTCTTTTCCTGAGAAACCCTAATTTAGCAACTTTTAAGTTGTGATGAATTAGGAGCATTAATTGAGGTATCATGATCAACCATTTATCAAATTATGAAAGTTAATTCAAAATGTTGATGTTGACCAAAAATATTGAGGTTTGACTATATCTGGGCCACATTTGACTTTTGACCTAATACAGTCGATTCTCAAGCATCTGAGCAAAACTCTTGTGCAAGGCATAAAACTTGACATGGATGATATTGAGAACATGTTAGGACCATGGAAATCATTTGGGACCTTTGGAGCTCCCACACCCTGATGAAAATGGAAACCCTAATTTGGGGTACATTGCCTTAGGGGAGAGTTTGTCTTGTCAATTCTTGGGCATCCTTGAGCAAGTTGAGGACCTCAATGGGCATGTATTGAGTAAAATGAGAGGGAAAGTTTTTGGGTACAATAGCTGGCCCTGCTCAATCTTCTTAAACATGAGGATGTAGATTGGTTGTCTGCCTTTCGTGATCCGAAGGTGGAAGATGATTGAACACTAGAGTGCCCAGAAATTTGCACTTGTTTGAAATGATACTTGACTGTGTAGGTAGTATCGGGAATGTGATTACAGATACCATTTGGAAAATATGAAGGATAATCGTCAGATATAGGATTAAAGATGCCATCCGGCAGAGGTGACGGTGAAGCGTCAGAGATGGGCTTAAAGATGCCATCCAGAATAATGTTGATTTTGTGAGATATTCCTTCGATGAGGATTCCTGTTCCTGTCGTTAAGGAGGGATATGCTGAGGAATATCGGTCTCTGTCTTGGGAGAAGTAGAATTTTAGGAGCTTCAATTGTCCGCTACTCTACTGGGGAATCCTCTTTTAGTCTAGGAGGTGAAAGTGAACTGCTATCTGGTTGTACTCCAGGCTTTACAGTGATTTGTTGTGGATGATAAGATTAACTGCTATCTGGTCGCGCTCCAGGTTTCACAGTGACTTACTGGGGAGATGAGATTAAACTTGCTATCTGGTCGTGCTCCAGGCTTTGTAATTTCAAAAACTGTTATCTGGTCGTGCTCCAGACTTCAGAAGGAATTAAGTGGTTATCCGGTCGCATCCGGGTTTCATAGATTGAATTTAACTGGAATAGAAATCTTAGTATGGATTTGACTGAACCAGGGAAAGGTCTCGAGCTATCTTCAACCGGGAAAGAAATCTTAGCATCGATTTGATTAAACCGGGGGAAGGTCTCAGATTGACTTTTACTGGCATAGAAATCAGGAGAATCTTAGTGGCGATTCAGCTGATCCATACGAAAGTCTTAGAACATCTTCAAATGGAATGATAATTAGGTAGATCTTAGTGTCGATCTGGCTGACCCAGAGAAAATCTCGAAAAGTGTTGGAATATCTTCAACTGGAATAGAAACCTTGGTGTCGGTTTGACTGAACCAGAGAGAACTTATGAGAACTTGATTGCATATTTCCCTGAAAGGTAAAGAGTTAGTCACATGTAATGTCATGTTGTATGAAATGTATTGAGTAATGATGTTCTCAAAAATAAATGAGATTGTGCTGTGTAATATGTATGCACATGCCATGATGTATGGATATGCAATGCTATTGTGATATTCTCTAGCTGTGGAAAATAAATTCTGGACTGCTGCTGGAGAGTATAAGGAGTTGAGTTCTTCGTTTCCGTTGGGGATAGTGACCGAAGATGATTAGTTGGGGATTTACATCCATTCTTCTTGAGAACATTCTGCCGAAGGAGACTCTGTCTGAGAATAATCCTGCGGGGGAATGACTCTGTAGGAAAGAGAGATACTCTGTTGGAAGATCTGCTGATTTGGAGAAATAAACTCAGCTGGGGATGAACTTCCATTGCTGGAGAGAAGAACTCTGTTGGAGATTGAGCTTCCGCTGTCAGAGAAATAAACTCTGCTCGGGAGATGGCTTTATAAACTGCTCATGGTTATAAAAATCGGCTGGGGAATGCAGATACCAGCTTTCTGAAGGAACCTGCTGGGGAAGGAATTCCTGCTTGGGGATACAGAGGTTGGACCTTGGTAGTCCTTACTCTGTGGGGAATATAAATATCACGGGCGTGTATGTGATAGTGACTTTGCTTCCAACTGTCTCTACCCCTTGTACCATGCTGGAAAAAGTACATGCGGAGATTTTGTGGATGGATCTATGTCGTGATTGTACTTGAACATGTATTTAATGAGTGTCAGGATGACATCCGTCTCTGGATCGTATCTGAAATGTACTTGAAACATGTGTTGAATGAGTGTCAGAATGACATCCATCTCTGGATCATACCTGAACTATACTTTGAAACACGTGTCGAATGAGTGTCAGAATGACATCCGTCTCTGGATCGTATTTGAATTGTATTTAAAACATGTGTTGAATGAGTGTCAGAATAACATCCGTCTCTGGATCGTATCTGAATTGTACTTGAAACATGTGTTGAATGAGTGTCAGAATGACATCCGTCTCTGGATCGTATCTGAACTGTACTTGAAACATGCGTTGAATGAGTGTCAGAATGACATTTGTAACGCACATAATTTAATTAATTATTTAATTAAGTTATTTTTGGAATATTTATGAAGATGTGTTATAATTAAATTGGGTTTATTTTATTAATTGGAGAAATAATATTAGAGATATAATATTATGTGGTGAAATAATATTAGAAGTGTAATATTATTTAATGTGGGCTTATTTTGAAGGAATAGAAGTAATAAGGGGGGTGTATTGCTTCTAAGCCCAATAAGGAATAATAGAATAATAGGGTTATTTTTATTATTTGTTAGAAGGAATTGAAAGAAAGAAGTAGTATAAATAATAAGGATTTAGAAGAGAACGTGCAAGCTGCTAGAGAAAAAGGAAAATGGCAAGAACGAGAATCCACCGAAAATTATAGAGCGACCTTCAATCCAAGGTAAGGGTGGGGTTCTAACTCTATAATTGAGTTTATGATAATTGGTATGTGGGGTTAGTGGTGATTGTTGTCTTGTTCTTTGTTGTACCCAAAAATTTGCCCTCCCTTTTTCACAAGAAATCACAATCCTAGGGTTTTCTCAGATTTTCAAGATTGGCTCGAGAATCGATCAAACAAACTTTTCTTTGGCAGTAAATCAAGAATTAGGGTTTTCTCTCGCATTTCTCAGAAAAAACATAATTCTCAGAAATTCAATTAACTGTCACATGTTTTCACACTTTTCAAGTTTGTTGAAAGGTTGTTGGTTGTTCTCAAGGCCTGATTATCTGGGATAAGAGATAGGAGTTGAGAATGTCTGATCCAGGTTAACCAGATAAAGTGCGTCTGTTAAGACATCTACTTGTTAATGGAATGAAATGCTTGCTTGTTTATTGGAATACACGGTGCGTATTTTGATTGGAATGCTGTTGCAAGGTTGAGGCTACAAATTTTTTGGATTACTTGGAATTTAAGTTATCTGTATTAAAATATTGGAATGCAGTTTCAGTTATTTTAATCAGGAATCTTAAATAATCAGTGAAGACTTGCAAGAAGAATTGCAAGATATTGGGCAGTAAAATATTTTATTGAATGTCAGATTGCCTCACAAATATTTTTCAGATGTTGATACAAAAATAATTTATTATTAGAATACTGTATGTTTTACAACTTATAGTATTTAAAATAATAATTGATTACAATAAATGGAAAATCTAAGTCTAAGCCTAAGCTCCATTGCTCCCATGCTCAAAGTCTCTGGCTTCTACTGCTTTGTCGCCGTCCAAGTTGCACTCACATGAAAAAGACAAAGGAAAAGAAGATTAGTACAGGTAATTGAAAATAATTTTCAAATAAAAAAAGAAAGAAAAAAATTCATCATTAAAGTTTGCCGTCCGGAATCAGAGTGCTATTTTTCATCACGTTTTATTTTTCTCTTTGCAAATCACAAGAAGATTGCTCTTCTTGGTTCACAAAGAGAAAAATAAAAGTGCAAATTGAAGAATGCAAAAGCAATTATTCAAAAAACATAGCAAGGCACCAAAACTGCAAAACAAGGCAAGTTGGATGCAAGACATGTTGTACAAAGCAAGCATACAAAGGTACAAAGCAGGTTACAGAGGCAAACTGAAGCATTGCAATTTAATCAAACAGGCGCCAAAACTGAATGCAAACATGGCAGCAAACAAAGGCAAACATTGTAGCAAACTATACTAAACTGCAGTAACCAAACTGAATGAAAAAATTGTCAAGTAACCAAACTAAATGCAAAACTGTCAAACAAAGCAACCAAGTACAAGTGCAGACATGTAGCAGGAAAATGCAGGAGATAAACCAATTGACAAGCAAAAAGCTTGTCATAGCTTTTCATCACTTTCCAGACATAGGCAAACTTTTCAGAATAATAAGTGGAAAAGCAAATATGTTTTGTCATAGAGAGAGAAAGAGAGAAAGATATCACCTTTGGTGAGAGTTTACAGTTTGGAAAATCAGGCTATCACAAGTGGCAAACAAAAAGCTAAAAAGATATAAAAACTCCAAACTGCATAACAGTTTCAAAAAGAACATTGAGCCAAGCCAGAAATTTCACAACTCTCCAACCTGTCACCAAACTACAAAACTACAGCAAAACTGTAAACTGCCAAGCAAAACTGCATTAAGAAACAATAGCAAAACTGTGTAAACAATCAAATAGAAAATCACAAAAACCCTGTGAACTGCACAACCTGTTAACCACAAAACACAAGCCTGCTATCAAGCCAACAACCAAAAGCAAGCTTGCCCAAACTGCAAAACTGTGCAGGCTGCAAAACAAAGTTCAAACAGCACAACCGTTTCACACAACAGCCAAGTTTTCAAAACTGTAACAAACTATTCAAACTGCACTACCAAAACTGTAAGCCAAAATTGTAACAAATACAAAATCTGCAGTCTAAATAATCATCACCAAACCATAAACTGCAAACCAGTTTCAGAAACAATCAACCAAAGCCTACCAAATTGCAAACATGTCATCAAACTCAACATCCAAAAAACACAACTTATATAACAGTTCAAATCAGAAGAGAAGCTACCAACAAATCAGTTTCAGAAGCATATATATCAACATCCAAAAATCATTCACCAAGACTTAATCATCATCATTGTAAATCATCTAGATTCAAAGAGAGAGGGAAAGAGAAATCAAAGTTTCATAAAGGAAATATCAACAAGGAGTTTCAGAAAACATTGAATCATCATCAACAAGGAGTTTCAGAAAACATCTGATCATCATCAACATTCAAAAACCAACAAAAATCAAAAGTTTCAGACATAGCAACAAGTTTCAGAACTGAAAATCATCATCAACAAATCAAGAGAGAGGAAAAGAGTTTCAGAATAGTATCATCATCAACAATCAACAACAATCAAAGTTTCAGAACAATATCATCATCAACAATCAAGCATCATCATTCAAGGTTCAAAAAGAACAACAAAAAGAGATACCAGAAGCTTGTGCCTCGTGTTCGTCATCATCTCTTCCCTCCTCTGCCTCTACCCACCAGGGAGCTCCGTCTCACCCTCCCTCTCTCTTGTCCAGAAAAAAACTCACAGGTATATCTCTCTGCATCTCAAACATGAACAATGAATAAAGCTTGAAAACTGTAAAAATCAAACAAACATGAAACTGTAAAAATCAAACAAACATGAAACTGTAAAACTCAGAAACAGACCGTACCATAATGCAACCAATGACATTGAATGTTAGGAAGAGTATGAGAGTGAGGGTTTCTCTGGAGGCTTAGGTAGGAGGGGGAGATCAGAACAATCGTTTGAATGAGAGATGTGAAGAAGAAAACGAAGCAAGCGGCACCGCTGTGAACCCTAAACACAACAAACCCTAAATTCTAAAGACCCCAATCAAAACGTTGCAACTTGAGAAATTGGGCCTGTCCCAACAAAAGCCCCTAAGCCCATAACCATTGTTGCCTCTTACCCCCCCATTCTGGCTATTTTTGTTTTCTTTCATCTTTTATTTGGGCCCAACATAAACTCTTAAGCCCATTTTCAAATTACTACAATTTTCTTCTTTCTTTAATAAATAAATAATATTCAATATTGTTTTTATCAAATTAAAATTAATTTAGTTTAATTTTATTTTTCTTAACTAATTTTAATCATTTTTCTTTTCATTATTAAGGGATCCTCTTCAGAATCCCAATACCTCTACTCCTGGCTATCACCCCAATGCATTTTATGCATACCACTCCTATAGTCCTGGACATGACACCGACGACTGTTGGGCTTTGAAAAACAAGACCCAAGACTTGATAGACAGAGGAGTGCTGGAATTCACACAGGACGGCCAGATGAAAATCTTCCGCTGAGGGTTCTCCACCTGAAATGACATGTTCGAACTAAGAGGCTTTTGTTTCATTTGAATTTTCAAGCTGTAATTTCTTTTGTTATTCAAACAATTATCTATTGATGTCAAACTCTATTTCATTAATGCATTGCATATGTTTGTCTTGAATTCATCCATTCGTTTGCACTATTCTTGAACTATGCTTTCTACTTTCTTTATGACATTTAACTCTTGCTAAAAGTTACAAGCCTTTAGAGGGAGGATGACGAAAACAATGCCATAATCTCATACAGTATGCTTTTGGACAGACCTTGCTGACGATGTACAAGTGTTTCTTTCAAATCCTAAACACTGGAGTTATAAGGAAGATAATCCCTAGTCAACCCCTTCGAGACAAAGAAGTAGAAGTTTTCTGTTTTTAACACAAATTGAAACCTTTAATCAAACCTGGGGCAGGGTAGTCTCTCAATTAATTCAAAATGTGCGTTTAGTCGCGAACTCTCAGTTTGTAATACAGCGAACGACATCAAAATTTCCTTTGGAACCAAAAGACAGTGATGGTTCCTTATCTCATAGGCAATCATTATCTATCAAAAAAAAAAGAAAAGAAAAGCCCACTGAGTCAAAACCTACAAAGGAGAAAGTTGGGGCATCCCGCTGACAATAATCTCGAAAATAAGAACAGTCGGGCAAAAATTAGGGATAACAAATCAAAAGAAAGAGGTAACTACAAATCCTCAACAACATGAAAAATGTTGCAAAAATGACTTCCTTCCAACAAATTAAACTTGTGTGAACCATCACCAAAAACGTCGTTCCAGACTCATCTGGAGTTCAAATGCACAATTAACTGAGTTTAGGATTGAAGAACATCACGAAGAGCGGGTGGGTACAAATATACTTTGAGCCTTTATCCTTTGTTTCTTAAACCGTGAACCAAGCCACGTTACAACCCTTCAGAAGTCCTAATTGAAGCATGGGTTAGTTCGAAAGCATACTGTTACAAAAGGTATCCTGACTCCTGTAAGGCTTTGCTCTAAACCTTGTGTTGAATTTGTCTTATAAAAGTTTTCTGCTAAAAAACGCGTTTTTCAAAATTTCAAGACAAGCATAAACTTTGCATTATTTGAATATCATCGTTTGCATATGGCTATTTGTTTGACAGCGAAGAAATTCACACAGTAAAAGTTCCGATGAACGAAAGCTCTCTCAGTGAACAAAATCACTTCAAGTGGAATGACACTTCCGTTGCAAAAAACTCCTATCAACAAAAGGGGACTTGGCATGGCATTATCCATTAAACCTGGGGCAGTCCAGTCAAGATTTCAAGAAATCTCTCAATTACAGAGTAACCTGGGGTAAGTCTCCATCTCCATCACTTGGGGCATTAAACATCAATCCCAGCCAAGGGTTACATACAGTCAAACGATTCCTGGTGAAGCCATAAACATTTGATACTAGGGGAAATGACAAATCTCTCCAAAATCCTTCTGAAAAGAAATTCAAGAATCCTCGAGAAGTTCATCACTTCTCTAGTAGACCAGCGGTCATGGGTTTATTTCCCTAACACTTGTCAAGGATTTATTCTCCAAAATAAAACTACATTTCAATAACATTCATAACATATGCAAATTGATCGGCAGGTAAAGGTTATCATTACCTTTTGGAGTTGCAGTCGTCAAAGATTCCTTCATCACCTTTTGGAGTTGCAGTCGTCAAAGATTCCTTCATCATCCGGTTGAGTCAAAGTTAATCCAAGACCTTCTCTGGCTCAGTCAGATCGACACTAAGATCTCCCTGATTCTTATTCCAGTGGAAGATATTCTGGGTTTTGTTGTTTCAGATAAATCTCTCAATGATTTATTTTGATTCACTTCCAAAATTTTCACTATCAGATACGAAGAATCCAACTCTTTTCTCCATCACCAGTTCGGGATTTATTTTCCCCAGCGAGAGGTCGTCTTGAAAAACACATCTTACAACATCATACAACACAATCTCATTTATTTTGAGAACCTCATCGCTTGATACATGTCATGCATTACATACAAATAACCTTTACCTTTCAGGAAAGATTCTCAAAAATCCAACCGACAAAGCTTTCTCTCAGTTGAATTACGGACAAGTTCCTAAATCTCAGCATAGATGTTTCCTCGGTTGAATTACAGACAAGTTCCTAAATCTCAGCAGGGATGTTTTCTTCAGTCGAATTACGGACAAGTTCCTAAATCTCGAAAACCTGTTTTCTCAGTTGAATTATAAACGAGTTCCTAGATCTCAGAAGGGATGTTTTCTCAGTTGAATTACAGACAAGTTCCTAAATCTCAGCATAGATGTTTCCTCAGTTGAATTACAGACAAGTTCCTAAATCTCGACAAAGCTTTTCTTCAGTCGAATTACGGACAAGTTCCTAAATATAGACAAAGCTTTTACTTCAGTTGAATTACAGACAGGTTCCCAAATCTCAGCATAGATGTTTCCTCAGTTGAATTACGGACGAGTTCCTAAATCTCAGCAGAAACGACCCACCAGCAGAATAACGGACAACTAAAGCTCCTAAAATTCTATTTCTCAAGACCAAAGATCCCCATTCTTAAAACCTCAGAAGATTGGTATACTCCCAACCTCCTGATACCGTTAACAGAATAAAGATCCCCATACTCAAAACCTCAGAAGATTGGTATACTCCTAACCTCCTGACCCAAACGCCTGAATGAAGATTCTCATTCTTGCTTCCACAGTAGATTGGCATACACCCAAGCTCCTGATATTCCCGACAGAATGAAGATTATCATTCTCAAAGTGGCATATACCCGAGCTCCTGATATTCCCGACAAAATGAAGATTCTCATTCTCAAAGTGGCATGTAACCCAAGCTCCTGATATTCCCGACAGAATGAAGATTCTTATTCTCAAAGTGGCATATACCCTAGCTCCTGATATTCCCGACAGAATGAAGATTCTCATTCTCAAAGTGGCATGTAACCAGAGCTCCTGATATTCCCGACAGAATGAAGATTCTCATTCTCAAAGTGGCATATACCCGAACTCTTGATATTCCCGACAGAATGAAGATTCTCATTCTCAAAGTGGCATATAACCTGAGCTCCTGATATTCCCGACAGAATGAAGATTCTCATTCTCAAAGTGGCATATAACCTGAATTCCTGATATTCCCGACAGAATGAAGATTCTCATTCTAAAAGTGGCATATAACCTGAATTCCTGATATTCCCGACAAAATGAAGATTCTCATTCTCAAAATGGCATATAACCTGAATTCCTGATATTCCCGACAGAATGAAGATTCTCATTCTCAAAGTGGCATACAACCTAAACTCCTGAACTTCTTCCAAACAGGAATAAGCTTTTCCCAGAATCCTGAGCTTACTCTCCAGCAGGATAGCTACTCCCTAACAGTATAGCTATTCCCCACAGAGTTTTTACTCCCCAACAAAATCAAGATTCTCATCATTGATTCTCCAACAAAGTTTCCAGAGCCTTCTTTAATCTTAGCATAAATTTGTCAGAGTTTTTAATCCCCTGCAGATCGAAGATTCTCGTTCTTGACTCCTCAATGCAAATTCCCCTGGCAGAATGAAGATTCTCATTCTCAATTCTCCACAGAGTTTTCAAAGATTCCCCAGCGGAGTTCTCCTCAAACAACAAAACAGGAATCCCCAGTAGATTGGCATACAACCCCAAACTCCTGATTTCCCCAACAGTATAGATTCTCTCCACAGAGGTTGTCAAAAAGCTTGAAGACACACATACTCTTCAACAGTGGTCCAGGATTTATTTTCCCCGACAGCAGTCAAAGATTTTATTATCTCCAGCTATCCAGGATTTATCTTCCTCAGCAAGACGGCTAATCAGCATACATGCGCATACATTGCATTCATATATCATAAACATTGATAAAACACATATATTGCATCATACATGTCATGCAACATAACTTTGTGTTTCAGCTAATATTTTACCATTTTCAGGATAAGATTAGCAAGCTTCGACTTCAGGGATCATAAAAATAGTTTACGGGTGCTTCCAAACATGGATGTCAATCTATCGCTTGTTCAGATTCAGCTCATTGAAAACAGTTTACGGATGCTTCCCAACATGGATGTTAATCTATTGCTTGTTCAACTCCAGAATCATGAAAATAGTTTACGGGTGCTTCCAAACATGGATGTCAATCTATCGCTTGTTCAGATTCAACTTTTGAAAACAGTTTACGGATGCTCCAAACATGGATGCTAATCTATTGCTTGTTAAAACTTCAGGATCATGAAAACAGTTTATGGATGCTTCCAAACATGGATGTCAGTCTATCGCTTGTTCAGATTCAACTTTTGAAAACAGTTTATGGATGCACCAAACATGGATGTTAATCTATTGCTTATTCAGACCCCCAGCTCAGAGACGTTCCAGACATGGATACCTTTATGGTAATCATTCTCTCACCTACAACATACAATTCAACAAACATTCTTGGATGGCATCTTTAAGCCCATCTCCGACAAGATTCTGTCACATCTCCAAATGGAATCTTTAAGCCCATTCCCTCAATTATGCTTTGATGAGTGCAAATTTATGGGCACTCTAGTGTCAAATCATCTTTTACCTTCGAGTCGCGAACGACAAACTTGTCAATCTAACTCTTCAGGTTCAAGAAGATTGAACAGGGGCAGCTGTTGTACCCCAAAATTTGCCCTCCCTTTTTCACAAGAAATCATAACCCTAGGGTTTTCTCAGATTTTCAAGATTGGCTCGAGAATCAATCAAACAGACTTTTCTTTGGCAGTAAATCAAGAATTAGGGTTTTCTCTCGCATTTCTTAGAAAAAACATAATTCTCAGAAATTCAATTAACTGTCACATGTTTTCACACTTTTTCAAGTTTGCTGAAAGGTTGTTGGTTGTTCTCAAGGCCTGATTATCTGGGATAAGAGATAGGAGTTGAGACTGTCTGATCTAGGTTAACCAGATAAAGTGCGTCTGTTAAGACATCTGCTTGTTAATGGAATGAAACGTTTGCTGGTTAATGGAATGAAATGCTTGCTTGTTTATTGGAATACACGGTGCGTATTTTGATTGGAATGCTGTTGCATGGTTGAGGCTACAAAGTTTTTGGATTACTTGGAATTTAAGTTATCTGTATTAAAATATTGGAATGCAGTTTCAGTTATTTTAATCAGGAATCTTAAATAATCAGTGAAGACTTGAAAGAAGAATTGCAAGATATTGGGCAGTAAAAGATTTTATTGAATGTCAGATTTCCTCACAAAGATTTTTTAGATGTTGATACAAAAATAATTTATTATTTGAATACTGTATGTTTTACAACTTATAGTATTTAAAAAAATAAATGATTACAATAAATGGAAAATCTAAGTCTAAGCCTAAGCTCCATTGCTCCCATGCTCAAAGTCTCCGGCTTCTACTGCTTTGTCACCGTCCAAGTTGTACTCACATGAAAAAGACAAAGGAAAAGAAGATTAGTATAGTTAATTGAAAAGAATTTTCAAATAAAAAAAGAAAGAAAAAAATTCATCATTAAAGTTTGCCGTCCGGAATCAGAGTTCTATTTTTCTTCACATTTTATTTTTCTCTTCGCAAATCACAAGAAGATTGCTCTTCTTGGTTCACACAGAGAAAAATAAAAGTGAAAATTGAAGAATGCAAAAGCAATTATTCAAAAAACATAGCAAGGCGCCAAAACTGCAAAACAAGGCAAGCTGGATGCAAGACATGCTGTACAAAGCAAGCATACAAAGGTACAAAGCAGGTTACAAAGGCAAACTGAAGCATTGCAATTTAATCAAACATGCGCCAAAACTAAATGCAAACATGGCAGCAAACAAAGGCAAACATTGCAGCAAACTGTACTAAACTGCAGTAACCAAACTGAATGCAAAAACTGTCAAGTAACTAAACTAAATGCAAAACTGTCAAATAAAGCAACCAAGTACAAGTGCAGACATGTAGCAAGAAAATGTAGGAGATAAACCAATTGAAAAGCAAAAAGCTTTTCATAGCTTTTCATCACTTTCCAGACATAGGAAACTTTTCAGAATAATAAGTGGAAAAGCAAATCTGCTTTGTCATAGAGAGAGAAAGAGAGAAAGATATCACCTTTGGTGAGAGTTTACAGTTTGGCAAATCAGGCTATCACAAGTGGCAAACAAAAAGCTAAAAAGATATAAAAACTCCAAACTGCATAACAGTTTCAAAAAAACATTGAGCCAAGCCAGAAATTTCACAACTCTCCAACCTGTCACCAAACTACAAAACTACAGCAAAACTGTAAACTGCCAAGCCAAACTGCATTAACAAACAACAACAAAACTGTGTAAACAATCAAATAGAAAATCACAAAAACCCTGTGAACTGCACAGCCTGTTAACCACAAAACACAAGCCTGCTATCAAGCCAACAACCAAAAGCAAGCTTGCCCAAACTGCAAAACTGTGCAGGCTGCAAAACAAAGTCCAAACAGCACAACCGTTTCACACAACAGCCAAGTTTGCAAAACTGTAACAAACTATTCAAACTGCAGTTTCAAACTGCACTACTAAAACTGTAAGCCAAAACTGTAACAACTACAAAATCTGCAATCTAAACAATCATCACCAAACCATAAACTGCAAACCAGTTTCAGAAACAATCAACCAAAGCCTACCAAATTGCAAACCTGTCATCAAACTCAACATCCAAAAACCACAACTTGTATAACAGTTCAAATCAGAAGAGAAGCTACCAACAAATCAGTTTCAGAAGCATATATCTCAACATCTAAAAACCATTCACCAAGACTTAATCATCATCATTGTAAATCATCCAGATTCAAAGAGAGAGGGAAAGAGAAATCAAAGTTTCAGAAAGGAAATATCAACAAGGAGTTTCAGAAAACATTGAATCATCATCAACAAGGAGATTCAGAAAACATTTGATCATCATCAACATTCAAAAACCAACAAAAATCAAAAGTTTCAGACATAGCAACAAGTTTCAGAACTGAAAATCATCATCAACAAATCAAGAGAGAGGAAAAGAGTTTAAGAGGAAAAGAGTTTCAGAACAATATCATCATCAACAATAAAAAACAATCAAAGTTTCAGAACAGTATCATCATCAACAATCAAGCATCATCATTCAAGGTTTAAAAAGAACAACAAAAAGAGATACCAGAAGCTTGTGCCTCATGTTCATCATCATCTCTTACCTCCTCCGCCTCTAGCCACCAGGGAGCTCCATCTCACCCTCCCTCTCTCTTGTCCAGAAAAAAACTCACAGGTATATCTCTCTGCATCTCAAACATGAACAATGAATAAAGCATGAAAACTGTAAAAATCAAACAAACATGAAACTATAAAAATCAAACAAACATGAAACTGTAAAACTCAGAAACAGACCGTACCATAATGCAACCAAGGCCATTGAATGTTAGGAAGAGGAGGAGAGTGAGGGTTGCTCCGGCGGCTTAGGTAGAAGGGGGAGATCAGAACAATCGTTTGAATGAGAGAGGTGAAGAAGAAAACGAAGCAAGCGGCGCCGCTGTGAACCCTAAACACAACAAACCCTAAATTCTAAAGACCCCAATCAAAACGTTGCAGCTTGAGCAATTGGACCTGTCCCAACAAAAGCCCCTAAGCCCATAACCATTGCTGGCTCTTACCCCCTCCATTCTGGCTATTTTTGTTTTCTTTCATTTTTTATTTGGGCCCAACACAAACTCTTAAGCCCATTTTCAAATTACTACAATTTTCTTCTTTCTTTAATAACTAAATAATATTCAATATTGTTTTTATCAAATTAAAATTAATTTAGTTTAATTTTATTTTTCTTAACTAATTTTAATCATTTTTCTTTTCATTATTTTTCTTATATTTAACAATAAAATACCAAAAATAATAAAGAAAACTAATTTAATTAATTTTGTTTTCTTTAGACCCTTTTTTATTGATTAATAAAAATACAAGAATAATAGAGATTTAGTTTAAATTAAATTTTCTTTCTTTAAAACTTTTTCCTTTCATAATCAAAAAATACAAAAAGAATAATAATAATTTTTAATATTTCTTTTTAGAATAGATTTTATTTATTTATTTTCAAGTTAATAAATACATGCATTTCATGATTTATTGATTTTCTTTATTTCGTATTTTGTTATAGCTTTATTTTGAATTACGACAATTCGATTTGGTTGTAATATTTGAACATTATTATTCTTGTGAGACTCATCCCCATTTGTAATAATTGTACCCCCATCCCCAGATACTTTTGTAATAACTTAGAATTTTAATTCTCGCACTTTACGCTTTCAATTATGCCATGATTAGAGATTAGGGTTTGTATGCAAAAATCCAAAATTAACAAGTAGCTTGACCTAATACAAGACCTAAATGCATGAAAATGACAAACACAATGCGCACTTGCACCCCTAGGGTTTCATCCACTTATTGCCTTAAAAATGGGCCATGTTATGCATGTTGGGTACTTTGGCAAAACAAAAACAAAACAAAAGATCATAGTCCCTTGATGACGCTATCTTGGTTGCCTATACAAAATGATCTAGTCCCTTGGAAAATTGTTAAAAACACCTAACACAATTGCTATCATGGTCTATACAATGACTCGCGCCTGTCCCGTTTAACATCCTAACATAAGGTTGTTTACCAAATGCAATGGTAAAACAACACTGTCAAAAGGGTTAAAAACGTATAGGAAAGATCTTTGAGTAAAATAGGGTAGACAACTCTTAGTTACTTGATCAAAGCTTGCAAAACATCCTTACTATTTTCAAACACATTTCACAACACAATTTCAAAACAAATCAAACTTTCAAAACATTGAAACATCTTTTCAAAAGACAAACACCTTCGTATATATTCAAACAAGAATTATTACAAAGATTGCCACAACGATGGCCTCTTTTTCAAAGCATTTTCAAAAACCACACACACAAAGCACCATTTCAAACAATTGAAAAGCAAAAGCAAGTGATCTAAACAAGTAACTAAGAGCCCATGGAAAACCATGGATGAAAAGGGTGCTTGCACCTTCCCTTTTCATAATCTACCCCTCGAACCCAAGAAAACATCTCAAAGGTCTTTCATGTGCTTTTTGACCTTTCCTTTGGATATAATAAAAAGTCGGTGGCGCCTCTTGCTAAACTGCAAAATTGCAAACACAAACGCAAAACCTCAAGTCATTTCTCCCACTGTATCTCATTCTTGAATTGAGAATATATGATTGATGTATGATGAGAATTGATGAATTTTGATGAATATTGATGTCTTGATGCTGTTAAAAATGCTGTAGAGTTATAAGGTAATTATGGGTGGTGAATTGTCATGATTAGATTAAGTTTTAGGGCTTTAGGTATGAATCTGCAGTGATAAGCATGGAAGAAGAAACGCAGAATGTTGCAGAAAGAACGCAGAATTTGGCAATTGATATCAGGCGCTACTGTATTAGAATTAATGAATTAATTTGGAGAATAGAATTTTTCATACTGTTCTTAGTTAGATTGATAACAGGCAAGTAATTAGAACAATATGACGAATAGAAAATAACAGTTCTGATGGTAGACGTAGGTTGTTAGAAGTTGCGTGGCTTAGTGAAAGGTAGAAATTCTGATGTTAGAAGTTGCATTGAATTATTAGAAAGTAATAGTTTTGATGTTAGAAGTTGAATGGGTTAGAAGTTATGCTGTCAGAGGACTGTGTCATTAGAATTTGCATTAGTCAGAATTTGTATCTGGTCAGAGGTTGGGTTAGTCAAAAGCTGTGATGATCAGAAGTTGTACCTGGTCAGAGGTTGGGTTAGTCAGAAGCTGTGATGATCAGAAGTTGTATCTGGTCAGAGGTTGGGTTAGTCAGAAGTTGTGATGATCAAAAGTTGCATCTGGTCAGAGGTTGGGTTAGTCAGAAGTTGCATTAGTCAAAAGTTATAGTAGTCAGAAGATTGTGTTTCCCAGAGGTTGTGTCATTAGAAGCGGTGTTATTAGAAATTGTGTTGGTTAGAGGTTTCCTGGTCAGAAGCTGTGTTGGCCTTTACGTTATTTTCAAACAGAACGATGAATGTTAGATGCTTAGGAGCTGTTGTTTGAGCTATAACAGTAGGATAGTGTCGGTCTTGACGTTAGAGTTACAGAATGACAGTGTTGATTTACAGTGGAAATTAAAATACAGCTGAGTTGTTAGTGAGAAGTTATTAATAATATTGTGTTGATGATTTATAATAAATAAATGATGTTTGATAGATCATGTTGATGATCTGGGATGTTGATTATTTGAGATGTTTTTGAGATGTTTTTGAGATGTTAATTTGAGATGTTTTGAGATGTTGCTAACTTGGGTATTGTTATTACATTCATGGTTATGTCGCATACATTGCATTTTTTTGAGATGGAGCTTATGCTTATTGAGATGGCCTGGATTGGCAAATTTTGAGATGAAGGATATGCCTTGTTGATGCCTCTATTTATTGGCAAATTTTTGAGATTGGAGTTCTGCTCCAATGGTACCACATGCATTTGCATAGTATTGAGTCGCATTATATGATTTCATAAAGAAGTGTATTTTGATGCTGATGAATGTATATTATTGATGAGTTTGTTTTAGATTATGAGATGAGAAGTGGTGATGTTATAGATCTAATTTGATATATTAATTATCATGCACTTTCTTATATTGTTAGATATCTCACCCCTTCTGTTTGAATGTTGCCCTTATGTTGGTAACGTGTAGGTAACCGAGAGTGAAGGTTGTATACCTTCAGTAGTTTGAGTCAGTGTCATTGCTCTGATATGTAACACTCGGGGGGATGAACATTTGCTGATTTTTGATTGTTGATTCTTAGTTGTTGAACCTTAAATTGATTATTATTAAATTTGAGATGTTTCGAGGTTGCTGTTTTGTTAGAGATGTTATTAAGAATTCCGTTGCGTAGATGTTGATTTATTTGATTAAAGATGTTATGTTAATGGTTCATCCGATGTTTGAAAAAGTGTTATATATCCATGATGAATGCAATGAATTTGTTAGAAGAATTTGTGACGTCCCGATTCATTTTTATGATTGAAATTTTATAACTCTGATTTATCTATATAAATTCTCGGGGTAGAGTTGGGGTGTTATAAAGTTGGTATCAGAGCAAAAGGTTGGTCTGACCTTGTCGTCGAGTCGTAGTTGTCTAACAATCAAGTATTGTTATTTTGAGTTCTAACCGTTGTTTGTGTTGTAGTGAGAAGTTGAGATGGCTGGAAGGAATGATGATGCCCTTGCTGCTATGTTAGAAGCAATGGCTCACGCGATGGAAAATCAGCCGAATGCTGACAGGAATGTTGGATCTCGTAGCTTGGCGACTTTTCAGAGAGAGAATCCACCTACGTTCAAGGGAAAGTATGATCCTGACGGGGCATTGGAGTGGTTGAAAGATATTGAGATAATCTTTCGCGTGATAGACTGCACTCCAGCGCAAAAGGTTCGTTATGGGACTCATATGCTAGCAGTCGAGGCTGATGACTTATAGCTAAAGACTTGTCAGAAATTGGAAGCTGCAGGTGAGGATGTCACTTAGGCTTTGTTCTGTAGGGAATTCCTGAGAAAGTATTTTCCTGAAGATGTCCGTGGTAAGAAGGAAATTGAGTTTCTTGAGCTGAAGCAAGGAAGTATGTCAGTTGTTGAGTATGCTTCCAAGTTTGCTGAGTTGGCTAAGTTTTATCCGCATTACGCTGAGGAAAATGCTGATTTTTCGAAGTGTATTAAATTTCAGAACAGGTTGCGCCCGAAGATTAAGAAGGCAGTTAAAAACCAGAAAATTCGTGTCTTTGCTGATTTGGTTGATAGCTGCAGGATTTATGAAGAGGATAATAATGCTCATTACAAGATTATCAGTGAGAAGAGGGGTAAACACCAACAGAATCATGGTAAGCCTTATGATTCCCCAGCCGATAAAGGTAAACAGAAGGTTGCTCATGGTCAGAGGACTAGTGGGGGAGATGCTCCTGCTCGTGTGATTTGCTTTAAGTGCGGGAAACCTGGGTACAAGAGTAATGTGTGCACTGCTGAAGTGAAGAGATGTTACCATTATGGTAAGAACGGACATGTTGTATCTAAGTGTAAGCACAAGAATGTGATTTGTTTCAACTATAGAGAAGAAGGGCACATTGGTAGTCAGTGTCTGAAACCGAAGAGGGCTCAGTCAAGTGGAAATGTGTTTGCTTTGGTTGAGGATCAGACAGCTGTTGAGGATGGACTTACCAGAGGTACATGTTTCATTAATAGTACTCCTTTAATTACTATTATTGATACTGGTGCTACACATTGTTTTATTGTTGCTGACTGTGTTGAAAGGTTGGGTCTTTTGTTGTCTTATTTGAATGGAGAAATTATCGTCGATACTCCAGCCAAGGGGTCGGTGACTACTTCTTTTGTGTGTTTGAAGTGTCCCTTGTCGATCTTCGACAGAGACTTTGTAGTTGATTTGGTCTATTTACCGTTAAGAGGTTTCGATGTGATTTTGGGTATGAACTGGTTAGAGCATAACTGTGTTCATATTAACTATTATGATAAGTCGGTGAAGTTTACTACTCCTGAAGAAGAGGAAGATGGTCTGTTGTCTGCTAGACAGTTGAGGAAATTGATGCAAGAGGAAGCACAAATGTTCCCGTTGATGGCGTCGCTATCTGTAGAGGCTCAAGCTATAATTGAGGAATTGCAGGTGGTGTGTGAATTTCCTGATGTTTTCCCTGATGAGATTCTTGATGTACCACCGGAGAGGGAAGTTTAATTTGCAATTGATCTTGTACCTGGTACCAGACCTGTGTCTATGGCACCATATATGATGTCCGCATCTGAGTTGTCAGAGTTGAAGAAGCAATTGGAAGAGTTACTTGAGAAGAAGTTTGTAAGACCAAGTGTATCGCTGTGGGGAGCTCCAGTGTTGTTAGTAAAGAAGAAATATGGAAGTATGAGGCTTTATGTTGATTATAGACAGTTGAATAAAGTAATGATTAAGAACAAGTATCTGCTTCCAATAATAGATGACTTGATGGATCAATTGGTGGATACTCGTGTGTTTAGTAAGATTGATTTGAGGTCGGGTTACCATCAGATTAGAGTGAAGGGTGAAGATATTCAGAAGACGGCTTTCATAATGTGTTATAGACATTATGAGTATTCGGTGATCCCTTTCGGTGTTAATAATACGCCGGGAGTATTCATGGAATATATGAATCGTATCTTTCATACTTATTTGGATCAGTTCGTAGTGGTGTTCATTGATAATATTTTGATTTACTCTAAGTCAGAAGAAGAGCATGCTGAAAATTTAAGAGTAATATTGCAAGTATTGAAAGAGAAGAAGTTGTATGCAAAGTTGTCCAAGTGTGAATTTTGGTTGAAAGAGGTTAGTTTTCTTGGTCATGTGATTTCTGGTAGTGGCATTGCTGTAGATCCATCGAAGGTTAATGCTGAGTTGCAATGGGAAACTCCAATGTCAGCTACTGAGATTAGAAGCTTCTTGGGTTTAGCTGGTTATTATAGAAGGTTTCTTGAAGGATTTTCTAAGTTGTCACTTCTGTTGACTAAGTTGACTTGTAAAGTTAGAGTGTTTGTATGGGATGTTCAATGTGAAGAAAGTTTTACAGAATTGAAGAAGAGGTTGACGTCGGCTCCGATTTTGACGTTGCCTAATCCAGAAGAGCCTTTTGTGGTGTATTGTGATGCTTCTAAGATGAGTTTAAGAGTTGTGCTTATTCAAAATGGTAAGGTAGTTGCTTATGCGTCAAGGAAGTTGAGGACTCATGAGAAGAACTACCCTACGCATGATTTAGAGCTTGCTGTAGTTGTTTTTGTGTTGAAGATTTAGAGGCATTATCTTTATGGTTCTAGATTTGAAGTGTTTAGTAACCATAAGAGCTTAAATTATTTATTTGATCAGAAGGAGCTGAATATGAGGCAACGAGTATGGTTGGAATTGTTAAAGGATTATGATTTCAGTTTGAATTATCATCCAGGAAAAGAGAATATGGTAGCTGATGCATTGAGTCGAAAGACTTTACATATGTCAGCAATGATGATTGAAGAGTTGGAATTAATTGAGCAGTTCAGAGATATGAGCTTAGTTTGCGAGGTTACTACGCAAAGTGTTATGTTGGGTATGTTGAAGATTAATAATGAATTTCTAGAAAGTATCAGAGAAGCTCATAAGTTGGATGTGAAACTGGTAGATTTGATGGTTGGGACTGATCAATCTGAGAATAATGATTTTACGCTGGATGCGCAAGGTGTGTTGAGATTTCGTAACTGGATTTGTATTCCTGATGATGCCGAGATGAAGAAAGTGATACTTGAAGAGAGTCATAGAATTAAGTTGAGTATTCATCCAGGAGCTACAAAGATGTATCAAGATTTGAAAGGTTTATTTTGGTGGCTTGGGATGAAGATTGATGTGGCTCGGTTTGTGTATGCATGTTTGACTTGTCAGAAGTCGAAAGTTGAACATCAGAAGCCTACAGGATTGATGTGACTGTTGGAAGTTCCAGAATGGAAATGGGATAGCATTTCAATGGACTTTGTGATGGGGTTACCTAGTACTTTAAGAGGACATGATTCGATTTGGGTGATTGTTGATAGGCTTACGAAGTCAGCTCATTTTATTCCTATTAACATTAGTTTTCCAGTGCCGAAGTTGGCTGAGATTTATATTAGTGTGATTGTGAAGCTGCATGGTGTTCCTTTGTGCATTGTGTCAGATAGAGATCCAAGATTTACTTCTGATTTTTGGAAGAGTTTGCAAGAAGCGTTGGGTTCTAAGTTGAGGTTGAGTTCAGCGTATCATCCTCAGACAGATGGTCAGACTGAACGGACGATTTAATCGTTGGAAGATTTGCTAAGGGCATGTGTTCTTGAGCAGGGAGGTTCATGGGATACTTATCTTCCGTTGATAGAGTTCACTTATAATAACAATTACCATTCTAGTATTGGGATGGCACCTTTTGAAGCGTTGTATGGTCGAAGATGTAGAACTCTGTTATGTTGGCATGAATCTGGTGAAAGTGTAGTACTTGGACCTGAACTTCTTCGTGAGACTACTGAGAAGGTGAAGTTGATTCGAGAAAAGATGAAAGCTTCACAAAGTAGACAGAAGAGTTATCATGACAAGCGAAGGAAGGATTTATAATTTCAAGCTGGTGATCATGTGTTTTTTAGAGTTACACCTGTGACTGATGTTGGGCGAGTATTGAAGTCTAAGAAGCCCACTTCTTGTTTTATTGGACCGTATCAGATTATGTTGCTTATAGAGTGGCTTTACTGCCTAATCTTTCGAATTTTCATGATATGTTTCATGTGTCGCAACTTCGGAAGTATATTTCAGATCCATCTCATGTGATTCATATGGACGATGTGCAAGTATGGGATAATCTTACGGTGGAGACGATGCCTGTACGGATCGCGGATCGTGAAATGAAGACTCTGAGGGGCAAAGAGATTGCCTTGGTTAAAGTGGTTTGGCTAGGAGCTGCTGGTGAAAGCATGACTTGGGAGTTGGAGAGCAAGATGTGAGACTCCTATCTTGAATTGTTTGATTGAGGTAAATTTCGAGGACGAAAATATTCTAAGTGGGGGAGAGTTGTAACGCCCGTAATTTAATTAATTATTTAATTAAATTATTTTTGGAATATTTATGAAGATGTGTTATAATTAAATTGGGTTTATTTTATTAAGTGGAGAAATAATATTAGAGATATAATATTATGTGGTGAAATAATATTAGAAGTGTAATATTATTTAATGTGGGCTTATTTTGAAGGAATAAAAGTAATAAGGGGGTGTATTGGTTCTAAGACCAATAAGGAATAATAGAATAATAGGGTTGTTTTTATTATTTGTTAGAAGGAATTGAAAGAAAGAAGCAGTAGAAAGAATAAGGATTTAGAAGAGAACGTGCAAGCTGCTAGAGAAAGAGGAAAACGATAAGAACAAGAATCTAACCGAAAATTGTAGAGAGACCTTCAATCCAAGGTAAGGGTGGGGTTCTGACTCTATAATTGGGTTTATGATGATTGGTATGTGGGGTTAGTGGTGATTGTTGTCTTGTTCTTGAATTGAGAATATATGATTGATGTATGATGAGAATTGATGTATTTTGATGAATATTGATGTCTTGATGCTGTTAAAAATGTTGTAGAGTTATAAGGTAATTATGGGTGGTGAATTGTCATGATTAGATTAAGTTTTAGGGCTTTAGGTATGAATCCGTAATGATAAGCAGGAAAGAAGAAATGCAGAATGTTGCAGAAAGAACGCAAAATTTGGCAATTGATATCAGGCGCTACTGTATTAGAATTAATGAATTAATTTGGAGAATAGAATTTGTCATACTGTTCTTAGTTAGGTTAATATCAGGCAAGGAATTAGAACTATATGATGAATAGAAAATAACAGTTCTGATGTTAGACGTAGGTTGTTAGAAGTTGCATGGCTTAGTGAAAGGTAGAAATTCTGATGTTAGAAGTTTCGTTGAATTATTAGAAAGTAATAGTTCTGATGTTAGAAGTTGCATGGGTTAGAAGTTATGCTGTCAGAGGACTGTGTAATCAGAAGTTGCATTAGTCAGAATTTGTATCTGGTCAGAGGTTGGGTTAGTCAGAAGCTGTGATGATCAGAAGTTGTATCTGGTCAGAGGTTGGCTTAGTCAAAAGCTGTGATGATCAGAAGTTGTATCTGGTCAGAGGTTGGGTTAGTCAGAAGCTATGATGATCAGAAGTTGCATCTAGTCAGAGGTTGGGTTAGTCAGAAGTTGCATTAGTCAGAAGTTATAGTAGTCAGAAGATTGTGTCGCCCAGAGGTTGTGTCATCAGAAGCGGTGTTATTAGAAATTATGTTGGTTAGAGGTTGCGTGGTCAGAAGCTGTGTTGGATTTTACGTTGTTTTCGAACAGAACGATGAATGTTAGATGCTTAGAAGCTGTTGTTTGAGCTATAACAGTAGGATAGTGTCGGTCTTGACGTTAGAGTTACAGAATGACAATGTTGATTTACTGTGGAAATTAAAATACATATGAGTTATTAGTGAGAAGTTATTAATAATATTGTGTTGATGATTTATAATAAATAAATGATGTTTGATAGATTTTGTTGATGATCTGGGATGTTGATTATTTGAGATGTTTTTGAGATGTTAATTTGAGATTTTGCTAACTTGGGTGTTGTTATTACATTCATGGTTGTGTCGCATACATTGCATTTTTTTGAGATGGAGCTTATGCTCGTTGAGATGGCCTGGATTGGCAAATTTTAAGATGAAGGCTATGCCTTGTTGATGCCTCTATTTATTGGCAAATTTTTGAGATGGGAGTTCTGCTCTAATGGTACCACAAGCATTTGCATAGTATTGAGTCGCATTATATGATTTCATAAAGAAGTGTATTTTGATGCTGATGAATGTATATTATTGATGAGTTTATCGTTGATTATGAGATGAGAAGTGGTCATGTTGTGGATCTAATTTGATATATTAATTATCATGCACTTTCTTATATTGTTAGACATCTCACCTCTTCTGTTTGAATGTTGCCCTTATGTTGGTAACGTGCAGGTAACCGAGAGTGAAGGTTGTATACCTTCAGTAGTTCGAGTCGGTGTCATTGCTCTGATATGTAACACTCGAGGGGATGAACGTTTGCTGATTTTTAATTGTTGATTCTTAGTTGTTGAACCTTAAATTGATTATTATTATTAAATTTAAGATGTTTCGAGGTTGCTGTTTTGTTAGATATGTTATTAAGAAATCCGTTGCGTAGATGTTAATTTATTTGATTAAAGATGTTATGTTGATGGTTCATTCGATGTTTGAAAAAGTGTTATATATCCATGATGAATGCAATGAATTTGTTATAAGAATTTGTGACGTCCTGATTCATTTGTATGATTGAAATTTTATAATTCTGATTTATCTATATAAATTGTCGGGATAGAGTTGGGGTGTTACAACATCCGTCTCTGGATCGTATCTGAACTGTACTTGAAACATGTGTTGAATGAGTATCAGAATGACATACGTCTCTAGATCGTATCTGAAATGTACTTGAAACATGTGTTGAATGAGTGTCAGAATGACATCCATCTCTGGATTGTACCTGAACTGTTTCTAGATGAAAGTCTAGAATAAGTGTTAGGATGACATCCGTCTCTGGATCGTACCTGAATCGTTTCTAGATGAAAGTCTGGAATAAGTGTCAGGATGACATCCGTCTTTGGATTATACCTGAACCGTTTCTAGATGAAAGTCTGGAATAAGTGTCAGGATGACATCCGTCTTTGAATCGTACCTGAGCCATTTCTAGATGTATGAAAATCTTGAATAAGTAGAAGAATGGCATCCGTATATGGGTCGTATCTGAACCGTTTCTCGATGTATGAAAATCTTGAATAAGTAGCAGAATAGAATCCATATCTGGATCGTATCTGAACCGTTTCTCGATTTGTGCTCTTGATGAATGTTGATCAAGGTGATAAGTCTTCCATGGATAGACAGGTAACAGGACATAGCCGTACATTTTAAATCTCTAACTTTTGCCTGGACCGCCCTTTCTGGTTTTCAGTCCACTGGATACCCTTTTTTGCCCAAGCCGCCTTTTTAGGTTTTCGACTTGTCGGGTGTACAATTTTTTTTGTATATCCCTAACTTTTTCCCGAACCCTTTTGGTTCGCCGGGATGCCCTTACTTTTGCCTAGGTGTGTCAACCCAGCGGGTCTTTTTCATGCGTAGTATTTTTTGACTATGTCCATGCTCTCAGGACGTAGAGAGTTATCACAGTCCATAGTGTTGTGTTTTAGTACTGTCAAAAATGTTTTCTTGATGGCACATGATTCATCGTTGGAATACATGTGCAATTCCCCAAGTGATTCAGATGAAGATCTGCCCCTGGTTACTTGGCACCTTTGGAGAGACTACCCCAGGTGTGTTAGACACCATGTCCTACCCCCTTGCTTATACAAGACATGTTTATTGGAAGTTTCCTCCATTTGTAGTAATTATGGAGAGTTTCCATTCATCGAACTTCTGTCATGAGAACTTCTCAGCTGTCAAACAAATAGTTACATGCAAACAATGGTATTTAAAGAATGCAAAACTTATGTCTGTCTTGAATTTTTTTTTTTGAAAATATGTTTTGTGTAGTAAAATGAAATTTGCAAGAATGTGATATCAACTCAGGATTCATAACAAAGCCTACAGGAGTCAGGATACCTTCGTAATAGTATGCTCTCAAACTAACCCATGCTTCAGCTAAGACTTTTAAGGGTTATAACGTAGCCTGGTTCACGGTTCAAGAAACAAAGGATAAAGGCTCAAATTTTATTTGTACCCAACCCGCTCTTCGTGATGTTCTTCAGTCCTAAACTCAGCTAATTGTGCATTTAGATCCCATTTGAGTCTGGGCTCTGATATTCCAGTGATGGTTAGGAAATTGAACGTTTATTTTGAAGCGGCAGTCATTTTCGTAATATTCTTTCTGTCGAGGATTTATAGTAACCTCTTCCTTTTTTGTTTTCGTTATCCCTACTTTTGCCTGAACTGTATCTTTTGGGATTACATCCAGCGGGATGCCCCTTTTTTTTTCTTAAGTCTCCTTCACATGTTTTGACTTAACGGGCTTTTATTTTGAGGGGTAATGATTGCCTGTCTTGATGATTATGTGGAACCATCACCATTCTTTGGAGAGCATCTTCTACACTATTTGTCGTGTATGAAGGTAGAGCTTGTGACTGGATGCACATTCGAATTAACTAAGAAAACTACCCTTCCCCAGGTTATGATTAAGGGTTTTAATTTGTGTAAAAGAAATACTCCTGCTTCTTTGGCTCAAAGGGGTTAACTAGGGATTATCTTCCTTATATCTCCAGTGTTTAGGATTTGAAAAAATGCCTGTACATCGTCAGCCAGGTCTGTCCAAAAGTATACTGTATGGAACATGGTATTTTTCGTCATCCTCCCTCTAAAGGCTTGTAGCTTGTAACCGAGAGTTGAATATCACAAAAAATAAGTAAACATACAGTTTAAACATAATGAATTACTTCAAGACAAACATATGCAATGCATTAATGGAAACACCAAAGTTTGACATTACAGTAATTGTTCGAACAAGCAAAAGAAATCACAATTGAAAAATCACAAATGAATTGGATACTCTCAATGATTTGACCTAGGAGCAGTGATTACTTTATGAGTCTCTGGAGGGTCTAATTCAATCTACTTAGCGTTAATCATATCCTGAATGTTGTTCCTCAGGGCCCAGCGGCCATTCGTATCATGTCCAACACTATCAGAATGGTATGCACACCTTTCGTTGGGGGTGGTAACTGGGAGAAGAAGTGTTGGGATTCTGTAGAGGAGCCTTTTAACATAATCATCCCTGCCTTCAACATGTGTTATAACGCTTGTGCTAGTGACATGTTGATCTTGGTGAATTGTCTTTTAGGTGCGACCTCCTTACGCTGATTCCCCTGTTGATGCTATTGCGCGGGCATAGGATTAGAGACCAGCACTGCCCCCACAGATTGGTGGTAATATGTCTTGTTACTACCCTTCTGGCCATACACAACATTGGCTTCCCTCTTACCCGCAAATAACTTCTTATCAACATTAGAAGATGCAGCCATCGGGATCTTCCCACTCTTGATGCCACTTTCAATCCTTTCTCCAGTCAAGACCATATCTATGAAACCGGACGAGGAAATCCCAATTAGCAAATTAAAGAACGGGCCTGTCAGAGTGCCCATGAACATGTCTACCATTTACCGGTCATTCAGAGGAGGTTGTACCCTACCAGCTAGATCCCTCCATTTTTGGGCATAGTCTTTAAAGCCCTCGCTCGAACCCATAGACATATTTTGGAGGTGTGTATGGGTGGGAGAAAGGTCTGCATTATACTGATATTGCTTATAAAATGCAGCAGCAAGGTCTTCCTAGTTACAAACATTGGCTCTTTCCAGTTGATAGAACCAATCTAGTTGTGTTCTAGACAGATTGTCTTGGAAGAAATGGACCCACAAGTCTTTGTCAGCAGTATGAGGTTGTATCTTCCTCACATAGGAATGGAGATGCATTTTGGGACAAGAGACCCTGTCATACTTAGAAAATACTGGTGCCTTGAACTTCATAGGGATGACAACCTCAGAGACTAAACCCGGCTCTTCAAAATCCAGCCCAAGAACTTTTTGAATTTTCATAGCACTCATACGCTCTTCTAACTGCTTGTACTTTTCATCAGCCAGAGGTTACTGCTCCTCATTGTAATCAGTTTCATTGTCAGACTCTTTAGGACTAGGGACCTCTTCTCTGGCTTCAACCTCTTGGTTCTCTCCCTCGTTAGATGAAGAAGCTAGCTCAACAACCCGTCTTGGCGGCCCTCTGAACCTTCTGCTCATATGTGCCACACCAGCTGTTCTCTTGGTCTTCTTGCTCTTCTTAACAATCAGAGCCTTCAGCTCTTCCTGTCCTTTGGCTAGAGCCACAATCATTTGCTGGAATTGCATGTTGTGAGTCTAAAGGTCTTTCACAGTTTGTTCAAGAGCCATTGCTGAAATAAACAGCGGAGGAGATGAGAAACCTGTTATGAATCCTATTATGCAATGATATGTATGATATGTATGCAATGTTTTCAAGGATCTCGCGGGGTAAACACAAGTGACTGTTAGAATTTGATTGCAACTTTGATTTAAGAACTTTGTATCATTGAGAGTCCTTCTACGAGATTCAAGCTCACCATATCATGTGGGTCATAGCCCCTGACTCAAGTTGTTGAGTTTTGATCTTCTTACGACATTGGCTAGAGGAAAATAAATCCCCTTGCCCATTTCTAGACGCCTGATTTATCAAAACCTGCATCATAGGCCCTCGAGATCCTTGAAATGGTTAGTCATGATATGCTATGGTATGATGTTTATGATGTCATGAGAAATCACAGGTATAACAAACACAGACAAATCACACCAAGTCCTTAGGTTTAAGGCCTGCTTGAGTTTTAAGGTCATATCCTCTTGAAGTTGGATTGGTTCAACCTGTCCTATAAATATGTAACCGAGTTCTAAAGGGATCTTAATATCACTGATCTTCCCCCAAGCTCTGTTCAATCGATGATTGACTCGTAATCAAACAAAACTCAGAAGTCAAACCTCAATGAGTGTAGCATCGAGTATCTGTTGACCTTGGGCCTACACCAAATTCGGCCATCTCGCTACGTCCTACTGGCCAAGTTGTGCAATTAAAGGTTCTAAGGCCAGTTGATGCTTTATGACACCACATGACGGCCCCATACATCTCCCTGATTGACTCAAGGGTTTCGGGTACCAACCAAAGTGCCACATCAACGTAGCTACTACTTCAACCTTGTCGGTATACCCCAGGCACAGCTCCCTCACAGTTTATCTGCTACTTACCTAAAAGGTGTTCCCCGATTCGGGTGTAGGATCTATAGTAACCTTAAACAAACCCTCAAAAGTCAAGCAAGCAAGACAATCAAGAGAAAGCAGTTAAATATGACCTAGATCCTAAGGTTTACCCCACTTTATATTTTATTCCCCAACAGAGTCTCCAGTTCTGTGATACAGTGGCAGAACCGACTGTTAATACTCGTTTTCATTTTTTTGTTTGCAAAATGTCGCGGTAAGCAAGAGTCGCCACCGAGTTTTATTTCATCCAATAAAGGAAAAGGAAAAAGAGCAGAAAAAACCTTTTTCGAGATGTTTCTGAGTATGGGGGGTAGATTATAGAAAGGGAAGGTGTTAGCACCCTTTCTATCCATGGTTTTCCATGGGCTCTTAGGTACTTGCTCATTTTGAAAAATGCTTGTGTGTGCTTTGTTTTGAAAAGTTTTGTTTTACTTCATTTTAACCCTTGTTTCTGTCCTCAAGAGTATTACGAAGTTGTTTTTGAAAAAGACTTTGTTTGGAAAGTGTTTGTGTGAAAAAGTTTGTTTGTTTGAGCAAGTACTTAAGAACTAATCTACCTACTCGAAAAAGACTGTTCGTTTTCCTTTAGACAATGCTATCCCATTATTAAGAAATAGGTAGCACCGTCGTTGTAGTTTTAAGGGACGTTTGGAAGGGACAAGTACGATCACAAAAGGAATGTTAAGAAGTGTTAGTAGTCATCCTAAAGCCTTAAAGATCTTTTTCCGAGGCAACATCCGAATAGGTCATTTGAGATCTTTCGGGGCTAGAGGACGACCACTAACAAACCCTATACTTCATGACCGTTTACCGAAGACAACCGAAGTGGTGATACCCTAGGGGTGCGCATGTGCGAGTGAATTTTTTCAGTTAATTTGTCTTTGCACATTTAGGATTTTCTACCATTTAAATTTTCAAGTATTCTTTCCATACAATCCTATTAGCCATGCATCTAGACAGTTAAAATTTACAGGAATTTAAAGTGCGAGAAAGTTTAAAGTCCTAGCTATTACATGGCTTTTGCAGATACATAATTATCTGACTGTAAATAAAAATGCAGAAATTAAAACCCTAATTATTATTATAAACTCGGAGCAGTTCCAATAATAATAAAAAAGAAAATTAAAATGCACGCGGTGAATTAAATGCGAGAATAATTAGAAACCCTAAAAATCTAATCGAGAAAATATTTAGGTTATGTTTATGAAGAAAAATTAATTAGGTTATGTACAAAATAAAACCCTAATTCTAATTATTTTTAATTATGAAAAAAGAATTAAATTTGCCATAATTAATTAAGCTAGTTAATTAAGAAATAAAAAATATTTTTATTAAAAAAGATTTTTGATGTTTTTTTGTGATTTTTGATTAAATAATGTAATGATTTTTTTTTGATGTTATAAAAAATAAAATAATTAAAAGTAATTAAAATATTAATATATTAAAATATTAAAATAAAAAAAGATAGAAAAGGCCTGTTTAGAAGAAATCAGGGGGGTGCATGTTGAAATTGCTTAGGCCCAATAACTCCTCAGCCCATCCCATGCGTGAGATTCCCTATTGTGAAAGCTTGAGAGTACACCATAGTCCTGCTTTGGTGAAGCGTTGGATTGGATTGATGACGAATCCCATGGCTGGATATTGATGGCGCATGGTAGGCGTCTGTGAGGATGATGCACCTGATCTGTAAAGGAGAAATAAAATGAAGAAAACGCTGGGACTTGGGATCGAACCCAGGTCCTCACAAGCAACACCAACACGCTTTGCCATCTAGGCTGTGTGACTCAATTGTTAATATAACAACAATAATGAATAATGTATAAAACATGGTGATTAGCTGGAAAACACGCGCGAAATTCAAATGGTCCAATGAGGTGGTGACAAGTCACCGTCTTCTTTGTTGAGACTGTCGTCTTAGCTCCTTGCACTTTTACCTACGGACAAATGTTCGTGGCTACAACCGTGTGAGTCGTAGTGTGCGTTTCTGGGCGTGAAAAGGCTTGCAAATGATGGGGATACGTTCCTGGGATGTCCAACAATCTATTGACAATGTTAGGATGGCTTGAGCTGGCCTGTATGATTGAAACTGATTCACTATTTTTTTCAAAACAATTGAGTTTGTTCTTGGTATCTTCCACGCCTGCCAGCCTTTCTTCTGGACTTGGTCTTACTCAATATATACCCCTGAATGAATTAGGGTTATAAAAACTACATGTATCTTTGAAAATTTTAAAGATTTGATCTCATTCCTTCCTTGTATGATTTGTTTCCAAATTAGGCCTAATCATGCCATTCTTGTGCCAATCCACCTTGATTCGATTTTATCCTGATATGTCAACATAATTAGCTTGTGATCCTGTCCAAAAATCAGATCAAAACAAATCTTTGCTATTAGTCGTCATTTATTTGATTTAATTCAATTTTTAATTAATAAAAAATCAAAATAAAATGGAAAATGAAGCAAATAATGTGTGGGTGAATATTTGGGTCATGGACCATGTTATGAGTGAGGTGCAAGCATAAAAAGTTAGGCCTATTTAACAAAAAGTGTATTTTTGAGCACATTTGACTTTTGGCAATTTTGCAAAAATGGTCAAATTTGACAAGGCATATCTCTTCCAATTTTAACCCTAGAGAGGTGTTCTTGGACTTTTTAGAAAGCTTAGGATGTCCCCTAAACAACCCTTTTGGTTTCATCTCAAATGGGTCTTCCATGTTCATGTAAGAAGGTTTGACCCAAAAGGTGTTTTTGTTGACTTTTCAAAAGGACCTATAATGTAGAAATTCATATCTTTTGATGAGTGCATATTTTGAACTTGAGGGTTCAATATGAATTATAGGGAATTGCATCCTCTTCAAAATGAGCCTTGTATGGAAAATTTCTGATAAAGTATGAGGAAGTTATGCTTGGTCAAAGTTTGGTTGACTTTTCCTAAGAAACCCTAATTTAGAAACTTTTGAGTTTTGATGAATTAGGAGCATTCCTTGAGGTATAATGATCAACCCTTGATAAAATGATGAAATTTACTTCAAAATGTTGATGTTGACCAAAAATCTTGAGGTTTGACTGTATGTGGGCCACAGTTGACTTTTGACCTAATACAGTCGATTCTCAAGCATCTGAGCAGTTGACTGAGCAAACCTCTTGTGCAAGGCATAAAAGATGACATGGATGATATTGAGAACATGTTAGGACCATGGAAATAATTTGGGACCTTTGGAGCTCCCACACCCTGATGAAAATGGAAACCCTAATTTGGGGTACATTGCCTTAGGACAAAGTTTGTCTGGTCAATTCTTGGGCATCCTTGAGCAAGTTGAGGACCTCAATGGGAATGTATTGAGTAAAATGAGAGGTCAAATTTTGGGGTACAACTGGTAGTACATTTAACCTCATGCTCGTGATTTCAAACCCATGAACCCCCCATGTTTGTGATCTTGTGTGTGATTGTTGCATCATGCATTTATGCACCCATGAGCATCCTTAAAAACATTTTGTTTATAGGGACTTAAAGTTGCCTCTTTGTGAATATCTCAGGTACTTTTTTACCATGTGTAACACGGTGGGAGAACTGACTTGGGATGTTTTGCATTTGATCGCAATTGTTGCAGATAGCAAGAGTCACCACTGACTTTTCTTTTATCCAATAAAGGAAAGGGGGAAAGGAACAAGAAAGACCTTTGAGATTATTTTCTTGAGTTAGGGGGTAGATTATGAAAAGGGAAGGTGTTAGAACCCTTTTCATCCATAGTTATCTATGGGCTCTTAGTTGCTTTCTAGATCATTGCTTTTGTTTGAAAGTGTGCTTTGTGGTGGTTTTTGAAAGTATTTTTGAAAAGCGCATACATTTAGGCAAACTTTATAATGATTCTCATATCTATAAGAATGTATACAAATTGTTTGACTTTTGAAAATATTTCAAGGAAAGTGTTGGTGCATTTGAAAAGATGTTTGTGTTTTGAAGATGAGCAAGCAACTAGGAACATTCTACCTTACTCAAAAGTATTTTATTCATTCCTCTCTTCCTTTGATATTGCTATCTTACCATTGATTGGTAAGAAGCCTTATCTTGGGATTTAAAGGGACAGGTGTGGGCCATCGTATTGACATGATAGCAATGTTGTGAGATGTCTTAGCATTTCTCTTGAGGGACTAAGATCATTTATAAGGCAACCTGCGTAGCGTCATCGAGGGACTATGATCTTGTATTTTGATTGTTTTTGATAATATGTCTCACATGCATAACATGACCATTTTCATAAGGCAACAAGTGAAGTTAACCCTAAGGGTGCATGTGTGAATAGTGTTTGTATTTCATGTTTGGTTTATCTTGGATTAGTGTTTTCTAAAATTGATTTTGTCTTTCCATACAAATCCTACTTTACTAGCATTTATATGAAAGCGATAATTTGCGGAAAGTAAATATCCTACGCTATTACAATCGTTATGGGGGTGGGGTGTACAAATTTACAAATGAGGATTACAAGAAATTAAAGACCTAATTATCTATTACAACCTTATTGAAATAATATACAAGAAATGTAAAATAGACTTGTTTTGTTTTTGTCAAGAGAAGAAATAAATTTGCTTAAGAAAATATTTTTAGTCTTTTTGTTTTAAAAGAAATAGAGCAAAGTATATGAATATAAAGTATTTTTGGTGTTTTTGATTAATAAAAATTAGAAAATAAAAGTTAGAGTCAGCGCATGGCTGAAAGAACAAAAATATGAGAAAGAGTAGAAGTTCTGACTCTGGTGCACTACAAATCAGAAAGAAAATGTTAGTAGAAAATGGGGAAAGCCAGAAGTTTTGGGGTTGTTGGGAACAAAGGAAATCCTATAAATTCTGATGCAACTGGAAACCTAAAAGTTCTATTGTTACTGGAAGGTTGGAAGTTCTGGTTGCTGAGGGAGTCTGGAAGTTCTAGTATTATTGGAAGGTCAGAAGTTCTGGTTGTTGTGAGAGTCTAGAAGTTCTAATGTAGCTGAAAACCTAGAAGTTCTAGTGTTACTGGAAAGCTAGAAGTTCTGATAATGGGTCTGTGAGGTGTCAATGCTGTTGGATGAGGATATCGAGAAGTTTTGGTCAAGGATCACTGTTTTGATAAACAACTGAAGGGGGTTTATCTAGAAGTTCTGGTCCAGGATCAATGTTTGACAAATAATGAGGGAAAAATATCAAGAAGTAAATATAAAAAGGTGTTTCTGGGTCTAGAACTCAGGACCCTTAACACTAGTGCCTTATGCGCGCACCCTCTACCACCGGGGTGGCTATACATCTGATATTAGAAGTAAAAACATAAACACATATTACAAAGTAACTTCTGATAATGACTTCATCTTCTTCTTCGCACCAACCAGAGTATCTGCAACTTAGTTATTTCTCAACAAAAATGGAAAATGCAAACACAACAGTTATGGCGAATTTCATCATGGTTTCAGAAATACAAAGCATCACAACTGTAAACCAGAAGCAAATATGAATTTTTTTAATCCTAATTTTGAACCCTAATTTCCTCAAGAAGTTATGATATGAAATTATCTCTACTTAGGAAAAATACATGAAATCTATGAATATGTACAGAATCAGGGTCATGATGTCTACATTGTATCTTCGAAAACACAAGGCTAACAATGCCTAAGTAATGAGATAAAAGTAAGAAGAAACTTAACTTGCAGGTGGAAATTGTTCTATGAATTAGAGTCTGGTTCAGGTTGTTGTGATGTTCTAGTCAGCTTCCTCAAGTTCTCAGAAAGCTAAAGCAACTCTTAACTTGAGCTATTAATGGTGGGAAAGTTCTGGAGCAGTCAAGGTGCAAAATTCTGGTTTTTGAAACAGAGAGTGGTGAATATTGTTTTACAGTTTGAAAATAGAAGTTGGGAAAGCTTCTATGTGTATTCTGGAAACTGTATGGATGATTTGGTCAAGAAACACACAAGAAAAATTAGAGTTTGGATGCAAAAATTAGAAATTAGCAGGTTTCGTGTTTGGGCTGCGGTTTCAAGTTCTTGGCAATTTTCAGCAAGGTTTCAAGGTTTTTTCCAATCTTTTTGACCCCTCTAACAGTTGCAAATGAAGTTTAATTTATAGGAAAAGGATTTAGAAGCTTGGAGAAGTTAAGAGTACATCCATCATGTGTTATGGATAGTTGACTTGTTTTTGAAGCAAGTATAGACAAGTATGGTTCAAGGTAAAAATAGAGTGGTTAGCAGATTTAGCCGCACCTAATCTGAGTTTGTAGGCATGATTTATGGAGAAGTACGCTCAAAAGCAAAAGTAAAGTATGGGCCCAACATAAACTTTGTACAAAAGTTTAGTTTCCAAGGACATGAATGGTACTTCTATGCCACATGTGGGAAAATCCTTTGGATAAAGACTCAAAAGTGGGTGTGAGCATTAAATGATGATGTGATTTAACAAGAAAAGAGGACATGCAACCTGAGATTATACAGCCTAGCTTGAAACTGGTCAGAAGTTCAGCACAAACGTAGCTTATATTAAGAACAAATGTCCAACTTCTGATCTTTGATTCTCCCTGCTCCAGCATGATCTGAAGGAGTTATCAGACTTTTCAGAAAGCTTGTAACATGCTTTGTAAACCCTCTTTAAATTACTTTTGCAAACTCTGATTGTACCTACGTGAGAACTGGCCCAGATGTTCTAACCAAATTCTGACTTGGAAATGCTCAGAATTTACTAAGTGCTTTAGCTTCATGGACGTGTCTTCAAGGATTTATAACTTGAAATCCCAACATTTCTAGGAGAAGTTCTGTTCTGCAATGTTTTAGATCTCATGAGATCTACAACTCTGGTGTCAGAAGTTCTTCCAAAATCATCTTGTATCATGATGAAAATCTGGACAGAAGTTCTGAATTTATCATACTTTCTTAACACTTAGAAAAATTTCTAAACGTTTAGAACTCTGACTTTTCCAAAGTAATTTTGACTTTTGGCTTTCTTGATGAACCAACTTCATACTCTAACACGTTTTGATGAAGTGTGACTCTTGAAACTTGATTTTGATCCAAAAGTCAAAGTTTGACTTTTCAGTGTGCATTTTGACCATTTTGCCCTTGTGCCAATTCCAAACCTATATTGATGTATTAGTGCTGAAAACTTGATGTCATGAGAGATTTTGGGAGGAAATTCTTGAGAAATGAGAGGGCAAATTTTGGGGTACAACACCATGGATCCTGGAAAAAGAAAGACTCAGAAGTACAATTTCAAGAATCTTAAGATATATGATTTAATGAGTCTAATTCTGGAGATTGAGAGTTCTACAAATTTTAGGAAGAAGTATGGATCCATTGTGTCTCTCATGAAGCTTAACATGAAGGAGGGGATTCTCTCGACTTTGGTCAAATTCTATGATCCGATGTATCGATGTTTCACTTTTTCTGATTATCAGTTAATTCCTACATTGGAGGAGTATTCTTATCTACTGGATTTACCTATTACCAATCATGTTCCTTTCACCGGTTCGAAGGAGGAGCCAAAGTCTCATGAGATTGTTGCTATGGTTCATTTGGGGAAGTCCAAAATTGAGGACCACTTGACTACTAAAGGAGGATTTAGAGGATCACCCCTCATTTTTTATTAGAGAAAGCTCGTTATTTTGCTAGTATGGAGTACAATTGCTTTTGAAGCTATCTTTTCTTTGCTTGCTTATGGGTTGTTCTTATTTCTGAACGTCGATAATTTTGTGGATATCAATGCCATCAGGATCTTTTTGATAGGGAATCTAGTCCCTACATTATTAGGAAATGATTATTCTGGATTTGTATTATTGTACCCCAAAATTTTCCGTCTCTTTTCTCAAGATATTTCTCACAAAGATCTTCAATGGTTCAAGCTTGCACAATTATTGACTAGGTCAAGTCATCTCCTTAACACTAATGCCTCAAATTAGGGTTTGGATTTTCACAAGTAAAATTTGAATTCTAATTTTTTAATTGACTTTCATGGATCATTATGGGCCCTCAAGAATTCTCATATCGTTTCAAGTCTTGCATCTCAAAATTGCTCAATCAATTGATCAGACCCAAAATCAGCTGTATCGGGTAAAAAGTCAATTGTGGTCAACCTACAGTAAAACTTCAAGATTTTTGACCAATGTCAACATTTTGAAGTTATATGTGTCAATTGATCAAGTTTGGATCACAATTCCCCAAGAAAAATGTTCAAATCATCAAAAGGGCAAAATGGTCAAAATTAGGGTTTTGACTATATTTGACTGATCAAGGGTTTTTGACCTAATACATGATCTAATGGATTGAATCACAATCTCAAGAATTAAAAAACAACATGTTGACCTAATTTCATGGCTCAAAACATTTCTCAAGATCATTTGGTTGATAGTTGAAATTCAGTCAACTGATGAAAAGTCAAATGATACACCAAAAGTCAAGCTTTGACTTTTTGATAAAAATTGAGTTTCAAAGATAACATTTCATCTAGACATTCAAAAATATGAAACTTGATCTTCAAGAAATCAAGAAAGTCAAAAGTCATTTTGAAAAGTCAAAGTTTTCAAGACTTAGAAATTTTTCTAAGTGTTTTTAAGTCTTATTTTTCCATGACTTCATGCCAACTTTGCACCAAGATGAATGATGATTCAAAGAAAACTTCCAACATGAAAGTTGTAGATCTTGATGAGATATACAAAATTTCTTTACTTATCAAGTTCTATAAATTCTTGTATTTTGAGTTATGAATTCACAAAGTCATGCACTTTTCTTAAAAACACTTAGTAAAAATTTGACCTAGTTCAGGCAGATTTTTGACCTAACTTCATGGAAATTTTTCACATAGTTACAAATTGATTCTTCAAAAATTGCCAAAATGAAAGTTGTAGATAATGTTCCAAGATTTTCAAAATATCCAACAACTCAATTAGGTCATTTTTGAGCTAAGAGAATCGAAGAGATGAAGTTAGAGTTTCAAACTTGAATTATAGGTCATCTTTGTGATGAACAAGAATTCAAATCTCAAGCCTATGCTGCACAATCTTGTTTTTTCAGGCTTCTAACTTGTAAATTACTCTATAATTAATTGTTTATACAATTTATTGAGGTATGATCCAAGTGATTAAACCATTATCCAAAGCAATTTTCCATATTTGGAAGAAAGTTACCATTATATTCTCATAAAGCAAACTTTATCCAAAGCTTCTGCACAAGCTTCCTCTATAAAGTCAGATAAGCATGTTTAAAGTTGGTAATCACTATAGATAGCTTTGTACTTTTCCTTCAAAACAAACTTGTCAATCTTGCTTCAAAAACAAGTCAAAATCCCATAACTCGTGATCTTGTGATTCTGACCACCTCAAGCTCTAAAACCTTTTCCTATAAACTAAGACACTCTTATGCAACTTGAAACACTAATGCTAAAGGAAGACAAATGAGATATAAACAGTGCCTTCTCACCATTCATAATGACCACCTTCCCTTCACGAATAAATTTCAGCTTCTAGTGCATCGTTGAAGTAACAGCTCCTGCTTCACGGATCCACGATCGTCCCAATAAACAATTGTAGGTGGGAACAATATCCATAACCTAGAAAGTATTCTGGAATAAGTGTGGACCTATGTTAATAGGAAAATATATGTGGACCTATGGGAGTTCCCTGATACTTAAGCTTCATGAGTGTACTCCTTGGTATGACATCCAAAGCAGACCCATTGTCAATCAGCACATTAGACAGGGAGTCATTCTTACAATTCATGGAGATATGGAGAGCCAGGTTATGGTTCCTTCCTTCACCGGGAAACTCGCCATCACAAAAGCTTAGGTTATTACAAGATGTAATATTCCCCAAAACACTGCTGAACTGATCCGAAGACATGTCACTTTCCACAAAAGCTTGATCCAACACTCTCATCAAAGATTCCCGATGAGCAGAAGAGTTAATTAGCAAGGCTAGAATGGAAATCTTAGATGGAGTTTGCAACAATCGATATACAATCTTATTGTCACTCATCTCTATAATTTTCAATAAGTCATCCACATCCTTTTCCAAAGCAGTGCCGCTAGATTCTTCCACCACTTTCTTAGGTTCAGTATTTTCAACAACCCTTTCATAAGAATTGACATCCCCTCGAATGACAGGGGAAAAGACACAACCATTGTGGGTTACCCGACTAGCTTTAGCAATATTCTTAACATCAGAAAAGGCTAGATAAGAATTTCCACACCATCTTCTAGGATAGTCGCATTGTATTTATATGGCACAACTTTGTCTAATTCATATGGGACAAGACCAGGAAGACAAATAACCACTGGAGCAACAACTGGCTTGCTATGGTACTTAATACATATAGGAGAGGGAACACCAAAACACGGTACAATAATATTCTTCAGAATATTTAGGCATCACAAAATCATTATCGAAGAACATATATTCATCAGAAGAAAAGAACTCATCAGCATAAACATATTCATCATCAGACATGGCCTCAACCAAGCTATATTAAATCACATTAACTCCATTGTAATCATCTCTATTTCCTGTGACATTGATAGTACTATTATCTAACAACAATTGAATTCCTCTTCTTATGATAGAACAACCACGAGAATCCCTACATCAGGTCTGGCAAGACCCATAATGGTGTTCTTCTTGGCCATCCATGTGACAGAATGTGGCGTGCAACTTTACTAAATCACCATTCATATAATTCACATAAAAATAAAGAATTCACTGGGACATCCATAAACCATATTCACGCCTTCTTTATACCCAGCCCTTGGCCTGATTATATGGATAAGACCTTCGTCCATCATCTCTTGAAGATCAACTCTTATTTTATCACTTCCCTGAATATTTGTATTGCAAATACTACAACCAGCATGGTCGTGTTTATAATAGCCGAATTCACAGAGATCAACATGCATCTTTACTAAATCCCCTCTAACCAAGTTAATATCAAAAATTCGAAAGTCCCTAGGATAACCAGCAACCATATTTACGGTATTTCCACCTCTATGCTTGGGTAGTGGATTATCCTTCACATTAGGACCACCATCTTTAAATGATAGGAGGCCAGATCTCACCATCTTTTGCACCTTAGATTTCAAGGGATAGAAGTTTTCGATATTGTGCCCTGGGGCTCCTTGATGAAAAGCACAAAATTGATCCGCCTTATAATACCATGGTAAAGGTGAAGGCATATCAGGGGAAGGCCTAGTCTGAACTAATTTCTTTTGAATCAAAGCTAGGAATAACTCTGCATAGCTCATTGGAATAGAGTCAAAAGCCTCTCTCCTCTAACTTTTCCCTTGATTTCCCTAAGGAGGTGGTCTCTAATAGGCAACAATATTCGGAGCTACATTGACGACTGGAGTTACATAAGCAACCTGTTGTTGGTACCGACGATGTCTTCTCGGTAGTCAAAACTTTCTTTCTTCAATGACGGCATTTGTTTCACTTTATTTCTTTCTAGAAAACCTGTATGATGAATTCTTGGTTCCTTTGTCTCTCGTCAAGCGTCCTTCCCTGACATCTTCTTCTAGAAGAACACCCATGTGTTGTACCCCAAAATTTGCCCTCTCACTTATCAAGAATTTTCTCATAATATCTCCCTTGACTCAAGACTGCATTAGGGTTTGATCAGCTCAAGACACCTCCTTAAGCACTGATGACCACAATTAGGGTTTGAGATTGCACAAGGATATTTGAACTTTCAATGTTTCATATGACTTTCATGGATCATTATGGACCCTCAATATTACTCATGTCAAGTTTCAAGCTTTGAATCACACTTTTGCTCAGTCAATTGAGTAGTTGACCTAAAAATCAATTGTATTGGGGAAAAAGTCAACTATGGCCAATTCACAGTCAAGATTCATAATTTTTGATCCACATCAACATTTTAGACTCATATGTATCATTTGATCAAGTTTGGACCATAATTCCTCAAGAAATTTGATCAAATCTCCAAAAGGGCAAAATGGTCAAAATTAGGGTTTTGATTGGGAAAGGGCAAATTCTGATTTTTGACCTAGCAAATGATCAATTGGTTTAAGAAATGATCTCAAGAGTCCCATTGCATCATTTTGACCTAATGACATGGCTCAAAACATTACAATCCATTGGATTGACAGATGAATTTCCAGTCAACTGATCAAAAGTCAATTGTATACTGAAAAGTCAAACTTTGACTTTTTGGTCAAATTCAAATGCCAAAGATCACAATTCATCAAAAACATGTCAAAATTTAAAACTTATTCATCAAGAAATCCAAAATTCAAAATTCCATTTTGAAAAGTTAAAATTTCTAAACTTAGAAAATTTTCTAAGTGTTGGAAATTTCTTATTTTTTCATAACTTTGAGCAAAATTTTCACCATGATGCAAGCTGATTCAAAAGAAACTTCCAACATGAAATTTGTAGATCTACATGAAATCTACAACTTTTCTTCACACAACTCCTTCTAAAAGTGCTTGGATCTCAAGTTATAATTTTAAGAACACGTGGTCATGAAACAAAACACTTAGTGAGATTTTGCCCTAATTTGGTCAGGATTTTGACCCAACTTCATGGCAATTTTTCATATAGTTACAGGGGGAATATTTAAAAGAAATTCAATTATGTGTTGTAGAGCACATTACAAGCTTTCCAAAATATCCAAGAACTCCTTGAGATCATTCTTGAGTAGGGAGAATCAAAGAGAGGAAGTTTGGGTTTTATCACTTGAATTACAAGGCATTTTATGATGAACAAAATTCAAATTCAAAGTTATGCTGCATAAACTCTACTTTGCAGGCCTCAAACTTGTTAAGAACTCAATAATTAATTGCTTGCATAGATTTTAGAGGTATCATTTCAAGTATTCAATGCAAGGCCATGCTTTATGTCCATTTTGGGAAGAAAGTGCATATTGCCATTTTGATAAAGTGACTTTTTACACAAAACTTGTTGTTGAGCCTTGCACTTGTTCTCTTCTGATCATACAAGTCCTATAACTCATAAGAAACTTGTTAGACACTTACAATCACTCATCCTATACTTGTACCTCACATTGAAACTTGGTTTCCCACTTTTCTTCAAAATCAAGTAAGCTAGCAATTAGTTGAAAACTTGTACTTCTAATTGTCCAAACCACTCCAATCCTTTTCGTTATAGATATACAAACCATTTGCCACAAAATACATGAAGGATTGACCCCTAAAAACACCAAGAGCTCATAATCACATCTCATACCTCCATTTTCACATAAATTGACCAAAAACTTGAAACTCATAACTCCCTCGTGCGTTTTCAAGCCTTTTGGTTCCTAAAGCTTCTAAACATCATTTAGAACTGATCCCACACCCTGTTACAAAACTGTAACACCATTAACACTATCCTCCATTTTCAAAAACAGAGCTTTGCACTTGGACTTCTCCAGAACTCCTCAGGTACTTTCAGCCCAAGCTAAGCATCCCATTAGCTTCCTGGGAACTTGAGGAAGCTAACCCAACCATTGGAACTCCCTGAAAGCTGCTCAAACTCCAAACCTGATACCCTCTTGCAAGGTAAGTTTTCTAACTTTGTAACTTTCCATACATGCATCATCTATGATTTATTTGTGAATGAAACATGTAGATATCATCGCCCTAAAGCTAACCATGTTCATATTGTCCATTAATTTTCCTTGAGCTTAGAGAATTTTAAGATTGGAGTTTCTGAGATTTTTAGGGTTCAAATTAAGGCCACTTAAATTCATGCTTATCTTTGATCTATAGTTTTAATGCTTTACATTTCTGAAACTGTGAGGAAATTTGCTACAAGTTTCATGTTTACAGTTTTCATTTTTGTTGAGATTTGAACAAGTTACAGAGGTTCTGGCTGGGCGTGAGGTTGAAGATGAATTTGGCCTTAGGAACATGTTTTCCTTATGTATTTATTGTTTGATTTATATAAACGGATGTATAGCCACCCCAGTGGTAGAAGCGCGCGCCTGTAACCTGAGCGACCTGGGTTCGAGCCCCAGTGGTACCCTTTTGATTTTTTTTCATATTTTTTTGATTTCTGACTCTTTTTTGGCAGCGCTGGGCCTCCTTTGGGACTTTTGTTTTTTTTCTTTTCACTAACCCTCTTGCAGACTATCAACACCCCTGGCCCAGTTTTATTTCTTTTTCTTATTTTCTTATTTATTTGTTTTCTTAATTATTTTTCTAATACTGAAAAATCATAAAAAATACAAAAATAATAGATTTACACTTTGACTTAGTTTATTTTTTTTTCTCACAAAAATTATTTTATTTAATCACTACTTTATTTATTTTTACTAATTATCTTGTAAATTTAATTAAAACTAGGTTATTATTTATTTTCTTGTACACCAATTAAAATATATTATTTTAATATAAAAAAGGCCAAAAATATTTTATAATGCTATAATTATTTTCAAGACAAAAATACAAAAAAATAATCTTCTTAAACTTATTTTCTTTTTAATCAATTAATAGATTTAGGGTTTTATTTAAAATCTTTTCTTAGTAAATTTAGGTTTTATTTTTAATTAATTATTTTCTTCTAGTTAATTAGGTTAAAATCAAAACCCCTTTTCTCATGAAAACCAAAAAAAAAATCCATTTACTTTACATTTCACATTTTGTGCATTTATTCATTTTGTACATTATTTATTTCAATTCTTGTACAAATTCAATGTGGTTGTAAGACTAATTATGTTTATTTTTCTTGCAATCCCCATTTATAATTTGTATATCCTCTCCCACAAGTATTGTAATAGCGTAGTAACTTTAATTTCCGCAATTTATTGCATTATATACAAATTCTAGTAATTAGGGTTTGTATGAAAAGACTAAAACCAATGCCTAGAAAACTCTAATTCAAGACAAAATCAAGCATGAAAATAATACACTTACACACAAGCACCCCTAGGGTAAATCCACTTGGTTGCATTTACAAAATGGCCATATTACGCATGTGAGGTATCTTAGCAAAAACAAAGCAAAATACAAGATCACAGTCCCTCGATGTCGCTATCTAAGTTGCCTTTCAAATGATCTTAGTCCCTGAAAGAAAATGCTAAGATACCTTGTAACATTTCTAATCATGGTTATAAGATGACCCGCGCCCGTCCCGTTTACATCCAAAGATAGGGTTACTTACCAAATCAATGGTAAGATAACAATGTCAAAGGAAATAGGAAATGAACATGAAAAACTTTTGAGTAGGTAGAATGCTCCTAATTACTTGCTCCATTTCAAAACAAACATCCTTGCTATTTTCAAAACATACACCTACACTTTCAAAATATCTTACAAACTTGAAAACATTTTCAAAAGATCAAACACTTTGTATACATTCTTACGAACGAGAATCATTACAAAGTTTGCCTAAACAATGGCCTCTTTACAAAATACTTTCAAAAACCACACAAAGCACAATTTCAAACAAAAGCAAGTGATCTAGCAAGTAACTAAGAGCCCATTTAAAACCATGGATGAAAAGGGTGCTAATACCTTCCCTTTTCATAATCTACCCCCCGAACTCTAGAAATAATCTCAAAGGTCTTTCCTGTTCTTTTTTACCTTTCCTTTTGGATAAAAGAAAAGTCGGTGGCGACTCTTGCTAATCGCAACATTTGCGATCAAACGCAAAACCTTCAAGTCAGTTCTCCCACCGTATCACACCATGCTTTTCCATTTCAGTGAAATCACTCAGTGCACTGGCAACCGTCCTTTCATAATAAAATGATCCAAGAGTTTTCAGGAAGACCTTGGTCATTTCTTGTTCTCCCATCGGGGGTACCACCTGGGCAGCCACCTCGTTCTAATATTGGTATTGTCCAAACCCACATACCACTTCAAAGCGGAACCAGTTAAACTATCCTAGAAGAAATGAATTAGCAGACGCTGATCATCAGTATGGGAGGACATTTTTCTGATATACATCACCAAGTGGTCATGAGGGCAAGAGTTTTCCTTATACCTCTCAAATTCTGGTACTTTAAACTTTGCTGGAACTTTTACATTAGGAACTAAGCACAGTTCACTAATGTTCTATCTGAATAATTCTTTTCCTCGAAGAGCCTTCATTTATTTTTGCATCTCATTGAATTGGTCTTGAAAGTCATCCAATCGGTCATAGAAACCCACACTTTAACTTGGTAGAGGAACAAGATGATAAACTTCATCGTTAACAAATGGCATAACATTCACCGTAGGAGGTGCAGTATAACGAATCTTATTTTTAGCAACAGGGGTAACATGCATCATAGGAGGTGCAGTAATAGCAGCAATTTGAGTAAATGATGCAACTTGAGCATCAAGATTATAACCTTCTGGAATGAAATTTTTAGGCATTCCCCATGGGTAAACATGAGGCATATTGTTTTGAGCAGCGATAACTGGAGTAACATAAATGGGAACTGTCAGAGCTTCAGAAGCAATCGTTGTTTGTTGTGGCTGAGCAATATGAGGAGACGAAGGAGCAAGTGATGGCTGATTCTGAGCAGCCACCAACAATTCCATCAAAGCAGTCAGATTAGCCATACCGGCCTTCAAAGTAGTAACTTCTTCATGCTGCTCGTGATTCTCTTATTCAAGGTTCTCCATTCTCTTCTTGGAATTAGCCTGAGTATTATACCGGTGAGACAACTTGCTTCTGAATGGAGTAGAGAAACACAGTAAGACACCCGAGTATGAATAGAAAATGCAAAAATATGTGCAAAATGATGCATGATATGTAATACACATGATTTATTTATCGTTATTAATAATATTTCAAGGAACTCAAACTATTATAGACAATTTGCAAACATTAAAGTACTAACTCATTTTGAAATACTGAAAATTTCATTATAATAACTTCATAATGGATTACAACTTTTAGTACAAGTTTCATTAATCCTAAGTACATGAGAATAAAGATAGAATCTAAAATCCTAAGGCTCCAAAACTGAGGCAGATCTCTCCACACGCTGACGCTTTCCCATGAGTCTTGAAATCTAAGCCTTCAACTGCTTGTTCTCTTTTGCATACCTGTCGGCGACTTCTTTCCAATCACCAGAGTCAGTAAGTGAGCAACTAGGTCCTTACTAAGCTCTAGAGGAAAATAAACCCCCTTGCTTCTCCATCATCTCCATAGCACGACTCTTAATAATCTCAATCAAGTCATCCTTCTCTTTCAACTGTGTTTGGTAGGACATCTCTAAATTCTGACATTTGTTCTTCCATGCTTCCTTTTCTTTCTACATCCTAACTAGGGCAACGTGAAGTTCTTCCACGTCATCTAAAAGGGGAGGAGTAGTCTTCTCAAACATATCAGATATAGGTTCTTCACGAGAATATGGCATCTTCAATTGAATTGCCCTTTCTTGTACCCACCGGAGATGAGGCTCCAAAGAAACAACCCCTCTTGGTCCCAAATATTTTCTACTCTTCCTATGAATATGATGCCAAGCCTTTGCAATTTCCTCTTTAGATTCCTTATGATTCTCTTTCTTTGAGAAATAAACCACTCAGATGAATACTATTTGGCTTGTCTCTCATAGGATATCTAAGTTGATGACGCACAAGAACATGATTGTAGTTAATTCCTCCCTTTGTACCAAGAAGAGATACATTGGGTAAACTACCACAACTATCAACAATATCCATGTCATAATAAGTCTAATGATACCAAACAATGGCGTAATGAGTGAGAGCCATAATCTTCGTAACCCAACGAGGTTCCTTCTTCATATCTCAGAAAGTATCAGACTGAGGTAAGTGAGAAATAAACCACTAATATAACAAAGGCATGCAACAAATGATCATCCCTCCATAATCCTGAAGATAGATGGAATAATAAGTTTCTCCTAATAATGTAGGGACTGGATTCTCAATCAAAAAGATCCTAATGGCGTTGACATCCACAAACTTGTCGACATTAGGAAATAAGAATAACCCATAGGCGAGCAAAGCAAAGATAGCCTCAAAAGTAATTGTACTCTTCATCTTAGCAAAGTAGAGAGATTTCTCTAATAAAAATTGAGCGGGTAAGCCTCTAATTCCTCCTTTGGTTGTCATGTTATCCTCAATCTCATACTTCCTCGAATGAATCATGGCGGCAATCTCGTGAGACTTGGGCTCTCCCTCTAAACCGGTGAAAGGAACATGATCGGTAACAGGTAAACCTAGTAAGTAAGAATACTCCTCCAATGTAGGCATCAACTGATAATCAGGGAAAGTAAAACACCCATACAAAAGATCATAGAACTGTACCAAAGTTGAAAGAATAATCCCTTCATCCTGAGCTTCATTAGAGACACGATGGATCCATACTTCTTCCAAAAATTTGTAGAACTCTCGATCTTGAGAATCAAACTCATCAATTCCTCTATCTTAGGATCTTTGAAAATGTACTTTCGAGTATTTCTTTTTCCAGAATCCATGGTTAAAAAGTACTTGAGATATTTGCAAAAAGTCAACTTTAAGTCCCTTGAAATAAATGTTTTAAAGGATGATCATGGGTGCATGAATACATGATTCAACAATCACACACAAGATCACAAACAAATGGGGTTCATAGGTTCGAAGTCACGAGCATGAAGTCAAAGGTACTACCCACAAGGTCTGGAATAATAGTTTATCACCTGCCAAACAAGGTTTTAAAAGGTTTCTAGAGTCTACATCCTTCCTTTGGGTATTACCAACGTCCCAATTAACTCGGTAATTAGTAATATTCTAAGGAAAAACTCGTCTGAGTGTATTATCGCGTGACAACCACTTCCGGATTACTCCGTCATAGTTTCCGCACTACATCTAAAAGGCCAAGATGGGTTAAGGGTTCTATGTTCCTCAGTTTCAGCAGGCTCCCAGGTTGAAAGCAGCAAATTTTCCCGATTACTTGGTAAATTATACTACATTCAAAGGGGCCTCCACTGAATGGGGGATCTCATGTATCCTTTTTTGGGATTACTCCCTCAAAGTTAACATGACTATATCGCCCGTACTATCTTAAGTTTTCCCAATTCCGGGTAGTGGACTTATGAGAGATCACCAAGCACCCTGAAAACCAGGAAAATCCAGACAAACAAATATACAACACATAATATACAAAAAATAATAGCATATATATAAATAAACAAAGATAGGCTCAACACACTTAGAGATGGACCAACATTTGGTCGATCTTTCCCCAGTGAATTGGCCATTTTTGTGTAGAGGTAGAAATGTTGAGACTAAGCCATTGGATTGACTTGACTCGCACAGATCAAATGAAAATCACCACGATGCTTTATTGTTTCCAAAGGAATAGGAAAAGAGAGAATAACCTAAAAAAAGAGGGGGAGAGAATCTAGGTACGAGGGTTGGTTATGCAAAGGGAAGATATTAGCATCCTAAACATCTACGGTACTCCACAGGAACCTCTTTGAAAATTTGTGTATTTTGGCTATAAGTGTTGTATATAAAATAGATGGCGGAGATGAGAAAAGAAGTATTTTTTTTATACAATTTTTGCACCCATCGCGGTTGCGAACCTTTAGTGCCTACGTACCACCTTCCATGTAATAGGGGATCAGAGTACTCATAGTTCATCTTTAAAAATTTTAAAACACAAGTGTGTTGGTTAATTTTAAGAGACGAGACATCATCTTCATATCTGAGTGGAAAATATACTTACTACCTACGATTATGAGAAAGGAGGATTTGCACCTTCTCATAGTGGAGGATATAGCTTGGATTTTAAAATCAATAAAGCCTCGCTCAAGACCCAAGTGGAAAATGTCTCACTTTACTACATATCATAGAAGTATAGTAGCTCACATCACTACAAATATTGGCAAGGGTCTAATCTTTTGAGAAAAGTTTAAGTAAAAATCCAAAATGGATAAATGGTTTGAATGAAATTGATCGACTTTTAGTCTTCTTACAAAAATGCCGGAGTATGATTAAGTTGTTTAAAGCTTAATTAAGAAAATATTTATGAAAATGCATGGACCTAAGTCTAAGTTTATTATGAAAGAGGTTCAAGTTAAAAAACCAGAAGAGTTTTCAAAAGGAGGGAGAAGATTTTTGAAATTAAATAAGATGGAAGGAGATGAAGGGACTATCCTAAAGCAAAAGGTAAACGCTAGGGAAAAGAACCGTCTAACCAACAAGAAGCCAACATTTGACATAAAGAGTCAATGTAGATTTCCCATCCTTTGGATTGAAACCAAGCAAGCAAAGATACTAAACCTCTTGAGAATACCAAGCTTCTGATGCATTAAGTCTTCTCAAAAATTGGGCAGAGTAACGACTGTATACATAGGAACTCTCCATCACAAGCAAATCATATAATCAGAATAACCTGCACACAAATAAAATCAACCCAATGTATTAGGGTGAATCCCAAGAACTCCAGACAAAATAACAATCAGAGCCACAAGGTCTTAAGGGTACAAAATGCTTCTAAACCTAAGTCTGAGAGGTCCATAACTCCATAATGCCAAGGATAGTAACCAAATAGTCCAAGTAACATTAAATTTTTTTATTGTTCAAGTTGGCTATTAAGTATCATCAAAAATAAAATTAAAGGCTCAAGTGAGTAAAACTAAAAAATGACATAAAGATAAATGCTCAAGCGAGCAAAGATAAAAATAGCATGAAATATAAATGCTAAATTAAATGGTGCATAAAAATAAAGGCATAAGATAAAGGGCATAAAGTAAAATACATAATAAAATTAAATTGTTAATTAGTTAGGAATTAGAGGTTAGTTGAATGACTATCTTGAAACTTGCATTTGAAAATTCATTACAAGATTGATAAAATCAAAGCTTCTCAATAACAAGTTTCATTTGCTTTTTTGTCAAGTATATCATTCATTTTAAATTCTCGAGGCAACAATAAATGATCAATGATGTTTAAATGATTCAGGTGGACCAAAGTTTATGATGGTTCATTAGAGGATTGATAAGACCAAAGCCTCCTAACAATGAACCCCAAGGTTATTGTATCAAAGTTTTCAAATTAACATACTTGGGCTTACAAACATAAGTTTGGGCCACGAATGATCATTTCTCGAATCGGGACAAAATTTAGCGCTATGTTAGACAATCGTAAGTGGACTTATATAGAAGTCTCATCTATTTTGAGGCTGGTCAATAGCAATCTATGTGCCATATGTTTGGAGAAATGATATGTAAATCATCCTCTAATAACATATAGCACAAGTAAGAAAAGGATAAGATGAAGAGAGAGGGTAAATATTTAAACCAAAGAATTTAATCAAACTATCATTAAAATCATTCATCCATTTTGGTGGAGTTAAACTCAACACCCAAGATCCAATGATGTTAATGAAGCTTATGATTAAAAGTCACATAGTTCAAAATCAGCCAGAATAAATTCAAAATAAAATTGTATTTAATAGGCAAGGTAGAATGTAAAAATGATTTTTAAATCATTATTATTAAGTGAAAATAAAAGGCAAAAATAACAAACTACATTCAAAGTATCAAATAAAAATTAGAAGAAAACATAGAAAGGTCAGAAATGATCTCAAGTATTTATACAAAAAATTTGGTAAGTTTTTAAAATAGAAAAGTATTTTTTTTAGAATTATTTAAAATCACTTAAGCAAGTAAAAAAAAGAAATAATAAAAATCAAAATAAAATTCTAAATTTTTTTCAAAAGGTCAGAAATAAAGAAAATGATTTTTATGAATTTTTTTTAGAATTTAAAAGTATCAAAAAGTATTTTAAACAATAAAAAAAACAAGTCAAAACAAAAGAAAAATCATAAAAAATATAAAATCTTAAAATTAAATTGTGAAAAAATAAAAATCATAAAGAGAATATTTGAAAGTATTTTTGTGAATTTTTTCATAATTTTTGGATGAGAAATGAATTTTCTATGATTTTTTGAAGTTAAAAAAATATAAGAATCAGAAAATAAAAATAGAAATAAAAAATATGGACCATTAGATGAGAGTCAAAACGCGTTAGTAAACAAATCAAATGGATCTGGCGTGCTGTGCATATCATGGTCATTTTTGAAAATCACACCAAATCATTTTTTAATAATTAAAAGTAAGTTAAAATCTGGTGCGTTGGATGGGTCTGACTAATGAAAGTAATCAGATCCAAGGGTTCTTAAGACGCGCATATGGTAAGACAAGTGCACTAGATAAGATTAAAAAAAATCACATCTCACGCTATCATTGGCTGAAGCACGACACGTAGATCGTCTTCAACCTCCAGACGCCCTAAATTGGAGTTTTACAAACTGTAAAATTAGAGAACCGGACCGGTACCATTAGATTCGTCTCTTCAAGATGCTTCTAATGGTATCCTCATGCCCAATTTATATAAGCTGAGCAAGGATGGATTTAGAAAAAACTAGAAAAAATAGCGAGCACGAAATTTCCAAGTATCTCTCTAAATACACAATGAAAATGAAAACCGTAAGAAGTATGAGAATCAGAAGGATGAATAGAGTAGAATAGAGATTTATTTGATTTAATTTGGTTGAGAATTCTACCTGAACAAAGTAGCATAAAATTACTCTGAAACTAGACTTGGCTAGCACGATTTAGGATACTACAAGACTTGGTTCTTCTTCTGTTAGCTTCAGTGAAGTTCAAGGATAAAGAATTAGCAAAGAAATTGGATTGAAAAGTGGAGAAAATATGAATTCGAAAACTCAGAAAAGTGAATTATGAAGAGAGTTTGGCAGGGTTATTTTAGTTGTCCAAGCTTGAGAAAATGAGAGGAGTGAGGTCCTCTATTTATAAGAAAGTGAATGACGCAAAGAATTGAGAAGAAAATTGAAGTTTAGCGGGAAATTGGATGGATCCCGAAAAATAAAAAATGTGTGATTCCATGTGCACCAAAACTCAACCAATTCCTGCATTTTGATCCTTAATCCAACTTTTGGAACTTTGTTAAACATGTTTAAATCAAAAACATGTGCTAATTTGGTGTTTAGAAGCTGGATTATGGATTTCAAATTCTGACTTGAAAGAAAAATTCAATTTCAAATAGATGACTTTGAACTCATGGTGTGCACGATTTAGGGAACCTTAGGGCTTGATTATTGATGCATTAGAAAGATGAGGTAACATTCTTTATACTTTTCCAAGAAAGAGATAATTTGGATGCTTGAGCTAGAAATTGTGCTTGGTCAAAATTAGAAAAAATGCGTTGACTTTTATACTTAGAAATTTTTTAAGTTTTTTCTTCAAAAATGACCTATAATGTTTTAATTCCAAACAAGGTCTTCCTCCAAAATTAAGCTTTGATAATCAATTCTAGCTTAAATTGGACTCCTTAAAGAGTATTGTGAAACTTATATCACTAAAAAATTCCAAATATTGAACAAGTTATGATCTTTTGAATTTGATGAAAATCCCTTAGGTGACCTATAATATTTTGAATTTAAAAAGCCTCTTGCAATCATATACAAGCTTAGAACCAAAAATAGAGTTAAATTTAAAATCTTTAAGATCATTTTGAAAAAATAATGAGCTTAAGATGATAAAAACTGATCAAGTTATGATCCTTTGAAGTCACATAAGGAAATTTGATGGCCTATCTAGAGGACTTGTAATCTTTCTCAATCATTAGTGATCGTCCCTACAAAATTTGTTTGAAAACTTTGAAGTTATTTGTTGAGAACCATTTAAATAGAAACATATCTTTGGAATCACTCAAAATCTCAAAATATGGTCAAGATATAGCCCTTAGAAGTCCAAAATCCTAACTCCTAGAGCATCAAAATGACTTGGGAACCCCTTTCAATTTTGACATTCTTTCTTGTACAAATAATTTTTATATGTGAAGAGAAATTGTTGTGGATGATAATAAGAACCTATAGTAACAATAACCACTTCCAAATGTTGAGAATTGAGGGAGTTATGCACTTGTGATTAAGTAATCAAGAACTTGTCCAATTAGGTCAAACTTCTTTAATCAATTATTGCATATTTTGACTTCCATTGGCAATTGAAGCATGATGAATCATAGTAGTCCTTGTCATGACATTATTTTAAAGCACTATAAATTATGAAGCTTAAATTTCAATGAATATTTGTTGAAGAAGGCATGGAAATAAACTCATGAACCTATGAACCAACTTGATAAAATGTGTTGTGCCCTCACCTATAGTATCATCATTTATAGAGAAAACATTCATTATATTTGTTAGTTAAAAGTTAATCAACACAAGACATATATGATCATAATATACAAATCAAAGTGCTTGGTGATCCCTCATGAGCAAACCTAGAGATAAGGAGAAGAACCAAACCCTAGTGTGTGATCTTGATATGATTGGGTTGATATGAGATGATAGAGGGATCTTAGGGAAAAAATCAGGGTATAACAATAGGACAAATGATGGAATATGTAGCTACTTATTCTTAGGGTGAACCACAAAAACCAGTATGGTGCGAGAGATAAAGAGTTGTAGTACAAGAAGAAATTAGGAGAATTAATCAATTACGTACAAAAAGTGCCTATGTTGCACATTGGCTAAATGTTCTTAATAAAATTCTGCATCTTATGTCAATTAAGGTAAGTATTTTGTCAATTAGTTATAAGTTGTTTATGTCAATATATCTTTGTATTACTTTACTTACTAGAGTTTTAAAATAAAGGCTTTCCTCTTGACTTTACTTTACTTACCGCCAACTTCTATGATTGATTTCCTCTTGACTATGATTTTCTATGACAATTTGTGTTTCTATGACAGTGTCCTAATTCAAATTATTTGGTTCATGTTTATTGGTCAGAATTAAATTGTGCATAAATAACCCTCCTATCATCTTACGCCGAAGCAGCTCGAACGGGTGAAGGGTGACATTCAGAATTCGGCCAAACACACTTCGATTTTTACTCTCTTCCTGATTTTTATGTACATGTAATTATACTTTTGGTCATGTTTAGAAAGACTTAACTTCAACAATGGTGATTTGAGTGATATTTATGTTTGGATAGTTGAAATTTGTTTTGTGTCAGCACATGATTTAGGAAGTTTTGGACATGGTGATGGGTTTAGTGTGGCTGGTAAAAGAAAGACTGATTATACTAAAGTTACTTCTCAATTGCATTCTAATTTTGTCGGTTCATAAGATGAACATGACTAAGGTTATGGTAAGTTAACAATATTTATACTTGTATTCCATTTCCATTATGTTTATTGATTATGAATATGAATTTCTCTTAATTAATATATAAATGTATTGAAGGTTGAAGAGCTCTTGAAATAATATGACAATGTATACTCTAAGAGTTCAGATACCAATTTCATCCATTCTAGGAAATCCATACAATTCCATTATACAAGATGAGCATTCTCAACATATGGTAAACAATTCCAAATTTTTTGGCATGATTCACTTCCTTTTTATCTTCTAATACTAATGTGGTTATTTTGTTTTACAATATCATCTTTTTTTTCTATTTTTCTACTCTTTACATGCTTATATAACTAGCCATGCTATTCATACATGTTTTTATGTCATTCTAACTTATATTTGGCCTTAAATGAAATTATATCTATTGCACAGGTTTAGAAAGATAGTTGTATAAAATAAGCCTTGAAGTTATGTTATATTTAACTTGTATAAAATATAAATATCTTATTGTTTGACTGTTCTTTATATTGACATATGAAAATTAGTTATTGACTTAAGAAGCTAATATGAGAATGTGGCATAACTAAGAAATTAATTTTGTCTAAAACAGGAGTTCATAGTTGCTATGATGAGAAGAAAAATGTGGCTGAGACTTTGATGTTTGATTATCATTGACAACATGGAATAGGTGATTCCCGGTCTTTCATTCCTCTTAATTTCCTCTCATACTCTGTATGGTGCAGCCTTGTAGGTCTCAATTCGATTATGTTGTGCTGATAAGAATTGATTCTAGAAAATTGGTTTTAGTTGATCTAATCTAAGTTGATTAAATTCGTATAAGAAAGAGTTCAACGATAAATTCAAGTGTAAAAAATCAAAATTTGAGGTAAAAAGTTAGAAATACTAGCTTAAAATTAGAATCAATTCCTGAAATAAAATCAATAGCAATTGATATTTTACTCAAACCTGTCAAAATAAATTTTATGTGTTTGGAATCACTTTTTGCTTGATATGATTCTTTCTCTTTTTTTGTTGGTTCCTCAACTTGCAGGTTCTTCAGGCTATAAGCAATAATACCAAAGTTCCAGTTCCAAAACTTTTATGTTTGTGCAATGATCCAACTGTTATCAGAACAACATTTTATATTATGGAGTACTTGGAAGTGTTGTACTCCAATTTTTGCCCCTAAGATTCCTCTATTATCTCATATCAACTCAATCATAACAAGATCACACTATGGTTTTTTTCTTCTCCCTATCTCTAGGTTTGCCTATGGGGAATCACCAAGCACCAATGAATGTTTGCTCTAATTTTTGATATCATAGGTGAAAACACAACCTACTCCATCAAGTTGCTCCACAGGTTCATGAGCTTATTCCCATGCCTTCTTCAAGCAAAGTTTCATTGAGATTCAAGCCCCATAATTGAAGATATTTTGAAATAATATCATGACAAAGTCTATTATGATTCATAATGTCTCAAGTTGTCAAATATAGTTCAAAGGTACAAGGGTTGATTGAAGAAGTTTGACCTAGTTGGACAAGTCTTTGGTTTCATTGATCACAAGTGTATATCTCCCTCAATTCTCAATATTTGTAAGTGGTTTTGTTGCTATGGTTTCTCCTTATCATCCTTAACAACTTCTATTTACATGACAAAAGTATTTGTACAAGGAAGTTTGTCCAAATTGCAAAGGTTTCCCAAGGCATTTTGTTGTTCTAGGAGCTAGGGTTTTGAACTTCAAAGGGGTATAGCTTGCTCATCTTTTGGTATTTTTTGGTGATTCTAATGAAATCCTTCTCTTTAAAGGGTTATCAACAAATTATTTCAAAAGTTTCAAGGAAATTTTGTGTGAAAGGTACTTGATGATGAAGAAAGATTATAAGTCCTCTAAACAAACCATCAAACTCCCATATGTGATTTCAAAAGATCATAACTTGGTCAATTTTTATCTCCTTGAGCCCTTTATTTTTCCATAATAATCTTGAATATGCGAAATTCAACTCTTCTTTTATGTGTAAAGTTTTAAAATGGATGGAAGATGCCCTAAGGATGCAAAAGATTATAGGTCATTTTATGAATTTTTCCAATTACAACAAGTCATAACTTTCTCGTTTTTTAGAGATTTTAAATGGTTCAAGTCTCAAAATGTCATTCAAGAGATCTAACTCATACCATATTTTTTGGTCAAGAGCAAATTTCAAATGGAAGGCAATGTTTGGATGCAAGACATTATAAGTCATTTTTGAAGAAAAAACTTAGAATTTTTCTAAGTACAAAAGTCAACCTTTTTTTCTCAACTTTGACTCATCACAATTTTCAGCTCAAGTATCCATTTGATTCATCTTTCTAAAGCTTCAAGAATCATGTCCTAAGACTCCTTGAGTTGAGAATGCCATTGATTTGAACTTGGTAACTTGAAACTAAAGTTTCTTCAAAAGTCAGAATTAAAATGATTAGCATGTTTAGTAACTTGAAACTAAAGTAACTTGAAACTAAAGTTTCTTCTAAACATGTTTAGTGAACCTCCAGAAGTGATTAGCATATTAAAATGAAAGGTTTGGATGAGTTTTGATCAAATTAGAAGTCACACTTTTCTTGTTTGCAACTTCACATGATTTCCCTCCAAACTTCATCATTTCACACGTTAGAGCATTCAATCAACTTCCCTATAAATAAAGGATCATCCCTCATTCATTTTCTCAAACTTAGAGAGCCAGAATCACCCTGCCAAACTTCCTCTTGAACATAATTTTCTGCAACTTCGAATTTTCTCTTACAACCTTTGTCAATCATTTTTCTGTCAATTCACCTTCCTTGAACCTCACCGAAGCTAACAAAAGAAGAATTAAGCTCTAAGACTTCCTAAATTGTGCTAGGCAAGTCCAGTTTTATAGCTCTGCAACTTAAGTTCAATAGGTAGATTCCTTCACCAATTCTCTCAAACTTTGATACTTTTATGAAGCTCTCATCATCCTGATTCTAGTTGCAACACTTGTTTTCATCTGGAGGTACATTTTGGCCATGAAATTTCAAATCCCTTATCATAACTTCTTTTAAAAAACGACGGAGCTACAATTTATATAAATTTTTCGCGAAGGTACCATTGGAATCTTTTTGAAGAGACGATGCAAATGGTACCAGTCTCGTGTCCTAATTTTACAGTTTCTAGAACCTGCAGATTGGTTGGCTGGAGGTTGAAGATGACCAACACGGCACCTATCAACCAATGAAGGCATGCTACACATTTTTTCAAAAATCTGATTTAAATAATTGATTCCATGCTTTATTCACTAAAGACTATGATATGCACAATGCGTCTGATCCATTGGATTAGATTACTAACGCGTTTTGACTCTCATCCATTGGTCCATATTTTTTTGACGTTATTTTTATTTCTGATTTTTATATTTAAATTGTTTTAAACTTTAAAAAATCATAGAAAATTCATTTTAACTCCAAAAAATCTGAAAAAATTATGAAAAATACTTTTGATTTTTCTCTTTTTGATTATTATTTTTTCACAATTTTATTTTGTGTTCTGATATTTTTTATAATTTTTCACTTTTTTTGAATTATTTTAAATGTTTAAAAATACTTTTCTTAATTTTTAAATTCTGAAAAAAAATATGGAAGGATCCAATGACCTTTTGAAAAATATTGGTGACCTCATTGTATTTTTATTTCTGAATTTATTATTTTTCACAATTTTTGGTTTGTTTTGCTTATTTCTTTTAATTTTAAAAATAGTTTTTGACTTTAAAAAATTACCAAAAATTTTATATAAATATTTGAGCTTATTTCTGATTTTTCTATGGTCTTGTTTTATTTTTCTTGGATGTTTTGAATATAGTTGCTATTTTCTACTTTTATTCCCATTTTTAAACCTTTTTTTATAAATATTTTTCTTTATTTTTTTAAATATATTTTATCTTGTATATATTCTTGCTGATCTTGGACTGTGAGATTTTGATCATGAGCTTTATTAATATCATTGGATCCACGGTGTTGAGTTTAACTCCATAAAAAATGGATGAATTATTTTAATAATAACTTGATTAAATTTTTGGTTCAAATGTTGTTTAATTCTTACCCATCCCTCTTCATCTCATTCCGTTCTTATTGTACTAAATGTTATTGGGGAATGATTTCCATATCATTTCTCAAAATATATGGTACACAAATTGCTATTGACCGACCTCAAAATAGGTGTGACTTCTATGTAAGTCCAGTTACGATTGCTTAACATAGCGCTAAATTTTATCCTGATTTGAGAAAATGAGCATTCATGGCCCAAGTCCGTGTTTGTAAGCCTAAGTATGTTAATTTGAATTCTTTGATCCAATAACCTTGAGATTCATTGTTAGGAGGCTTTGGTCCTACCAATCCTCTAATGAATTTTCATCAACTTTGGTCAAATTGGCTCACCTAAACATCATTGATCATTTATTGTTCCCTTTAGATTTTGAAATGAATGATATACTTGACAAAAAGCAAATGAAACTTTTTGTTGAGAGGATTTTATTTTAGCAATCTTCTAATGAGTTTTCAAATGCAAGTTTCAAGATGGTCATTCAACTAAACTATAATTTCTAACTCATTAACAATTGACTTTATTTTATGCTTTCATTTTATGCTTTTATTTTATCCTTTTACTTTAAGCACATTTATTTTGGCATTTACATTTCATGCTATTTTCATCTTTGCTCATTTGAGCAATTACTTTTATGTCATTTTTATTTTTTCTCATTTGATCTTTCACTTTCTTTTTGAAGATAACTAATAATCAACTTGAACCATAAAAAACTTTAATGTTACTTGGACTACTTGGTTACTATCCTTGGCATTATGGATATTATGTACTTCTGGGACTTAGGATTAGAATATGTGACCTACTTTGAGACCTTGTGACCTCAACTGTTATTTTGTATGGAGTTCTTGGGGTTTACCCCAAGACATTGAGTTATTTGTTTGTTTGCTTTGTGTGCAGGTTATTGTGATTACATGTTTTATCTGTGATCCGGAATTCATCTGTATATAGTCGTTACTCTGTCCAATTTTTGTGAAGGCTTAGTGCAATTGAAGCTTGGTTTTCTTAAGAGGTTTATTATCTTTGCTTGTTTGGTTTCAAATCCAAAGGATGAGAATTCTACATTGACTCATTATGTCAAGTGATGGATTCTTGTTGGTTTGATGGTTCTTTTCTCTAGCTTTTACCCTTATGCTTTAGGATAGTCCCTTCATCTCCTCCTATCTTCTTTAATTTCAAAAATCTTCTCCCCCATTTTGAAAACTATTCTTGTTTCAAAAGTTGAACCACTTTCATAATAAACTTGGACTTAGGTCCATGCCCTTTTCAAAAATATTTTCTTAATCAAACTTTAATCAACTTAATAATACCTTGACATTTTTTTGTGAGAACACTAAAATTAAATCAATCTCATTCAAACCATTTTGCCACTTTGTCTCTTTTACTTTAAAATTTTCTAAAAAGATAGACTCTTGTCAATTCTTGTAGTGATGCGAGCTACTATACTTCTATGATATGTAGTGAAGTTAGATATTTTCCACTTAGGTGTTGAGCGAGGCTTTGTTGATTTTGAAATTCAAGCCATATCCTCCACTTTGAGATGACGCAAATTCTCCTTTCTTATAATCATGGTTAGTAAGTATGTTCTTCCACTCGGATAAGACGATGATGTCTCGTCTCTTAAAATTAACCAACACACCTGTGTTTTAAAATGTTTAAAGGTGACCTATGTGTACCCTGATCCCCTATTGCATGAAAGGTGGTACATAGACACTAAAGGTGTGCAACCACGGCGGGTGCAAAAATTATAAAAAATATTTCTTTTCTTATCCCCACAATCTGTTTTTATATACACCATTTATATCCAAAATACAAAGATTTACAAAGAGGTTCCTACGGAGTACCATAAATGTTTAGGGTGCTAATACCTTCCCTTTGCATAACCAACCCCCGAACATAGATTCTCCCCCCTCTTTTTGGGTTATTCTCTCTTTTCCCATTCCTTTTGAAACAATAAAGCACAATGGAGATTTTTATTTTTATCTGTGCGAGTCAAGTCAATCTAATGGCTTAGTCTCAACATTTCTACCGCTACAGAAAAATGGAGAATTCATTGGGGACAGATTAACCTCTTGTTGGTCCATTCCTGAGTGGGTTGAGCCTATATTTGTTTATCTGAGTATGTGCTATTATGCGTTATATCTTATATTCTGTATATATGTTTGTCTAGATTTTCCTGGTTTTCAGGGTGCTTGGTGATTTCTCATAAGTCCTCTACCAGGACTTGGGAAAACTTAAGATATGACATGCGGTATAGTCATGTTAACTTTGAGGGAGTAACCCCAAAAAATGAGACATGAGATCCTCCACTCAGTGGAGGCCCCTTTGATTGTAGTGTCGTTTACCGAGTAATCAGGAAGACGTGCTGCTTTTGACCCGAGAGCCTGCTGAAACTGAGGACCGTAGAACTTTAAACCCATCTTGGCCTTTTAGGTGTATTGCGGAAGCTATGACGGAGTAATCTGGAAATAGTTGTCACGCGATACTATGCTCGGACGAGTTTTTCTTGAGAATATTACTAATTAATGAGTTAATATGGATGTTGGTAATATCCGAAGGAAGGATGTAGACTCTAGGAACCTCTTAGAACCTTGTCCGGCAGGTGATAAACTTTTAAATCATACCTTGTGGGTAGTACCTTCGACCTCATGCTCATGACATTGAACCTATGAACTCTATGTTTGTGATCTTGTGTGTGATTGTTGCATATTGCATTCATGCACCCATGAGCATCCTTTAAAACATTTTGTTTCAAGGGACTTAAATTTGACTCTTTGTGAATCTCTCAGGTACTTTTTGACTATGGATTTTGGAAAAAAATACTAAAAAGTACAGTTTCAAAGATCCCAAGATAGATGAGTTGATGAGTCTGATACCCGAGATTGAGAGTTCTACAGATTTTTGGAGGAAGTATGAGTCCATCATTTCTCTTATGAAGCTCAGGATGAAGGAGGGAATTCTCTCGACTTTGGTCCAGTTCTATAATCCGATGTTTCAATGCTTTACTTTCTCTGATTATCAGTTGATGCCTACATTAGAGGAGTATTCTTATCTGCTAAGTTTACCTATTACCGATCGTGTTCCTTTTACTGGTTTGGAGGGGGAGCCAAAATTTCATGAGATTGTTGCTTTGATCAATTTGGGGAAGTATGAGGTTGAAGCACATATTACTACCAAAGGAGGGATTAGGGGATTACCAGCTCAGTTCTTATGGTAGAAAGCTCACTATTTTTCCAGAATGAAGAGTACGGTTGCTTTTGAGGCCATCTTTGCTTTACTTGTTTATGGGTTGTTCTTATTCCTAATGTCGACAAATTTGTTGATATCAATGCCATCAGGATCTTTATGATTGGGAACCCAGTCCCTACATTATTGGGTGATGCTTATTACTCTATTCATCTTTGGGATTCTTATCATGGAGGGATGATCATTTGTTGCACGACTTTGTTGTATCAATGGTTTATTTCTCACCTACCTCAATCTGATTCTTTCTGGGATGTCAGGAAGGAACCTCGTTGGTCTCTAAAGGTTATGGCCCTTAATCATTCATATATTGTTTGGTATCATCAGGCTTACCATGATGTAGAGATTGTTGACAGTTGTGGTAGTTTTCCCAATGTACCTCTTCTTGGTACAAAGGGAGGAATTAAATACAACCCTGTTCTTGCACGGAGACAACTTGGATATCCGATGAGGGATAAACAAAATAGTATTCATCTGAGTGTTTTATTACTGAAAGAGGGAGAAGTTTATAAGGAAGCTAAAAAGGAGATTGCGAAGGCTTGGGACCTAGAGGGGTTGTTTCTTTGGAGCCTTATCTTCAGTGGGTACAAGTAAGAGCCATCCAGTTGAAGATGTCGTATTCCCGTGAAGCATCCATGTCTGACATGTTTGTGAAAACCACTCCTCCCTTGTTAGACGATGTGGAAGAACTTCAGCTTGTCTTAGTTAGGATGCAGTAAGAAAAAGAAGTTTGGAAGAATAAGTGCCAAACTCTAGAGGTGTTCTACCGAGCGGACCTAAAGGAGAAAGACGATTTGATTGAGATTCTTGAGAGTCGTGATGTAGAGACGACGGAGAGGAAAGAGGATTTATTTTCCTCTAATCCTTAATCAGACCTTAGTTGCTCACTTCCCAGCTCTGATGATTGGAAAGAGGTCACCAACAGGTATGCGGAAGAGAACTAGAGGTTGAAGGCTCGGATTGCGAGACTCACAGGGAAGCGTCAGCGCATATAGTGATCTTCTTCAATTTGATTTCTTAAGGTTTTTAGATTTTATCTTCATCTTGTTCTTGGGATTATTCAATTTTGTACTAAAAAGTGTAATCAATTTTGAGGTTATTATAATGAGATTTTCAGTATTTCAAATGTGTTAGTACTTTGATATTTGCAAAATTGTCTATAAATCTTTGAGTTCCTTGAAATATTAATAATAAAATAAATCATATGTATTGCATATCATGCATCATATTGTACATGCTTCTTGCATTTTTTAAGCATAACCATATGTCTTACTGAGCTTCTTTACTTTGTTGAGCAAGTTGTCTCATTAGTACAATACTCGAGCTAATTTCAGAAGAAAGATGGACAATATAGAATAAGAGAATCGCGAGCTGCGCGAAGAAGTTTCCGCTCTGAAGGCCGGTATGGCCAATCTCACTACTCTAACGGAATATTTGGTGGTTGCTCAGAATAAGCCACCACTTGCTCAGCCTCAATAGACAATAGTTACTACCGAAGCTCCGACTATTCTTGTTTCTGCTACTCCAACTGCTGTTGTTCAAAATCGTTTGCCTCAAGGTTATCCTTGGGGAATAACAGAGAACTTTATATCTGAATGTTATAATCAGGATGCTCAAGCTGCTCCACTTGCTCTGGTTGCTGCTGCTTCTGCACCTCCTGTGGTTCATATTACTCCTGCTGCTAGAAATGAGATTCACTATGCTCCACCTCCCTCGGTGAATGTGGTACCATTTTATAATGATGAAGTGTATCGCCCTATTCCTCCACCAAGTGAAAGTTTGGGTGTCTATGATCGAATGGACGATTTTCAGGATCATATTGATAGGATACATAAAGAGTTTAAGGCCCTCAGAGGAAAATAATTGTTTGGGAAGAATGTGAATGATATGTGTTTGGTTCCAAATGTGAAAATATCTGCAAAGTTCAAAGTACCAGAGTTCGAGAAGTACAAGGGAAACACTTGCCCTCATGCTCACTTAGTGATGTATGTGAGGAGAATGTCTACTCATACAGATGATCAATGCCTGTTAATTCATTTATTTCAAGATAGTTTGACGGGTGCATCATTGAAATGGTACATGAGCCTGGACAGTGCCAACATCCATAATTTCAATGACTTAGGTGAGGCATTTATTAGACAGTACAAATACAATGTGGACATGGCGCTTGACTGTGATCAAATCATGACCATGGTCCAGAAGGACAAGGAGTCATTTAAAGAATATGCAAAGAGATGGCGTGAAGTAGCCGCCCAGGTGATTCCTCCAATGGAAGAAAAAGAGATGACAAAGATTTTTCTGAAGACACTAGGTGCATTCTATTATGAAAGAATGGTAGCGAGTGCACCCCGTGATTTTAAGATTTACTGGTTGTTAAAGATAAAGATGGTGAAGACTCTGATCCTGACATTAGTAATATCGCCGGGACCAGTAAGATAACAAGAAGCGGAAGAGTTTTCTCTCTCAAGATCTCTCCTCCTAAAACTGTTGCTACTCCTATGTTCATCCCTGCTGCTGCTCTTGTTAATACTCCCATTTCTACTCCTATGATTGTTCCTGCTGCTACTCCTGTCAGTATTCCCATGGCTACTCCCACTGTTAGCCCTATTGTTATCTCTGCTACCGGGTCGTCTAAGACTCGAGGCAAGGAGGTATTGGTTGAGCATGTCCGGACAAAGGCACATCCAGAAGCCATTCTCGAGGCTTCTAAAAAGGAGATGGAAGAGATATTAAAAATAATCAAGAAGAGTGACTAAAATGTGGTTGAATAATTGGGGAAGACCCCTTCCAAGATCTCAATGCTGGCCCTGTTATTGTGCTCTAAAGCCCATGCTAAGGCTTTGGTGAAATTCCTCAAGACTGCTCATGTGCCACAAGAAACCTCCACTGATCAATTCGAAGACTTTGTTACTAGTTTGACTGCCGATAATGGGATAGGTTTTTCTGATGCTGATTTAACACCCAGAGGAAGGAAACATAATGATGCTCTACATGTCTCTATCGAGTGCAGGGGCACTACTTTGGCCCATGTTCTAGTTGATACAGGTTCGCCGCTGAATGTTCTTCCCAAGAAGGCCCTTGACAGATTGGATTGCAAAGGATTGACTCTGAAGCCCAGTAACATTGTAATGAGAGCCTTCAATGATTCTAAAAGAATAGTGCATGAGGAGGTGGACATCCGTATCAAAATGGGTACTTATACTTTTAATTCCACTTTCCATGTGATAGACATCCGCCCGTCCTACTCCTATTTATTGGGTCGACCCTGGATCCATGGGGCTGGTACTGTGACTTCCACTCTACATCAGATGCTGAAATACCCAATCAATGGGAAAATTATCACAGTCCCTGGGGAGGAGGAGTACATAGTGAGCCACCTGAACTCTTTCAGGTATGTTAAAATGGACGGCGAGTTCATTGAGACTCCCTGTCAGAACTTTGAGGAGGTTCATCAGACCGTTGCTGCAACCAAGACCATTGTCAGTGTTCCTAAGACTACTAGGCCTCCGTTGAAGATGGCTTCTCTGAAAGATGCCAAGGAAGTAGTTGAAAAAGGTGGGTGCACAATTTGGGGCCAACTTCTGAATATTCCCTACAAATCTGACAAATTAGGTTTGGGTTTTACTTCAGGAGCCCAGAGAGTTGTTCGTCGTGCTCGCACTAGGGGACCACCTTTGAGGATCAGCAACCATGGAGTCAATTCCCTGGAAGACAGCGATAATGATTATGACCTGGACAAGTGGATCTTCCCAACCATCGACTGTGGACTCAGCAATTGGGAGGATAAAGACTTTGTGCCCATTACTTTTATTCAAGAGTAATTTGTCTTTTTGTTATAAGGAAATTTAATATTTGAACAATTGAAACATTAAAGCCGTGTGTCTTACCCGAGGCACAATGGTCTATTTATGAGGGTCATTGTTTCATTTTCATATGTCATCAATAAAACATTGGACGTTTTGCATGCAAATTTTATGCTCATTGTTTTTCTTTTCTGCTTCTTTACTTTATCAAAAATATACAGCTATGCTCTTACACACACCCACATATCAAACTGCAGATCCACATCCACTCGGGTTCCCGTTGATAATGGTTCTGCTATTGCTCATTATGACTTTGAAAATCCGATCTACCAAGCCGAGGACGAAGGTGAGGAAGATTGTGAGGTACCAGGAAAGCTTGCCAAACTGTTACAACAGGAAGAGAGGGCAATACATCCTAATGAAGATCCAGTTGAAACAGTGAAATTGGGTACTGAAGAGGACAAAAAAGAAGTCAAGGTAGGTGCTAACTTGGAGTCTAGTGTCAAACAATGATTAGTCCAAATGTTGCATGATTATATTGAGATCTTCTCCTGGTCATACGAAGACATGCCGGGACTTGACACCGATATTGTGGTTCATCGCCTACCTATAAAAGAGGACTTCCCTCCAGTGAAACAAAAGGTTCATCGTATGAGGCCGGATATGTCAGAAAAGATCAAGGCTGAAGTTATGAAACAGTTCAACATCAGTTTCTTAGCTATCACGTCTTATCCATAATGGGTCGTTAATGTTGTTCCAGTGCCTAAGAAGGACGGAAAGGTACATATGTGTGTGAATTACAGATACCTGAACAGGGCAAGCCCCAAGGATGACTTTCTGCTTCCCCATATCGATGTTCTGGTTGACAACATCGCACAACATAAAGTATTCTCCTTTATGGATGGTTTCTCTGGGTATAATCAGATCAAGATGGCACCTGAAGACATGAAGAAGACGACATTTGTCACACACTGGGGCACTTTCTGCTACAAAGTTATGCCATTTGGACTAAAGAATTTCTGGAAAACCTATCAACATGCCATGGTAGCTTTGTTTCATGATATGATCCATCACGAGATAGAGGTCTACGTTGATGATATGATAGCCAGGTCTCAGACTGAAGAGGAGCACCTTGATCACCTACAGAAGCTTTTTGAAAGGTTGAAGAAATACAAGTTGAGGCTAAACCCAAATAAATGCACTTTCGGAGTAAGATCCGGTGAGTTCTTAGGCTTCGTCGTCAGCAACAAAGGCATTGAAGTCGGCCCTGTAAGAGTCAAACTATACAAGAATTGCCAACTCCTTGCACCGAGAAGGAAGTTAGGGGATTCTTGGGATGCCTAAACTACATTTCCAGGTTCATTTCCCATTTTACTGCTACTTGTGAGCCAATCTTCAAATTATTGAAGAAGATCAAGCAGTGAAGTGGATTGATGACTGCCAGAACGCCTTTGACAAAATCAAGGAATATCTTCAAGAGCCTCCAATTTTGATGCGGCCAATTGAAAGAAGACCTATGATCATGTACTTAACAGTATTAGAGAACTCAATGGGGTGTGTGTTGGGGCAGCATGACGAGTCTGGTCGAAAAGAGCATGCAATATACTACCTTAGAAAAAAGTTTACCGACTGTGAAACAAGATACTCACTGCTCGAGAAAACTTGTTGCGCTTTGGCATGGGCTGCTCGCCGACTAAGACATTATATGTTGACTTACACTACCTTGTTGATATCTAAGATGGATCCAATCAAGTACATCTTTGAGAAGCCCGCTCTCTTCGGAAGAATAGCAAGATGGCAGATGATCCTGACCGAATACGACATTCAATATACAACCCAGAAAGAAATTAATGGAAGTGTATTAGCTGATCATTTGGCTCATCAAGCTTTGGATGACTACCAATCCATGAATTTTGAGTTCCTAGATGAGAACATCATGTTAGTAACTGATTATGAAAAACCTGGACCGAATGAAGGACCTGAAAAAGGATCCCGATGGACTATGATTTTTGATGGAGCTTCCAACGCTCTTGGAAATAACATCAGTGTTGTGATCATATCTCCTGAAGGATATCATACCGCTTTCACTGCCAGAATATGTTTCAACTATACCAACAATATGGTTAATTATGAAGCATGTATCATGGGTCTCAAAGCTGCAATCAATTTAAGGATCAAGTTCTTAAGTGTGTTTGGAGACTCGGCCTTAGTAATCAGTCAATTCAAAGAAGAATGGGACACGAAGCATCCTAATCTCATCCCTTACAAAGATCATGTGTTGACATTGATTCCGCATTTTGGAGAAATTACCTTTGAGCATTTTCCACGAGATGAAAATCAACTAGCGGACGCGCTAGCTACGATGTCATCCATGTTCAAGGCCAGGTGGAATAATGAGGCTCCTCAGATCACTATTGAGAGGATGGATGAACTAGTATACTATCACGAGATTGGTACTAAAGAAGTACTGGACAAGCCTTGGTTCCATGAAGTCAAAAGATATCTCGAAGCAAGAGTATCCTAAGGGAGCTTCAGTCAATGATAAGAAGTTCCTAAGAAGGTTCTCTGCTAAGATATTTCTCAGTAACGGGATCCTCTACAAGTGAAACCAAGAATCTACCTTGCTTCGATGTGTAGACAAGAGTGAGGTAGAAAATATTATGGTTGATTTACACGAAGGTACCTTTGGCACTCATTCCAGTGGACATACGATAGCTAAAGAGATCCTGCGGGTAGGATACTACTGGTCCACCATGGAGGCAGACTATTACCAGCATTCACGAACTTGTCACAAGTGCTAGATATATGTTGATAAGGTGCACGTGCCTCCGGTTCCTTTAAATGTCTTGACTTCTCCTTGGACTTTCGTAATCTGGGGCATTGATATGATTGGATAGATTAGACCTACGACTTCTAATGGGCACCGCTTCATCCTGGTTGCCATTGATTACTTTAGGAAGTAGGTAGAGGCATCTTCATTTGCTTCTGTTACCAAGAATGTGGTGGCCCGATTATTAAGACACAACCTTATCTGTCGGTACGGTATTCCATAAAGAATCATTAGAGATAATGATACCAATCTCAATAATACAATGATCACCGAGCTCTGCATGCAATTCAAAATCCAGCATCATAATTCTTCTCCCTACTAGTCGAAGATGGATGGCGCTGTTGAAGCTGCTAACAAAAATATCAAGAGAATCATATAGAAGATGACAATGACATATAAAGATTGGCATGAGATGTTACCATTTGCTCTTCATGGTTACCGCACCATAATGCGCACATCAAAAGGGGAAACTCCTTTCTCTTTGGTATACGGTATGGAAGCTATCCTACCCATAGAAGTCCAGATCCCTTCCTTGAGAATCATGAAGGATGCATGGTTGAATGAAGACTAATGGGTTCAGACTCGACTTGAACAGTTAAACCTGATTGACGAGAAGAGGCTCGCGGCTGTCTGTCATGGTCAGATATACCAAAGACGTATGATCAAAGCTTTTAATAAAAAGGTGAGACGTCAGGTATATCAGACTGGTGACCTGGTAATCAAGCGCATCATACTGCCGCAAGGTGATCCCAGGGGCAAATGGACTCCCACATACGAATGGCTATTTATGATCAAGAACATATTTTCTGGTGGAGCCATGATCTTAACCACTATGGACGGTGACGACCTTATGCACCCTGTAAACACGGACATAGTTAAAATATACTTCACATAAACAAAGACTCATAGGTCGACTGGCCTAGGAAAAAATTAGGGCATCCCAGCGAACCAAAAGGGTTCAGGCAAAAATTAGGGATATACAAAAAAATTTGTGCACCCAGCAAGTCGAAAACCTGAAAAGGAGGCTTGGGCAAAAAGGGGTATTCCGGTGGACTGAAAACCCGAAAGGGCGGTCCAGGAAAAAGTTAGGGACTTAAAGCGCGTAATGTCCCGTTGGATCACCTTATAGCCAATCTATAGCATCAACTATCAAGCTCAAGCGGTACTAATCAATCCAATCAGCTTCGGACAAGCAGTGAAAGGGATGAGACGCTCAAAGACATAAAGGCAATAGTAGAATGGGAACCCAAGGGGATTATTTCACATAGCTGTCTTTCTTTGTATACTATTTTTGTATAATTTCCATTCTTACGACGACATTCTTTTACTAGGATGTCTGTCTCCTTGTACAAAAATTCTTATTTCAAGTTAATACAAAACTATTCCTTTGAAAGTGTAAAACTTCTATTTTTATTTTTCTGTTTTGTGTGCGAAAAACGTCCAGTGATTATTTTTTAACATATGCATTTGAATATGATTACTGCTTACAAATACACGCATAAAAACAGAAAGACAATTGCTAATGACTTTAAGAAACAGGACAATATCTAAGGGCCATCCACAAAATCCCCACAGATGTTTCCCCGACAGATACCTTCTCCAGCAGGTACAGAGGCAGGGGAATTCTACTACAAGGTCACTGCCATATTCTCAGCATGCAGCCTAATGATGTCAGTTGTTCTCACATCCCCGGCAGAGCAAAAATCTCCACATACTGCTCCATAATTCCCCAGTGAAGTCGCCAAGCTTCTCGGGATTCCCCAACAAGATTTCAACAAAATCTTCAAGCCGTTCATGGAGCTTCCCTCCCCCAACAAAATTTATTTCTCTAACAATGGAAGTTTATCTCCCAACGTTTCAACTTCAACAAATATGAAGGCCTACATTCTCCCCCAACCCAAATTATGGATTTATTTTCCCTAGTTCAGCAATACAGCAATGGAACAACTGACACATTCATACATTGCATTCATACATCGTTTCTATAAACATCATAGCATATGCAGCACAAATGCATATATCACAATCTCATTTATTTTGAGAGCATAATGCAATTCATACATCATGACATCGCATGAAACTGACTTTACCTTTCCAGGTTGAGTTCGCAGAAAGACAAACACTATCAACTTATACAACGAGTCAAAGATTAATGCCTAAAACCAGACGGGAAAACTATCTACACGACCAAGTGGTATGAACTCCCGAAGCAAGATGGGTTTACCAACAAATACAATGGGCCACAAATTAATACCTGAAACCGGATGGGGAAACTATCTTTGTGACCAACAAAACAAGTCCTAGATTAATACTTGTAACAAGCCAGGAGAACTATCTGTGGACGACCGACCGTGGATTAACACCTGTAATCAGCCAGGAGAACTATCTACATAAAGACATTTAAGATTAATACTTGTTGCAAGCCGGGAAAACCATCTTTCTTTCTCAGGTTAGAGATTAATACCTATAACATGCCAGGACAACTATCTCAGTGACTGACAATTTTCAAGTTCCAGATTAATACCTGTAAAAATCCAGGAGAACTATCTGTGAACAGTTGATTGTAGATTAACACCTGAGACTAGACAGGAAAACTATCTACATAACCATCTAGGAGAACTATCTGTAAACAATTTATTTGTATATTAACACCTGAAACCAGACAAGAAAACTATCTACATAACCAGCCAGGAGAATTACCTGTGGATGAATAACTGTGGATTAACACCTGTAACCAGCCAGGAGAACTATCTACATAAAGAGATTGAAGATTAATACCTGTAGCAAGTCGGTAAAACTATCTTTCTTTCTCAGGTCAGAGATTAATACTTGTAACATGCCAGGATAACTATCTCAGCGACCAACAATTTTCAAGTTCCAGATTAATACCTGTAACAAGCCAGGAGAACTATCTGTGAACAGTTAATTTGTAGATTAACACCTGAAACCAGACAGGAAAACTTTCTACATGACCGGACAGGAAAACTATCTTCAGGTAATGGTTAACTCCATTACCCCTAGCAAGTTACTAATAAGCCTGGACTTCAACTAGAAAACAGTAAACTTTCATCTCTCCAGTACAGAGATAACTCTTCAGCAGAGCCTTGGACGAATGAATTTCTTAGACTCTATTCCCCAGAGTTTTCCTCAAGCAAGAGAACAACAGAAACCCACATTCCCCAGCAGACTCTTCCTCAGATAGCAGGAACAAGAACCCCCAAAGGGACCATGTGTGAAATCAACATCTATTTTGGATGGCATCTTTAAGCCCATCCCCGATGACTCTCTATCATCTTCTCCCAATGGTATCTGTAAGCCCATTCTTGCTATCATCAACCAACAATATTACTTCATGCGAGTGCAAATTTCTGGGCACTCTAGTGTTCAATCCTCTTCCACCTTCATATCACAAAAGGCAGACAAGCCAATCTAAATCCTCAGGTTTAAGAAGATTGAACATGGGAAGCTGTTGTATCCCAAAATTTGCCCTCTCATGTTTTTCAAGATGTTTTCCTTACATGGGTAGTTACAAGAAATTTCCTAAATAAAAGGAAATTTTTTGAAGATGAACAAGGTGTATTTCGATTAGAATCCTGACAAGCTTTGATTGGGTTATGGACCTCCTTCAACGCAAGCCTGATTCACATGCTTCGATTGGGTGTTGGGCCCCTTTGATCAAGTTCAAATCATAAGGCTTCAATTGCGTATTATCTACTTCAGACTTGCCTTTGATTCACAAGGCTAATAGCCTCTGTAAGTGCCTTCGATTCACAAGTCTAATGGTCTCTACAAGTTCCCTTCGATTCACTAGGCCAAAAGCCCCTCCATGCTTGCGTTGGATTCACAAAGGCAAAGGCTTCTTCTATAATTGTCTTCAATGCACAAGGCAAATACTTCTTATATAATTGCCTTCAATGCATAAGGAAAAGACTTCTTATGTGCTTTCTCTCAATGCCAATACCCTTTAACACACATAGCTTCTGCACTATGACATACCTGGATGCCCCTTTCAGAAGGTACATAACTGGCGCATTCGAAGGACAGGCGCATGGTCCATTCAAAGGGCATATATTTGCCCCATTCGAAGGACATGTATTGATGGAGTTATAGGGGCATACGTGGGTGTTCCATTCGAAGTATTTACTTTGTTGGCCCATTCTAAGGAATTGCAAATGATGCACACAAGTGATGCATGTGGTCCCTTCAAAAGAGCACACACATTGGTTCAAAACGAAGGACACATATTACTGGCCATTCGAAAGAGACACATAACCACTGAATGCAAGTTTATTTTATGATGAGTCTTGGTCCTACATGGGGCCATGCCCAGACCTCTTGTGCATTAGCATTCGAAGATGGTGATAAAAGAGGTTTTCGATTTTCCAGATTGAAATTTTTCGTTTGAGTTTGTTTGAATCAAGTAGCAAAGGCAAGTAGACTCTATTAAAGAAACTTTGATAAGGGAAACTCTAAATTCAGAGTCATCAAAGATCTGAGCAATTCAAATTGATGTGGATGGACTCATTCGAAGGAGGCAATCAGAGCCATTCGAAGGAGACAATCAGAGCCATTCGAAGGAGCTTAATCAGAGCCATTCGAAGGAGGCTATCAGAGCCATTCGAAGGAGGCCATCAAAGACATTCGAAGGAGCTGAATCAAAGCCATTCAAGGAGGAAACTAGCGCCATTCGAAGGAGGCTATCAGAGCCATTCGAAGGAGGCAATCAGAGCCATTCGAAGAAGGAAATCAGAGTCATTCAAAAGAGAGCATTCAAAAATCATTTGTTTCCACATCCATTCAAATCCAAAAAGGGACAAGAAACCGTGTCTTTAGGAATGTTTCAAAATGGTATTCATGGCCTTAAAATACCAACTCAATGGATGTTTATTCCTTGGCCCTCTTGTCCCCTCCATCCCCTCTATATAAAGAACACACTAGCAAGCTCCAAGGAAGCTGGACACAACCGGAGAGAGAGTCACACGAAATTAAAAACACATTCTTGGAGGTTTCCTGAAGCTTTTCCAATCATCCCCAGCCCTTAAGCAAGTATCCCCATACCAGAAGTGCCAAATCAAAGCAATCCTTAAACAAGGGTACCCACGCGTGAAACCACAGATTCATACATCACCATTGGTAAGAATGGGTAAAAAGATCAAACTTACATTTGCATGACATATTAGCATTTGTAGTTCATTCGATCTGTATTCAAGATTAAGGACCTAGGTTTGACACCCAGGTCTACATTTTGCTTTGTTTCTAACACTTGCTGCATATATAGCCTGAATAGACCCAACGCGTGCAGGATTGAAGTACATGGGTTTGATACCTGGGTCCTGCATCTTTATTTAGCTAATATTTGTCTTGCAGAATCAAATATAAAGGCATCATCCATCCCTGGATGGAAAAGAAAAATATCCCTCCTTGGATAAAAAAAAAATCATATTCCCCTCTATTGAAAAGCCCATTTTTCCTCTGGATCGAAAGGCACCTTCTCTTGATCGAAGCCTCCCTTTTTCTCCCTGGATCAAGGATGCCCCCTTGTATTTTTATTTTTTCATTCATTGACTTCTTTTTATTTCAACTAAATCAAAAAATCACAAAAAAACATTAGGCTAGTATTTTTCTAATTAAGTTAATTTTGTAAACAAATTAATTGATCATTTAAACCTTTCTTGAAATTAAAATTAAATATACTTAGGTTGTATTTTCTTAAAATAAAACAAAACAAACAAAAAGATTTCTCTTAATTAGGATTTAGACGTCCCTGTTAATTTGTTTGCGCATTTATTTATTTTCGCTTTTTTTTCATCTTGTTGTAACTGCTTCCCAGTTTGTAATATTAACTAGGACTTTACTTTTCGCATCTCTATAATGTACCTCTCACAAAGCCATGTAATAGCGTAGGATTTTCATTCCCGCACTTTACATTTCTGCCCTTTAAATTACTGTATATACTACTGCTAGTAATTAGGATTGCATGATGAGACTGAAATTAAAACGCTAGAAAACTTAACATGAGACTAAAATAATTGAACATAACACACCATGCACATATACACCTCTAGGCTACCCCACTTCAGTTGCCTTTGGAAAACGGTCACAATTCTCGAAATGTGAGAAGTTTTAGTGGCTGTCCTCTAGTTTGAAAGATCATAATTCCCTCGATGACCCTCTCGATGTTGCCTCGGTTAAAAGTGATCTTAGAAATTTAGGACAGTTACTAAAGCTTCTTTCCAAGTTGCCTTCGTGACTGTAGCATCCCTTCAAATGTCCCTCAAATATCCAACGATAGGGCTACCTACTCACTAATAGTAGGATAACACTGTTTAAAGGAAAAGAACAAAAGAAAGACTTTTTTTAGTACAAGTAGATAGCTATTAGATGCTTGCTCAAAATAAAACAAAATTTCTACACTTACATGTTTCAAAAACATTTGCTTTGTCAACACTCTTGAGGGCTGATACAAGAGTTATCACAAAGCGAATCGCCGCACTAAGGCATTTCAAAACATTTTTCAAACACACAAAGCACAAAGTACTTTTAAAATGAGCTAAGCATCTAAAAGCCCGTACATAACTATGGATGGAAAGGGTGCTAACACCTTCCCTTTCCATATTCTACCCCCCTTACTCATAAAATTCTCGAAAAAGGTCTATTTTTTGTTCTTTTCACCCTTTCCTTAATTTTGATAAAAGAAAAGTCGGTGGTGACTCTTGCTTACCGCAACATTTACAAACACAAATGCAAAACCAGTATTAACAATCGGTTTTGCCACCGTATCACATTGATTTTTAGACAAAACTACGATTCGACAACTTGGTCGGATGGACCGACCTGCTCTGATACCACTAATGTAACACCCCATTTCTACCCAACAAATTATATAAAATCAGAGTTACAAAATTTCCAACAAACAAATGGAATTCTAGACTTTCAACTTAGAAATAACGATATTCAATCACCTATAGTTCAGATACATAACACATAAAATTCGGATGAACCAATAACAACCTGTTTAGTCTTTAAAAATAAAACAACTTTATAATTAAGCAGCGAAATCACAATTTACAACTCAAATGACATAACATCTTTTCCCAAATGAAACCAACTACAAATCAACAAGTACTTAACAAAAACAACTTAAAATTCAGCAATGGAAGTAAAATTAACAATAAAATAATAAGCGTTCATCCCCCGAGTGTTACATATCAGAGCGACGATACCGACTCGAACCAATGAAGTTAAACAACCTTCACTCTCGATTACCTACACGTTAGTAACATGGGGTAACATTCAAATAGAAGAGGTGAGATACCAGACAATATAATCAGATGTATGATAAATAATATATTAGAATCAGATCATATAAAGTCACCACTTCATAGCTTTTAAGCAATATCCATTACAACCAAGTCATCAACATAATACAACAACTAATTCATCATCGCAACAACTTAAGATGCAACATGAAATGCGACTTGTTACGATGCAAATGCATGTTGTACGAATGGAGAAAAACTCCCAACTTAATAATCTTCCAATTAATAAAGGCATTAACAAGGCATAAGCCTTCAACTTTATATTTGCCAATCCAGACCAACTTACCGAGCATGAGCTCCTAACTTGATATGATATGTATGCGACGACAATATCAATGTAGTAACAAAAACAACAATAATTAAATAATAACACAACACAATTCAAAATTGTCCATAATCCTACAACTTAATATCTGCCAATCATTAGAGACATCTCAACAAAATTCATCATCACCTGTAAATTCTCAAATCATAATAAAGTTTACAATACACTTTATTAACCAAAATATACCATGATGTCCTGCGTAATTATTCGAGTAATTTCACTATTTACTGCTAGTCACCTATTAATTATATTATCTCTCATGCTACTAACTTATTTTGACTAGAATTCATTAATCATATGGGGATAGAATACCTTAAGAATTCTAATTATTATACTGAGAATCTTAAACTTAATTAAATAACTAAATAGCCTGCATATGAGCACTAAAGAATAAGAAAGGAATGTGTGACCTTTAACGTGCACGGGAATAGAAGTAGGGACATTAATAATGAAGTGTACCCCTCGACACAGTGGCCATGTCGCTCGGAACCTTCCCCTCATGCCTATGTACCGGTCGACACACCATACTTCTCGGCACATCGTGCAGCCTTGTGTCGCTCGACACAACTACCTGTTACCCTCAGTGCACCTTGTAGCCTTGTTCCGCTTGATACCTAGCACATATGCTCCTCGGCACACCTTGCAACCTTATGCCGCTCGATGTAGTTTTTTATGCTCGGCATAACGCGTCTCCACATTTTTGCACAGATTTTGTCCAGTCTGTGATTAACGTTAACCTAGCCTTACAGTATTCTCTTCGACCATTAATTTTCTACGAACCACATGAAATAACATAACAACAGGGAAATTATATCTCCTACTAACATATTCACCAATTGTGCAAGATAGACATGCATAAGATTCCTAAACGACCACAACGTAAAAATGGGCAATCTTCAAGAACATGCTTAGAAAATCAACCCACAACAATTATACCCACGACCAAACCCCTACACAATATTCATCATAAGCCCCATTATAAGGTCATAACCCCATCCTTACCTTATATTGAAGGTTTCTCGACAACTCTCTGACCATAAGTTCGCTTTGCCTCTTCTCCTTATTCCTCTTCTCTGGAACTTCTCACGCCCAATTTTCCAACAACTTCTCAATTACCCTATTCTTTATTTAAATAGAACCTCACATTATTATTATTCTTAACGGGCTTAGCAACACACCCCTATGTTTCTACTTCCAACCATTAAAATAGGCCCAACATAATTATTCTATTATTCTACTAATTCTAATATTATTACTACTATCAATCAACTAATTAATTAACTAGTAATAATCTAGCAACTTATACAAATAATTCACAACATATCACAACTTCAATGAATAATTTGAATATAATTAATTAAATTAACGGGCCTTACAATCCTGTTCTTCATAATTAAAACAAGGTGGACCATCTTTCTTGCACTCAGGAGCATGATGACCCGTCTTACCATATTTGTAACATCTCAGAACCTTATTCTCATATTCAATAGAATGGTGACCTTTTTCACCACACCTATAACACTTGACAGGATCAAGATCCCGTCCCCCACTTGTCTTTTTCCCATCAGAAACCTCATATTTCCCTTTATCAGCTAGAGCATCATAAGGCTTCCTACAATCTTGATGATGTTTTCCTCTATTCTCGTTCAGACTCTTGTAGTGAGTCGGATGAGCTTTGCTATCTTCTCCATAGATCCTACAGATGTTCACCAACTCTAGAAACATACAGATGAGCTGATATCCAATTGCCCGCTTGATTTCTGCATGCAAATTATTCTCAAACTTAATATATTTCGAGAATTCAGTAGTCACTTTATTGTAATATGGATAATAATTTTCCAGTTCCATAAACCTCGAAGCATACTCATTCACATTCAAATTTCCTTATTTCAATTCTACGTACTCAATCTCTTTCTTCTCGCGCACATCCTTAGAAAGTACTTCCTCATAAACTCTCTACTGAACACAACCCAAGTGACGACTTCACCCACCGTTGCCAGACTCTAACGGGTGGAGACCCACCAGTCATCAACTTCCTCTTCCAACATATGCGTATTAAACTACACCTTTTGTGCCTTTGAGCAATCCATGACTCGAAAGATCCTTTCAATCTCCTTGAGGCAAGTTTGTGCTCCATCAATATCATACCTACCCTTAAAAGTAGGAAAATGGTTCCTCTGAAACATCTCCAAGACACGGGATCCATCATTCCCATAAGCATTAGGCTGATGTTACACAGCCTGAGCAACATCCTCCAAAGCAACAGCAATCGCAACATCATTTCTTCTAGCCATTCTACACACAGGAAACTAACGTCAGAAAAACAACGTATCTATAGTTCACTCATACTAATTGACCGATAGGACATGCACATCATAATAAAACCTGACCGGACAGACCGATCTAATCTGATACCACTAATGTAACAACCTTCTAATCCCACATATAATTCACATATAATTTACAAAAATAATTCAAATAAGACCACCAACAAGGGTGTCACATCTTCATATAAACATCATATAAAATATCTTGCTCCGTAACACAAGTTTTCAAAATCAATTATAACTAAGTACTTCATTAATAACAATAATGACACTTCAACTACTCACATCGAAATTCATAATTTCAAAACACTTTTATTAAAATACTTCATAGAAGCATCATCATACTTCATCGTTCATAATTCATAATTCAAATAACTCAAATACCATGAAAGGTAGTTCAAATCTCAAGATAACTAAAAGAACATAATTATTCCAATCAAACAATCCCAATATCGATGTTACATATCATAGCAAGACCCACTTTATTCAACAGGAAATAAATAACATACTTTGAAGCTATCCTCTAAGCTTTAACGAACTATTCGTGATTACCTGGAAGTTACCCTCTGTTGTACCCCAAAATTTTCCCTCTCATTTCTCAAAGATTTTTCTCACAAAATTTCTACTAAGTCAAGGCTGCACAAATTTGCTTCGATTAGGCATCTAACTTCCTTCGAGCAGGCTTGATTCATAGCTTTCGATTGAGGCATTAGCCTTTTGCTTGCTTGCTTTATATAAAGCTTCGACTGGGCATCTGTTTCTCTTTAAAACAACCTCATTCGATTCAAAAGGGAAGGGCCTCCTGTTGGTGTCCTTCGATTCAGAAGTTTGTGGCTTCCTACTGGCGCCCTTCTATTCAGAAGACAAATTCCTTCTCTATGATTGCCTTCAATTCACAAGGCATGGACCTCCTGCATGCAAGCTTCGATTGCACCATTGCCCTTACATGTTTTCCTTTGATTCAAAGTAGGGACCACCTGCATGCAAGCTTCGATTTCATCATTGGCATTACATGTTTGCTTAATTCACAATGCAATGGTTACTTGAATGCAAGCTTAGATTGGGAATTTAGTCTCCTAAATACATCCTTCGATTGGGCATTGGCCCCTGACATGTTTGCTTTGATTCACAAAGTAATGGCTATCTGCACGCAACCTTCGATTGAGCAATGGCCTCTTTCTTGCATGCTTCGATTCATAAAGAAAGGGGCTCCCACCATGCTAGCGTGCACAAGGCAAAAGCTTCCTTATGGCTAGCATTTATTGGACTCATATTAGCACCCACAGGGCATTGGCTATCTTCATGCTAGCTCTGACTGGGCAAAGTCTCCATTTGAAGCAACTTACTGCAAGCTTCAACGGGGCAACGCCTATCTTCAACTAGCTTCGATTCACAAGGGCAACTCCTATCTTCATGCTAGCGCCCACAAAGCATTAACTATTTTCACGCTAGCTTCGACTGGGAAGTATCTCCCTTAGAAAGTTTGTTTTGACACGATAGTTTCTACACTATGGTGGCCCATTCGAAGGATATACAAGACACACCTGGATGTCCCATTCGAAGGACATATTTTGGTGGCCCATTCAAGGGGCATACATTTGGCCCCTTCGAAGGATGCACAAAAAGAGTCCATTCGAAAGACACTTTGATTGGAAAGAAACATTGTTGTCTGAAAAGGGGTTTGGTCGAAGGATAGAGCTAGTTGGTAAAAAAAATAGAAGTATTCCAAGATGCTTGTAGCCAACTCCAGGCCTTCTGCACTGGCCACAACACTCCAAAACCGCTGCACAACAGTCCTACTTTGCTGCACCTATATTTGCACCAATTTGGTATACAAATAGTGCACCTCTAAGACTACAACAACAACATACCCAATTTGTTCAAATTTATTTTGTTTTCCCTCTTAAACCTCAGCCAACTTCATCTATAAATAAAGGGGTTGGACAACACATCCAAGGGGCTTTTGGTAGTTGGAGAAAATTTGATTGTGTGAAAATCATCAAACACTTAATACATTGTCAAACCCAGAATCAAAAGACCACACCCTTGTTTCTATTCCTTTCGAATCCAACACTAGAAACACAACACTGGTTTCTTTTCCCTTTCGAATCTAGGAGCAACCCCCACACTTTGTTCTTTCTTTTGAATCCAACAAAAGAAACACTACACTTGTTCTTTTCCTTCAAATCCAGAAACAACAAATACAACTCCACTCTTCTTGGCCGTCGAATCCAGTCAAAGAAACACCACACTTGTTTCTTTCCTTTGAATCCAGAAGCATCCAGTCCAATCACTCAAGGTCCATAAGTACCAACTTCAGAAGCAAGGCTCATACTGCTTCACAGTCCAAACGAAGGAGCAAGAAGGGAGAAACGAAGGGTGTTCACACTGACCTCCAGGCCCCAATCGAAAGAAGGATGAAGGGTATAATCCAAGGGTGCTCATACTGATTCCCATCCCCAATCTAAAGAAGCAAAAGAAGGGTGAATTGAAGGAGCCTATTGCTTGGATCGAAGGACTCACTTTTTCTCTCTTTTTATGTTATTTTTTTTACATATTTTCTTGCTATTCAATATGGTTGTAATAGTGTAGGACATTTATTTTCTTCATTTTTATTGCTTTATACAAATTTTAGTAATTAGGATGTAAGGCAAGATAAAACCAACAAGGAGACAACCCAAAAATCAAAGACAAAAATGCATGCAATCAAACACACTATTCACACATGCACCTCTAGGGTAATCTCACTTATTGCCTCGGAAAATAGTCACGTCCCTCGAATACGGGCGTTTTAGCAAAGACCCTCGATAAAAGATCGTAGTCCCTCGATGTACCTCGATGTTGCCTTCGGTAAACGATCTAGTCCCTAAACAAAAATTGCTAAAATGTCTCATAGGTTGCCTTCTATGACTATACAAACGAGCCACACCTGTCCCTTCACATCCAACAATGGGGCTTCTTATCAATCAATAGTAAGATTTCAACATCTAAAGGAGGAGGAAAAGAACATTAGACCTTTTGAATAGATAGGACGCTCGTAGTTGCTTGCTTGCTCACAACTAAAAAAAAACCTTTTCACACAAACACTTTTAATTGAAACATTTTCAAAACTAAAAACTCTTTGTACGCATTCTTATTGAGACGAGAATCATTACAAGGGTACTTTTCAAAATCCCTTTCAAAAAGATCTTCCAAAAACACCTCTTTGAACTATTTTCAAAACCAACACTTTGTACGCATTCTTATAGAGACGAGAATCATTACAAAGACGTTTTCAAAATATTTTCAAACCCACACCACAAAGAACATTTTCAAACAAAGCAAGTGATCTAGCAAGCAACTAAGAGCCCGTAGATAACTACAGATGAAAATGGTGCTAACACCTTCCCTTTTCATAACCTACCCCCTGAAATCAATAAATAATCTCAAAGGCCTTTCCTGTTCTTTTCACACTTTCCTATTTAGATAAAAGAAAAGTCGGTGGAGACTCTTTATATCCATAACAATTGCGATCAAACGAAAAACAACCAAGTCAGTTCTCCCAGAACTGGTGAATATGCTGGGGAGATTACTTAAAAGTGGGGTTACCTTAGGGCTAGATCACCTTTACTTGCTTTCCTTGTTTGACTTGTTTGCTTTTCATTTTATGGGTCCTTATTTGGGTTATTATTAAAGATCCTACACCCGGATATGGGGCACCTTTTAGGTAAGTAGCAATAAATCATGGGGGTTGTGCGGCATATACTGACATGGTTGAAGTGATATCTAGGTTAGTGTGACACATTTGTTGGTACCGGTAGCCCTTGAGTCATTCAAGGAGAATACGAGGCCGATGTGTGGTATCATGAAGCACTAACAGGCCTTAGAACCTTAATTGAACAACTTGGCCATTAGGAAGTAGTGAGATAACCGACTTTGGTTCCGATCGAAGATTGGTTGATACTCGATGCTACGCTCATTGAGATCAGACTTTTGGGATATTTCGGTCACGAATAAAGAGGCTTGTGCTGAAACAATTCTCGATGAAGAAAGATCAATGATATTGAGATCCCCTAGAACCCGGTTACTTTCTAGGACATGTTGAGCCAACTAAACTTCAAGAGGGTACTTACCTACAAAATCCATGCAAGCCTAAACCTAAGGACTTGTCTTCTTTGTGTGTATATGATTATTTATACATAACGACTTGCTTGCTTTGGATACTTGTGCATAACATCATGACATCATACCATAGCATTTTCAATAACCATTTCAAAGGATCTCAAGGGCCTATGATGCAGGGTCATGTTGAACCAGACACTTATCAAGGGGCAAGAGGATTCACTCTCTAATCAAACGCTGTCAAAAACCAAAGCATGATAACTTGATTCAAGGGCTATGACCCAGTTGACATGGTGAGCTTGATTCTCATGGAAGGACATCCACCGATACGAAGTTCTCTAATCAAAGATGTTGATCAAAATTCAACTTATAACATCTTCTTGTGTTTACCCTGTGAGATCCTTGAAAACATGCATCCACATACCATGCATCATATCTTGACAGGTTTTTCCCCACACGGGTTTCTCATCTGCTTACTGTTTATTTCAGTAGAAATGGCTCTTGAACAGATTATCAAGGACATTCAGACTCAAAATGCTCAGCTTCAAGAAATGTTCCTAAACCTATACAAGGGGAAAGAAGAAGTGAAAGCACTCCTCACTAGGGGCATGGCCATGAAGAATCCTAAGGACAACAAGGATGACCAGTTGGAATGGCTACAAACTGTGATAGCCACAATGAAGATCCATATGATGGGACATATGGTGGGTCAGATGGCTCTTATCAACAACTTGGCTCAGGGACAATAAGAGCTAAGAACCCTCGTCAATAATCTTCATCAAGACGGATGCAACCGTATGAAACAAACAGTCAAGGCTGGGGATCAAGTCTTTAATCAGCCTCTGATGAGACAAGAAGTCGGCTTGGTAGAGAGTAGACCTTTCCAAATAGAGGCTATGTCACGAGCGCAGCAACAACCTCACCAACAACGATAGGGGAATCAGCGTAAGGAGGTCGAACCTAAGAGACAATTTACTAGGATCAACATTACGCTGGCTCAGGCATTACAACACATGTTAAAGGCAGAGCTAATTACGTTAAAGGATCCTCTCTGGAATCCCAATACTATTGCTCCTAGTTACCACCCCAATGAAAGGTGTGCATACCATTCTAATAGTTCTGGACATGATACGAATGGTTGTTGGGCTCTGAATAACAAAATTCAAGACCTAATCGACAAAAGAGCGTTGGAATTTGCACAAGATGGCCAACCGGAGCTCTTCTATCATCCCTCAAAGGCACACTGATACGGTGGTAGAACCGACTATTAATAATGGTCTGCATTTTTTGTTTGCAAAATGTCGCGGTAAGCAAGAGCTGCCACCGACTTTTATTTTATCCAATCAGGAAAAGGAAAAAGAACAGAAAAAACCTTTTTCGAGATGTTTCTGAGTACGGGGTGTAGATTATATAAAAGGAAGGTGTTAGCACCCTTTCTATCAGTGGTTTTCCACGGGCTCTTAGGTACTTGCTCATTTTTGAAATTGCTTGTGTGTGCTTGTTGTGAAAAGTTTTGTTTTACTTCGGGTTAACCCTTGTTTCTGTCCTCAAGAGTGTTACGAAGTTGTTTTCGAAAACTTTCTTTGAAAAGTGTATGTGTGAAAAAAATTTGTTTTTTTGAGCAAGTACCTAGGAACTAATCTACCTACTCGAAAAAAATCTGTTTGTTTTCCTTTTAGACAGCGCTATCCCATTATTAAGGAATAGGTAGCACCATCGTTGGAGTTTTAAGGGACGTTCGAAGGGACAAATACGATCACAAAAGCAATGTTAGGAAATGTTAGTAATCATCCTAAAGCCTTAAGGATCTTTTTCCGAGGCAACATCCGAATGGGTCATTTTAGATCTTTCGAGGCTAGAGGATGACCACTAACAAACCCTATACTTCATGACCGTTTACCGAAGGCAACCGGAGTGAAGTAAACCCTAGGAGTGAGCATGTGCGAGTGTAATTTTTCAGTTAATTATCTTTGCACAATTAGGGTTTTCTACTGTATTAATTTTCAGTTTGTCTTTCCATACAATCCTATTAACATACATCTAAGCAGTTTATAGTTTGCGGAAATTAAAGCGAGAAAGTTAAGTCCTAGCTATTACAAGGCTTTTGCAGATACATAATTATTTTGACTGAAAATAAAGATGCAGAATTGAAACCCTAATTACTATTACAAACTCGGAGAAGTTACAATAATAATAAAAAGGAAATTAAAAAATGCGCGCGGCGAATTAAATATGAGAATAATTAGCAAAACCTAAAAGATCTAATTAAAAAAAATGTTTAGGTTATTTTTGAGGAAAAATTAGGTTATGTACAAGTTAACCCTAACTTCTAATTGATTTTAATCATAAAAAGAATTAGATTGCCCTAATTTTACTTAAACTAATTAATTAAGGAAATAAAATATTTTTATGAAAAAAAATGATTTTTGATGTCTTTAGGATTTTTTATTTGATAAAAAAACATGATTTTTTGGTGTTATTTGTAAAAAGAAAGTAATTAATAAAACAATTATAAAAAAGAAAATAAAAGAAAGAGAAGAAATTGGGCCCGTATGGAAGCTGAATGGGGGTGCAATGTTGAATTTATGCCCAGGCCCATGAATGCTGAGCCCATTCCCACGCTTGATCTTGTGTAGCCACGCTTGGAGGGTGCATCATGGATTTCCCTTTGACTGAGCGTTGGATCTGGATTAGTGATGATACAGTGGATGGATGGTTGGAGTATGGTGGATGTCTGGTTGTGTAAAGTACAGGATCTGCAATTGAACATTAGGAAAATAAAGAAAATGCTGGGACCTGGGATCGAACCCAGGTCCTTTCACTTTCAAACATACGCCCTTGCCAACTGCGCTACATGGATTAATTGATAATATAATAGCCATAATAAGTAATATATAAAACAAAATGGGTAACTGAATAAAACAAAAAAAGCGCGCGCGATTCAAACAAGCCAGTGGTGTTGTGCCAACTCATCATCTTCCTCCCTGTCTGTCGTCTTAGGTATGAGACTTATACCTACAGACTGAACTCCATAGCCATAGCCCTGCAAGCTTCCAAAATTCACAGCAAGCATGATAAATCAATTGTGCGTACATAGATCAATTCGTCTTGATCTCACAAGCATCTTGGTACCCTTTTCTTGGGCAAATTTAACCTGTATAGAAAAACCCTAAAATGGAAAGGTAAACCCTAACAATGGCAGTTGGCGAAGCAATTATCAAAATGCAAAATTACTTAAACCAAAACATTCCAAATGATGATACCAATGTAATGCTATGCTTAAAAGTGATTAATCATGCCTAAATAAGTAAAGTCAAATTAAAAAGAATTGCCAAACCGTGAGAGGCGTGGAGGCTGATTCAGGGCGTCTCAAGAGGTGCGAGCAGTCATATTAGCTTTAGGAGATGTCCAGGAAGGGATTTGTGGCTTTGAATTGCTTTGAATCGTCCTCTAGGTTAGAAATCCTATCCACACTTTTTGTCAAATTTTTCAGTTTTGTTTGATGCTTTCCACGACTGCAACCCTTGTTCTTTTGGCTTTTGTATGTTCTATAAATGTAGTAGAACTTATTAGGTTAACAAAAACAAATTAAATCTTCGTGAATCATGAAAATTTGATTTGATTTTGCTCTTGTATTATATCTTTCCAAAATAAGCATAATCATGCCAATTTTTGCATCAGTCGTCCCTTGCACGATTTGATATGCTATGCCAACCTAATTGGATTTGATTCCTACAAAAAATCAGATCAAAACCAATCTTTTTATATTTTTTGCAATTTATTTGATTTAATTTAACTTTTAAATAATAAAAAATCAAAATAAATAAATAAATAAAGTAAAAAATGTGTGGATGCTGATTTGGGTCGTGGACCATGTCTCTAACAAGATGCAATCATGAAAAGCTAGGCGTATTTGACAAAAAAAATGCACTTTTGAGCACATTTGACTTTTGGCAATTTTCCAAAAATGGCCAACTTTGACAATGCATATCTCCTCCAATTTTAACCCTAGAGAGGTGTTCTTGGACTTTTTAGAAAGCTTAGGATGTCCCCTAAACAAAACTTTTGTTTCATCTCAATTGGGTCTTCCATGTTCATGTAAGAAGCTTTGACCCAAAAGGTCTTTTTGTTGACTTTTCAAAAGGACCTATAATGTAGAAATTCATATCTTTTGATGAGTGCATATTTTGAGCTTGTGGGCTGAATATGAGTTGTAGGGAATTGCATCCTATTCAAAATGAGCCTTGGATGGAAAATTTATGATAAAGTATGAAGAAGTTATGCCTGGTCAAAGTTTGGTTGACTTTTCCTATGAAACCCTAATTTAGCAACTTTTGGGTTTTGATGAATTTGGGGGAATTCCTTGAGGAATCATGATAAAACCTTGATAAAATGATGGATATCTTTCCAAAATGTTGATGTTGAACAAAAATCTTGAAGTTTGACTGTATGTGGGCCACAATTGACTTTTGACCTAGTATAGTTGATTTTCAGGCATATGGGCAATTGACTGAGCAAACTTCTTGTGCAAGGCATGAAACTTGACATGGATGATCTTGAGAACATATTGGGACCATGGAAGGAATTTGGGACCTTTGGAGTTACCACACCCTGATGAAAATGGAAACCCTAGTTTGAGGTACATTGCCTTAGGAGAGAGTTTGTCTGGTCAATCATTGGGCATCCTTGAGCAAGTTGAGGACCTCAATGGACATGTGTTAAGTAAAATGAGAGGGCAAATTTTGGGGTACATCAGCTTCCCCTGTTCAATCATCTTAAACCTGAGGATGTAGATTGGTTGTCTGCCTTTCGTAATCTGAAGGTGGAAGATGATTGAACACTAGAGTGCCCAGAAATTTGCACTCGTCTGAGATGGTGATGTACTGTGTAGGTAGTATCAGGAATGGGCTTACATATGCCATTTTGAGGAGATGATGGAAGTTCACTGGAGATGGGCTTAAAGATGCCATCCGGAAGATATGACGGAGAATCGTTAGAGATGGGCTTAAATATGCCATCTAAAGGATGTTGACTTATCGAGATATTCCTTTGATGAGAATTCCTATTCCTGTCGTTAAGGAGGAATCTGCTGAGGAATGTTGGTCTCTTGTCTTAGGAGAAATGGAATTTTAGGAACTTCAGTTGTCCGTTACTCTATTGGAGAATCATCTCTTAGTCGAGGAGATGAAAATGAACTACTTTATGGTCGTGCTCTAGGCCTTACAGTGATTTGATGAGGATAATAAGATTGACTGCTATCTGGTCGTGCTCCAGGTTTTACAGTGACTTACTGGGGAGATGAGATTAAACTTGCTATATGGCCGTGCTCTAGGCTTTGCAATCTCAAAAACTATTATCTGGTCGTGCTCCAGGCATCAAAAGGAATTAAGTGGTTATCCGGTCGCATCTGGGTTTCAACTTGAATTTAAGGCATACTAACATCCGGTGTTTTTCAGGCTTCAATAGTAATTGGCCGAGTAAACTGATATCTGGTTGAATTCCAAGCTTCGCAGTACCTCATACTATTACCTGGTCGTGCTCCAGGTTTCACAGTGTCTCTTGCCGCTATCTGGTTGTGCTCTAGACTTCATAGCGTCTTATACTGTTATCTGATCGTGCTCTAGGCTTCAGTAATTTGGGGAAATTAAGCTGTTATACGGTCAGTTTCCGGGCTTCATATCTTTTTTAACTAGAATAGAAATCTTAGTATCGATTTGACTGAACCAGGGAAAGGTCTCGAGTTATCTTCAACTGGGAGAGAAATCTTAGTATCGATTTGACTGATCCCGGGAGAGGTCTCGGATTAACTTTAACTGGCATAGAAATCAGGGGAATCTTAGCAGCAATTCGGCTGACCCAGACGAAAGTGTTAGAACATCTTCAACTAGAATAGAAACCATAGTGTCGGTTTGACTAAACCAGAGAAAATCTTGAAAAGTGTTGGAATATCTTCAACTGGAATAGAAACCTTGGTGTCAGTTTGACTGAACCAGAGAGAACTTGTGAGAACTTGATTGCATCTTTCCTTGAAAGGTAAAGAGTTAGTCATATGTAATGTCATGATGTATGAAATGTATTGAGTAATGATGTTCTCAAAATAAATGAGATTGTGTTGTATAATATGTATGCACATGTCATGATGTATGGATATGAAATTCTATTATGATATTCTCTAGCTGGGGAAAATAAATCCTGGACTGCTGCTGGAGAGTATAAGGAGTTGAGTTCTTCGTTTCCACTGGGGATAGTGACCAAAGATGATTAGATGGGGATTTACATCCATTCTGCTTGAGGACATTCTGCCGGAGGAGACTCTATCTTAGAATAATTCTGTGGAGGAATGACTCTGTGGGGAAGAAAGATACTCTTGGAAGACCTGTTGATTTGGAGAAATAAACTCAGCTAGGGATGAACTTCCATTGCTGGAAAGAAGAGCTCTATTGGAGACTGAGCTTTCGCTGTTAGAGAAATAAACTCTGCTCGGGAGATGGCTTTATAAACTGCTCATGGTTATAAGACTCGGCTGGGGAATGAAGATATCATCTTTCTGAATGAACTTGCTGGGGAAGGAACTCCTGCTTGGGGATACGGAGGTCGGACCTTGGTTGTCTCGGCTCTGGGGAATATAGGTATCACTGGCTTGTACGTGATAATGACTTTGCTTCCAACTGTCTCTGCCCCTTGTACCATGATGGATGGGGTAACTATCGGTATTTAGGTTTTGTACCAGTTTCTTTGAGTTCTTAGTAATTGTCTTTCTGTTTTATATGCAGATATTTGTGAACAGTAATCATATTCAAATGCATATGTCAAGAATAAAACATTGGACGTTTTTTTGCAAAACAAAACAAAAAACGGAAAAAACAAACACGGATTTTTGTACTCAAAAGACGCTTTGTATTGATTTGAAATTTGCCTATAACAGGCGTTTTTTACAAGGAGGCTGACGCTCTAGTAAGAGAACACCACTGTAAAAATGGAAATTATTACAGAAATTGTGTACAAAAAGAAAACAGATATGTGTAGTGATCCCATTGGGTTTCAATTCTGCTATTGCCCCTATGTCTTCGAGCATCTCATCACTTTGCTACTTGTCCGAAGCTGACTGGATTGATCGGTACCACTTGAGCTTGATATCTGATTAGTGAGGTCTGATTGCAAGGTGATCCAATGGGACATGGTGATACGCTTTAATCCCTAATTTTTTCCTGGACCACCCTTTCGGGTTTTCAATCCACCGGGATACCCTTTTTGCCCAAGCCTCCCTTTCGAGTTTTCGACTTACCGGGTGTACAGATTTTTTCATTTTTTATCCCTAATTTTTGCCCGAACCCTTTTGGTTCGCCGGGATGCCCTTATTTTTTCCTAGGTATGTCAACCTAGAGGGTCTTTATTATGTGTAGTATCTTTTTACTATGTCCGCATTGACAGGGTGTGGAAGGTCGTCACCATCCATGGTGGTCAGAATCATGGCTCCACCGGAAAATATGTTCTTGACTACAAACGGTCCCTCATAGGTGGGAGTCCATTTTCCCCTGGGATCACCTTGCGGCAGTATGATGCGCTTGATTACCAGATCCCCTACTTGATACACTTGTTGTCTGAATTTCTTGTTGAAGGCCTTGATCATCTGTTTCTGATACATTTGACCATGGCAGACAACAATAAGTCTTTTCTCGTTGATTAAGTTCAATTGATCAAGTCGAGTCTGGATCCAATCATCTTTGCTCAAACCCGCATCCTTCATAATCCGTAGAGAAGGGATCTATACCTTCATGGGTAAGACAACCTCCATGCCATATACTAGAGAATAGGGTGTTGCCCTTGTCGACGTACGTGTTGAAGTACGGTACCCGTGAAGAGCAAACGGTAACATATCGTGCCAGTCTTTGTATGTCATCGTCATCTTCTGTATGATCTTTTTAATATTCTTATTAGCAGCTTCGACATCCCCATTCATCTTTGGCCGGTAAGGAGAAGAGTTGTGATGCTGAATCTTGAACTGTTTACAGAGTTCAGTGATCATCGTGTTATTGAGATTAGTTCCATTATCCGTGATGATTCTCTCAGGGATACCATAACAACAAACCAAGTTATTCTTGATGAACCGTGCCACCATATTCTTGGTAACTTTAGCAAAGGAGGCAACATCAACCCACTTCGTGAAGTAATCAATGGCCACTAGGATGAAGCGATGCCCATTGGACGCGGTAGGTCTGATCTCGACGATCATGTGAATTCCCCACATTGAAAAGGGCCAGGGAGTTGTCAAGACATTCAAGGGAACTGAAGGTACACACACCTTATCAACATAGGTTTGGAACTTGTGACAGGTTCGAGAATGCTGATAATAGTCGGCTTCCATAGTGGACCAGTAGTATCCTGCCCGTAGGATCTTCTTTTCCATGGTATGTCCACTGGAATGAGTGCCAAAGGTACCTTTGTGTACGTCTGCCATGATCCTCTCTGCTTCGCTCTTATCTACACGCCGCAGTAAGGTAGAGTCATGATTGCGCTTATAGAGGATTCCATTGCTGAGGAAGAACTTTGCAGCAAACCTTCTCAAAAATTTCGTGTCATTGACAGATGCCCTCTAGGGGTATTCTTTAGCCTCGAGATACCTTTTCACCTCATGAAACCAAGGTTTGTCGGCTACCTCCTTAGTATCGATCTCATAGCAGTATGCCAGTTCATCCAACCTCTCAATAGTGATTCGGGGAGCTTCATTGTCCCACCTGACCTTGAACATTGACGACATAGTAGCTAGCGCGTCCGCTAACTGATTCTCTTCTCGTGGGAAATGTTTAAAGGTGATCTCTTCAAAATGCGGCAGCAGTGTCAGTACATACTCTTTGTAAGGGATAAGGTTTGGGTGCTTCGTATCCCACTCGCCTTTGATCTGACTTATCACCAAAGAGGAATCCCCGAATACACTTAAGAACTTGATTCTCAGGTGAATAGCAGCTCGAAGACCCATAATACATGCTTCATACTCCGCCATGTTGTTGGTACAGTTGAAACATAATCGGGCAGTGAACAGAGTATGACAACCCTCAGGAGATATAATTACGGCGCCAATGACATTACCCAGTGCGTTTGAGGCTCCATCAAAAAACATAGACCATCGGGATCCTTTGTCAGGTCCTTCATCCGGTCCAGGTTTTTCACAGTTGGTTACTAACATGATATTCTCATCTGGGAACTCAAAATTTATGGACTAGTAGTCATCCACAGCCTGATGCGCCAAATGATCAGCTAACACACTTCCCTTGATTGCCTTTTGGGTTGTGTATTGGATGTCTTACTCGGTCAAGATCATTTTCCATCTTTCTATTCTTCTGGAGAGAACGAGCTTCTCGAAAATGTACTTGATCGGATACGTCTTAGATATCAACAAAGTAGTGTGGGTCAACATATACTGTCTCAGTCGGCGAGCAGCCCATGCCAAAGCGCAACAAGTTTTCTTGAGCAGTGAGTATCGTGTTTCATAGTCGGTAAACTTTTTGCTAAGGTAGTATATTGCGTGCTCTATTCGACCAGACTCGTCATGCTGCCCCAGCACACACACCATTGAATTATCTAGAAATGTTAAGTACATTATCAAAGGTCTTCCTTCAGTTGGAGGCATCAGAATAGGAGGCTCTTAGAGATATTGTTTGACTCTGTCAAAGGCTACTTGGCATTCGTCATTCCACTTTACCACTTGATCTTTCTTCAGAAGCTTGAAGATCGGCTCACAAGTAGCAGTCAGATGTGAAATGAACCTGGCAATGTAATTCAGGCATCCCAAGAAACCTCTAACTTCCTTCTCAGTGCCGGGAGACGACATCTCTTGTATGGCCTTCACCTTTGCAGGGTCTACCTGAATACCTTTGTCACTGACGATGAACCTCAGCAGCTTTCCGAACCTCACCCCGAAGGTTCACTTGTTCAGATTTAACCTCAACTTGTACGTCTTTAACCTATCAAACAACTTTTGTAGATGATCAAGATGTTCTTCCTCAGTTTGAGACCTGGCTATCATGTCATCGACGTAAACCTCTATCTCATGGTGAATAATGTCATGGAACATAGCTACCTTAGCTCGCTGATAAGTTGCCCCAACATTCTTCAACCCAAACGACATCACCTTGTAACAGAAAGTGCCCCACTGTGTAACAAGCGTTGTCTTCTCCATGTCTTCAGGTGCCATCTTGATCTGATTGTAGCCAGAGAAACCGTCCATGAAGGAAAAGAATTTGTGTTGTGCGGTGTTGTCAACCAGAACATCGATGTTGGGAAGCGGGAAGTCATCCTTGGGGCTTTCCCTGTTCAGGTCTCTGTAATCCATACACATTTGTACTTTACCATCTTTCTTAGGTACTGGAACCACATTAGCAACCCACTGCGGATAGGAGGTGACAACTAAGAACCCTGTGTTGAACTGCTTCATAACCTCTGCTTTAATCTTCTCTGACATCTCAGGGTGAATACGATGGACCTTTTACTTTACTGGAGGGAAGCCTTCTTTAGTCGGCAGACGATGAACCACTATATCCGTGTCTAGTCCCGACATGTCTTCATATGACCAGGCGAAGATTTCAACATACTCATGCAACATCTGTACAACCCGTTGTTTGACACTAAGCTCCAGATTTACACCTATCTTAACCTCTTTTTTATCTTCCTCTGTACCCAAGTTCACTCTCTCAACCGACTCTTCATGAGGCTGTATGGCCCTTTCTTCCTGCTGTAATAGTCTAGCAAGTTCTCCGGGTACCCCACAATCTTCCTCACCTTCGTCATCGGCTTGGTTGATCAGATTTTCAAAGTCATAATGAGCAGTAGCAGAACTGTTATCAATGGGATCCAGAGTGGATATGGATCTGCATTTGGATACGTGAGTGTGTGTAAGAGCATAGTTGTATAGACAGAATAAAAGAAAAGAAAGACAGAGAGTGCAAAATATGTATGCAAACGTCCAATGCTTTATTTATGTCATATGAAAATGAAACATGATAACCCTCACAAATAGAACCATTGTTCCCATGGTAAGACACAAGGCTATAGAGTTTATATTGTTTTTAAATTATATATCCGAAAAATCAGAAAGACAATTACTCCTGAACAAAAGTAATCGGTACAAAGTCCTTGGCAGTCCAATTACTGAGTCCGCCGTTGGTAGTCGGGAAGATCCAGCTGTCAATGTCAGAATCACCATCACTGTCTTCAAGCGCATTGACCCTAGGATTGCTGATGCGTAGGGGAGGTCCTCCAGCCCGAGCGCGACGAACAGCCTTTTGAGCAACTTCTTCAACCACTGCTCGTGCATCCTTGAGAGAAGCCATCTTCGAGGGAGATTTGGTGACCTTTGGAGGACTGTCGGTAGTTTCTGCTGTAGCCATAATCTGAGTTACCTCTTCAAAGTTCTGACAAGGAGTCTCGATGAACTCGCCATCCATTTCCACATACCTGAAGGAGTTCAAGTGATTGATCATATACTCCTCTTCACCATGCACAGTGACAATCTTTCCTCTTACTGGGTACTTCAATATTTGGTGGAGGGTAGAAGTAACAGCCCCAGCCCAATGTATCCAAGGGCGTCCCAACCAGCAAGAATATGATGGTTTGATATCCATTACGTAGAAAGTGGAGTCGAAGGTCTGGGAACTCACTTTTATAGGGACATCCACTTCCCCCTACACCATCCTCTTCGAACCATCGAAAGCTCTCACTACTATATTTCTAGGCTTCAAGGTCAAGCCTTCGCAGTCCAATCTGTCCAAAGATTTTTAGGTAGCACATTCAACGAGGAGCTAGTATGTACCAAAACATGGGCCAGAGTCGTGCCCCTGCATTCAACGGAAACATGAAGAGCATCATTATGCTTCCTCCCTTTTGGTGTCAGATCCGCATTGGAAAAACCCAAACCATTATCGGCAGTCAGACTAGCCACACAATCTTCAAACTGATCAGCAGATGTCTCTTGTGGCACATGAGCCGTCTTCAGAAACTTAACCAAAGCCTTCGCATGGGCCTCAGAACATAACAATAAAGCCAACATAGAAATTTTGGATGGGGTCTGCCCCAGCTGCTCGACCATGTTTTAGTCGCTCTTCTTTATTATCTTCAAAATTTCTTCCATTTCTTTTTTGGAAGTTTCTGGTATGGTTACTGAATTGGACTTTATCAGGACAAGCTCAATTAGTATGTCTTTGCCTCGAGTCTCGGCCGACTCGATGATGGGAGGGTCAACAGGAGTGATTACTGGAATTGCAGTAGTAGTCTTGGGTGGAACCACAGTAGGAATGATCACAGGTCCGGTAACAGTCTTCGGGCGAGAAATTTCAGGGGAGAACACTCTTCCACTTCTTGTTATTTTACTGGTTCTGGCAATATTGACGATGTAGGAATCAGCATTTTCAGCAATCTTGTCTTCAATGGCTAGCATGTCATGCTTTACGCCGTGGTAATAGACGTCGGCCCCATAGTTCCAAGGAACAACTTTGTCCGGGGAGTATGAGATTGGTACAGGCATGGTTATGATCAATGGAGTCACCTTCGGAACTGATGTAATCCTGACGGGTCTCTTAGCGGAGGCCTTGGGAGGATTGGCAGAAATGGTTATGATAGAAATGTCTTTATAAGAAACAGTCAGAACATGGGTCTTCACAAACAGAATCTCTTTGTCATCCATCAGGCGCTGAAGACCTGCCTTTAACAAAGGGCAACCAGTCGGTAGAAATGAACAAAAGTGGCAACCTTCACCATAACCCGGAAATAAACCGGCCTTCAACAAATTCCCCTTGATAGTTATGAGTGGGGTCACCAATTCTTCCACAAAGGTCATAAACACACCTTCTTCAACGGCATTAACACCCCGACCATGTTTCAGCATATGAGCAGTGATAACATTGGGAGTCTCCGGGGGATCAAATTCAATCTCCTTATCATCAATCAGATCATGTACTTTGTTCTTCAAAGCCCAGCAGTCATTGGTATCATGGCCTAAATTTTTTGAATGGTAAGCACAACGAGCATTCGAATTATAGTAGGGAGAGGTGGTGTTAGGATTCTTCGGAGCTTCCCTTAGAGTAACCAGATTGGACTTCAGCAAATGAGGTAAAACCTGAGACAACGTCATGTTGATCCGAGTGAACTATCTAGATGGTCTTTCTGCTCTTGGATGATTGTTTCTTTGTTGAGCAGGTGCAGGTTTGGGAATCATAAAAGCCCCTATCATCAGACGAAGCTCGGTTTGATTCTGATTCTTTTGGTTATAGACGGAACAGACTTCCTTTTTACCTGCAAACGGCTTCCTTGCAGCACTAGAAGAGGCATCCTTCTGAATTTTTCCACTTCGGATTCCAGCTTCCACTCTTTCTCCTGTTAAGATCAGTTCAGTAAAACCCGCCGATGAACTTCCAATCAGATTGTTGAAGAATGGCCCAGTCAAAGCTCCCAGAAACATATCCACGAGCTCCCTGTCAGCCAAGGGAGGTTGAACTCTTCCAGCCAAATCTCTCCACTTCTCAGCATAATCCTTGAAACCCTCGTTCGAACCCATAGACAGATTTTGGAGTTGTGTATGAGTGAGAGTGAGGTCTGCATTATATTGATATTGCTTATAAAATACAGCAGCAAGGTCTTCCCAGTTACGAACATCGGCTCTTTCCAGCTGATAGAACCAATCCAGTTGTGTTCCAGATAGACTGTTTGGAAGAAGTGAACCCACAAGTCTTTGTCAGCAGTATGAGGCTGTATCTTCCTCACATAAGAACGAAGATGCATTTTAGGACAAGAGACCCCATCATACTTAGCAAATACCGGTGCCTTGAATTTTGGGGCGATGAAAACCCCAGAGACTAGACCCAACTCTTCAAAATCAAGCCCGGGAACCTTCTGGATTTCTATAGCACTCAGACGCTCTTCTAACTGCTTATACTTTTCATCAGCCGGAGGGTACTGCTCCTCATTATAATCAGTTTCATTTTCAGACTCTTTAGGACTAGGGTCCTCTTCTCTGGCTTCACCCTCTTGATTCTCTCCCTCTTTAGATGAAGAAGCTAAATCAACAACCCGTCTTGGCGGCCCTCTAAAGCTTCTGCTCATATGTGCCACACCGGCTGTCCTCTTGGTCTTCTTAGTGTTCTTCTTAACAATCAGAGCCTCCAGCTCTTCGTGTCCTTTGGCCAAAGCCACAATCATTTCCTGGAACTGTGTGTTCTGAGTATGAAGATCTTTCACAGTTTGCTCAAGAGCCATTGCTGAAATAAATAGTGGAGGAGATGAGAAACCTGTTATGAATCCTGTTATGCAATGATATGTATGATATGTATGCAATGTTTTCAAGGGTTCTTAAAGGCTCAAATTTGCTTAAACAAAAAGGAACAAACGCGAATTGTATTAGTAAACTTGAATTGTTACAAAGAATGTATTTTTAGAGTACAATTAAGCAAAATAAAACAAAAATAAGACTAGGTTTCCCATGAGTGAATCCTCTTTAGCGCGATGTAGGCGTTGATATTCCTCTCTTCATGAAGTAGCCTAGTTAGTTCCAAGACCTTCTTCTCGCTGGCGTAGAATTGGTCTTCAAACGTATCCCGCTCCTCTTTAAGTTGAACCCATGACTTTTGTAACTCTTCGTGATCAATTGGCATGTCTGGATGAAGAACAAGATGAGGAGTGTCTCCCTCGGCAATTGGTTCCATAATCATAGGTCGGATAGAGGGATAAGGCATCATAAGAGTTTGAGTGTGGGCTCGTACCCATCTGAGATAAGGCCCGAGAGGTATGGAATTCTTATGCCCAAGTGTCTTGCTGTCAACCCTATGTACCATACTCCAAGCTTGTATGAACCTTTTGCGGTAACCCTGAACATCATTCTCATAGTTGAAGGCGATTCCTTGAATAAGTGTATCATGAGGACCATCCCTTCTCGCATAACCAAACTGTCGTAATGCTAAGCAAGGGTTATAAGTGATTCCCCCCTAATGCCTAAGAGAGGGACATTAGAACACCAATGAATATCTGAATGCGTAAGGGACATCAGTCGATAAGAGCATCTTTTACCTTGTTCATTCTTCAAAGTAGATCTAGGTAGGTGCGAAATTAACCACCTAGCCAATAGAGGAGTGCAACACTGGAGGGTCCCACTTCTTTTTAGACTGCGAGCATGCAGAGAGTGTAGAATATCCCTGAGTAATGTAGGTATCGGATTTTGAGACAGAAAAACCTGGATTGTGCTCACATCTACAAGTTGATCTGCATTAGGGAGCAGTACCATCCCATAGACAAGGAGCGCTAAAACCTCTTCAAAAGCTTGTAGATCCAGGGTATCCCAAAAATAGTAAGCCTTCTTGAACATAAATATAACACGAATTCCTTGAACACTCCCTCTGGTTTCCCAATTTATCACTATGTCGGACAGTTGTAAGGATAGAGCTTTAGTAATTTCTTCAGGATTGGGATGTCTTTCCATACCGCTGAAAGGTAGCTGATCAAGAATGGGTATCCCTAATAACTGAGAAAATTCCTCCATAGTAGGCACTAACTGGTAATTCGGGAATGTGAAACAGTGATGTAGAGGATCGAAGAACTGAAACAGCACTTTCAACATTTCTTCGTCAGGTTTTGCAGTGACCAAGTTGAGCAACCGACCAAGCTTTTCAGTGAAAGGAGATCTTTCGAGAATCCTTACTTCCAAGTCCCTTAATTGGGGAGATACTTTTACTAGGTTAATCTGAAAAGTGTTCCTGTGGGCGAATGCCATATCCTACAAAACAGAGAAAAGATGAGCCCTAGAAACCCTTGAAACAGTTAGTATGATATGCTATGGTATGATGTTTATGATGTCATGATAAATCATAGGTATAGAAAACACAGACAAATCACACCAAGTCCTTAGGATTAAGGCCTTCTTGAATTTTAAGGTCATACCCTCTTGAAGCTGGATTGGTTTAACCTGTCCTATAAATATGTAACCGGGCTCTAAAGGGATCTCAATATCACTAATCTTTCCCCAAGCCTTGTTCAATCGACGATTGACTCGTAATCAAATAAAACTCAGAAGTCAAACCTTAATGAGTGTAGCATCGAGTATCTGTCGACCTTGGGCATACACCAAAGCCGGCCATCTCGCTACGTCCTACTGGCCAAGTTGTGCAATTAAAGGTTCTAAGGTTAGTTGATGCTTTATGACACCACGCGGTCGCCCCGTACATCTCCCTGATTGACTCAAGGGTTACGGGTACCAACCAAAGTGCCACATCGACATAGCTACTGTTTCAACCATATCGGTATACCCCAGCACAACTCCCTCACAGTTTATTGCTACATACCTAAAAGGTGTTTCCCGATCCGGGTGTAGGATCAAATAACCCAAACAGTTCCCATAAATATAAAACAAGCAAGACAATCAAGAGAAAGAAATTAAATATGACCTAGATCCTAAGGTTTACCCCACTTTATATTTTATTCCCCAACAGAGTCGCCAGTTCTGTAATACGATGGCAGAACCGACTGTTGATACTGTTGCTCCTAGTTACCACCCCAATGAGAAGTGTGAATACTATTCTAATAGTCTTGGACATGATACGAATGGTTGTTGGGATCTGAATAACAAAATTCAAGACCTAATCGATGAAGAAGCGTTGGAATTCGCACAAGATGGCCAACTAGAGCTCTTCTATCATCCCTCAAAGGCACACTGATACGGTGGCAAAACCGACTGTTAATACTGGTTTGCATTTTTTGTTTGCAAAGTGTCGCGGTAAGCAAGAGTCGCCATCGAATTTTATTTTATCCAATTAGGAAAAGGAAAAAGAATTAAAAAAAACCTTTTTCAAGATGTTTCTGAGTACGAGGGGTAGGTTATAGAAAAGGAAGGTGTTAGCACCCTTTCTATCTGTGGTTTTCCACAGGCTCTTAGGTACTTCCTCATTTTTGAAATTGCTTGTGTGTGCTTGTTTTGAAAAGTTTTGTTTTACTTCGTGTTAACCTTTGTTTCTGCCCTCAAGAGTGTTACGAAGTTGTTTTTGAAAACTTTGTTTGAAAAGTGTTTGTGTGAAAAACTTTGTTTGTTTGAGCAAGTACCTAGGAACTAATCTACCTACTCGAAAAAAGTCTGTTTGTTTTCCTTTTAGACAACGCTATTCCATTATTAAGGAATAGGTAGCACCGTCGTTGGAGTTTTAAGGGACGTTCGAAGGGAAAAATACGATCACAAAAGCAATGTTAGGAAATGTTAGTAATCATCCTAAAGCCTTAAGGATCTTTTTCCGAGGGAACATCTGAATGGGTCATTTTAGATATTTCGGGGCTAGAGGATGACTACTAACAAACCCTATACTTCATAACCGTTTACAGAAGGCAATTGGAGTGGAGTAAACCCTAGGAGTGAGCATGTGCGAGTGTAATTTTTCAGTTAATTATCTTTGCACAATTAGGGTTTTCTACTGTATTAATTTTCAGTTTGTCTTTCCATACAATCATATTAACATACATCTAAGCAGTTTATAGTTTGCGGAAATTAAAGCGATAAAGTTAAAGTCCTAGCTATTACAGGGCTTTTGCAGATACATAATTATTTTGACCGAAAATAAAGATGCGGAATTGAAACCCTAATTACTATTACAAACTCGGAGCAGTTACAATAATAATAAAGAGGAAATTAAAAAATGCACGCAGCGAATTAAATGCGAGAATAATTAGCAAAACCTAGAAGATCTAATTAAAAAAATGTTTAGGTTATTTTTGAGGAAACATTAGGTTATGTACAAGTTAACCCTAACTTCTAATTGATTTTAATCATAAAAAGAATTAAATTGCTCTAATTTTACTTAAACTAATTAATTAAGGAAATAAAATATTTTTATGAAAAAAAATGATTTTTGATGTTTTTAGGATTTTTGATTTGATAAAAAAAAACATGATTTTTTGGTGTTATTTGTAAAAAGAAATTGATTAATAAAACAATTAGAAAAAAGAAAATAAAAGAAAGAGAAGAAATTGGGCCTGTATGGAAGATGAATGGGGGTGCAATGTTGAATTTATGCCCAGGCCCATGAATGTTGATCCCATTCCCACGCTTGATCTTGTGTAGCCACGCTTGAAGGGTGCATCGTGGACTTCCCTTTGACTGAGCGTTGGATATGGATTAGTGATGATCCAGTGATTGGATGGTTGGAGTATGGTGGATGTCTGGATGTGTAAAGTACAGGATCTGCAATTGAACGTTAGGAAAATAAATAAAATGCTGGGACCTCGGATCGAACCCAGGTCTTTTCACTTTCAAACGTACGCCCTTGCAAACTGCGTTACATGGATTAATTGATAATATAATAGCCATAATAAGTAATATATAAAACAAAATGGGTAACTGAATAAAATAGAATAAAAGCGCGCGCGATTCAAACAAGCCAGTGGTATTGTGCCAGCTTATCATCTTCTTCCCTGTCCGTCGTCTTATGCATGAGACTTATACCTACAGACTGAACTCCATAGCCATAGCCCTGCAAGCTTCCAAAATTCACAGCAAGCATGATAAATCAATTGTGAGTACATAGATCAATTCGTCTTGATCTCACTAGCATCATGGTACCCTTTTCTTGGGCCAATTTAACTTGTATAGAAAAACCCTAAAATGGCAAGGTAAACCCTAACAATGGCAGTTGGAAAAGCAGTTATCAAAATGCAAAATTACTTAAACCAAAACATTCCAAATGATGATACCAATGTAATTCTATTCTTAAAAGTGATTAATCATATGTAAATAAGCAAAGTCAAATTCAAAAGAATTTCCAAATCGTGAGAGGCGTGGAGGCTGATTCAGGGCGTCTAAGGACGTGCGAGCGGTCGTATTAGCTTCAGGAGATGTCTAAGAAGGGATTTGTGGCTTTGAATTGCTTTGAATCGTCCTCTAGGTTAGAAATCCGATCCACACTTTTTGTCAAAATTTTCAGTTTTGTTTGATGCTTTCCACGACTGCAACCCTTGTTCTTTTGGCTTGTGTATGTTCTATATATGTAGTAGAACTTATTAGGTTAACAAAAACAAATTAAATCTTTGTGAATCATCAAAATTTGATTTGATTTTGCTCTTGTATTATATCTTTCCAAAACAAGCATAATCATGCCAATTTTTGCTTCAATCATCCCTTGCACGATTTGATATGTTATGCCAGCCTAATTGGATTTGATTCCTACAAAAAATCAGATCAAAACCAATCTTTTGATATTTTTTGCAATTTATTTGATTTAATTTAACTTTTAAATAGTAAAAAATCAAAATAAATAAATAAATAAAGCAAAAAATGTGTGGATGCTGATTTGGGTCGTGGACCATGTCTCTAACAAGATGCAATCATGAAAAGCTAGGCCCATTTGACAAAAAAATGCACTTTTGAGCACATTTTACTTTTGACAATTTTCCAAAAATGGCCAACTTTGACAATGCATATCTCCTCCAGTTTTAACCCTAGAGAGGTGTTCTTGGACTTTTTAGAAAGCTTAGGATGTCCCCTAAACAACCCTTTTAGTTGCATCTCAATTGGGTCTTCCATGTTCATGTAAGAAGCTTTGACCAAAAAGGTGTTTTTGTTGACTTTTCAAAAGAATCTATAATGTAGAAATTCATATATTTTTATGAGTGTATATTTTGAACTTGTGGGATGAAGCTGAATTGTAGGGAATTGCATCCTATTCAAAATGAGCCTTGGATGGAAAATTTCTGATAAAGTATGAAGAATTTACGCCTGGTCAAAGTTTGGTTAACTTTCCTGTGAAACCCTAATTTAACAACTTTTGGGTTTTGATGGATTTGGGGGAATTCCTTGAGGAATCATGATCAACCCTTGATCAAATGATGGATATCTCTCCAAAATGTTGATGTTGACCAAAAATCTTGAAGTTTGACTGTATGTGGACCACAGTTGACTTTTGATCTAGTATAGTTGATTTTCAGGCATCTGGGCAATTGACTGAGCAAACTTCTTGTGAAAGGCATGAAACTTGACATGGATGATCTTGAGAACATATTGGGACCATTGAAGGAATTTGGGACCTTTGGAGTTCCCACACCCTGATGAAAATGGAAACCCTAGTTTGAGGTACATTGTCTTAGGAGAGAGTTTGTCTGGTCAATCCCTGGGCATCCTTGAGCAAGTTAAGGACCTCAAGGGGAATGTGTTGAGTAAAATAAGAGGGAAAATTTTGGGGTACAACACACACCATCTGAAGTGACCAATTTAGGCGGAGAAACTTTTGTTTATTCGAATTTTCTATTGTAATTTCTTTTGTTTGTTCGAACACTTATCTATTAATGCTAAACCTTGTTTCGTTAATACATTGCATATGTTTGTCTTGAATTAATCCATTCATTTTCACTCTATGCTTTTAACTCCCTTCATGATATTAACTCTTGTTTTAAAAGTTGCAAGCCTTTAGAGGGAGGATGACAAAAACAATACCACAATCTCATACAATATGTTTTTGGACAGGCCTTGCTGACGATGTACAAGTGTTTCTTTCAATCCCTAAACACTGGAGTTATAAGGAATATAATCCCTAGTCAACCCCTTTGAGCCAAAGAAGTAGAAGTTTTCTTTTCACACAAATTGAAACCCTTAATCAAAACTGGGGCAGGGTTGTCTCTCAGTTAATTCAAATGCGCGTTTAGTTACAAACTTTCACTTCATACACAATGAATGACAATGAAAATGTCCTTCTAAATCAAAAGACAACGATGGTTCCCTATCAAATAGGCTGTCATTATCTCTCAAAAGAAAAAGCCCACTAAGTCAAAACCTATGAAGGAGACTTAAGAAAAACTGGGGCATCCCGTTGACTGTAATCTCAAAACAAGAATATTCAGGCAAAAATCAGGAATAATAAATCAAAAAAGAGGTTACTAAAAATCCTCGACAACATGAAAAATGTCGTAAAAATGATTGTCTTCACGAATAAACTTAACTTGTCCAGACCATCACCAAAATGTCATTCCAGACTCAATTGGAGTTCAAATGCATAATTAACAGAGTTTAGGACTGGAGAACATCATGGAGAACGGGCGGGTACAAATACACTTTGAGCCTTATCCTTTATTTCTTAAACCGTGAACCAAACCACGCTACAACCTTTCAAAAGTCCTAATTGAAGCATATGTTAGTTCAAAAGCATACTGTTACAAAAGTCCTAATTGAAGCATAGGTTAGTTCAAAACCACGCTACAACATTGATTTTTGATTTAAAAGAAGTGCGTAAAAATAAAAATAAAAATAAATGCAAGAAGAAGAATCCTTCGATAAAAAAATGATTTCCTTCGATCCTAATGAAGGATGGCATCTGATCTTGTGAAGACATGTGGCCTTCGATCCATGTGAAGGATAGCCTTCGATCCTGTGAAGGATGGCCTTCGATCCTGTGAAGATATGCCGCATTCGATCCAGCAAGGAATGTTGTTGGAAGCGTCTGATGAATTTCCTGTGGAGGAAGGAACTGAAACCTGCAAGAAAAAGTGTCAACAAAACAAAAGCATGACCTGGGTGTGAACCCAGGTCTTTTCCCTAATTCGACCTCCCCTTAATTCGACTCCTTTGAGTTTAAATCTGGGTTTGTTTTCCTTAAAACCCATGGTTTCTTGAGATTCGATGAAGAGCATAGATCGTGCCTTTTATCTTTATATGTTCCATGTGAATGTTGTGCTATATGATACCCTGGGCATAAATCAAACACGGGAAAACATTAATACATCATGAAAACATGAATATGAATTTGAAAGTTTACCAAGGATGAGGTGCTTCGATTTGGTGTGGACTGTCTAGGAGTAGACTCTAGGGAGTCTCAGGAGCACAAATATAGTATTCATATGGACTGAGGGTGCCTGCAATTTTTTTTAGAAGTTTGATATGTTTTCTGAGGCAGCGTGTGCGTATTCTTTTGATAGGCACTTTGTGTGTGTATGAGGCAGTATGTAGGCGTATGAAGTAGTGTGTGTTTCCTTCTTTTCTATGGTTTTTTCCCTCTCTTGCAATGTATCCTTAGGCCTGTATTTATAGGGATGTGATTATGCATGGAAATGGCAAGAGACAGCCATTAACTAGGCTTTGAAGGCAAAATCAGACACATTAAAAGACTTCCATTTTTGAAATATTCATGCCTCTTTGTGCTTTGGGATGAACCTGGGCATACTTCATTCTTTTGAATACCTTTAAGCCATGCCCTTCGATTGACCTTTAGTTACCTCCTTCGAGTGACTCTGGTTTCATTCTTATAGCTCCTTCGATTGAGCCCATCTACAACAATTCTAATTGATCAGACCTTTGATGACCCTGAATTCTAATTGTTCAGAGTTTCTTCAATTAAGTCACCATCTGCATCAATTCGAATTGCTCAGAATTCTCTTCGTCAGAGCATTGTTCCTTTCAAGGACTCTGAATTCCAATTCGAATTTTCTCAGATTTTCCCTTATCAGGGCTTCTTAGAAAGCCCCTTAGATCTTTGCTCTTCGATTGGATGAGACACTACCCAACTAGCCCAATTGAAAGACCTCATTCTAGCCAATCGAAGGTCCCTTTGGCATGAATATGCTCGTGCATGAGCCTTGGACCTGGCAGTATATAAGACTTTGGCCAGCAAGCAAAAAAGATTTCCCACCATTGTGTGTCCTTCGACTGGACCAAATGCATGTCCTTCAAATACATCATTTGTGTGTCCTTCGAATAGGCCCTACTAGGTGTCAACAAGGTGGAAAACTGTGTGTTAAGGATTTTAGATTTGGAATCGAAGAAAACCATTTCAGAGAGAGCCATGGCCCAGTCGAAACTAGCACAAAGGAAGCCAATTCTTTGTGGATGCCAGCATGAGTGAGACCAAAGTAAGCATAAAAGATGTCATTGCTTAGTGGATTGAAGGCAAATCTGAAGAACTCTTGGCCTTGTGTGCTGAAGGCGCCCACAGGGAAAGTCATTTCCTTATCAATAGAATCAGGCATGAAACAATCCATGCTCATTCGAAGACACCTTGTCCTAATGCCAATCGAAGAAACCTTGTTTCAATGCCAATCGAACACACCTCGTTTCAATGCCAAACGAAGACATCTTGTTTATCTTCAAAATTCTTATTTTCTTTAAGCAAGTGTTTGTAATCACCCATATAAGAGAAAACCTTGGAAAACATGAGAGGGAAAATTTTAGGGTACAACAATTTCCCCTGTTCAATCTTCTTAAACATGAGGATTTAGATTGGCTTGTCTTCCTTTCGTGATCTGAAGGTGGAAGATGATTGAACACTAGAGTGCCCAGAAATTTGTACTCGCATGAAGTATCAATGATGGTTAATGATGTCAGGAACAGGCTTACATATTCCATTTGGAGAAGATGACTGAGAGTCGTCGGAGATGGGCTTAAAGATGTCATCCAAAGTAGATGTTAATTTCATAAATGGTCCCTTTATGGGGTGGGTTCCTATTCCTGCTGTCTGAGGAGGACTCCGATGGGGAATGTGAGTTTTTGTTATTCTCCCGCTTGAGGAAAACTTTGTGGGGAATAGAGTCTAGGAGCTTCAGTTGTGCAAGACTCTACTGAAGAGTTATCTCTGTACTGGAGAGATGAAAGTTTGTTGTTTTCTGGTTGAAATCCAGGCTTCACAGTAACTTGCTGGGGATAATGGGATTAACTGTTATCTGAAAACGTATTAGAAAGAGCTTGTGTAGGGCTGTTTCGGGATGAGTCTGTGTTAGTCTACATCCGGATATATATGAGAGGGAGCCTGTATGGGGCTGCTTCAGGATGAGTTCGTGTTAGACTGCATTTGGAGATCATGAGAGGGAGCCTATTTGGGGATGCTTCAGGATGAGTCCGTGTTAGACTGCATCTAGAGATCATGAGAAGTAACCCGTGTAATATTGCTTCATTTGGTCATGTAGATAGTTTTCCTGTCTGGTTTCATGTATTAATCTACAAATCAGTTGTTTACAGATAGTTGTCCTATCTTGATACAGGTATTAATCTGGAACTTGATTTTGTCGGTCGATGAGATAGTTGTCCTGTCTGGTTTCAGGTATTAATCTCTAACCTAAGAGAAAGAAAGATAGTTTTCCTGGCTTGTTACAAGTATTAACCTTCAATCTCTTCATGTAGATAGTTTTCCTGGCTTGTTACAGGTATTAATCTACAGTCGGTCGTCCACAGATAGTTGTCCTGGCTTGTTACAGGTATTAATCTGGAACTTGAAAATTGTCGGCTGTTGAGATAGTTGTCCTGTCTAGTTTTAGGTATTAATCTCTGACCTAAGAAAGAAAGATAGTTTTCCCATCTGGTTTCGGGTATTAATCTTCAATCTGCTCATGTAGATAGTTTTCCTGTCTGGTTTCAAGTATTAATCTACAATCAGTCGTTCATAGATAGTTGTCATGTCTTGTTACAGGTATTAATCTGAAACTTGTTTTTTCCGGTCGTTGAGATAGTTGTCCTATCTGGTTTCAGGTATTAATCTCTGACCTAAGAGAAAGAAAGATAGTTTTCCTGGCTTGTTACAGGTATTAACCTTTAATCTCTTCATGTAGATAGTTTTCCTGGCTTGTTACATGTATTAATCTATAGTCAGTCGTAGATAGTGATCAAGCACATCATACTGCCACAAGGTGATCCCAGGGGAAAATGGACTCCCACGTACGAGGGTCCTTTTGTAATAAAAAGCATATTTTCCGGTGGAGCCATGATTCTGACCACCATGGATGGTGACGATCTTCCTCATCCTATTAATGCGGACATAGTGAAAAAATACTACACATGAATAAAGACCTGCTAGGTTGACTGGCCTAGGAAAAAATAAGGGCATCTCGGCGAACCAAAAGGGTTCGGGCAAAAATTAGGGATAAATACAAAATATTTGTACATCCGACAAGTTGAAAACCTGAAAGGGCGGCTTGGGTAAAAAAGGGTATCCCGGTGGACTGAAAACACGAAAGGACGGTCCAGGAAAAAGTTAAGGATTTGAAGCGTATAACTATGTCCCATTGGATCACCCTGCGACCACACCTCGGTATCAACTATCAAGCCCAAACGGTACCGATATATCCAGTCAGCTTCGAACAAGTAGCAAAGTGATGAGACGCTCAAGGACATAGGGGCAATAGCATAATTGAAACTCAATAGGATTGTTACACATAATTGTTTTCTCTCTGTACACTATTTTGTGTAATTTCCATTTCTTATGACGACGTTATCCTACTAGAACGTCATTCTCTTTTTACAAAATGCCTGTTATAGGCGAACTTTAAAAAATCAATACACATTCCTTGAAAGTACAAAACTATTTATTTTATTTTTCTGTTTTGTTTTGCAAAAAACGTCCAATGATTATTTTTGACATATGCATTTGAATCTGATTACTGTTCACAAATACTTGCATACAAAACAGAAAGACAATTGCTAATGACTTTAAGAAATGGGGCAAAGTCTAAACAACAATTTATAATCCCGACAGTTACTCTTTCCAGCATGGTATAGGGGCAGAGACATTCTGAGACGAAGTCACCATTACATATAACTCTGTGGCGTCTATGTCCCCCACAGAGTAGAAACAACCGAAGTTTTGATTTCTTATTCCCCAAACAGGAGTTACTTCCTCCAGCAAATTGCCTTCAGAGAGCTGAAATCTGTATTCCCCAGTCGAGCTTTATAATCTTAAATAGTTTATAGAACCTCCTCCCGAGTAGAGTTTATTCCTCAAACTGCGGAAGATCATTCCCCAACAGAGTTTATTTCTCTACATCGGCAAAATCTTCCAACAAAGCATCCTCCCTCCACATAGTTATTCTCAAGCAGAGTCAATCCCCGGTAGAATATCCTCAAACAGAAAGAGGAAATCCCTTGCAAATCATCTATATTCATCATCCTCAGCGGAAATGAAGAACTCAGTTTCCCAATACTCTTCAGCAGTAGTCCGGGATTTACTTTCCCAGACTAAGAAACATCGCAATAGCATCCCTTATTTATACATCATGGCATGCGCATACAACATTACATACAGCATAATCTCATTTATTTTGAGAACATCATCACAATGCACTTCATACATCATGGCATTGCATATGACTAACTCTTTACCTTTTTCAGGAAAGATCAAATCAACAAACACCGTTGACTACTTACATAACCTGGTAGTCTTCTCAAAAGCTACGTCTAATGAAGTGCTATTTCAGCATTTTCCTCAGAAAGACGTTCTCAAAAGACCTTCGCTGGTTCAGTCGGATCGACACTAAGATCTCTCTGATTTCTATTCCAGTTGAAGATATTCCAAGACTTTTGTCTGGTTCAGTTGAATCGATACTAAGATTTTTCTGATTTCCATTCCAGTCAAAGTTAATTCAAGACCTTCCCTGGTTCAGTTAGATCAATCCTAAGATCTCTCTGATTTCTATTCCAACTGAAGATATTCCAAGACTTTTGCCTAGTTCAGTTAAATCGATACTAAGATTTTCCTGATTTCCATTCCAGTCAAAGTTAATTCAAGACCTTCCCTAGTTCAATTAGATCGATCCTAAGATCTCTCTGATTTCTATTCTAGCTGAAGATGTTCCAAGACTTTTGTCTGGTTCAGTTGAATCGATACTAAGATTCTTCTGATTTCTATTCCAGTCAAAGTTAATCCAATACCTTATTTGGTTCAGTTAGATCGATACTAAGATCTCTCTGATTTCTATTCTAGTTGAAGATAATCCAAGACTTTTGTCTGGTTCAGTCAAATTGATACCAAGATTTTTTCTGATTTCCATTCCAGTCAAAGTTAATTCAAGACCTTCTCTGGTTCAGTTAGATCGATACTAAGATCTCTCTGATTTCTATTCCAGTTGAAGATAATCCAAGACCTTTTTCTGGTTTAGTTAAATCGACACTAAGATTTTTATGATTCTTATCCAGTTAAAGATAAATCAAGACCTCTGCTGGTTCAGTTTGAATCTACCATTGATTTATTACTGATTCTTTTCTAGTAGATACTTTCTCTGGTTCAGTTAAATCGACCCTATGATTTTATGATTCTTATCCATTTAAAGATACTGTAAATCTTGGAGTCCGACTAGATAGCAGTTTATTAATTACTATGAAGTCTGGACCCGACCAGATTATAGTATAACCTATGACACTGAAGCCTGGACACGACCAGATAACGGTATACCTTAGATTCAAGTTAAATCTTGGACCCAACCAGATAAGAGCGTAATTTCTTCAAACTGCTGAAGCTTGGATACGACCAGATAACCGTTCAATGTCTATAATTACTGCAAATCCTAGAACCGACCAGATAGCAGTTAATTTCATATTCCCTAATAAGTCGATGTGAAGCCTGGAATACGACCAGATAGCAGTCGGTCTTATTGTTCTCAACAAGTCGCCGTGAAGCCTAGATCTCGACCAAATAACAGCTCGCTTTCAAGAGATAACTCCCCAGTAGAGTGGACAACTGAAGCTCCTAGACTATATTCCCCTGAAAAACATTCCTCAACGGAGTCCTCCTCAATAATAGGCATATGGATTCCCACAAAGGAATATCATGAAACCAACATTGTTTTGGATGGCATCTTTAAGCCCATCTTCGACGAATCTTCGTCATACTATTTAGAAGGCATCTTTAAGCCCGTCTCCGACAGTCTTCTATCATCTTTTCCAAATGGGATCTATAAGCCTATTCCCGATATTATTCTCCAACACTCTCACTTCGAACGAGTGCAAATTTCTGGGCACTCTAGTGTTCAATCATCTTCCACCTTCAGATCACGAAAGGCAAACAAGCCAATATAAATCTCCAGGTTTAAGAAGATTTAACAGGAGCAGTTATTGTACCCCAAAATTTACCCTCCAATTTTTTCACACAAGACATACTCCTATAGGTTCTCAATTGCTCAAGGTTGACCAAGAATTGACCAGACAAATCTCCTCCTAAGGCAATGAACCCCCAACTAGGGTTTCAATTTTCATCAAGATGGTTGAGCTCCAATGGTCTCAAATGCTTTCCATGGTCCTAATATGACTTCAATATTATCCATGCCAAATTTCATGCATTGCACAATAAGTTTGCTCAATCAATTGCTCAACTATTGGAAAATCAATTGTGTTAGGTCAAAAGTCAACTATGGCCCATGTACAGTCAAACTTCAAGATTTTTGGTCAACATCAACATTTTGAAGTGATACTCATCATTTGATCAAAGGTTAATCATGATTCCCCAATAAATGCTCCTAATTCATCAAAAGTCAAGAATTGCTAAGATAAGGTTTCTATAGGAAAAGTCAACCAAACTTTGACCAAGAATAACTTTCACATACTTCATCCATTTTCCCCTAACCAAAGCTCATTTTTAAGAGAATCCAATTCCATACAACTTCTATTCATCCCCCAATATCTAGAAATGCACCATTTGAAAGATATGAGATCAAACATTACAGGTCATTTTCAAAAAGTCAACAAAAGCCACTTTTTACGAAGACCTTTTACATCAAGATAACATCTTCAAATGCAAAATTGATCAAAAGAGGGATTTAAGTAGACATCTTGGGCTTTCTAAAAATTACAAGATCATCATCATGAAATAAAAATTGCGCAAGTTATGGCTTGCCCAAGTTGGGAAGATTTTGGAAATTTTAAGAATGGTGCATTGAGCAAATTTGAATTTTTGGGTCAATGGCCTAACTTTTTAAGGTTCAAATATCTTACTAAGGTAATAAAGGACCTCTAATCTTATTTTTTCATGGCCTTGCATTTTCTAGCTATTTTTTACATATTTATTTTAATTTATTTCAAGTAAATATAAAATAAATGATGCAAAATATTTGGAAATGGGCTTAGACACTTGGGATGGTGCTTTGACTTGTCTTGAAGCCCAAGGATTTGTGCAAACATGACCAGGTTCATTCAAGCAAGGATAAGGCGGGTTTTGGAAAATTTGCACGGCTTTGAATTTGTTGGATTTTTGTTGGAAAAAACATGAGTTATGGCCATGGTCGTTTCCATTCAATTGTGTCTCATCCATCTACACTATAAGTAAAACACTTTAGCCATCCAAATCCACGCACATAAGGCTTAGAGAATTGCTGCACATTTCACCCAAAAACTCAAAAATTGTCAAACCCGAATTGCACATTCCAGCTGTTTTTAGTCCCAAGCAAAGGCTCAAAAACCTTCATGGAAGCCCTGTGAAACTCTTCCAATCGTTACAAGGACCTGAAGGACAATGAAATGACCAATACAGTAGCTCAAGGTTTGCGTTTTTTTAAACTTGCTTTCTTTGATTTACATAATATAAACATGTTTTAACCATGAATTACTGATTATCTTCGTGTTTGCAAGCTATCTGTATATTTGAATTGGTGTTTTGACGTAGGAATCAAGCATTACCATATCTAGAGTTTGGACCTTAGAATTGGGACTTCCGTGGTTTGGAAAAATTAGGCTTGACCACTGATACCATCATGCTCAGGGAGACGAGACCAGTTGACTCATGGTCTCACAATTTATTTTTGTTGCATATTCTACTTGTTTAAATGCATGGGGTACAGTGACGGACAGAAAACTGTCACTATAGATCTTGTAGTCTAATACGACAAATAGAGGTTGAAGACGATGCGTGGCAGTCCCCCACTAGACGATTCAAACTTGCACGCATTTTTTTCTCTCAGATAGCACTTTGTTTTATATATAATATATAGATGTTGTCATATGTATGAATGACCAGGGCAGCTCAGTTGGTAAACAGGCGCGTGCTTTAGGTAAAGGGCTGGGGTTCGAGTCCTCGGTCATGCATGTTGTATTTTTTTCTAATATTTGTTTAATAGATCCAGCGCTTCACATACTCAGACGCATATCATACTCCTCATATCTATGCCAGCAAATCCATATGGGATCTAGATCTAATGCTCAGGATGTGTAGACCACCATGGACACTCAGAAGGCATCTCCACAGGATCCCAAGATATCCTGGGCTTGGCCTTATTTGGGCCAGACGGAAATTCAAACAACACCCCCTGTTTTACTATTCAGCCTGGCCCATTTCTTTTGTTTTTTTTTAATTTCTTTATTTCTTATAATTTATTAACTTCAAAATAATTTTTCATTTAATAATAAAATCACATAGAAATTTAGGATTTAGTTTGTTTTAATAATTAATTTTTAGTACAATTAATTAATTAAACTTTAACTTCTTTTTAATTAAAATGAAATAGAATTAGGATTAATTTTATTTATATCATTTCTTTTTATTATAAAAAAAATACAAAAAGGACTTAGATATTAATTTTTTTAGCTAATTTACTTCTCTAATTAAATTTTATTTATTTATTTCACTTAGTTATTTTATTTAAAAATCAAATTAAAAAAACAAACAAAAATATGTTCTTATTTACTTAGAATTTTTACTAGGTTTTTAGACGTTTCTTTATTTTGTGTGCTTATATTATTATGTATCTGCCTATGGTTTGTAATTTTATCACGCGCTCATTTTATTTCCTGATTATGTATCTGCCTATGGATTGTAATAGCCCTAATTAGGATTTTCATTTTTCGCACTTTACATGTTAAGTCGGATATAACTGTAACTGTCCCGAAGCGTTGTAATAGCTGTAGGAACTTTATTTCTCACTTTATATTTCTTATATGCCTGTATATAAATTGTTAGTAACTTAGGCGTGTATGTCAAGATTAAATAAAATAATCATTAGATCACTAATCTCAAGACAAATAAATGAAAAAAACACTATTGTACACTTGCACCTGTGATACGGTGGCAGAACCGACTGTTAATATTGGTTTTGCGTTTTGTATTCACAAATGTCGCGGTAAGCAAGAGTCACCACCGAATTTTATTTCATCCAACAAAGGAAAAGGAAAAAGAATAGAAAAAACCTTTTTCGAGATGTTTCTGAGTACGGGGGGTAGATTATAGAAAGGGAAGGTGTTAACACCCTTTCTATCTGTGGTTTTCCACGGAATCTTAGGTACTTTCTCATTTTTAAAATTGCTTGTGTGTGCTTGTTTTGAAAAAAAAATTTGTTTACCTCGTGATAACCCTTGGATCGGTTTTCAAGAGTGTGACGAAGTTGTTTTGAAAATTGTTTTTGAAAGTGTTGGTGTGGAAAGTTTTGTCTTGAGAAAGTACTTAAGAGTTTTCCTACCTACTCGAAAAAAGCCTGTTCATTTTCGTTTCCTTTAGACAGTGATATCCTACTATTAAGGAGTAGGTAGCTCCGTCGTTGGAATTTTAAAGGGACGTTCGAAGGGACGAAATGGTCTCTGAAGGCAACAAGTAAAGATACCTTAGCATTTCGAAGGGACTGTCGTCGTAAGATCAAATTGTAGGCAACTCGAGGGACAAATAGGGACTGTGATCTTTATGACGACTTTGAATCGCTGGTCACTACTAAGGTATCCCTACGTTCGAGGGACACGACCATTATTTTCCGAGGCAACCAAGTGGGGCAAACCCTAGGAGTGAACATGTGCAAGTGTGTTTTTTTCAGTTAATTATCTTTGCACAATTAGGCTTTTCTACTGTTTTAAATTGATTTATCTTTCGCATACAATCCTAATGTCCATACATCTAGCAGTTTAATAGTTGCGGAAATTAAAAGTGAGAAATTAAAACCCTAGCTATTACAAGGCTTCGGGGAGGGGATTACATAATCAGAAAAACGGGGAAAAATGATAAATCAGAATTAGTAAACCTAATTAACTATTACAAATTGAGGACAGTTACAATAATTAATAAAAATAAAGAAAGTAAAGACGCGCACGAAAGTTAAAACCGGAACAAATTAGAACCTAAGAAATTTAATTAATTAAAAAAAAATTTGTATTTTTTATTGAGAAAAATAGTTGCAATTTGCAAATTATACCTATTTTCTATTAAATTTTAATTACAAAAAAAAAGTAGGTTAACCTAATTAAACTAGTTAATTAAATGCAAATAAATATTTTATGAAAAAAATTAACTAAACCTAATATTTTTTTGAAATTTTCTGATTATATGATTTAATTAAAAAAATGATTTTTTATTGTGAAAGTAATTAAAGTAATAAATTAAAAGAAAATAAAATTAATAAAAAGAATAGAAAAAAATGAGGAGATTAGCCTGATGTTGTAACCAAATTAGGGGGTGTGTTGCCCAATTTGCGTTAGGCCCAAAAAACTAGTGGCCCCGGATCTGGCGCCTGATCCATTGGGGGCATCTTCTGAGGGTTCATGGTAGACCTGTGTATGCTGAGCACTGGATTAGTGATGGAGATGAATCCTGAGGACGAGATCAGAGGGCACGTGGTGGTCTCAGGAAATGACGTGCACTGGATCTGGAATTGTAATTTCAGAAAATGCAAAAGGCCTGGACATGGGATCGAACTCAGGTCCTCCCTCTCACATGCCTTCTTCCCTTGCCATTTGTGCTGGTTTGTTAGTCATATACATAATCAAATCAAATAAATATAATACAAACAGAGCGCTTGGCCTAAAAAGACGCGTGAAATTTCAAATGGTCCAATAGGACGTTGCCACGCAGTTTTCTTCTTCCCTGATATTGTCGTTTTAGACGAAAACCTTTACCTACGATTTCATGGTTGTAAGTACAACCCTGTAAATCTCAAAAATTAATACCAAGCATGATAAATCCATTTCAAGCATATAGATCAACTTATTTTGATCTCACGAGTATGATAGTATCCTTCTTTTGCATTAATTTCGCCTGCATCACAAAGCCCTAAAATACGACTTCAAACCCTAACAATTGCATATCTCTATACAAGCATCAAAAATCATAATTAAATATACAGAAAGCTTCTAAATGACAATACAAATGTGAATGGATGTCTTGAAATCATTTATAACGCGTAAATATCCAAAATCAAATTCAAGAATGGAGGACAAACCGTGATACCGTTATGGAGCGTTCTGAAGGTATTGATGCGTGCAAGTGATGCTATTAGCTTCAGGAGGTTTCCAGGAATGTGGTTTGATCCTTAGAATGCTCTGAACTGGCCTGTGGAGGAAGATCCGGTCTCTACTTTTTGACAAAAAAAAGTGAGTTTTCTTTCTTGCTTTTGAGGCAGGTTGCGCGTGAAAAAATCTCTTTCTTAGGGTTCACCAAACTTCAGTATATGTATTGAATCCAATTAGGTCAATATTTTTGGCAAGAATCCAAAGAATAATGGTCTTGAAGTTTTGATTCCAAACTTTCCAAAATTGGAGATTTCGTCTTGTTTATGGCTTGGCACGATTTGCTTGAGGTTATACAGCTTGCATGATCTTCAATTCAATGCAAAATAAATCTCATTCCATAAGTTTGATTTATTTTTATTTAATTTGATTTTATTTGAATTTATTTGATTTTAAAATGAATAAAAATCAAAATAAATTAAATATATGAGTGAATAGTGCATGGGGGGTCCCATAGGTCGTGGACCATGCTAGGATTGATATTCAATCTTGAAAAGATGGGCCCATGTGAAAAAAATGCAATTTTGAGCATTGTTGACTTTGGGCAAATTTCAAAAAATGGCCAACTTTGACAATTCATATCTTTCTCAATTTTGATCCTAGAAGGATGTTCTTGGAATTTTTAGAAATATTAGGATGTCCCCTAAACAACCCTTTTGGTTTAATCCCAATTGGATCTTCCATGTTCATGTAAGAATCTTTGACCCAAAAGGTGTTTTTGTTGACTTTTTGGAATGACCTATAATGTCTGAATTCATATCTTTCCATAAGTGCATTTCTTGGACTTTAGGGATGAATATGAGTTGTAGGGAATTGGATTCTCTTCAAAATTAGCCTTGGATGAGAAATTTCTGATAAAGTATGAGAGAGTTATGCCTGGTCAAAGTTTGGTTGACTTTTCCTGAGAAATCCTAATTTAGTAACTTTTTAGTTTTGATGAATTAGGAGCATTTCTTGAGGAATCATGATCAATCCTTGATCAAATGATGGATATCACTTCAAAATGTTGATGTTGACAAAAAATATTGGAGTTCGATTGTATGTGGGCCTCAGTTGACTTTTGACCTGGTATGGTTAATTTTCAAGCATCTGAGCAGTTGACTGGGCAAACTTCTTGTACAAGGCATGAAATTTGGCATGAATGGTCTTGAGAACATATTTGGACTATGGAGAGCATATGAGGCCTTTGGGACTCTCCCATCTAAATGAAAATGGAAACCCTAATTAGAGGTTCATTGCTTTTAAGAGAGAGTTTGTCTGGTCAACTCTTGGGCATCCTTGAGCAAATTGAGTATCTTAATAAATATATGTTGAGTATAATGGGAGGGAAAATTTTGGGGTACAACAGCTGCCCCTGTTCAATCTTCTTAAGCCTGAGGATGTAGATTGGCTGGTCTGCCTTTCGTGATCTAAAGGTGGAAGATGATTGAACACTAGAGTGCCCAGAAATTTGCACTCGCATAAAGTAATATTGATTGATAATCGGGAATGGGCTTACAGATTCCATTTGGAAGGCGACGGAGAATCATCGGAGATGGGCTTAAAGATGCCATCAAAAAATATAACAGTTTCATAAGAGATTCCTTTGTGATAATTCCTGTACCTACCATTGAGGAGGACTTTGCCGGGGAATGTTGATTTATGTCTTGGGGAATAGAGGCTAGGAGCTTTGGTTGTCCATTACTCTACTAGGGAATTAACTCTTGATTAATGAGACAAAATTGAGCTGCATATCTGGTTAGGGTCCAGGTCTTACAGTGTCGTAAACTGTTGTCTGGAGATAAGATAGAAGAAACTTGGATGGTAAGGTTATGAGAAGGATCCTAGGTCATAGGGTTACTTCGAAATGAAATCCTGGATAGTAGGGCTATGAGAAGGAACCTGAATCGTAGGGTTACTTCGAAATGAAAGCCTGGATAGTAGGGCTTATGAGAAGGAACCTAGGTCGTAGGGTTACTTCGAGATTAAAGCCTGGATAGTAGGGCTATGAGAAGGAACCTGGGTCGTAGGGTTACTTCGAGATGAAATCCTGGATAGTAGGGCTTATGAGAAGGAACCTGGGTCGTAAGGTTACTTCGAGATGAAAGCTTGGATAGTAGGGCTATGAGAAGGAACCTGGGTCGTAGGGTTACTTCGAGATGAAATCCTGGATAGTAGGGCTATGAGAAGGAACTTGGGTCGTAGGGTTACTTTGAAACGAAAGCCTGGATAGTAGGGCTTATGAGAAGGAACCTGGGTCGTAGGGTTACTTCGAGATGAAAGCCTGGATAGTAGGGCTATGAGAAGGAACCTGGGTCATAGGGTTACTTCGAGATGAAAGCCTGGATAGTAGGGCTATGAGAAGGAACCTGGGTCATAGGGTTACTTCAAAACGAAAGCCTGGATAGTAGGTCTATGAGAAGGAACATGGGTCGTAGGGTTACTTTGTAACGAAATCTTGGATAGTAGGGCTATGAGAAGGAACTTGGATCATAGGTTTACTTCGAAATGAAAGCCTGGATAGTAGGTCTATAAGAAGGAACCTGGATCGTAGGGTTACTTTAAAATTAAAGCCTGGATAGTAGGGCTTATGAGAAGGAACATGGGTCTTAGAGTTACTTCGCGATGAAAGCCTGGATAATAGGGCTATGAGAAGGAACCTGGGTCGTAGGGTTACTTCGAAACGAAATCCTGGATAGTAGGGCTACTTCGAAATGAAATCCTGGATAGTAGGGCTATGAGAAGGAACCTGAATAGGGTTACTTCGAAATGAAAGCCTGGATAGTAGGGTTTATGAGAAGGAACCTGGGCCGTAAGGTTACTTCGCGATGAAATCTGGATAGTAGGGCTATGAGAAGGAACCTGGGTCATAGGGTTACTTCGGGCTAAGTCTGTGTAAAACATCGGAAGGAACCGGGGTATGGTGACTTTGGGATAAGTTCGTGTAAAACTTCAGGAGGAATCTGGGTAAGGTTACTTTGTGATAAGTTCGTGTGAAACTTTATTTGGAAATGTATGAGAAAGGACCCGTGTAAGATTTTTCAAGATAAACCCGTGTGAAGCTGCATTTAGGAGAAACCCGTGTAAGATTGCTTCGTGAAGAACCCGTGTAAAGCTGCATTTGGCCTCACAGATAATTACTCTATTTAGTTTCAGGAGCTAATCTTGAACCTACTAGAAGTTGTTGATGATAACCATCTTTCCTGAAAAGGTACATAATTAATCGTATATGATGCATGAAATGCATTGTATGATGATGTTCTCAAAATAAATGAGACTATGCTGTATGAAATATGTATGCGCACATCATGATGTATGAACATGAAATGCTATTGTGGAACGTCCGAGTTTTGGAAAATAAATCCCTAACTGCTGTTGGAGAGTACTGGAAATTGCATTCCCGATCGTTGTAGAAAAAGTAGTTCTTCTACTTCCACTGGGGATGGTGAACGGAGATGACTATGCTAGAGATTTTCTCCTTGTTTATAGCTACTCTGCCGGGGGAGAGACTCTGTTTGAGAATAACTCTGTTGGGGATGAGCTTCCGCATTCAGAGAAATAAACTCTACTCGGGAGAAAACTATATGAACCGCTTGCGATTACAAAATTCAGATGGGGGTACAGTTGTCAGGTTTCTGAAAGACACTGGCTGGGGAGTTACTTCCTATTTGGGGAAGCAGAGATCAAAAATTTGGTTGCCTCTACTCTGTGTGGAGTGTAGATGTTACTGGGACGCATGTTGAGGATACGACAATGACTTTGCATCAAGACTTTTCTGCCCCTGTACCTGTTGGAGAAAGTGCTTGTGAAGGCCTAGTGGATTGAGTGTTATCCCAACTTATGAGGTGCTTGGAAACTGCCGATCGGAATGATAAGTCTTCTACTGATAGGCAAGTGACAAGATGATGGGACATAGTCATACGCTTGAATCCCTAACTTTTGCCTGGACTGTCTTTTCAGATTTTCAGTCCACCAGGATACCCTTTTTTTCCCAAGCCGCCTTTTCAGGTTTTCGACTTGCCGGGTGTACAGATTTTTCATAGGTATATCCCTAACTTTTGCCCAAACCTTTTTTGGTTCGCCGGAATGCCCTTATTTTTGCCTAGGCCAGTCAACCTAGCGGGTCTTTTTCATGCGTGGTCTTTTTCAACTATGCAGACGCTCTCAGGATGTAGGGAGTTGTCACTTTCTGTAGTGTTGTGTTAGAGTACCATCAAAAATGTTTTCTTGATGGAACATGATTCATTGCTGGAATGCATGCGTAATGCCCCAAGTGATTCAGATGGAGATCTGCCCCTGGTTATTTGGCACTTTTGGAGAGCCTGCCCCAGGTGTGTTAGACATCATTTCATGCCCCTTGCTTATGGAAGACCTGTTATTGGAAGTGTCCTTCCTGTTGAAGTGATTTTGTCTATTAAGAGGATGTCTGTTCATTGAATATCCATTGTGCGGATTTCTCTGTTTTCAAACAATTAGTCATATGTAAACAATGTCATTTAAAGGATGCAAAACTCATGTCTGTCTTGAAAAGATTTTTTTTTTTTGAATATGTGTTTTGTGTAGTAACACAAAATTTGCAAGAATGTGATATCAACTTGGGATTCGTAATAAGTCCTACAGGAGTTAGGATACCTTTGTAACAATATACTTTCAAACTACCCGTGCTTCAGCTAGGACTTTTAAGGGTTATAACGTGGTCTGATTCACGGTTTAAGAAACAAAGGATAAAGGCTCAAAGTTTATTTGTACCCAACCGTTCTTCGTGATGTCCTTCAGTCATATGCTCAGCTAATTGCATGTTTAGAATCCCAGTTGAGTCCTGGAGTATTGTCCTTGATGTTCTGGTGATGGTTCAGATAGTGAAAGTTTATTTTGAATAGGCAGTCATTTTTGTAACCTTCTTTCTGTTGAGGATTTGTAGGACCTCTTTCTTTTTTATTTTACTATCCCTGTCTTTTTCCTGAACTGTTTCTTTTTGTAATTACAGTCAGCGGGATGCCCCAGTTTTTTTCTTAAGTCTCCTTCATAGGTTTTGACTTATCGGGCTTTTCTTTTGCAAATTAATGACTGTCTGCTTTGATGATTATGCGAAACCATCACCATCTTCTGATTTGGAGGGACGTCTTCGAGGCTATTCATTGTATGCAAAGCGGAAGATTGAGACTGAATGCGCCTCTGAATTAACTGAGAAAACTATCATGCCCCAAGTTATGATTAAGGGTTTTACTTTGTGTGAAAGAAAAACTCCAACTTCTTTGGCTCAAAGGGGGTTGACTAGGGATTATCTTCCTTATGACTCCACTATTTGAGATTTGAAACAACGCATGTACATCGTTAGTGGGGTCTGTTCAAAAGCATACTGTAGAGATTGTGGTATCTTTTTCGTAATCCTCCCTCTAAGGCTTAGAGTTTTTAGTCGAGAGTTGAATATCACGAAAAGGAAGTATAAAGAAGTTTAAGCATAATGAAAACAAATTAATTCAAGACAAACATGTGTAATGCTTTAATGAAATAATAAAGTTTGACATGACAATAATTGTTCGAATAAGCAAAGAACATAGAACTTGAGAATTCAAATGAACAAAAATGCTTTCAATCCTAGCCATGTTTTCGCTAGGGAGCAGTGATCATGTTGGGAGTCTCATGAGGGTCGAATTCGATCTCCTTGGTGTCAATCATATTCTGAATCTTGTATTCAGCACCCAACGATCGTTAGTATCGTGCCCCAGGCTACAAGAATGATAAGCACACCTTGCATCCGGGTTGTAGTTAGGAGAAGAAGTCTTAGGGTTCGGATGAGGGTTTATCACCGTAATCAGATTCATCTTCAACAAGTGTTATAATATTTGTGACAATGGCATGTTGATTTGGGTGAACTGCCTTTGTGGTCTTTCTACCCTTTGTTGATTGCTGCGTTGTGGAGCAGCCACAGGCCTAGGTATCATTACAACACTTACTGTCAGACGGTGTTCAGCTCTGCTTTGACCTCTTGGGCTATAGATAGCACTGGCTTCCTTCTTACCAATGAAGGGCTTCTTTACCGAACTCGAAGAGGTGTCCTTTTGTATTCTACCACTCCGGATCCCAGCTTCTACCCTTTCTCCTGTTAATACCAGCTCAGGGAAACCAGCTGATGAGCTACCAATCAAATGATTAAATAAGGGACCAAATAGCATCCCAAGAAACATGTAAACCAACTCCCTGTCAGATAAAGGGGGTTGAACTCTTCCAGCCAAGTCTCTCCACTTCTGCGCATAGTCTTTAAAGTCTTCACCTGCACCCATGGACATACTCTGGAGTTGAGTACAAGTGGGGGCAAGGTCCGCATTATATTGATACTGCTTATAAAAAGCAGCAGCCAAATCCTCCTAGTTTCAGACATTGGTTCTCTCCAGTTGGTAGAACCATTCAAGCTGAGTCCCTGACAGACTGTCTTGAAAGAAGTGAACCCACAAGTTTCTATCAGCGGTGTGGAGATGGATCTTCCTTACATAGGAACGGAGATGGAGCATAGGGAAAGACACCCCATCATACTTTGCAAAAATTGGAGCCTTAAATTTTTGCGGGATGACCACTCCCGACACCAATCTCAGTTCTTCGAAATCCAACCCAGGTATCCTCTGGATTTCCATAGCACTTAAACGGTGTTCCAACTGCTTGTATCTATCCTCAGTGAGAGGATACTACTAATCATTATAGTCCATATCATTGTCAGAAACTTCAGGACTAGGGTCCTTCTCCCTTGTCTCCCATTCTTGATTCCCCCTTTCCTTGGATGAGGAGGTTAGATCGACTGGTTGCTTTAACGGCCCCCTGAACCTTCTGCCCATAATCAGAATACCGGAGACCTTCTTCTTTTTCTTCTTTTCCTTCAGGGTGAGGGCTTTTAGATCCTCCTGCCCTTTTTCCAGAGTTATGAACATCTGTTGAAATTGGGCATTTTATGTCTGGAGATCTTTGATTCTTTGTTCATAAGACATTTCTGCTGAAATAAACAGCGAAGAAGATGAGAAGCCTGTAATGGTACCTGTATATGTAGTGCTTATGGATGGGATGTGTATGCAATGATTTCAACTATGTTATTGAGATGCTTGCTTACCGTGACTCTTGCCTACCGCGACTCTTACATACCCTCTTGATTTTAACACTATCTTCTTCATCACAAAGACTCTTGCTTACTGCGACTCTTGTTTATCGGTGGCGACTCTTGCGTAGTATCTTTTTCCTTTTCCCACATAGTGTTATTGAGATTGATACCATTATCTATAATGATTCTTTCTAGAATACTGTACGAAAGATAAGGTTATGTCTGATGAATCGAGCCACAACATTCTTGGTAACAGAGGAAAATGAAGCTGCCTCGACCCACTTCGTGAAGTAATCAATGGCAACCAGGATGAAGGGTGCCCATTAGAAGTTGTAGGTCTAATCTCTCCAATCATATCGATGCCCCACATTGTGAATGGCCAAGAAGCAGTTAGGACGTTTAGAGGAACTGGATGTACATGCACCTTATCAGCATAGATCTGGCACTTGTGACAAGTCCGCGAATGCTGATAAAAGTCTACTTCCATAGTGGACCAATAGTATCCTTCCCGTAGGATCTTTTTATCCATCGTGTGCCCACTAGAATGGGTGCCGAAGGTACCTTCATGTAAATCTGCCATAATATTTTCTACTTCACTCTTGTATACACACCGAAGCAAGGTAAATCTGCCAGGGAGAGACTATGTTTGAGAGTAACTCTGCGGAGGAATAATTCTGTTGGAAAGTGAACTTACATAGCTGGAGGGATAAACTCTGTCGGGGATTGACATTCTACATTCATGGAAATAAACTCTTCTTGGGAGACAAGTTTCATGACCCGCTTGCGATTATGAAATTCAATTGGGGGAATATAGCTGTCAGTTTCTCTGAAGGGAACTGGATGGGGGAAGTACCTCCTGTTTTGGGGAAGGAGACATCAACACTTTGATTACCTTTACTCTGTAGGGAGCACAGATGTTGCGAGGTCGTATATACTGATGATTGTGTTTCAAAGCATGTCTCTACCTTGGTACCTGCTTTACAGAGTAACTGTCGGGTTTGACATTTTTAGTTTTTGCCCCTATTTCTTAAGTTACGAGCAATTGTCTTTCTGTTTCCTATGCAAATGTTTGTGAACCGCAATCATATTCAAATGCATATGTAAAGAATAAACCATTGGACATTCTTGCAAAACAAAACAGAAAAAGAAAACACAAATACATAGTTTTTTTGTAAAAATGATTTGTATTAATTTTCGAAGTTGGCCTATAACAGGTGTTTTTGTACAAGGAAGTTGACGCTCTAGTAAGAGAACGCCGCCGTAAAAATTGAAGCTATACAATATTGTGTACAACAAAAATAAAATAGCTATGTGCAACAATCCCATTGGGTTCCAATTCTGCTATTGCCATTATATCTTCGAGCGTCTCATCACTTTGCTACTTGTCCGAAGCTGATTAGATTGATCGATGTCGTTCGAGCTTACCAGTTGATACTGAGGTCTAATCGCAAGGTGATCCAATGGGACATAGTGATACAATTTACATCCCTAACTTTTTTCCTGGACTTCCCTTTCGGGTTTTCCATCCACCGGGATAACCTTTTTTGCCCAAGCCGCCTTTTCAGATTTTCGACTTGCCGGGTGTACAGACTTTTCATTTTCATCCCTTACTTTTTCCCGAACCCTTTTGGTTCACCGGGAAGCCCTTATATTTTCCTAGGCCAGTCAACCCAACGGGTCGTTTATCATGCGTGGTATCTTTTCACTATGTCCACATTGATAGGGTGAGGAAGGTCGTCACCGTCCATGGTGGTTAGAATCATGGCTCCATCCGAGAAGATGTTTTTAATCACAAATGGCCCTTCGTATGTGGGAGTCCATTTTCCCCTGGGATCACCTTGTGGCAGTATGATGCGCTTGATCACTAAATCCCCGACTTGATACTCTTGGTGTCTGACCTTTTTGTTGAAAGCCTTGATCATCCGTTTTTGATATGTTTGACCATGACAGATAGCAGTAAGTCTCTTCTCATCGATTAGATTCAGTTGGTCAAGTCAAGTCTGGATCCAGTCGTCTTCGTTCAAACTCGCATCTTTCATAATCCTTAAAGAAGGAATGTGGACCTCAATGGGTAAGACTGCCTCCATGCCATATACCAAAGAGTAGGGTGTTGCTCTTTTCGATGTCCGTGCTGAGGTATGGTACCCATGAAGAGAAAATGATAACATCTCATGCCAGTCTTTATATGTCACTATCATCTTCTGTATGATCTTTTTGATGTTCTTGTTAGCCACTTCAACAGCGCCATTCATCTGCAGCCGGTAGGGAGAAGAGTTATGATGCTGTATCTTGAATTGTTTACAGAGTTCGGTGATCATCATATTGTTGAGATTCATACCATTGTCAGTGATGATTCTCTCTGGCACACCGTACCGATAGATCAGGTTATGCCTGATAAATCGCGCCACAACGTTTTTGGTCATAATAGCAAAGGAGGCAACTTCCACCCACTTCGTGAAGTAATCAATGGCCACTAGGATGAAGCGATGCCCATTGGAAGCGGTAGGTCTGATTTCTCCGATCATGTTAATGCCCCACATTGCAAAGGGCCAAGGAGCCGTCAAGACATTCAAAGGAACTGGAGGCACATGCACCTTATCAGTATAGATTTGGCATTTATGACAAGTTCGAGAGTGCTGATAACAATCTGCTTCTATAGTGGACCAGTAGTATCCTTCCCGTAGGATCTTCTTAGCCATGGTATGTCCACTGGAATGGGTTTCGAAGGTACCTTCATGTAAATCTGTCATAATCCTCTCTGCTTCACTCTTATCTACACACCGCAGTAAGGTAGAGTCATGGTTGCGCTTGTAGAGGATTCCATTACTGAGGAAGAATTTCGCAGCGAACCTTCTCAAAAACTTATTATCATTAACAGATTCCCCTTCGAGATACTCTTGAGTCTCGAGATACCTTTTCACTTCATGAAACCAAGGTTTATCTGCTACCTCTTCAGTATCAATCTCGCAGCAGTGTGCTGGTTCATCCAACCTCTCAATGGTGATTCGGGGAGCTTCGTTGTCCCACCTGACTTTGAACATAGAAGACATGGTATCTAGCGCGTCCGTTAACTGATTCTCCTCTCGTGGGAAATGTTCAAAGGTTACCTCCTCAAAGTGTGGGAGCAACTTCAGCACGTGCTCCTTATACGGGATGAGGTTCGGATGCTTCATATCCCATTCGCCTTTGATCTAACTTATCACCAAGGTTGAATCCCCGAAGACATTTAAGAACTTGATCTAGAGGTCGATAGCGGCTTTGAGACCCATGATGCAAGCTTCATAATCCGCCATGTTGTTAGTGCAGTTGAAACATAGTCGGTCAGTGAAAGGAGTATGACAACCCTCAGGAGATATGATTACAGCGCCAATTCCATTTACGAGTGCGTTCAAAGCTCCGTCAAAAACCATGGTCCATTGGGATCCCTCCTCAGGTCCTTCATCCGATCCAGGTTCTTCGTAGTCAGTCAGTAGCATGATATTTTCATCCGGGAACTCAAAATTCATGGACTGGTAGTCATCCACGGCCCGATGAGCCAAATGATCCGCTAATACACTTCCCTTGATTGCTTTCTGGGTTGTATATTGTATATCGTATTCAGTTAAGATCATTTGCCATCTTACTATTCTCCTGGAGAGTGCGGGCTTCTCAAAGATGTATTTGATTGGATCCATCTTAGATATCAACAGAGTGGTGTAGGTCAACATATACTGTCTTAGTCAGCGAGCAGCCCATGCCAAAGCGCAACAAGTTTTCTCGAGCAGTGAGTATCTTGTCTCACAGTCGGTAAACTTTTTGCTAAGGTAGTATATTGCGTGCTCTTTTCAGTCAGACTCGTCATGCTGCCCCAACACACACCCCATTGAATTGTCTAGCACTGTTAAGTATAATATCAAAGGTCTTCCTTCAACCGGGGGCATCATAATTGGTGGTTCTTGAAGGTATTCTTTGATCCTTTCAAAAGCAGTCTGACATTCATCATTCCACTTTACCACTTGATCTTTCTTCAGAAGCTTCAAGATGGGCTCAGAAGTAACAGTCAGATGTGAAATGAACCTGGCGATATAATTTAGGCGTCCCGAGAAACCTCTAACCTCTTTCTCTGTATGGGGAGCCGACATCTCTTGTATGGACTTTACCTTTGCAGGTTCTACCTAAATACCTTTGTCACTGACGATGAACCCAGAAGCTTACCAGACCTTACCCCGAAGGTGCACTTGTTCGGATTCAGTCTCAACTTGTATGTCTTCAACCTGTCAAACAGCTTTTGTAGATGGTCGAGGTGTTCTTCCTCGGTTTGGGATCTGGCTATCATGTCATCAACATAAACTTTGATCTCATGGTGAATCATATCGTGGAACAAAGCAACCATGGCCCGCTAATAATTTCCCTAACATTCTTAAACCCAAAAAGCGTCACCTTGTAACAGAAGGTGCCCCACTATGTGACGAAACTTGTCTTGTCCATGTCTTCAGGAGCAATCTTGATCTGGTTATAGCCAGAGAAACCATCCATGAAGGAGAAGATTTTGTATTATGCGGTGTTGTCAACCAGAAAATCAATGTGGGGAAGCGGGAAGTCATCCTTGGGGCTTGGCCTATTCAGGTCTCTGTAGTCCACACACATCCATACCATACCGTCCTTCTTTAGCACCGGAACGACATGAGCAACCCACTGCCGACAGGAGGTGACAGCTAAGAATCCTGCGTCGAACTGCTTCATGACCTCTGCCTTGATCTTCTCTGACATTTCAGGGTGCATGTGGCGGACCTTTTGCTTAACCGGGGACAATCTTCTTTAGTTGGAAGATGATGTACCACAATATCAGTGTCTAAACCAGGCATGTCTTCATATGACCAGGCGAAGATCTCAACATAGTCGTGCAACATCTGTATCAACCGCTGTTTGATCTTAGTCTCCAAATTTGCGCCGATCTTGACTTCTTTTATGTCTACCTCTGTGCCCAAGTTTATCATCTCAACTGGCTCTTCATGAGGCTGTATAGCCCTATCTTCTTGTTGTAACAATCTAGCAAGTTCTCCGGGTACCTCACAATCGTCCTCACCTTCATCCTCGGCTTGGTTGATCGGATTTTCAAAGTCATGACTGGCAATAGCAGAACTGTTATCAATGGGATCCAAAGTGGATATGGATCTGTAGTTTGATATGTGAGTGTGTGTGAGAGCATAGCTGTATTGATAAAGTAAAAGCAAAAAAGAAAAATAGAGAGCGCAAAATTTGTATGCAAGGAACGTCCAATGTTTTATTGATGATATATGAAATGACATATAATAACCCTCACAAATAGAACCATTGTGCCTCGGGTAAGACAGAAGGCCATAAAGTTTAAATTGTTTATTACAAACTCGGAAAAAAAGTAAGACAATTACTACGGAATAAAAGAAACTGGTATAAAATCTCTGGCCATCCAATTACTCGGTCCACTGTTGGTAGTCGGGTAGATCCAGCTGTCAATATCAGAATCTTCCTTGTTGTCTTCAATAGCATTGACACCGTGATTGCTGATGCGTAGGGGAGGTCCTCCAGCCCGAGCGCGTCGAATAGCCCTTTGAGCTCCTAAAGTAAAGCCCAAACCAAATTTTTCAGTTTTGTGAATAAAATCAGGGAGCTTCCCCCAATTGTTACACCCACCTTCTTCAACTGCTGCTCTGGTGTCCTTGAGAGAAGCCATCTTCAGAGGAGGTTCAGTGCTGGTGGTAGTTTCGGTTGACGCCAAAATCTGGGGAACCTCTTCATAGTTTTGACATGGAGTCTCTATGAATTCCCCGTCCATCTCCATATACCTGAGGAGTTCAGGTGGCTCACCATATACTCCTCTTCACCATGCACAGTGACAATCTTCCCCTTCACCGGATATTTCAGCATTTGGTGCAGCGTAGAAGTAACATCCCCAACTTCATGGATCCAAGGACGACCCAATAAACAAGAGTACGATGGCCTGATGTCCATCATATAGAAGGTGGACCCAAAGGTCTGAGAGCCCACTTTGACAGGGATGTCCACCTCCCCATGCACCATTCTCTTAAACCCGTCAAAAGCCCTCACCACAATGTTATTGGGTTTTAGGGTCAAGCCTTCATAATCTAGCCGATCGAGAGCCTTCTTAGGCATAAAATTCAGTGAAGATCTAGTGTCCACCAGCACATGAGCCATAGTAGTGCCTCTGCATTCGATCGAGACATGCAGAGCATCATTATGCTTCCTCCCCTTTGGTGTTAAGTCGGCATCTGAAAAACCCAACCCATTGTCAGCAGTCAAACTGGCCATGCAGTCTTTGAATTGCTCAGCTGAGGTTTCTTGTGGCATATGCGCAGTCTTGAGGAATGCAATCAAAGCCTTTCCAAGGGCCTCAGAACATAACAAAATAGACAACATTGATATCTTCGAGGGGGTCTGCCCCAGCTGCTCGACCATATTGTAGTCGCTCTTCTTGATTATTTTTAAGATTTCCTTTATTTCTTGCTTAGAGGATTCCACAACAACTTTTCTAGGTGCCTCCGTCCGGGCAGGCTCACCTACAGCTTCTTTGCGCCGAACCCCAGATGACTCAATGACAGGGGTAACAATTGGAGTAAGAACGGGAGTAGTAACGGAAGTACCGGATTAGTGACAGTCTTCGGGGAGATCTCAGGAGAGAAAATCCTTCCACTTCTAGTAATCTTGCTGGTCCCGACAATGTTACTGACATCGGGATCAGCCTCTTCAGTCTTCAAATCTTGTTTAACGCCATGATAGTAAACATCAGCGCCATAATTCCAAGGGACAACTTTGTTCAAGGAGTACGGTACGGGACCAGGAAAAAATATTATCAGCAGGGCGATTCTTGGAGCAGGTGTAATCCTAACATGTATTTTAGAGGAGACTTTGGAAGGATTGGCGGAAATTGTTATAATGGCGACATCTTCAAATGGAACAGTCGGAATCAAAGTATTTTCAAACAAAATATCTTTGCTGTCCATCAGGCGTTGAACACCTGCTTTCAGCAAATAGAAACCAGAGGGAAGAGATGAACACATGTGGCAACCTTCACCACAACCCGGAAATAAACCGGCCAACAACAAATTCTTCTTAACAGTCATAAGAGGAGTAAAAACTTCACCAATAGAGGTAACGAACAGATCAGTATCAATGACATTAACTCCACGGTTGTGCTTAGGCATGGGAGCAGTTATGACATTAGGCTTCTCCGGAGCATCAAACTCAATCTCATTGGCTTCAATTAGATCTTGTACTTTATTTCTCAGAGCCCAACAGTCATTTGTATCATGGCCAGGACTCTCAGAATGGTATGCACACCGAGCGTTGGGGTTGTACCGAGGAGATGTGGTGTTAGGATTCTTGGGAGCCTCTTTCAAGGTTGCCAAGTTGGATCTTAGCAGATGGGGTAGAACCTCAGTCAATGTCATGTTAATTCGAGTAAACTGCCTTTATGGTCTTTCTACCCTTTGCTGATTGTTTCGTAGTGGGGTAGCCGCAGGCCTAGGTATTATCACAACACTTACCATTGGACGGAGTTTAGCTCTGTTCTGACCTCTTGGACTATAAATGGCACTGACCTCCTTCTGACCCGTGAAGGGCTTCTTCACTGAACTCGAAGAGGTGTCTTTCTGGATCTTGCCACTCCGAATCCCAACTTCTACCCTCTCCCCTGTTAATATCAGCTCAGTAAAACTAGCTGAGGAACTACCAATCAAATGATTGAAGAATGGACCATACAACGTCCCAATAAACATGTCAACCAGCTCCCTATCAAACAAAGGGGGTTGGACTCTCCCAGCCAAATCTCTCCACTTCTGCGCATAGTCCTTAAAGCCCTCACCTGCACCCACGGACATACTCTGGAGTTGAGTAAGAGTAGGGGAAAGGTCAGCATTGTATTGATACTGCTTGTAAAAAGAAGTAGCCAAATCCTCCCAGTTTCGGATATTGGTTAGCTCCAGTTGATAGAACCATTCAAGCTGAGTCCCTGATAGACTGTCTTGAAAGAAGTGAACCCACAAGTTTCTATCAGTAGTTTGAGGTTGGATCTTCCTCACATAGGAACGGAGATAAAGCTTGGGACAAGACACCCCATCATACTTAGTGAAAACCGGAGCTTTAAACTTCTTGGGGATGACTACCCCAGACACCAATCCTAGCTCTTCAAAATACAGCCGTGGTATTCTCTGGATCTCCATAGCGCTCAACCGATCCTCTAAATGCTTGTATTTATCCTTAGTGGGAGGATACTGCTCATCATTGTAGTCCATGTCATTATCAGAGACTTCAGGGCTAAGGTCTTTCTCCCTTGTCTCTCTCTCTTGATTCTCCCCTTCTTTGGACGAGGAGATCAGATCAACTGGTTGCTTTAACGGCCCCCTGAACCTTTTGCCCAGATTCAGAACACCAAATGTCTTCTTCTTCTTATTCTTCCTCTTCTTCTTCTTTTTCTTCAGGATGAGGGCCTTCAGATCTTCCTGCTCTTTTGCCGGAGCTATGAATATTTTTTGAAATTGGGCATTTTGTTCCTGGAGATCTTTGATGCTTTGTTTAGAAGAAATTTTTGCTGAAATAAACAACGAAGAATATGAGAAACCTGTAATGGTACCTATTTATGCAATGTCATGGATGGTATGCGTATGCAATGATTTCAAGGACTTGTAAAGACTCAAATTTGTTTAACCAAAAGAAACACGCGTTAATTGTATTAATAAGTTCGGATTGTTACAAAGAGTTCCCTTTAGGCTTACAATTAAACAAAACTTAAAGCAAAAGAAAACTAGGTCTCCCAGGAGCGCATCCTCTTTGGCGCAATGTAGGCGTTTATGTTCCTCTCTTCATGGAGTAGCCTAGTGAGCTCCAGGACCTTCTTCTCGCTGGCATAGAATTAAGCTTCAAACGTGTCCCACTCCTCTTTAAGTTGAACCCAGGATTTCTATTACTCCTCATGATCAGTTGGCATATCAGGATGATGAACAAGATAAGGAGTGTCTCCTTCAGCAATTGGTTCCACAATTATTGGTAGGACAGCAGGGTAAGGCATCATAAGACTTTGGGCACTGGCTCGTACCCATAAGAGATATGGCTCAAGAGGGATGGAATTCTTGTGCCCCAGTGTCTTGCTATCAATTTTATGTATCATGCCCCAAGCTCTCATGAACCTTTTGCGATAACCCTGAGCATCATTCTCATAGTCGAAAGTGATTCCCTGGATAAGCGTATCATAAGGACCATCCCTTCTCGCATAACCAAACTGCCACTGTGCCAAACAAGGATTATAAGTGATTCCTCCCCTAATGCCTAAGAGAGGGACAAAGGGAATTCACCACAACGATCGATGATGGTAACGTCTTCCGAGGACCGTGAACACCAATGAATGTTTGAATGTGTAAGGGACATCAACCTATGAGACCATTTCATACCCTGCTCATTCTTCAAAATAGACCTGGGTAGGTGCAAAATAAACCACCTAGCCAATAGAGGAGTGCGACACAGGATGGTCCCCCTTCTCTTTAGAGTGCGAGCATACAGAGAGTGTAGAAGAACCCTAAGTAATGTAGGCACCGGATTATGAGACAGAAAAACCTTAATAGTATCCACATCTACGAGTTGGTCCGCATTAGGGAAAAGTACCATCCTGTAGATGAGGAGTGCCAATACCTCTTCAAAAGCTTGTAAATCCAGGGTATCCCAAAAATAGTAAGCCTTCTCGAATAGAAATTTAACCGGGATTCCTTGGACATTTCCTCTAGTTTCCCAATTTGTAACTATGTCGGACCGTTGTAAGGATAGAGCCCGAGCAATATCTTTAGGTTTTGGATGTTATTCTGTACCGTTGAAAGGTAACTTATCAAGAATAGAGACCTCCCAACAAACGAGAAAATTCCTCCATAGTAGGCACCAGTTGGTAATCCGGGAAGGTGAAGTAGTGGTGCAAAGGGTCAAAGAACTGAAATAGAACTTTTAACAATTCTTCATCATGTGTTGAAGTGACCAAGTTGAGCAACCGACCATGTTTTTCAGTGAAGGGAGAGCTTTCAGGGATCCTTAATGCCAAATCCTTTAGTTGGAGAGACACTTTCACAAGGTTAATCTGGATAGTGTTCCTTTGGGCGGGTGCCATGTGCTACAAAACAAAGCAAAGACGAGCCCTAGAAAATCCTTGAAATGGTTAGTATGATATGCCATGCTTATGATGTCATGATTATGCTAAAAAATCACATGTATAGCAAGCAACAAACACGTCACACCAAGTCCTTAGGTTTAAAGCTTGCATGAGTTTTAAGGTCATACCCTCTTGAAGCTAGATTGCTTCAACCTGTCCTATAAATAGTAACCGGGTTCTAAGGGATCTCAATATCACTGATCTTTCCCCTAAGCTTCATTCAATAGGCGATTGACTCACAACCAAACAAAACTCAAGAGTCAAACCTCAATAAGTGTAGCATCGAGTATTTGTCGACCTTGGGAATACACCAAAGCCGGCCATCTCGCTACGTCTTACTAGCCAGGTTGTGCAATTAAAGGTTCTAAGGTCAGTTGGTTCTTTATGACACCACGCGGCGGCCCCGTACTCTCCTTGATTGACTCAAGGGTTACCGGTACCAACCAAAGTGTTACATCAATGTAGCTACTGCTTCAACTATGTCGGTATACCTCATACAGTTCTCTAACAGTTTATTGCTACTTACCTAAAAGGTGTCCTTAGATCCGGGTGTAGGATCTACATAACCCCGATAAAACCCTTAAATATAAATCAGGCAAAGCAAAACAAGAAATAAATTTTAGAAATGACCTAGATCCTAAGGTATACCCCACTTATTATATCCCCAGCAGAGTCGCCAGTTCTGTAATACAGTGGTAGAACCGACTGTTATACTGGTTTGCATTTTGTATTGACAAATGTCGCGGTAAGCAAGAGTCGCCACTAACTTTTATTTCATCCAACAAAGGAAATGATAAAGAACAGAAAAACCTTTTTTCGAGAGTTTCAAGGTACGGGGGGTAGATTATAGAAAGGGAAGGTGTTAACACCCTTTCTATCCGTGGTTTTCCACGGGATCTTAGGTACTTTCTCTTTGAAATTTCTTGTGTGTGTTTTGAAAAAATAAATTTGTTTAACTTCGTGATAACCCTTGTATCTGTCCTCAAGAGTGTGACAAAGTTGTTTTTTTGAAAACCATTTTGAAAGTGTTTGTGTAAAAAGATTTTTATTGTTCTGAGCAAGTACTTAAGATTTCTACCTACTCAAAAAAAGACTGTTCATTTCCTCGTTACCTTTAGATAGCGCTATCCTACTATTAAGGAGTAGGTAGCCCTATTGTTGGAGTTTTAAGGGACATTCGAAGGGACGAAATGGTCACTGAAGGAAACAAGTAAGGATACCTTAGCATTTCGAAGGGACTATCATCATATGATCATTTCTCGTAGGCAACTCGAGGGACAATGAGGGACTATGATATTTATGACGAATTTGAATTGAGGGTCATTGCTAAGATATCCCTACGTTTGAGGGACATGACCATTATTTCCGAGGCAACCAAGTGAGGCAAACCCTAGGAGTGAGCATGTGCAAGTCTTCTTTTTTTCCAGTTAATTATCTTTGCACAATTAGGGTTATCTACTTTTTAATCGTTGATTTATCTTTCGCATACAATCCTAATGTCCATACATATAGTAGTTTAATAGTTGTGGAAATTAAAGAGTGCGAGAAATTAAAGACCTAACTATTACAAGGCTTTTGGGAAGATACACAAATATTTGACTTAAAATAAAGATGCGGAAATTAAAATCCTAATTAATCTATTACAAACTTGAAACAGTTACAATAATTTGAATTAAAAGAAAGTAAAGGCGCGCGCGACGAATTAAATACGAGAACAAATTAGAAGCCTAAAAAAACCTAATTAATTAAAAAAATATTTTTGTGTATTTTTTAATGAGAAAATAATTTAATTGCAAATTAAACCTAATTCTATAATTAATTTTAAATAATAAAAAATCAATCAAGTTAATATAATTAAACTATTTTATTTTCAATAATAATTAATTTAAATAAAAAACCTAATTCTATATTTTTTGTTATTTTTATATTTTAATAAATAAATGATTTTTGTTGTTTTGTAAAAAAAATGATTAAGCAAACAAATGAAAACAATAGAAATAAAAAAAATGACTTGGGCCTAGTATTGTCGAGTAATCAGGGGGGGTGTACTACTTATTTTCGTTGGGCCCAAGAAGCACAAGCCCGGTCAAATGCTTGGATCCAGTGTTGGTAAAATTTGAGGGTGCGCCATGGACTTTGCCTGCGTGAGACCTTGGATATGTGATGGAGATGATCCAATGAATGGATCTGGGGCGCATGCTAGGTGCTTGGAATGTGAGACATATAGGATCTGAAATCAAATAGTTAGAAAATGTAAAAATTCCAGACCTGGGTATCGAACCCAGGACTCTCACCTCATATGCATTCCTCCTACCACCAGGCCAACCTGTTATTCGTTTACATAAATGATAAAATAATAATATAATGGAAATACACGCTTTATACCCAAGACACACACGAAATTCAAATCGGCCAGTGGGAATCAGCCATGTGATCACCTTCTTCCTCAGGACTGTTGTTTTAGGTATCAACCTTTTACCTATGGACACCAGCTATAACTATAACCCTACAAATCTCAAAAATTAAGGCCAGGCATGATAAATCAATTCCAAGCATACAGATCAACTCGTTTTGATCTCACGAGTATGATGGCATCCCTCTTTTGCCCTGATTTTACCTGCATCAAAAAGCCCTAAAACACAACCTCAAACCCTAACAATGGCAACTATCCATACATGCGCTAAAACTCTTAATTAACCATACAAATACGTTCTAAATGATGATATAAACATGAAGGCATGCTTAGAAATTATTTATGATGCGTAAATTTACAGAACCAAATTCAAAAAAAGATGGCAAACTGTGACGCTGTAAAGTGATGATTTCTGGATCTTTCACGCGTGAAAACAATGTTGTTGGCCTCAAGAGACGTCCAGAAGTGGATTGGTGGTCTTGAATCACCTTGAATCGTCCTATGGAATGAAATCCGATCCTAACTTTTTTTGGCCAAAACTGAATTTTGTTTGATGATTTTCACGACCAAAAACCCTTGTGCTTTTACCTTAGCTACGTTGTATATATGTAATAGAGTCTGTTGTACCCCAAAATTTTCCCTCTCATTTATCAATATTTTTCTCACAAGATCTCTTTGACTCAAGACTGGATTAGGGTTTGACCAGCCCAAGACATCGCATCATGCACTGATGACCCAAAATTAGGGTTTGAGTTTGCACAAGGATTTTTGGACTATCAATGCTTAATTTGACTTTCAAGGATCATTATGAACCCCCAAGATTATTCATGCCAAGTTTCAAGCTTTGAATCACACTTTTGATCAGTCAATTGGGCAATTGACCTAAAAAACAATTGTATTGGGGAAAAAGTCAACCATGGCAAATTTAGTCAAACTTCATAATTTTTTATCCACATCAACATCTTAGACTCATATGTGTCATTTGATCAAGTTTGGACCATAATTCCTCAAGAAATTGGATCAAATCATCAAAAGGGTAAAATTGTCAAAATTAGGGTTTTGACTAAGAAGGGGAAATTTCTGATTTTTTGACCTAGAAAATGATCAATTGGTTTGAAGCATGATTTCAAGATTTCAATTGCATCATCTTGACCTAATGACATGGTTCAAAACATTACAAATCCATTTGATTGATAAATGAATTTTTCAGTCAACTGATCAAAAGTCAACTGTATACTGAAAAGTCAAACTTTGACTTTTTGGTCAAAATCAAGTTCCAAAGATCATAATTCATCAAAACATGTCAAAATGTGAAACTTGTTCATCAAGAATTCAAGGATTGAAGATTTTGTTTTGAGATTTGAAATTTCTTAACTTAGAAATTTTTCTAGGTATAAAAAATTTCTTATTTTTTCTCAACTTTAAGCCAAATTTTCACCATGATGCAAGATGATTCAAAGGAAGTTCCCAACATGAAAGTTGTAGACCTCCATGAAATATACAACTTTGCTTCAATCAAATTCTCCTAAAGATGCTTGGATCTCAAGATATAATTTTATGAACACATGCTCATAAACTAAAATAACTTAGTGAAATTTTCCCTAGTTAGGCAGGTTTTTGGCCTAACTTCATGCCAATGTTATACATAGTTTCAAGGGGAATCTTTGAAAGCAATTCAAATATGAGTTGTAGAGCAGATTTCAAGATTTCCAAAATGTCCAAGAAATCCTTGAGATCATTCTTGAGTATGGAGAATCGAAGAGATGAAGTTGGCAATTTCTCACTTTAATTTCAAGCCATTTCATGATAAACCAAAATTAAAATTCAAACCTAGGCTGCATAATATTTGCTTTGCAGGCCTCAAGCTTGTTTCTCACTCCATAATTAAATGTTTACACAGCTGATAGAGCTTTGATCCAAGCATTAGATCCTTTGTCCAAGCTACAATTCCATTTATGACACAAAGTTGCCATTTCCATTTTGATAAAGCACAACTTTTGCAATTGTCAACTCCTTGAGCTTTGAACTTGTTCTTTCTGCACACACAAACCCTATAAACCAAAATCAATGTGTCTACAACCTCTACCAACTCAGATCAGGCTTATAAAATCACATAGAGACTTGTCTCACTTTTCTTCAAAAGCAAGCAATAGAGCAGAAAGGCTATAACTCAGAAATCTGGAGGAAGCTTGATGTCTAACCTTTTCTATACTTATACACAAATATATTACAACCTAGAACACGATTTTTAAAGCTCATAAACTCCCCCAAACTCTCTATCACTGAAAATATGCCATAACTTGTAGTTTTGCACCTTGCATAGCAATCTCAAAAACCACTCGTGCGATTTGAGTTTTAACCACCTAAACACTTAATATACATCATATCTAAGTGTTCCAGACCATTATTCCCTCAATGTAACTTCTCATTCTCCATCTTCCATTTTTTTCATTTCAAGCTTGCAGGTTGACTTGAGTAGGGAGATTCTGGAACTTTCAAGGTAAAGTAAGGATTGGAACACACTCAGGGAGGTCCAGGCAAGCTAAACAGATCCTCAGGTCTTCTCAAAACTTGCTCAAACTCCATTCACGATCTCAACTGAAAGAGGTAAAAACTCAAACTTCAATCTCTTCATACAAGCATCCTTTAATCTTGATTTGTGAAAACAAAACGTAGATATCTTTGCACTAAAGCTAACCATGTTCATAGATTTCATTTATATTCATTGTGTATAGAGAATTTTGGATTTGAAATTTCTGTAAAAATTAGCTTTTAAGTTAGGGACAGTAAAATTAGATTTGATTTTTGACTTTTAGTTTACATGAGTTATATGGTTGAAATCGTGGGAAGAAATACTATCACTTTCATGTTTGGATTTTCCATTTTCATGGAGAAATGAGAGAGATACAGGTGGTCTGGTCATGGCTCAAGGTTGAAGATGAAGTTGCCTTCAGGAGGCGTTTTATAATGTATATTTATCTTTGTGTTTCTATAAACGGATGTACAGCCACCCCAGTGGTAAGGCAACGCACAAAAATGCCATAGGTCATGGGTTCGAGCCTTAGCGCCTGCCTTTTGCATTTTTTCATACTTTTTCCATTTTTTATTGTTTTTGCAGCGTGGGCTTCAGCACATTGGGCCTTATGGTTTTTGCTAACTTCCTGCCTCCTATTTGCTTGCAGCACCCCTGACCCAAATATTTTTATTTACTTATTTTATTTTTATTTTATTTTATCAAATATATTTTTCTAAATATCAAAAATCACAAAAAATATAAAAATTATAGATTTAAATTTTGACTTGTTTTATTTTATTTTTATCACATAAAATATTTTTATTTAGTTATATACTATTTTTTTTTATCAAATAAACTTGTAAATTAAATTAGAATTAGGTTAAATATTTATTTTTCTTCACACCTATTAAATATTTATTTTAACATATAAAAAGACCAAAATACCTCATAAATACCATATATTATTTTCAAGACAAAAATACAAACATACTTACTTTTCTTAAAGAAATTTATTTCCTTTTAATAAAATAGAATTAGGGTTTAATCAAAATCCCTTCTAAAAATAATTTCCTTTCCTAATTAACTTGAGTTTAATTTTGATTTATTTATTAGGTTTAGGTCAAAACTTTTTTCACATAAAAACAAACAAAAATCCTCTCTTGCATTTACATATCTTTGCATATTTAAATTATCTTGTACATTATTTATTTCAATATTCGTACAAATTCAATTTGGTTGTAATAGATTAATTAGGTTTATATTATTGCAATCCCCATTCATAAATTGTATACCCCCTCCCACAAAGTGTTGTAATAGTGTAGTAATCTTTAAATTTCTCAATTTATCGCTTTTATATAATATGCTAGTAATTAGGGTTTGTATGGAAATATAAAACCAATCAAATAAAAAACCCTAATTCAAGACAAAATCAAGCATGAAAATGACACACTTGCACACAAGCACCCCTAGGGTTACTCCACTTGGTTGCCTTATACAAAAATGGCCATATTACGCATGTAAGGTATCTTAGCAAAACAAACAAATACAAGATCATATTCCCTCGATGATGCTATCCAAAGTTGCCTTACAAAATGATCTTAGTCCCTCAAAAAATGCTAAGATACTTTACAACATTGCTAATCATGGTTATAAGATGACCCGCGCCCGTCCCGTTTACATCCAAAGATAGGGTTGCTTACCAAATCAATAGTAAGACAACAATATCAAAGGAAAAGAAAATGAACAAGAAAGATATTTGAGTAGGTAGATTACTTTTAGTTACTTGCTCCATTTTAAACAAATATCCTTTCTATTTTCAAAACAAACACACACATTTTCAAATATCTTACAAACATTGAAAACATTTTCAAAAAGATAAACATCTTTGTATACATTATGACAAACGAGAATCATTATAAAGATTTCCTAAACAATGGATGAAAAGGGTGCTAATACCATCCCTTTTCATAATCTACCCCCCCGAACTCAAGAAACAATCTCAAAGGTCTTTCCTGTGCTTTTTCACCTTTCCTTTTGGATAAAAGAAAAGTCGGTGGCGACTCTTACTAACCGCAACATTTGCGATCAAATGCAAAACCTTCAAGTCAGTTCTCCCACCGTATCACAGAACTGGCGACTCTGCTGGGGAGAATTCTATAAGTGGAGTTAGCTTAGGGATAGATCACATTTACTTACTTACATTGTTTGACTTGTATGCTTTACATTATGGTTCTTTGTTTGGGTTTGAATCCTCTACCCGGATTTGGGATACATTATAGGTAAGTAGCAATACATTGTGGAAACTGTGCGGGGTATACCGACATGGTCTAAGCAATAACTACGTTAGTGCGATATATTTGTGGGTACCGGTAGCCTTTGAGTTAATCAAAGAGAATATGGGACCGTTGAGTGATGTCATGAAGAACTATTGAACTTCTAGAACCTTTACTTGACCAACTTGTCCTTTAGGATATAGTGAGATGACCGGCTTTGGTGCAGTCCGAAGTTGGTAGATACTCGATACTACACTCATTAAGGGTTGATTTCTTGGGATACTTCGGTCGCCATTAAAGAGTCTTGAGCTGAAACAATGACCAAGGAAACAATCCAGTGATATTGAGCTCCTTAGAACCCAGTTATTATTACTAGGACGGGTTTAAGCCAACTAAACTTCAAGAGGGTACTTACCTATAAAACCCCATGCAAGCCTAAACTAAGGACTTGTTTGATTTATTTGCATATGCATACTTGTACATAACATCATGAACATCATATACATCCACTAACCATTTCAAGGATTTTTAGATTCATCTTTGTTCATGTTTTATAGGATATGGATTCACTTCGCAGGAAAACTATTCAAGTCAATCTTGTAAGAATTCCTCCACAACTTAAGGAGATAGCTTCAAATATTCCTGAGAACTCTCCATTCACCGAGAGACATGGTCGTCTACTCAACTTGGTCACCTCCAACACAGATGTGGACATGATGAAGGTTCTCTTTCAGTTCTTTGATCCTTTGCACCATTGCTTCACATTTCCCGACTATCAACTTGTGCCTACTTTGGAAGAATTCTCCCAACTCTTGAGGATTCCCATTCTCAATCAACTACCTTTCAATGGTACGGAAAGAGACCCAAAGCCAAAAGAGATTGCTCAATCTCTACACTTGCATTCATCTGATGTCACAACTTATTAGGAAACAAGGAGTGGTGTCAAAGGTTTCTTAGCAAAGTTCCTGTTTGAGAAAGCCCAAAGCTGTTGGAATTCCTTAGACTTGCAAACCTTTGAGGAAATTGTGGCTCTTCTCATCTATGGGGTGGTTTTGTTTCCAAACCCTGACCAACTCATAGATGTGAACGCCGTTAAAATCTTCATGTCACGCAACCCGGTGCCTACATTGCTAGGGGATATCCTACACTCTTTTCACACTCGCACAATGAGGAAAAGAGGTGTTCTCATGTGTTGCACTCCTCTCTTGGAAAGATGGTTTATTTCTCATCTTCCCCAATCAGTGTTAAAGAATGAGCAAGGATTAAGGTGTTCACAAAGGTTTATGACGCTCAAAAACTCAGACATTCATTGGTGATCTCGATCCAAAGAGAATGTTATCATCGCCGACCGTTATGGAGAATTCCATAATGTCCCTCTACTTAGAGTTAGGGGAGGCATCACATACAACCCATGCTTAGCCTTAAGACAATTTGGTTATGCCCAAAGGGATGGCCCGCACGAGATGCTGATTCAAGGTTTGGTATTCGACAATGACAACGACAATCAAGGTCTTCGCCAAAGATTTATCCGAGCTTGGAGGATGTTAAACAAGGTGGATAGCAAGAGTTTGGGGCACAAGAATTCCATCCCTCTTGAGCCTTACCGCAAATGGGTACGAACTCGCGCTCAGAGTCTTATAATGCCTTACCCCTCCATTCTCCCGGTAACCATTGAGCCGGTTAAGGAAGGAGATGTTCCATAAACTATCCTACATTCTGACATGCCCACATCTCTTGAAGACTTACAAAAGGATTGGATACAACTCAAAGGAGAGCGAGATACTTTCGAAGCCCAATTCTACGCAAGCGAGAAGAAGGTTTTGGAACTCACTAGGCTACTTCAAGAGGAGCGGACCCTGAATGCCTACATTGCACCAAAGAGGATGCACACTACTTTTTTATCTTAGAGTTTTGTATTATTTTGTCCAAGGGGAATTAATGTACTCAAACTTTACCTTATTAATATAACGTGTGTTTCCTTTTTGTCTAAAACAAATTTGAATCTTTGAAATCCTTGAAATCATTGCATATGCATATATCATTCATCATAACATAAACAGGTCCTTTACAACAAGTCTCCTCATCTCTCTACTGTTTATTTCAGTAAGATGGATCTCGAGCAAACATGGAAAGATCTCCAAGCTCAAAATACGCAGTTTCAATAGTTGCTCATGACCATAGCCAAGGGGCAAGAAGAATTGAAGACCCTGCTAGCTGAAGAGAGGAAAAAGAAAACAAAGAAGATAATTGGAGTCTTAAACATGGGGAGAAGGTTTCATGGACAAACAAGAAGGACTTTGAACTTTGCAAAAGCATCCGGTGAAGGAGAAGGGAAAGGCAAGGAAACAGCTGTCCCGTCAGAATCCGAAGAAGAGGAAGAAGAGGAAGACTACTCTGAGGAACAGTATCCTCCAACTGATGATAAGTATAGACATCTTGAAGAGCGGTTGAGCGCGATGAAAATACAAAAGGTACCAGGCTTAGCTTTGAGGAATTGGGACTAGTGTCGGGGATTGCGATTCCTTCGAAATTAAAATTTCCTATGTTTTCCAAATATGATGGAGTGTTATGCCCTAAAACGCATCTCCAGTCATATGTGAGAAAAATACAACCCCACACCGCTGATAAAGACTTATGGATGCACTTTTTCCAAGACAGTCTGTCTAGAACACAACTCGACTGGTTTTACCAACTAGAAAGAGCCAACATCCATAATTGGGAAGATCTTGCCACAACTTTCTACAAGAAATATCAATACAATGTTGATTTGGCGCCTACCCGTACTCAACTCCAGAGTATGGCCATGGCTTCCAATGAAGGTTTCAAGGATTACGCACAAAAATGGAGAGATTTGGCTGGAAGAGTTCAACCCCCTCTGTCTGAAAGGGAATTGGTGGACATGTTCTTAGGCACCTTATCTGGTCCATTTTTCAACCATTTAATCGGAAGTTCATTTGCAGGCTTTACTGAACTAATACTGACTGGAGAGAGGGTGGAAGCTGGCATAAAAAGTGGAAAGATTCAGAAGGATTCATCTTCTTCTATAGCTGTAAGGAAGCCTTTCATCAGGAAGAAAGAAGTAGCTATTGTATATCCGCAAAGAAACCAAGAGAGGGCCGAACGCCGACCAATGGTGGGGGCTGTTATGATTCCAAAGCCTACGGCTGATCAACAAAGAAGTAATCAACCAAGGGTGGAAAGGCCAGTCAGGAAATTCACCAGAATTAACATGACTCTGTCTCAAGTATTACCGCATCTTCTGAGATCCAACTTGGCAACCTTGAAAGAAGCTCCGAAAAACCCCAATACAACATCCCCTCGTTATCACCCCAATGCCCGTTGCACATATCACTCTGAAAGTCCTGGTCACGATACTAATAATTGTTGGGCCTTGAAGAACAAAATACAAGACCTCATTGAAGTAAAAGAAATTGAGTTTGATGCACCCGAGAAGCCAAATGTCATTTCTGCTCCTATGCCCAGACATGGTCACAATACTATTGCTATTGAAGAAGATTTGTTTGTTACCATAGTTGATGAACTCATGACTCCACTTCTGACCATTAAGATAAAATTGTTGAAATCCGGTGTGTTCCCGGGCTGTAATGAAGTTTTCCATCTCTGCTTGTCCTCACCAACTGATTTCCCCTTGTTAAAAGCAGGCATTCAGCGCCTGATAGATAACAAAGAGATTTTGTTTGAAAGTACTCATGTTTCACCTATTCCTGTTGAAGATGTTTCAATCATTACCATTTCCGCCAATTCTTCCAGGGTCTCCACCAAAAGACCCGTTAGAATTACATCAGTTCTGAAAGCAGCTCCTTTAATAATCACAATGCCTGGGCCAGTCCCATATAAGTCAGACAAGACTGTGCCGTGTAATTACGGAGGGGACATTTACTACTATGGCATCAATCAAGACTGGCCAGCTGCTGAAGAGATAAACTCCTAAGAATAAGATTATGACATCAGTAATATTACCGGAACTAGTAAAATTACCCCAAGCGGTAGGATCTTTTCTCCAGAAATTGCTCCCCCAAAAGCAGTTTCTGGACCCGTGATCATCCCTGTAGCTACTCCAAAGGTTACTTCTGTACCCATAATCATCTTTGCAAGTGCTCCTATTGACAAAGCCGTCACAAATCCTGTTATCATTCCTACCAACACTCCCATTGCCGAGACTCGAGAAAAGAGTATTCAAGTGGAGCATGTCCGGACGAAGGCTCAATCACTGACTATCCTTGAGAGATCCAAGAAATAAATGGACGAGATCCTAAAAATTATAAAGAGGAGCGACTACGATGTAGTTGAACAATTGGGGAAAACTCCCTCCAAAATCTCCATGCTGGCATTACTACTGTGTTCTGAGGCACATGCAAAAGCCTTGGTGAAGTTCCTAAAAACAGCCCATGTGCCTCAAGAGACGTCTGCTGATTAATTCCAAGACTGTGTGGCCAGCTTGACAGCGGATAATGGCCTAGGTTTCTCGGATGCTAATCTAACACCGAGGGGAAGAAAGCATAATGAGGAATTGCATGTCTCATTGGAATGCATGGGCACAACTCTGGCCCAAGTTTTGGTGGACACAGGCTCATCCTTGAATGTATTACCGAAAAAATCTCTTGACAGACTTGACTGCGAGGGACTGACGTTAAAGCCAAGCAACATAGTAGTAAGGGCATTTGATGGCTCGAAGAGGATGGTGCACGAGGAAATGGATATCCCCATAAAGGTTGGAACCCAAACTTTCAATTCCACCTTTTATGTAATGGAAATCCTCCCTTCGTATTCATGCTTTATAGGCCGGCCATGGATCCACGATGTTGGCGCTGTTACCTCTACATTGCACCAGATGCTAAAATATCTGGTTCAAGGGAAGATTATCATTGTCCATGGAGAGGAAGAATACATGATCAGCCATCTCAATTCCTTCATATATGTGGAATTGGACGGAGAATTCATTAAAACTCCATTTTAACACTTCGAAGAGGTCCCCCAAGAGGTGGCAGTGACCAAAACTGTGTCCCAAATTCCCAAGATTACAAGGCCTTCACTCTGGATGTCATCTCTGAAGGATGCCAAAGCAGTGGTAGAGGAAGGTGGATGCACCATCTGGGGGCAACTTCCGGATATCCCGTATAAGTCTGACAAGTTTGGCCTAGGTTTCACTTCAAGTGCTCAAAAGGTTGTACGTCGTGCCCGTGATGGAGGGCCACCCTTGAAGATTAGAAACCGTGAGGTCAACGCAGTAGAAGATGGTGAAGATAATTGCAACCTGGAGGATTGGATCTTTCCGACTGTCAATGGAGGGCTCAGCAATTGGGAGGCTAGAGACTTCATTCCAATCACTTTTATCCCACAGTAATTTATCTTTACATTTTGTTGGATCTGTAATATTCAAAAACAATTCGCACTCTTAAAACCTTGTGTCTTACCCGAGGCACAATGGTCCATTTGTAAGGGTTATTATTTCATCTTCATATGACATCAATGAATCATGGACATTTTCACATACAAACTTTTGTGCTCATTGTTTTTCTTTTACATTTTATTTTCTTTCAAAGATAGCTATACCCTTACACACACACACACACACTCACAATGCAGGTATCCATCCACTATGGATCCCATGGGTAACGATACTGCTATGGACTTTTGTGACCCTGAGAATCTAATCTACCAAGTCGAAGACGAAGGTGAGTAAGATTATAAAGTACCAGGGGAACTTGCCAGACTGCTGCAACAAGAGGAGAGAACCATTCAGCCTCACGAGGAACCTGTGGATACAATCAACCTGGGTACTGAAGAAGACAAAAAAGAGGTCAAGGTGGGTTCCAATCTGGAACCCAGTGTCAAGGAGCGTCTGATTCAATTGTTACACGATTATGTTAAAGTTTTTGCCTGGTCATATGAAGACATGTCAGGACTTGATACAGGCATCGTGGTACATCGTCTGCCTACAAGAGAAGATTGTACACCAGTAAAGAAAAAGGTTCGCCGCATGAGACCTGATATGTCAGAAAAGATTAAAGCATAGGTCATGAAACAATTCAATGCTGGATTCTTGGTTGTCACTTCCTACCCTCAATGGGTTACCAACGTTGTTCCCGTACCTAAAAAAGACAGCAAAGTACAAATGTGTGTGGACTACAGAGATTTGAATAGGGCGAGCCCTAAAGATGATTTTCCACTCCCCCACATTGATATCCTAGTTGACAATACGGCACAACACAAAGTGTTTTCCTTCATGGACAGATTCTCAGGTTACAACCAAATCAAAATGGCACCTGAGGACATGGAGAAAACAACATTTGTCACACAGTGGGGCACATTCTTCTACAAGGTGATACCATTTGGACTGAAGAATGCTGGGGAAACCTACCAGTGCGCCATGGTAGCTTTATTTCATGACATGATACATCATGGAATAGAGGTCTACATAGACGATATGATAGCCAGATCACAAACAGAAGAAGAGCATCTTGATCACTTACAAAAGTTGTTTGAGAGACTGAAGAAGTACAAGCTGAGGTTGAATCCAAACAAGTGTACATTTGGAGTACGGTCTGGTAAAATCCTAGGCTTTGTCATCAGTAACAAAGGTATTGAGGTCGATCCTACCAAAGTTAAAGCAATACAAGAGATGCTTGCTCCTCGTAGTGAGAAGGAAGTCAGAGGATTCTTGGGACGTTTGAACTATATTGCCTGATTCATTTCTCACCTGACAGCTACCTGTGAGCCTTTCTTCAAGCTCTTGAAGAAAGATCAAGAAGTCAAATGGAATGATGAGTGCCAAGTTGCTTTTGACAAAATCAAAGAATACCTATAAGAGCCTCCTGTATTGATGCCACCAGTCGAGGGAAGACCGTTGATCATGTATCTGGCTGTTTTAGAAAATTCAATGGGGTGCGTATTGGGGCAGCATGACGAGTCTGGCCGAAAAGAGCACGCTATTTACTACCTGAGCAAAAAGTTTACCGACTGTGAAACCCGATATTCACTGCTCGAGAAAACTTGCTGCGCTCTGGCATGGGCTGCTCGCCGGCTAAGACAGTATATGCTGACTCATACTACCTTGTTGATATCTAAAATGGATCCAATAAAATACATCTTTGAGAAGCCTGCTCTTTTTGGGAGAATAGCGAGATGGCAGATGATCCTGACAGAGTACGACATACAATATACTACCCAGAAAGCTATAAAGGGCAGTGTACTAGCTGATCACCTTGCTCACCAAGTTGTAGAAGACTATCAGTCCATGAAGTTTGAATTCCCAGATGAATACATCATGACGTTAGACAACTGTGAAGGAATCAGGCCATATGACGGACCTGAACAAGGATCCCGATGGACCCTGTTCTTTGATGGAGCATCCAATGAACTTGGTAATGGTATCGGTGTTGTACTCATATCTCCGGAAGGGTGTCATACTCCCTTTACTTCCAGACTTTGCTTCAATTGTACAAACAACATGGCGGAATATGAAGCATGCATCTTCGGTCTCAAAGCTGCCATAGACTTGGGGATAAAATCCTTGGATGTATTTGGAGATTCAGCCTTGGTCATCAATCGGATCAAAGGGGAATGGGACACTAAACACCCTAACCTTATCCCTTATAAAGAACATGTTTTGACATTGTTACCAAATTTTGAGAAGATTACCTTCGAGCATTTCCCGCAAGAAGAAAATCAGCTAGCAGACGCTCTAGCCACAATGTCATCTATGTTTAAACTTAATTGGGATAACGAGGCTCCCCAGATCACCATTGAACTAATGGATGAACTAGTGCACTGTCACGAGATTAATATTGAAGGAGTAGTGGACCAGCCTTGGTTTCACGAAGTCAAGAAGTATCTCGAGGCTCAAGAATATCAAGAAGGAGCTTCAGTTAATGACAAAAAGTTCATAAGGAGATTCTCTGCTAAGTTCTTCCTTAGTAACGAAATCTTGTATAAATGCAACCATGACTCTGTGTTACTTCGATGCATAGATAAGGTTGAAGCCGGAAGGATCATGGCCGAATTGCATGAAGGCACTTTTTGTACCCATTCTAGTGGGTATACGATGGTAAAGAAAATCCTACGGACAGGCTATTAGTGGTCTACCATAGAAGCAGATTGCTATCAACACTCTCCAACCTGCCATAAGTGTCAAATTTATGCTGACAAAGTGCACGTACCTCCGGTTCCTCTGAATGTCTTTACAGCTCCTTGGCCCTTTGTTATGTGGGGGATTGATATGATCAGGGAAATCAAGCCGACAGCTTCCAATGGACACCGCTTCATCCTAGTGGCCATTGACTATTTTACAAAGTGGGTTGAAGCAGCCTCCTTCGCCTCCGTTACTAAGAATGTTGTTTCCTGTTTCATCAAGAAAAACCTTATTTGCCGATACGGTATCCCAGAAAGTATCATCACTGACAATGGTACAAATCTCAACAACACTATAATCACCGCACTATGCGAGCAATTCAAGATTCAGCATCACAATTATTCTCCATATCGGCCAAAAATGAATGGTGTTGTCGAAGCTGCAAATAAGAACATTAAAAAGATCATACAGAAAATGACAGTCACATACAAAGACTGGCATGAGATTCTACCATTCGCTCCCCACGGGTATCGGACCACGGCTCGCACATCAACCGGGGCAACACCCTATTCTTTGGTATACGGCATGGAAGTTATCTTGCCTATCGAGGTTCAGATCCCCTCTCTGAGGATTATGAAGGATGCAGGGTTGAACGAAGACGATTGGATCCAGACTCAACTTGATCAACTAAACTTGATTTATGAGAAGAGACTTGCTATTGTTTGCCATGGTCAAATGTATCAAAAATGGATGATCAAGGCTTTCAACAAGAAAGTCAGATGCCAAGTGTGTCAAGTTGGAGATCTAGTGATCAAACGCATCATATTGCCACAAGGTGATCCCAGGGGAAAATGGACTCCTACCTATGAAGGACTATTTGTAATAAAAACATATTCTCCGGTGGGGCAATGATCTTGACCACCATGGATGGAGACGACCTGCCACACCCTGCGAGCTGGGACATAGTCAAAAGATACTACACATAAAAGACCCGCTAGGTTGACATACCTAGGAAAAACAAGGGCATGCCAGCGAACCAAAAGGTTCGGGCAAAAGTTAGGGATAAAACAAAAAAAATCTGTACACCCGGCAGGTTGAAAACCCGAAAGGGAGACTTGGGCAAAAAAGGGTTTCCCGGTAGACTGAAAACCCGAAAGGGCGGTCCAGGAAAAAGTTAGGGAATTAAGGCGTACGACTATGTCCCGTCGGATCACTTTACAAGCAACCTTTGACTTACACTGACAAACTCAGAGGTTCTGATCAATTCAGTCATCTCCGGACAAGGCAACAGATAGACAAGATGCTCAGAGATACGAAGGCTATAGCAGAATGGGAACCTCATGGGATTATTACACATAGTTATCTTTCTTTGTATCAAATTTTTCTTGTTTTACGACAGCATTCTCTTACTAGAATGTTTGTCCCCTTTGTACAAAAACACTTATTCAAAGTCAATACAAAGATATCCCTTTGAAAGTGCAAAAACTATTTGTCTTTTTCTTTATGCTTGTGTTTTGTTTACAAGAACGCCCAATGATTCATTGTTGAGCATATGCATTTGAATATAATTACCACTTACAAATAAACAAAATGAAAAGACAATTACTGATAGGTTGAAAGGATAGGAAAATGTCTCTAGGCTATTCCATAAGTAATCCTCTGCAGTACGTCATTTAAATCCCCAGCGGAACACATTTTCAAATTGTTGATCCCCAGTAGAAGTTGTCAAATTTCTCGGGACTCCCCAACAGATTTTACAAGCAATACATGGCATTGCCCTTACAACATAATTTATTTCTCTCGGCAGAAATCCATCAATACTTCTACTTCAAGACTCACATATCCTTAGCAGCATTCAGGGATTTATTTTCCTCAATCCAACAGCAATGCAACAAACCTGCTCACATACGCATACATTGCATCCATATATCATAAACATTGATAAAGCAAATACATTACATCATACATTTCATGCAACATGACTTTGTATGTTAGCTAACATTTTACCCTTTTCAGGATAAGATTAACAGTTACCCTTAACAGATTCAGTCTGCAGATACAGTTCAGATACACACCAAACACGGATGCCATTCTGATGTTCATACAAACAAGATTTTCAGATACGCTCTAGACACGGATGCCATCCTGATACTCATTCAGATTCAACCTCTTAATACAGTACAGATGCGCTCCAGACACGGATGCCATACTGATACTCATTCAGATTACAGTACATATACGCTCCAGACACGTATGCCATTCTGATACTCATTCAAATCTCAACTTCGAAATACAGTTCAGATACGCTCCAGACGCGGATGCCATTCTGATACTCATTAAAAATTAGCTCTAAGATACAGTCCAGATACGCTCCAAACGCGGATGCCATTCTGATAATCATTCAGATTCAACTCTCAGATACAGTTCAGACACGTTCCAAACGCGGATTCCATTCTGATACTCATTCAAAATTAGCTCTTAGATACAGTCCAGATACGCTCCACACACGGACGCTATTTTGATACTCATTCTTTCAGCTTACAAATTACAATACCAACAATCACTTTTGGATGGAATCTACAAGCCCATCTCTAACAAGGTTCTATCACCTCTCCAAATGGCATCTGTAAGCCCATTCCTTCTATCATTGCATCGCCGAGTGCAAATATCTGGGCACTCTAGTGTCTAATCATCTTCCACCTTCGAGTCGCGAATGGAAAAACTCGTCAATCTAACTCTTCAGGTTTAAGAAGATTGAACAGGGGCAGCTTTTGTACCCCAAAATTTTCCCTCTCATTTATCAAGATTTTTCTCACAAGATCTATTTGACTCAAGACTGGATTAGGGTTTGACCAGCCCAAGATATCTCATCATGCACTAATGACCCAAAATTAGTGTTTGAGTTTGCACCAGGATTTTTGTACTATCAATGCTTAATTTGACTTTCAAGGATCATTATGGACCCCCAAGATGATTCATGCCAAGTTTCAAGCTTTGAATCACACTTTTGATCAGTCAATTAGGCAGTTGACCTAAAAATCAGCTGTATTGGGGAAAAAGTCAAGTATGGCCAATTTACAGTCAAACTTCATCATTTTTTATCCACATCATCATCTTAGACTCATATGTATCATTTGATCAAGTTTGGACCATATTCCTCAAGAAATTGGATCAAATCATCAAAAGGGAAAAATGGTCAAAATTAGGGTTTTGACTAAGAAGGGGCAATTTCTAATTTTTAAACCTAGCAAATGATCAATTGGTTTGAAGCATGATTTTAAGAGTTCAATTGCATCATCTTGACCTAATTAAATGGTTTAAAACATTACAAATCCATTGGATGATAGATGAATTTTTCAGTCAACTGATCAAACGTCAACTGTATATTGAAAAGTCAAACTTTAACTTTTTGGTCAAAATCAAGTGCCAAAGATCATAATTCATAAAAACATGTCAAAATGTGAAACTTGTTCATCAAGAAATCAAGGATTGAAGATTTTGTTTTGAAATTTGAAATTTCTTAACTTAGAAATTTTTCTAGGTATAGAAAATTTCTTATTTTCCCCCAACTTTAAGCCAAATTTTCACCATGATGCAAGATGATTCAAAGGAAGTTCCCAACATGAAAGTTGTAGACCTCCATGAAATCTACAAATTTGATTCACACAAATTCTCCTAAAGATGCTTGGATCTCAAGATATAATTTTGTGAACACATGCTCATAAACTAAAATAACTTAGTGAAATTTTGCCCTAGTTAGGCAGGTTTTTGACCTAACTTCATGCCAATTTTTCACATGGTTCCAAGGGGCATATTTGAAAGAAATTCAAAGATGAGTTGTAGAGCACATTGCAAGCTTTCCAAAATGTCCAAGAACTCCTTGAGATCATTCTTGAGTAGGGAGAATCGAAGAGATGAAGTTGGCAATTTCTCACTTTGATTTCAAGCCATTTCATGATAAACCAAAATTCAAATTCAAACCTAGGCTGCATAATCTTTGCTTTGCAGGCCTCAAAATTGTTTCTCACTCCATAAAATTTTTACACAGCTGATAGAGCTTTTATCCAAGCATTAGAGCCTTTGTCCAAGCTACAATTCCATTTATGGCACAAAGTTGCCATTTCCATTTTGATAAAGCACAACTTTTGCAATTGTCAACTCCTTGAGCTTTGCACTTGTTCTTTATGCACACACAAACCCTATAAACCAAAAGCAATGTGTCTAGAACCTCTACCAACTCAGATCAGGCTTGTACAAGCACATAGATACTTGTCTCCTCACTTTTCTTCAAAAGCAAGCAATATAGCCAACAGGCTATAACTCAGAAATCTGGAGGAAGCTTGATGTCTAACCTTTTATATACTTATACACAAATGTATTATAACCTAGAACACGATTTCTAAAGCTCAGAAACTCTCCCAAACTCTTTATCACTGAAAATCTGCCATAACTTGCAGTTTTGCACCTTGCATAGAAATCTCAAAAACCACTCGTGCGTTTTTAGTTTTAACCACCTAAACACTTAATATACATCATATATAAGTGTTCCAGACCATTATTCCCTCACTGTAACTCCTCCTTCTCCATCTGCCATTTTGGCATTTCAAGCTTGTAGGTTGACTTGAGTAGGGAGATTCAGGAACTTTCAAGGCAAAGTAAGGATTGGAACACACTCAGGGAGGTCCAGGCAAGCTAAACAGATCCTCGGGTCTTCTCAAAAATTGCTCAAACTCCATTCACGATCTCAACTGAAAGAGGTAAAAACTCAAACTTCTATCTCTTCATACAAGCATCCTTTGGTCTTGATTTGTGAAAACAAAATGTGGATATCCTTGCACTAAAGCTAACCATGTTCATAGATTTCATTTATATTTATTGTGTATAGATAATTTTGGATTTGAAATTTCTGTAAAAATTAGGTTTTAAATTAGGGCCAGTAAAATTAGCTTCGATCTTTGACTTTTAGTTTACATGAGTTATATGGTTGAAATCGTGGGAAGAAATATTATCACTTTCATGTTTGGATTTTCCATTTTTCATGGAGAAATGAGAGAGATACAGGTGGTCCGGCCATGGCTCAAGGTTGAAGATGAAGTTGCCTTCAGGAGGCGTTTTATAATGTATATTTATATTTGTGTTTCTATAAACGGATGTACAGCCACCCCAGTGGTAAGGCAGTGCGCAAAAATGCCATAGGTCATGGGTTTGAGCCTTGGCGCCTGCCTTTTGCATTTTATCATACTTTTTCCTTTTTTTGTTGTTTTTGCAGCGTGGGCTTCAGCACATTGGGCCTTATGTTTTTTGCTAACTTCCTGCCTCCTATTTGCTTGCAGCACCCCTGGCCCAAATATTTTTATTTACTTACTTTATTTTCATTTTATTTTATCAAATATATTTTTCTTAATATCAAAAATCACAAAAAATATAAAAATGATAGATTTAAATTTTGACTTGTTTTATTTTATTTTTATCACATAAAATATTTTTATTTAGTTATATACTATTTTTTTTTATCAAATAAACTTGTAAATTAAATTAGAATTAGGTTAAATATTTATTTTTCTTCACACCTATTAAATATTTATTTTAACATATAAAAATACCAAAATACCTCATAAATACCATATATTATTTTCAAGACAAAAATACAAACATACTTACGTTTCTTAAAGAAATTTATTTCCTTTTAATAAAATAGAATTAGGGTTTAATCAAAATCCCTTCTAAGAATAATTTCCTTTCCTAATTAACTTGAGTTTAATTTTGATTTATTTATTATGTTTAGGTCAAAACTTTTTTCACATGCAAACAAACAAAAATCCTCTCTTGCATTTACATATCTTTGCATATTTAAATTATCTTGTACATTATTTATTCCAATATTCTTACAAATTCAATTTGGTTGTAGTAGATTAATTAGGTTTATATTATTGCAATCCCCATTCATAAATTGTATACCCCCTCCCACAAAGTGTTGTAATAGTATAGTAATCTTTAGATTTCGCAATTTATCGCTTTTATATAATATGCTAGTAATTAGGGTTTGTATAGAAATATAACATCAATCAAATAGAAAACCCTAATTCAAGACAAAATCAAGCATGAAAATGACACACTTGCACACAAGCATCCCTAGGGTTACTCCACTTGGTTGCCTTATACAAAAATGGCCATATTACGCATGTAAGGTATCTTAGCAAAACAAACAAATACAAGATCATAGTCCCTCGATGACGCTATCCAAAGTTGCCTTACAAAATGATCTTAGTCCCTCAAAAAATGCTAAGATGCTTTACAACATTGCTAATCATGGTTATACGATGACCCGCGCCCGTCCCGTTTACATCCAAAGATAGGGTTGCTTACCAAATCAGTTGTAAGACAACAATATCAAAGGAAAAGAAAATGAACAAGAAAGACATTTGAGTAGGTAGATTACTTTTAGTTACTTGCTCCATTTCAAACAAATATCCTTGCTATTTTCAAAACAAACACACACATTTTCAAATATCTTACAAACATTGAAAACATTTTCAAAAAGAAAAACATATTTGTATACATTCTTACGAACGAGAATCATTACAAAGATTGCCTAAACAATGGCCTCTTTTACAAAATACTTCCAAAACCATACAAAGCACAAATTTCAAATAAAAAAGCAAGTTATCTAGAAAGTAACTAAGATCCCATGGAAAACCATGGATGAAAAGGATGCTAATACCTTCCCTTTTCATAATCTACCCCTCGAACTCAAGAAACAATCTCCAAGGTCTTTCCTGTGCTTTTTCACCTTTCCTTTTGGATAAAATAAAAGTCTGTGGCGACTCTTGCTAACCGCAAAATTTGCGATCAAACCTTAGGACTTTTTAGAAATCTTAGGATGTCCTTTAAACAACCCTTTTGGTTTCATTTCAATAGGATCTTCCATGTTCATGTAAGAAGCTTTGACTCATAAGGTGTTTTTGTTGACTTTTTGAAATGACCTGTAATATCTGAATTCATATCTTTGCATGAGTGCATTTTTTAAACTTGAGGGATGAAGATGAGTTGTATGGAATTGCATCCTCTTCAAAATGAGATTTAGATGGGGGATTTCTAATAGAGTATGAGAAATTTATGCTTGGTCAAAGTTTGGTTGACTTTTCCTATAGAAACCCTAATTTAGCAACTTTTGAGTTTTGATGAATTTGGGGAATTCCTTGAGGAATCATGATCAACCCTTGATAAAATGATGGATTCTACTTCAAAATGTTGATGTTGACCAAAAATATTGAAGTTTGACTGTATGTGGGTCACAGTTGACTTTTGACCTAGTACAATTGATTTTCAGGCATCTGAGAATTGACTGAGAAAACTTGTTGTGCAAGGCATGAAACTTGGCATGGATGGTCTTGAGAACATATTAGGGAAATGGAGACCAATTGGGACCCTTTGAACTCAAACATCTTGATGAAAATGGAAATCCTAGTTTGAGGCTCATAGTCTTAGGAGAGCATTTGCCTGATCAATCCTTGGGCATCATTGGGCAAGTTGAGGATTTCAATAAACATATGTTGAGTAAAATGAGAGGGAAAATTTTGGGGTATAACAAAGAGTTATCATAAAGCAAACAAAATCTTTCAAAACACACAAAGACAAATTGTTTTCAAAATGAGCAAGTACCTAAGAGCCTGTGGAAAACCACAGATGGAAAGGGTGCTAACACCTTCCCTTTCCATAATCTACCCCCCTTACTCAAAATCTCGAAAAAGGTCTTTTTTTATTCTTTTCACCCTTTCCTTTGTTGGATAAAAGAAAATTTGGTGGCGACTCTTGCTTACCACGATATTTGCGAACAAAAAATGCAAACCAGTATTAACAGTTGGTTCTGCCACCGTAACACACTAGTCAACCTAGAGGGTCTTTGTTCATGCGTAATATCTTTTAATTGTGTCCGCATTTACCGGGTGTGGAAGGTCATCACCGTCCATGGTGGTTAAGATCATGGATCCACCAGAAAATATGTTCTTCATCACAAATGGCCCTTCGTATGTGGGAGTCCATTTGCCCCATGGGATCACCTTGTGGCAGTATGATGCGCTTGATTACTAGGTCACCGGCCTGATATACCTGACGTCTAACCTTCTTGTTAAAAGCTTTGATCATATATTTCTGGTACATCTGACCATGGAAGACAGCCGCGAGCCTATTCTCGTCAATCAGGTTTAATTGGTCAAGTCGAGTCTGAACATATTCGTCTTTGCTCAGGCCTGCATCCTTCATGATTCTCAAGGAAGGGATCTGGATTTTAATGGGTAGGACAGCTTCCATACCGTACACCAGAGAGAAAGGAGTTTCCCATGTTGATGTGCGCACCGTGGTACGATAACCATGAAGAGCAAATGGTAACATCTCATGCCAGTCTTTATATGTCATCGTCATCTTCTGTATGATCTTTTTGATATTTTTATTAGCGGCTTCGACAATGCCATTCATCTTCGACCGGTAAGGAGAAGGGTTATGATGCTGGATCTTTAATTGTGTGCTTAGCTTGGTGATCATAGTGTTATTGAGATTGGTACCATTATATGTAATGATTCTTTCCGGAATAACGTACGACAGATAAGGTTATGTCCAATGAATTGGGCCACAATGTTGTTGGTAATAGAGGCAAATGAAGCTGCCTCGACCCACTTCGTGAAGTAATCAATGGCAACCAGGATGAAGGGTGCCCATTAGAAGTTGTAGGTCTAATCTCTCAAATCATATTGATGCCCCACATTGCGAATGACCAAGGAGCAGTCAGGATGTTTAGACGAACTGGAGGTACATGCACCTTATCAGCATAGATATGGCACTTGTGACAAGTCTGTGAATGTTGATAATAGTCTACTTCCATAGTGGACCAAGAGTATCCTGCCCGTAGGATCATTTTATCCATCGTGTGCCCACTAGAATGGGTGCCGAAGGTACCTTCGTGTAAATCTGCCATAATCTTTTCTGCTTCACTCTTGTCTACACACCGAAGCAAGGTAGAATCGTGATTGCGCTTGTAGAGAATATTTTCTACCATATCCTTAGGTTTAGGCTTGCATGGATTCCATAGGTAAGTACCATCTTGAAGTATAGTTGGTTCAACTTGTCCTAATAATAGTAACCGGGTTCTAGGGAATCTCAATATCACTGATCTTTCTTCACCGAGCATTGTTTCAGCGCAAGCCTCTTTATTGGCGACCGAAATATCCCAGAAGTCAGATCTCAATGAGTGTAGTATCGAGTATCAACCAACTTCGGACTACACCAAATCTGACTATCTCACTACTTCCTAATGACCAAGTTGGTTCAACTAAAGGTTCTAAGGTTAGTTGGTGCTTCATGACACCACACAGCGGTCTCGTTTTCTCCTTGACTACTCAAGGGCTACCGATACCAAAAAATGTGTCACACTAATGTAGCTATTGTTTCAACCGTGTCGATATACCCCACACAGTCCCCATGATCTATTTCTATTTACCTAAAAGGTGCCCTAGATCTGGGTGTAGGATCTTTACAAGTAGACCCAAGCAAAACCCTTAAAGATAAAGAAAACAAAGCATACAAGGAAAGCAAATTAAATATGACTTAAGCTCTAAGGTAACCCCACTTTATAGACTCTCCCCAGCAGAGTCACCAGTTCTGTGATATGGTGGCAGAACTGACTGTTATACTCGTTTTGCGTTTGTATTGGCAAATGTTGCAGTAAGCAAGAGTCGCCACCGAATTTTCTTTTATCCAACAAAGGAAATGGGGAAAAGAACATAAAAATACCTTTCGAGAGTTTTCTGAGTAAGGAGGTAGATTATGGAAAGGTAAGGTGTTAGCACCCTTTTCATCCATAGTTTTCTACGGGCTCTTAGATGCTTAGCTCATTTTTGAAATACTTTGTACTTTTGTGTGTTTTGAAAATTATTTGAAAATTCCTTAGTGCGACGATTCGCTTTATGATAACGGTTGTATCAGTCCTCAAGAGTGTTAATAAAGCATTTTTTGAAAATGTTTTGAAATGTTTTGTGTAAGTGCAAAAGTTTGTTTTGAGCAAGCATTTAAGAACTATCTACTTATACTCGAAAAGGTTCGTTCTTCTCCTCTTATCATTTAGACAGTGCTATCCTACTATTAATGAGTAGGTAGCCCTATCGTTGGATGTTTGAGGGATGTTCGAAGTGACGTACAATCATAAAGGCAACCTATGGAGACGCTTTAGAAATTTTGTTTAAGGGACTAGATCATTTACCAAAAGGCAACATTGTATGGTCATCGAGGGACTATGATCTTTTGATTTACGGGTCTTTGCTAAAGCATCCCCACATTCGAGGGACATGGCTGTTTTATTATCCGAAAGGCTACCTAAGCGGGCGTACCCTAGAGGTGTATATGTGCAAGTGTGTTAGGTTCAGTTATTTTAGTCTTTTGTGTTAGGTTTGGTAGCATTTGATTTTATTCTTACCATATAATCCTATTAGTCTAGCAGTTAATATATTGCAGAAATTTAAAGTGCGAAAAGTTAAATCTACGCTATTACAATGCTTCGGGGAGGGGGTATTTACATGTCCAAACTTTTGGGGGAAAATAAAGGAAAGCAATAAAGAGCTCTAGTTAATTCTATTACATACTGTGAGCAATTACAATAATTTGGGAACTACAAAAATAAATGTGCGCGAATTGAAAATAACGTCTAAGAATCCTAAGGAAAAGAAAATCTTTTGGTTGTTTTTATTTATGAAAGAAAACAAAGCCTAAGTCTACTTAATTTTAATTTAAAGAAAAGGTTAAATTAATTTATTTATTTATTAACTTAATTAGAAAAAATAATAACCTAATGTTTTCTTGTGATTTCATTTGATTTTTGATTTAAAAGAAGTGAGTAAAAATAAAAATAAAAATAAATCCAACAAGAAGAATCCTTCGATCAAAAAAACGATGGCCTTCGGTCCTAATGAAGGATGGCCTTCGATCCTGTGAAGACATGTGGCCTTCGATCCATGTGAAGGATAGCCTTTGATCCTGTGAAGGATGGCCTTCGATCCTGTGAAGATATGCGGCCTTCGATCCAGAAAAGAATGTTATTGGAGGCGTCTGATGAATTTCCTGTGGAGGAAGGCACTGAAACCTGCAAGAAAAAGTGTCAACAAAACAAAAGCATGACCTGGGTGTGAACCCAAGTCTTTTCCCTAATACGACCTCCCCTTAATTCGACTCCTTTGAGTTCGAATCTGGGTTTGTTTGCCTTAAAACCCATGGTTTCTTGAGATTCGATGAAGAGCATAGATCATGCCCTATATCTTTGTATGTTATGTATGAATGTTGTGCTATATGATACCTTGTGCATAAATCAAACAATGGAAAATATTAATACATCATGAAAACATGAATATGAATTTAAAAGTTTACTAAGGATGAGGCGCTTTGATTTGGTGTGGACTGGTTTGGAGTAGACTCTAGGGAGTCTCAGGAGCATAAATATAGTATTCATTTGGACTGAGGGTGCCTGCAAAACTGGTTAGAATTTTGATATGTTTTCTGAGGCAGCGTGTGCGTATTCTTTTGATAGGCAATATGTGTGTGTATGAGCCAGTATGTAGGCGTATGAAGTAGTGTGTGTGTGTGTGTGTGTTTCCTTCTTTTTTATGGGTTTTCCCCTCTATTGCAGTGTATCCTTAGGCCTATATTTATAGGGATGTGATTATGCATGGAAATGGCAAGAGACAACCATTAACCAGGTTTTGAAGGAAAAATCAGACACATTAAAAGACTTCCATTTTTGAAATATTCATGCCTCTTTGAGCTTTGGAATGAACCTGGACATACTTCATTCTTTTGAATACCTTCAAGCCATGCCCTTTGATTAACCTTGAGTTACATACTTCGAATGACTCTAGTTTCATTCTTATAGCTCCTTCGATTGAGCACATCTACATCAATTCTAATTGCTCAGACCTTTGATGACTCTGAATTCCAATTGTTCAGAGTTTCTTCAATTAAGTCACCATCTACATCAATTAGAATTTCTAAAAATTCTCTTCGTCAGAGCATTGTTCCTTTCAAGGACTCTGAATTCCAATTTGAATTTGCTCAGAGTTTCCCTTATCAGGGCTTCTTCAAATTCCCCTCCGATATTTGTTCTTTGATTGGATCTGACACTACCCAACTAGCCCAATCGAAAGACCTCATTCGGGCCAGTCTAAGATCCCTTTGGAATGAATGTGCTCGTGCATGAGGCTTGGGCCTAGCAATATATAAAAATTTGGCCAGTAAGTAAAAATTGTTCCCCACCATTGTGTGTCCTTCGAATCGACGAAATGCATGTCCTTTGAAGACATCATTTGTGTGTCCTTCGAATAGGCCTTACTAGGTGTCAACAAGGTGGAAAACTGTGTGTTAAGGATTTTAGATGTAGAATCGAAGCAAACTATTTCAGAGGGAGCCATGGCCCAGTCGAAACTAGCACAAAGGAAGCCAATGCCTTGTGGATGCTAGCATGAGGGAGGCTAAAGCAAGCATAAAAGAGGCCATTTCCTAGTGGATTGAAGGAAAATATGAAAAATTCTTGGCCTTGTGTGCTGAAGGCGCGCACAGGGAAAGTCATTTCCTTGTCAATCGAATTAGTCATGAGACAACCCATGCTCAGTCGAAGACACCTTGTTCCAATGCCAATCAAAGATACTTTGTTTCAATGCCCCCGAAGACACCTTGTTTCAATGCCAATCGAAGACACCTTATTTATCTTCAAAATTCTTATTTTCTTTAAGCAAGTGTTTGTAATCACCCATATAAGAGAAAATCTTGGAAAACATGAGAGGGCAAATTTTGGGGTACAACACTCAGCTTGAGTTTGCCTCTCTGACTACTACAAGTCAAGGGTCCACAACCCCTCTTCCTCAGTAGACTTTTCTACAAGTCCCCAGTGAGTTGCTGCAAAGCCTGGGAGACAACCAGATAATAGTTAACTTCTTTATCTCATACAAGTTGTTAAATTCCTTTCTCTTCCATCAAGAGATAACTCTCCAGTAGAGTAACGCACAACTAAAACTCCTGAGCTTTTTTCCCCAAGCAGAAATCAACATTCTCCACAAAGATTTCTCAAGCCAAATCCAATCTTCCCCAACGAATTTCTCCTCAAACAATAAAACAGGAATCCACAACAGAGACGTTCTAAAACAAGGTCTGAAGATATGCATACTTTTCATCCCCAAACAGTTGTCCGAGATTTAACTTCCTAAGGCTCTCCAACATTTGTCAAGGATTTATTTTCCAAGATAAAGTTACATTTCAACAATATTCATAACATATGCATACCAACTAATATAGCACAATCTCATTTATTTTGAGAAACATCATTACACCATGCATTTCATACATCATGCAACTAACTCTTTACCTTTTCAGGAAAGATCAATCAATAGAAAACTATCATCAACAATTTTCAAAGAGGTCAGAGATTAATTCCTGAAACAAGCCAGGGAAACTATCTCTACGGCTAACAAAAAGTAAGTTTCAGATTAATACCTGAAGCAAGATAAGCCAACTATCTGTGAGCGAATGATTGTAGATTAATACCTGAAACAAGACAGGACAACTATCTACTCGACCAGCTGAAGCAACCCTACCCAGGTTCCTTCTCATTTCTAGATGCAGTTTTACCTGGACTCATCATGAAGCAACCCTACCCAGGTTCCTTCTCATTTCAAGATGCAATTTTACTCGGACTCATCATGAAGCAACCCTATCCAGGTTCCTTCTTATTTCCAGATGCAGTTTTACCCGGACTTATCATGAAGCAACCTTACCCAGGTTCCTTCTCATTTCTAGATGCAGTTTTACCCGAACTCATCATAAAGCAACCCTACCCAGGTTCCTTCTCATTACCAGATGCAATTTTACCCGGACTCATCATGAAGCAACCTGTTGTACCCCAAAATTTGCCCTCTCATTTTAATCAACACATGCCCATTGAGGTCCTCAACTTGCTCAAGGATGCCCAAGAGTTGACCAGACAAACTCTCTCCTAAGGCAATGTACCTCAAACTAGGGTTTCCATTTTAATCAGGGTGTGGGAACTCCAAAGGTCCCAAATTCCTTCCATGGTCACAATATGTTCTCAAGATCATCCATGTCAAGTTTCATGCCTTGCACAAGAAGTTTGCTCAGTCAATTGCCCAGATGCCTGAAAATCAACTATATTAGGTCAAAAGTCAATTGTGGCCCACATACAATCAAACTTCAAGATTTTTTGTCAACATCAACATTTTGAAGATATATCCATCATTTTATAAAGGGTTGATCATGATTCTTCAAGGAGTTCCCCCAAATTCATCAAAACCCAAAAGTTGCTAAATTAGGGTTTCATAGGAAAAGTTAACCAAACTTTGACCAAGCATAACTTCCTCATACTTTATCAAAAAATTTCCATCCAAGGCTCATTTTTAAGAGGATGCAATTCCATACAACTCATTTTCATCCCACAAGTTCAAAATATTCACTCATAAAAAGATATGAATTTCTACATTATAGGTCCTTTTGAAAAGTGAACAAAAATACCTTTTGGGTCAAAGTTTCTTACATGAACATGGAAGACCAAATTGAGATGAAACCAAAAGGGTTGTTTAGGGGACATCCTAAGATTTCTAAAAAGTCCAAGAACACCCTCTTAGGGTTAAAATTGAGGCCGATATGTATTGTCAAAATTGACAAATTTTTGGAAATGTGCATGAAGTCAATATTGATCAAAATGACTTTTTTCCAAATGGGTCCATGTTTTCTTGTTTGAAACTTGTTCCTAAGATGGCCCACGACCCCTGAGCTTATCCACCTATTATTTTATTATTTTTATTATTTATTTTGATTTTTTATCCATTTAAATCAAAATAAATCAATTTAAATAGTAGAATAATTAAATAAAATCAAATATTTGATTTTATGAGCATATTATGAGTCCATGAACAGCTAGAAAATCAAAAAATTCGTGCAAGAGCTAATTGATTGGAAAAGATCTTAATTTGGTCTATTTTGGAAACAAATCATATAAGGCAAAGAATGAAATCAAATCTCCATAATTTGCAAAGATATGATCAGTTTTTGTTGACCTAAATTATTCTATGATATATACACAACACTAAAAAAGCATAAGGAAGGTTTTTGGGTCGTGAAAACAAGGAGGTCAACTTCAATTTTTTGTCAAAAAAAGTGCTGATCACATTCCTCCATAGACTGATTCCAATAATTCCAAGGCCAGCAATCTGTTCCTGGATATTTCTTGAAGCTATTCCAATCGTCCTCCAGCCTTAAAACCTTCAGAAATCATGCCTCATAGTGCCACGGTTTGCATCTTTTTTCAAGATTCGTTTATTCAATAATTTATCTATCATAAACATGTTTTGATCATATATCCATGCTTGCTATCATATTTGCAATGTTTTTGATTGGTTTGATTGAAGTTTAAGTGCAGGAATGGCACGATGCCATTGTTAGGGTTTTGAGGTCCCAAATTGGGAATTCCATATAGAGGCAAAATTGGACAAAATCAAGAGTACTATCATGCTTAGAAGATGATTTTCAATTGATCCATGTCTTTGGTTTGAATTTATTCTGCTTGTGCTGCGTTTTTTAATTTCACAGGTTTATGGCTACGAATAAATTCCGTCACTATAGCTTTTAGTGACGGAAATGACTGTAGGTAAATGTGTGGCCAAAAACAACAGTTATGGGGAAGAAGACAATTAGGTGGCAGAATCCCATTGGGTGATTTGGATCACGTGCGCGTTTGGGAAAGACCGCTTTATTTCCTTTATATTATATTTATGTTATTATATTTACAACTAACCATCTCAGCACAAATGGAAAAGGCGCGGGCGGTGAAGCAAAGGGTTTTGGGTTCGATCCCAGAATCTCACGTTTTCATATTTTCCAATTTCTTTGTCCCAGACCCAGCGAGCCTCATCTTCAAAAGGGCCATCATGCATCCTCAAATCCACACCATCAGACCATGTCTTGTCCAGATCTAACGCCACAAGCATGCAGGCGTGTGGTGGACCTCCTAAAGGCCAGCTGCACTGAATCCCCACGTGGGCAAATGGGCCTATAATTCTGGGCTTAACAATTCCAATCCACACCCCCTAATCTGCTTTCACCACAGGCCCAATTACTTTCTTTCTTTATTTTCTTTTGTTTTATTTGATTAATTTCTTTTTACAAAACAACAAAAAAAATCATTTTTTTATTTAATCATAAAATCAAGAAAACCACAAAAATGTAGAATTAGATTTTTTTATTAAAATTAGTTTTTTTTGGAAAATAATTAATTTAATGATATTGACTTGATTGTTTTCATAATCAAAATTAATTAGACAAATTAGGTTTAATTCACAAATATTTAATTTTCTCAATAAAATATTGTTGTACCCCAAAATTTGCCCTCCCATATTCTTCAAGATTTGGCAAGATCAAGCTTCAAAATCTCTCAAGGGTTGCACAGTCCAATTGCCTCCTAACACAGTCAAAATTAGGGTTTTGGTTCTTGCAAAGAAATTGAGATTTTCAAGGGTCCAATCAAGTCCCATATGCCTATATACATTGTCAAGCATCCATATGTCAAGGTTCAAGACTCACAGCATCAAGTTGCACAGTCAAAAACCCTAATTGCTCCACAGTCAACTGCAGGGGCAAAATGGTCATTTGGCAGTCAAAAGTCAAAATTTTTGGTCAACATCTTATTTTGAAGCCACAATCATCATTTTATCAATTCTTGATCATGATTCCACAAGCATGGCTCTAAAAGTCTCAAGATGCAAAAGTTTCTATTTTTGGACAGTTGAAAAGTCAACTGCAAATTGACCAAGGCATAACTTCTTCATAGTTTATCAGAAAAATCCCATCCAAAGCTCATTTTAAAGGGGATGACATTTCCTATAACTCATCTTCACACTCCAAGTCCAAGAAATGCTCTCACAAAAAGTTATCAATTTCAACATTATAGGTCATTTTCAAAAGTCAACAAAAAGGCACTTTAAGTCAAAGACCATAACTTGAGATTGGTAAATAAAAATGACATGGGACCAAAGGAATTGGTTAGATAACTTCAAGACCTTTCCAAAATGTCCAAGAACATGTTCATAGCTTCAAAATTGAGCAAGATATGCATTGGAGAAGTTGGGAAAATTTTGGGAACTTTCAAAAGTCAACTTTGCCTAAAAAGCTTCAAATTTGCTAATGGGCCTCAAATTCTTTCTTGAATCATTACCCAAAGCCTATGCACGACCCATTGAGCTCAAAATAATTTATTTTCTTATTTTTAATTAATTAATTGAATTTATATTTATATTAATTCATTTAATTGATTTTAATTATAGGAAAATTGGAAAGATATGTTTTTGGATCTTTTATGAAGCAAATCATATCAGGGCAAGCTGGCAAAACCGTTTCTCAATCAACAAAGGAAAATCATCCATAATTGGCAAGGGTTTCATTGAAAAAAGATTGGAAATTATGTGATGAAAAATCAAAGATTGCAAACATTAATTCATGGACTTTTGGGCCAAGGTTTTGACCTAAATTCGTTCACATACAAAGGCATAAGCTAACCCTAAAGCTGGACACACGTGAAAGCTGCTGAAACTCCATAATCACTTTGCAAAATTTCAATAAAAAACTTGAAAACTGAAATCCTATTTGCAGTACAATTCAAGGCCTAAAATCGTTTCCAATACGCTGCTGAAATTGCCAGGAAGCTATTACAATAAAAAACGAGGCTTAACACCATTAGAATCATCCCCACTAAGTCACACGGTTTGCCCTATTTTTCAAACCTGCATATCATGTTTCACGTGCTTTTAATCTATTTTCTTGTTTGATTCATGCTAATAGGTACCTTCTGAAGCGATTGGTATAAGTTAATTAAACTAACGCTGCCTGAATCAGAATCCACCATGGACGAAAATTAGGTTTTCTGAAGCTTGCAATTAGGGCTTTAGGCATCAAGAAAAATTGGACTATGCCATGACCATGGTTAAATTCATCAAGGCCAGACGAATTCAACCAGCCTATCGCGCCCTTTTTATATTATCTCCTCTTCTATTCTCTATTTTTCACTATTATAGTTAGTGGGGGTTTAAAACCCCCGCTATCTTGTTTATATTTGCAGAAAAGAGATGAAGAAGACGATAGGTGGCAAGGTTGACTGGAGCATTCAAATATGTGGCGCGCGCTTTTGTATTCCCAGTACAATTGGCACTTTACATATATTATATTTCTTTATTATTATGTTAACAAACGCGCTTGGTAGCTCAGATGGTGGAGGACGTGTATTGCAAGCATTGGGACCTGGGTTCGATTCCCAGGTCCCCCCACATAATTCATAATTTTTGTTCTAACGTATTCTAGTGCAGCAACATTTCAATATCCCATCATGCGCCCTCACGTCTAAGCCTGCCAAGTGGCTTCAAGGTCCAATCCAGTGGCTACAGAGTGAAGAGCATGGTACACCTTAGTCAACCAGCGTGCATACAGCCATGGAAAGTCAAACGAGGCTTCTCTTCAATGGGCCTGAATTCCACATAAACCTCCACATGGGCCAGACACCCCCCTTGGTTTGCATATTTAATTTAATTTTCTTTTCTTTTGAATTTCTTTTAATTACTTTAATTATTATTATTATTTCACCTCAAATTAATTTTCCTAATAAAAATCAGAAACTCAAAAATTGAAAATATATTTAATTATTTACTAATTTCCTCACTAATTTATTTTTGTAAATAAACTCTAATAACTAATCTAGGTTAATTTAGGTTTAAAATTCAATCTTTTTCTTAATAAATAAAATTCCATAGAATTAGGTTTGGATATTTTTTATATTTTTCTTAATTAATTATTTTCATCATTATTTATTATTATTATTAATTTTGTAAAATAACATGTAAATTAATTAACTAGTAAATTAGGTTAACTTTAATATTTTCATTAATAATTAAAATAAACTTAGAATTAGGGTTTTCTCTTGATTTTATTTTCTTTATTTCATAAATACCAAAAAACATAAAAAAAACACTTTCTTTTCTTTAATTAAATAATTAATTAGTCTTTAATTAAATAATTTCTCAAAAGGGTCCAAAACCTCGGACGTTCCCGGTTTTATTCTTTCGCACGTTATTCTTATTTTTTTCTTATTGATTATTATGTAACTGTTCAAGGATGTAATAGTAATTAGGTTTACCACATTTTTTACTTTCCGCATCTTTATCAAAAACGGGTCTTTGTATTTTGGCGATGTATAGACCCGCGCCTTGTAATAGCGTAGCTTTTATCTTTCTGTATTTAATTTTCCGCACTCTTAACTGCTAAATTGCATGAAAGAATGTATGTTAATTAAAAACAACTCGTAGCTCACAATGCCATGATCAAAGATAAATGTTAACATGAAAACAACACACAATACACACACCACTTCTAGGGTACGCCTCACTCGTTGCCTTCGAAACGTGGTCGTCAAGTATAGGACGTTTTAGCGGTCGCTCTTATGTCCATGATCCAGTTGCCTCAAAACAGTTGCCTCGAAACAGTTGCCTCGAAATAGTTGCCTCGAAACGGTTGCCTCGGATTAAAAAGGATCTAGGACATAAGGGTTACTTCTAAGGTGTCCTAACTGTTGCTTCGGTGACCACACTGTCCCTAAAATCGAATTGACCCGAACACCTCCAACGGTGGTGCTGCCTACCTCTCAATGGTGGGATAGCACTATCTAAAGGACTCTTACACAACCTAATTCCTTAGAGTAGGTAGATCTCATGGGTACTTGCTCTTTTCAAACAGACAAAAACAATCTTTTCGCACTTACACTTTCAAAAGGTTTTCAAACAAATTTTTCATACACTCTTGAGGACAGATACAAGAGTTACTTAGAAATTTTTTAAACGAAACTTTTTCAAAACCCACTCACACTTGAAAAGCAAACAATTTTGAAAACATAAGAGCAAGTACCTAAGAGTCCATGGATAACCATGGATAGAAAGGGTGCTAATACCTTCCCTTTCTATAAATCTACCTCCCGAACCGAGAAACGTTCTCATAAGGAATTTTGTTGTGCTTTTGTCCTGTCCATGTTGGAGAAAATAAAAGACGGTGGCGACTCTTGCTTCCACGACATTTTGCGAACCAGCTTTAAACAGTCAGTTATATTTCCACCGATCACAGAACTGGCGACTCTGCTGGGGATTCTTTTAAAGTGAGGTGTACCTTAGGATAGCTCATACTTGTGTTTTCAATTGATATGTTTTGTTTGCTTTATTATTGTGGGCATTGTCTTGGAGTTTCATAGATCCTAACCCGGATCTGGGGATACCCTGTTAGGTAGCATAAGCTGTGAGGGACCTGTCCGGCGTAGACCGACACGGGTGAAGTAGTGGCTACGTTGGTGTGGCACCTTGGTCTGTACTGATATCCCTTGTGTCGCAACGAGGAGAATATGGGTCTTCTGAGGAGTCATTAAGCACCAACCGACCTTAGAACCCTAATTTGACCCAACTTGGCCATAGAATAGTAGCAGTATGCTACACCCATTGAGGCTAAACTCTCGCGATGGTTCTGGCCGCAAGAAAAGATTGCGATGCTGGAGTTATGACCGATTGAGGGTAGTCAGTGATATTGGGATCCTCTAGAACCCGGTTCCTTTTGATAGGACAAGTCTTAACCAACAAACTGAAAGAGGGTAATACCTAGACCCCATGCTGGCCTAAACTCTAAGGGCTGTCTTGTGTGACTTGTGTGCCTTATCATGTTTGCCTTTGTGAATATTTGTGGTGTGCTTTATCATGACATCATACCATCATAGACATTGCATGCATCCTGCATAAGGACTGACCATTTCAAAGACAAGAGGGTTTCACCTTTGCTCTGTTTTGTAGGACATCATGATGCCTATGCGAAGGAACACTATCCGGTTCAATTTTGTTCACCCACCTGAGTTGCTTGAAGAATTGGTTAACAGAATTCCAAACACCACTTCCTTCATCCAGAGGCATGGTTCTCTTCTCGGTTTAGTCACTGCAAAGTGGGATCCACAACTGATGAGCGTCTTGACCCAGTTTTATGATCCCTTGTATAATTTCTTCACCTTTCAAGACTTCCAGCTGGTCCCTACCCTGGAAGAATTCTCTGATTTGCTTGGTATCCCTATCTTGGATCAGACTCCCTTCACGTACCCAACTCCAGGGTATGTCGCTAGGATCGGGAGAAGGTTTTAAAGAGTATGCGCAGAAGTGGAGGGACCTGGCTGGCAGGGTGCAGCCACCATTAACCAACCGTGAACTCGTGGACATGTTCTTGGGGACCCTATCCGGGCCGTTCTTCAATCATCTCATTGGCAATTCGTCTGCAGGGTTTACAGACCACATTCTGACAGGAGAAAGGATAGAGGCTGGTATGAAATCAGGGAAGATACAGAAAGGTGCGTCCTCAAGTTCTAAGAAGAAGCCTTTTGAAAAGGAAGCCAGTGCTGTGTATGGCCCCAGGAGGCAAAACAAACCGGAACTCCGCCAAACTGTCAACATGGTGGTAATTGCAAAACCTGCTGCCGCTCCTCGGCAACCTAACCAACCAAGGGGTGAGAGACCCAGAAGAGAATATGCTCGGCTTAGTATGACCTTGTCACAGATCTTGCCACAACTGTTATCAACCAACTTGGTAACCGTCAGAGAAGCTCCGAAGGTGGTAAACACAACCTCTCCGAAGTACAATCCCAACGCCCGCTGTGCTTATCACTCTGATAGCCGGGGGCATTCTACTGATGATTGCTGGGCCCTGAGGAATAAGGTCCAGGACCTTATCGATGCCAAGGAAATACAGTTTGAGGCGCCCGAAAGGCCCAATGTTGTGACTGCTCCTATGCCCCAGCATGGAGTAAATGCTATTGAGGAAGACCTGTATGCAGTTTCTGTGGATGATGTTGCTACCCCTTTATTGACCGTCAAGAGGAACTTGTTGCTAGCCGGTTTATTTCCGGGTTGTAGTAAGGGTTGCCTTCTGTGTGCCGTTTCCTCTGCTGGTTGTCCGTTGCTAAAGTCAGGCATCCAAAACCTGATGGATAGCAAAGAGATTTTTTTCAAGAAGACCGTTGTTCCTATTGTTCCTACTGAAGAAGTATCCGTTGTCACCATTTTCAACAATTCTACCAAGGCTCCCCCGAGGAAGCCCGTCAAAATCATGTCTGTTGCACCTATTATCATTACTGTTCCGGGGCCCCTCCCCTATAAATCTGACAAGGCTGTCCCATGGCACTATGGGGCAGATGTGTATGTGCTTGGAGTGAAGCAGGAGTTCAACACTAGTACCGGTATCAGTAACATCACCGGTCCCGCTAAAGTTACTCGCAGTGGCAGGCTCTTCTCGCCTGACATTACGCCACCAGTTATCCGAAGATCCCTTATCATCACGCCTACAAGTGTGCCTGTTTCCCCTCCTGATCAAGTTTCTACCCCTGCTGCCGAGTCATCTAACACTCGGGGCAAAGGGATTGCTGATGTGCCTGCCCAGATGGAGGCACCGAAGACTGTTAATGTTGAAGCCTCCCAGCAAGAGATGGAGGAAATTCTCAAGATCATCAAGAAGAGCGATTTCAACATCGTTGAACAGCTGGGGCATACCCCCTCTAAGATCTCTATGCTATCATTGTTGTTGTGCTCAGAGGCCCACGCCAAGGCCCTGATTTCATTTCTGAAAATGGCTCATGTGCCACAAGAGACGTCTGCGGACCAATTTACTGATTGTGTGGCCAACTTGACCGCTGACAATGGGTTGGGTTTCTCTGATGCTGATCTGACCGCTAAGGGTAAGAACCACAATGATGCCCTGCATGTCTCCATTGAATGCAGGGGCATTACTCTCTCCCACGTGTTGGTAGACACCGGTTCTTCACTGAATGTATTGCCCAAGAAGGCCTTAGACAGGTTGGACTGTGAGGGTTTGGAGTTGAAGCCTAGTAACATCGTCGTCTGAGCCTTTGACGGTTCGAAGAGGATGGTACATGGTGAAGTGGACATTCCGATCCGGGTTGGCTCCCAAGTCTTTGATTCAACGTTCTATGTGATGGACATTCGTCCATCTTATTCTTGTTTGCTGGGTCGTCCTTGGATCCACAAAGCTGGGGCTGTGACCTCCACTTTACACCAAAAGCTCAAATACCCTGTCAGAGGGAAGATTGTTACAGTACAGGGGGAGGAAGAATACATGGTTAGTCATCTGAACTCGTTCCGGTATATAGAGATGGACAGGGAGTTCATCGAAACCCCCTTTCAACATTTTGAGGAGGTGCCTCCAACATTGGCGTCAGCGGAGACAGTAATTGAAGAAGAATCTCCCTTGAAGATGGCCTCCTTGAAGGATGCCCGGGCTGTGGTTGAAAAAGGTGAATGTGCTAACTGGGACAGGCTCCCTGATTTTACTCCAAAAACTGACAAGTTTGGGCTGGGTTTCACTGTAGAGGCTCAGAGGGTTGTACGCAAAGCAAGGATCGGAAGACCTCCCGTGTTCATCACCAACCCGGGAGTGAATGCTATTGAAGGCGATGCGGAGGAATCTAAGTTTGATAGCTGGATCTACCCGATGAACGACGGTGGACTGAACAATTGGACTGCAAAAGACTACATACCTATTACTTTTGTTACTCAGTAATGAACTCCTTTGTTTTTAAATTTGTAACGAACAATAATTTGAAACTTTATGGCCCGGTGTCTTACCCGGGGCACCGTGGCTTCATTTGTGAGGGCTTATTACTTGTCATTTCCATATATCATGAATAAAAACATTGGACATTTTTCGTATCTCAAATCTTGTGCTCCCTTTCTTTCTTTCTTTATATATTGCAAAACAGCTATATTTACACACACTCACCTATACAGGTTTCAATCCACTCTGGATCTCACTGGTAACGACTCTACTACTGCCAGTTATGACTTCGAAAATCCGATCAACTTAGCCGAAGACGAAGGTGAAGATGATTGTGAAGTGCCTGGTGAGCTTGCAAGACTGTTACTCCAGGAAGAGAGGGCCATTCAGCCACATGAAGAGCCAGTGGAAACGGTAAACTTGGGTACTGAGACAGATAGAAAGGAAGTCAAGATCGGTGCCAATTTGGAACTCAGCGTGAAACAACGGTTGATTCAGATGTTGCATGATTTTGTGGAAATCTTTGCCTGGTCTTACGAAGACATGCCTGGGTTGGATACCGACATTGTGGTCCATCACTTTCCTACCAAGGAAGACTGCCCCCCGGTTAAGCAGAAGGTCCGCCGTATGCGTCCATAGATGTCCGAAAAGATCAAAGCTGAGGTTATGAAACAATTCGATGTCGGGTTTCTAGCAGTGACCTCTTACCCTCAGTGGGTTGCCAACGTGGTTCCGGTGCCGAAGAAAGATGGTAAGGTCCGAATGTGTGTTGATTACAGGGATTTGAACAGGGCCAGCCCTAAAGATGATTTCCCTCTGCCTCACAACAACGTTCTGGTTGACAATACTGCTCAGCACAAGGTGTTCTCCTTCATGGACGGATTTTCAGGTTATAATCAGATTAAAATGGCTCCTGAAGATATGGAGAAGACTACCTTTGTTACTCAGTGGGGCACCTTCTGCTACAAGGTCATGCCATTCGTGTTGAAAAATGTCGGGGCAACCTACCAACGTGCCATTGTTGCTTTATTTCATGACATGATCCACCATGAGATTGAAGTATACGTCGACGATATGATTGCAAGGTCCCAAACTGAGGAGGAACACCTTGACCATCTACATAAGTTGTTTGACCGTCTGAAGTTGTACAAGCTGAGATTGAACCCGAACAAGTGCACATTTGGGGTAAGATCTGGGAAGTTGCTAGGCTTCGTCGTGAGCGACAAAGGTATTCAAGTGGACCCTGCCAAGGTTAAAGCCATACAAGAGATGCCAGTTCCCAAGACAGAGAAAGAAGTCAGGGGCTTTCTAGGACGTCTGAATTACATTGCTCGATTCATCTCCCATCTAACTGCTACCTGTGAACCAATCTTCAAGCTGCTGAAGAAAGATCAAGTAGTACGTTGGAACGATGAATGTCAGGCTGCTTTCAACAGAATCAAAGAGTATCTCCAAGAACCGCCCATTCTTATGCCACCGGTTGAAGGGAGACCTCTAATACTATACTTAACGGTACTTGACAGCTCAATGGGGTGTGTGCTGGGACAGCATGACGAGTCTGGCCGAAAAGAGCACGCCATTTATTACCTTAGCAAAAAGTTTACCGACTGTGAGACCCGATACTCACTGCTCGAGAAAACTTGTTGCACTTTGGTATGGGCTGCTCGCCGGCTGAGACAGTATATGCTGACTCACACTACTCTATTGATTTCAAAAATGGATCCAATAAAGTACATATTCGAAAAGCCTGCTCTGTCTAGAAGAATAGCAAGATGGCAAATGATCTTGACAGAATACGACATCCAGTACACGACTCAGAAAGCTATCAAAGGAAGTGTATTGGCAGACCATTTGGCACACCAGGCAGTGGACGACTACCAGTCAATGAACTTTGAGTTTCCAGACGAGAACATCATGGTAGTGACTGATTGTGAAGTACCTGGACCGGATGAAGGACCTGAGGAAGGATCCCGATGGTCTATGCACTTTGATGGAGCCTCAAACGCTTTGGGTAACGGTATTGGCGCTGTGATCATATCCCCAAAAGGCACTCATACTCCACTCACTGCCCGGCTATGTTTCAACTGCACCAACAACATTGCGGAGTATGAGGCATGCATCATGGGTCTTCAAGCTGCAATTGACTTAAGGATCAAGTTTCTGAGTGTCTTCGGAGATTCTGCGCTCGTGATCAATCAGATCAAAGGCGAGTGGGATACGAAACACCCAAACCTCATTCCTTACAAAGAGTGTGTGTTGACATTGATCCCCTATTTCACAGAGATAACTTTTGAACACTTCCCAAGAGAGGAGAATCAGTTGGCGGACGCGCTGGCTACGATGTCTTCTATGTTCAAAGTCAAATGGGATAACGAGGCTCCCCGGATCATTATCTGGAAACTGGATGAACCCGCATATTGTTGTGATCTTGAGGCTGAGGTGGTAACTGAAAAACCCTGGTATCATGAGGTGAAGAGGTACTTGGAAGCTCAAGAATACCCTGAAGGTGCATCCATCAATGACAAGAAGTTTATGAGAAGGTTCGCAGCAAAGTTCTTCCTCAGCAATGGCATTCTATACAAGCGAAACCATGATTCGACCTTACTGTGTTGTATGGATAAAGCTGAAGCAGAAAAGATCATGGCAGAACTGCATGAAGGTACCTTCGGAACGCACTCCAGTGGACACACCATGGCAAAGAAAATCCTTCGGGCAGGATATTTCTGGTCCACAATGGAAGCCGACTGTTACCAACATTCTCGGACATGTCATAAGTGCCAAATTTATGCTGATAAGGTGCACGTTCCTCCAGTTCCTCTGAATGTCCTGACTGCACCTTGGCCTTTTGCAATGTGGGGCATTGATATGATCGGCGAGATTAAACCTACGGCATCCAACGGACATCGCTTCATCCTGGTTGCAATTGATTACTTCACGAAGTGGGTTGAAGCAGCTTCCTATGCTACGGTAACCAAGAACGTCGTGGCACGGTTCATTCGGCATAACCTGATCTGTCGATACGGCGTCCCAGAAAGGATCATTATGGACAATGGTACCAATATTAACAACAAGATGATCACTGAGCTCTGCGAGCAATTCAAGATACAGCACCACAACTCTTCTCCTTATCGGCCGAAGATGGATGGGGCTATAGAAGCAGCGAATAAGAATATCAAAAAGATTATGAAGAAGATGACAGTGACCTATAAAGATTGGCACGAGATGTTACAGTTTGCTCTTCATGGGTACTGTACCTCAGCACGGACGTCAACCAGAGCAACTCCTTTTTCCTTGGTCTACGGCATGGAGGCAGTCTTTCCAATTGAAGTCCAGATACCCTCTCTCCGGATAATGAAGGATGCAGGCTTGAGCGAAGATGACTGGATCCAGACTCGACTCGATCAATTAAACCTAATTGACGAAAAGAGGCTCACTGCTATTTGTCATGGTCAAACGTATCAAAAACGGATGATCAGGGCATTTAGCAAGAAAGTCAGACCACAAGAGTATCAAGTTGGGGACCTGGTAATCAAGCGTATCATCCTTCCTCAAACTGATCCCAGGGGAAAATGGACCCCTACGTACGAAGGGCCATTTGTGGTTAAACATGTGTTCTCAGGAGGATCCATGATTCTAACCACCATGGATGGTGACGACCTTCCTCACCCCGCCAATGCAGACATAGTAAAAAGATACTACGCATGATAAAAGACCCGCTAGGTTGACATACCTAGGCAAAAATAAGGGCTTCCCGGCGAACCAAAAGGGTTCGGGCAAAAATAAGGGATGAAATGAAAAAATCTGTACACCCGGCAAGTCGAAAACCTGAAAAGGCGGCTTGGGCAAAAATGGGTATCCCGGTGGACTGAAAACCCGAAAGGGCGGTCCAGGCAAAAGTTAGGGATAAGAGTAATACTATGTCTCATTGAATCACCTTGCATCCAGAATTTGGTATCAACATCAGGTTCAGACGGCATCGATCAATCAGCTTCATCTTCAACTGGGCAGTCAAGTGATGAGACGCTCGAAGATATAAAGGCAATAGCAGAGTTGGAACCCAGTGGGATTATTCCTCTCACATAGCTATTTTTTTTTCTTTGTACAAATTGTATAAACTCTGTGGTTCGGCGGTGTTCTCTTACTAGGACGTCAGCCTCTTGTACATAAACGCCTATTTACAGGCAAATTTAAAGGTCAATACAAATTCACTTTTCAGACCAATGGCCAATTGCTTTTTTCCTTTTTCTGTTTTGTTTTGTAAAGAACGTCCAATGTTCAATTGTGATATATGCATTTGACACTAATTGCTAACTCATAAATATTTGAATACGAAACAAAGGATTAATTACAGGTAACATCAGAAACAGGGGCAATAATGAGTTGTCTAAGCAATCTAATTGCTCTGTCCACCGAGGTACCAAGGTAAGTTCGGCTGAAGAATGTAACCCAGATACCTTCACTCCCCGCCGAGTAAGACAAGATTCTACAATTCTCCCCAAGTAGTTGGTCTCCAATCAACCCTAAAAGGCACAGTATCCCCTAGCAAGTCAGCAATACTCTCCCTTCAAGCAGAGTAAGCCTACAGTCAGCCTTATGGAAGTTGGATTATCCCCCGAAGATCTCAATATTCCCCAGCAGAGTATGCAAATATTCCTCTACAAGCATCCCCGGCAGTCTTGATCTATGATTGTTCCCCGGCGGAATACCGGACAACCAGTGGAGCCATTCCCCAGTCCAATCTGAAAAATTTCCCCAGGAGAGTTCAATCAATCTCCCCAGTAGATTCAGGAAGCTTATCCCCAGTAGATTATGGAAGCTTATCACCTGCAGAGTACGAATGCTCCCCCGGCTTTATTCAAAGGTTATTTCCCCACCAGGATATAACTGGGTTATCCTCAGCCAATTGCCACGGAAAGATCGTCCCCGGTGAAGTGTTCCTATCCCCAGCGGAGTTCATCAAATCTTCCAACAGAGCTCAACAATGGTATCCCCAGCAGAGTTATCATCAACATCTCAGCAAAGTGCCTCTCTTCCCACAGAGCATTCCCCGCAGAGTAATGTCTTCACCAAGTTTATTCCCCAACGGAGTCATCTTCTCCTACAGGTTTATTCTTGCAACCATCATCCCCAGCGGAAGCGAGAAACTCTACTCTCGACATCAGCCCAGGAGTTAACTTCCCGGCACCCGTCAAGGATTTACTTTCCTAGACAAAAATACATTCATGAACATCACATCCTCATACATTATAGCATGCATATACGCACCATGAACATAAAATCTCATCTATTTTGAGAACATCACGCATTTCATACATCATAACATCGCATGTAACTAACGTTTTGTCTTTTCAGGACCAAAACCCAATACAACGATAATTACTATCAATTGTCGCAATTCTAGATTCGATACCTGTATCTAGCCAGGGCATGTCTGTGAGTGACTATTTCCAGACTGGATTCCTGTATCCTACCAGGGCACGTCTGAAGAGTTTGAAGATCCGATTCCTGTATCCTGCCAGGGTGTATCTGTTGACGACTATTTTCCGGACTCGATTCCTGTATCCTGCCAGGGCACGTCTGAAGAGTTTGAAGATCCGATTCCTGTATCCTGCCAGGGTGTATCTGTTGACGACTATTTTCCAGACTCGATTCCTGTATCCTGCCAGGGCACGTCTGAAGAGTTTGAAGATCCGATTCCTGTATCCTGCCAGGGTGTATCTGTTGACGACTATTTTCCGGACTCGATTCCTGTATCCTGCCAGGGCACGTCTGAAGAGTTTGAAGATCTGATTCCTGTATCCTGCCAGGGTGTATCTGTTGATGACTATTTTCCGAACTCGATTCCTGTATCCTTCCAGGGCACGTCTGAAGAGTTTGAAGATCCGATTCCTGTATCCTGCCAGGGTGTATCTGTTGACGACTATTTCCGGACTCGATTCCTGTATCCTGCCAGGGCACTTTGAAGAGTTTGAAGATCCGATTCCTGTATCCTGCCAGGGTGTATCTGTTGACGACTATTTTCTAGACTCGATTCCTGTATCCTGCCAGGGCACGTCTGAAGAGTTTGAAGATCCGATTCCTGTATCCTGCCAGGGTGTATCTGTTGACGACTATTTTCCGGACTCGATTCCTGTATCCTGCCAGGGCACGTCTGAAGAGTTCGAAGATCCGATTCCTGTATCCTGCCAGGGTGTATCTGTTGACGACTATTTTCCGGACTCGATTCCTGTATCTTGCCAGGGCACGTCTGAAGAGTTTGAAGATCCGATTCCTGTATCCTGCCAGGGTGTATCTGTTGACGACTATTTCCGGACTCGATTCCTGTATCCTGCCAGGGCACATCTGAAGAGTTTAAAGATCCGATTCCTGTATCCTTCCAGGGTGTATCTGTTGACGACTATTTTCTGGACTCGATTCCTGTATCCTGCCAGGGCACGTCTGAAGAGTTTGAAGATCCGATTCCTGTATCCTGCCAGGGTGTATCTGTTGACGACTATTTTCCGGACTCGATTCCTGTATCCTGCCAAGGCACGTCTGAAGAGTTCGAAGATCCGATTACTGTATCCTGCCAGGGTGTATCTGTTGATGACTATTTTCCGGACACGATTCTTGTATCCTGCCAGGGCACGTCTGAAGAGTTTGAAGATCCGATTCTTGTATCCTGCCAGGGTGTATCTGTTGACGACTATTTTTCGGACTCGATTCCTGTATCCTGCCAGGGCACGTCTGAAGAGTTTGAAGATTCAATACCTGTATCCAGCCAGGGCATATCTACATGAAGAGTTTGAAGATCAACCCCCGTAACAGGCCAGGTAATTACTTTTCTTTCTCAGGTACGCAAGTTCTCGCTAAGTAATCTCTTACGCGATCGACACCTAGATGGCATCTATAAGCCCATCCACATACCGACAGTCTCCAAATGGCATCTGTAAGCCCATTCCCGACATCACGCTGCTGATACTCTACTATGTGAGTGCAAATTTCTAGGCACTCTAGTGTTCAATCATCTTCCACCTTCGGATCACGAAAGGCACGCCATCCAATCTACATCCTCAGGTCTAAGAAGATTGAACATGGGCAACTGTTGTACCCTAAAATTTGCCCTCCCATATTCTTCAAGATTTGGCAAGATCAAGCTTCAAAATCTCTCACGGGTTGCACAGTCCAATTGCCTCCTAACACAGTCAAAATTAGGGTTTTGGTTCTTCCAAAGAAATTGAGATTTTCAAGGGTCCAATCAAGTCCCATATGCCTATATACATTGTCAAGCATCCATATGTCAAGGTTCAAGACTCACAACATCAAGTTTCACAGTCAAAAACCCTAATTGCTCCACAGTCAACTGCAGGGGCAAAATGGTCATTTGACAGTCAAAAGTCAAAAAATTTGGTCAACATATTATTTTGAAGCCACAATCATCATTTGATCAATTCTTGATCATGATTCTCAAAGCATGGCTCAAAAAGTCTCAAGATGCAAAAGTTTCTATTTTTGGACAGCTAAAAAGTCAACTGCAAATTGACCAAGGCATAACTTCTTCATAGTTTATCAGAAAAATCCCATCCAAAGCTCATTTTAAAGGGGATGACATTTCCTACAACTCATATTCACACTCCAAGTCCAAGAAATGCTCTCACAAAAAGTTATCAATTTCAACATTATAGGTCATTTTCAAAAGTCAACAAAAAGGCACTTTAAGTCAAAGACCATAACTTGAGATTGGTAAATCAAAATGACATGGGACCAAAGGCATTGGTTAGAGGACTTCAAGAACTTTCCAAAATGTCCAAGAACATGTTCGTAGCTTCCAAATTGAGCAAGATATGCATTGGAGAAGTTGGGAAAATTTTGGGAACTTTCAAAAGTCAACTTTGCCTAAAAAGCTTCAAATTTGCTAATGGGCCTCAAATTCTTTCTTGAATCATTACCCAAAGCCTATGCACGACCCATTGAGCTCAAAATAATTTATTTTCTTATTTTTAATTAATTAATTGAATTTATATTTATATTAATTCATTTAATTGATTTTAATTATAGGAAAATTGAAAAGATATGTTTTTGGATCTTTTGTGAAGCAAATCATATCAGGGCAAGCTGGCAAAACCGTTTCTCAATCAAAAAAGGAAAATCATCCATAATTGGCAAGGGTATCATTGAAAAAAGATTGGAAATTATGTGATGAAAAATCAAAGATTGCAAACATTAATTCATGGACTTTTGGGCCAAGGTTTTGACCTAAATTCGTTCACATACAAAGGCATAAGCTAACCCTAAAGCTGGACACACGTGAAAGCTGCTGAAACTCCATAATCACTTTGCAAAATTTCAATAAAAAACTTGAAAACTGAAATCCTATTTGCAGTACAATTCAAGGCCTAAAATTGTTTCCAATACGCTGCTGACATTGTCAGGAAGCTATTACAATAAAAAACGAGGCTTAACACCATCAGAATCATCCCCACTAAGTCACACGGTTTGCCCTATTTTTCAAACCTGCATATCATGTTTCACGTGCTTTTAATCTATTTTCTTGTTTGATTCATGCTAATAGGTACCTTCTGAAGCGATTGGTATAAGTTAATTAAACTAACGCTGCCTGAATCAGAATCCACCATGGACGAAAATTAGGTTTTCTGAAGCTTGCAATTAGGGCTTTAGGCATCAAGAAAAATTGGACTATGCCATGACCATGGTTGAATTCGTCAAGGTCGGACGAATTCAACCAGCCTATCGCGCCCTTTTTATATTATCTCCTCTTCTATTCGCTATTTTTCACTATTATAGTTAGTGGGGGTTTAAAACCCCAGCTATCTTGTTTATATTTGCAGAAAAGAGATGAAGAAGACGATAGGTGGCAAGGTGTGACTGGAGCATTCAAATATGTGGCGCGCGCTTTTGTATTCCCAGTACAATTGGCACTTTACATATATTATATTTCTTTATTATTATGTTAACAAACGCGCTTGGTAGCTCAGATGGTGGAGGACGTGTATTGCAAGCATTGGGACCTGGGTTCGATTCCCAGGTCCCCCCACATAATTCATAATTTTTGTTCTAACGTATTCTAGTGCAGCAACGTTTCAATATCCCATCATGGGCCCTCACGTCTAAGCCTGCCAAGTGGCTTCAAGGTCCAATCCAGTGGCTACAGAGTGAAGAGCATGGTACACCTTAGTCAACCAGCATGCATACAGCCATGGAAAGTCAAACGAGGCTTGTCTTCAATGGACCTGAATTCCACATAAACCTCCACATGGGCCAGACACCCCCCTTGGTTTGCATATTTAATTTAATTTTCTTTTCTTTTGAATTTATTTTAATTACTTTAATTATTATTATTATTTCACCTCAAATTAATTTTCCTAATAAAAATCAGAAACTCAAAAATTGAAAATATATTTAATTATTTACTAATTTCCTCACTAATTTATTTTTGTAAATAAACTCTAATAACTAATCTAGGTTAATTTAGGTTTAAAATTCAATCTTTTTCTTAATAAATAAAATTCCATAGAATTAGGTTTTGATATTTTTTATCTTTTTCTTAATTAATTATTTTCATCATTATTTATTATTATTATTAATTTTGTAAAATAACATGTAAATTAATTAACTAGTAAATTAGGTTAACTTTAATATTTTCATTAATAATTAAAATAAAATTAGAATTAGGGTTTTCTCTTGATTTTATTTTCTTTATTTCATAAATACCAAAAAACATAAAAAAAACACTTTCTTTTCTTTAATTAAATAATTAATTAGTCTTTAATTAAATAATTTCTCAAAAGGGTCCAAAACCCTCGGACGTTCCCGGTTTTATTCTTTCGCACGTTATTCTTATTTTTTCTTATTGATTATTATGTAATTGTTCAAGGATGTAATAGTAATTAGGTTTACCGCATTTTTTACTTTCCGCATCTTTATCAAAAACTGGTCTTTGTATTTTGGCGATGTATAGACCCGCGCCATGTAATAGCGTTGCTTTTATCTTTCTGTATTTAATTTTCCGCACTCTTAACTGCTAAATTGTATGAAAGAATGTATGTTAATTAAAAACAACTCGTAGCTCACAATGCCATGATCAAAGATAACTGTTAACATGAAAACAACACACAATACACACACCACTTCTAGGGTACGCCTCACTCGTTGCCTTCGAAACGTGGTCGTCAAGTATAGGACGTTTTAGCGGTCGCTCTTATGTCCATGATCCAGTTGCCTCGAAACAGTTGCCTCGAAACAGTGACCTCGAAACAGTTGCCTCGAAACGGTTTCCTCGGATTAAAAAGGATCTAGGACATAACGGTTACTTCTAAGGTGTCCTAACTGTTGCTTCGGTGACCACACTGTCCCTAAAATCGAATTGACCCGAACACCTCCAACGGTGGTGCTGCCTACCTCTCAATGGTGGGATAGCACTATCTAAAGGACTCTTACACAACCTAATTCCTTAGAGTAGGTAGATCTCATGGGTGCTTGCTCTTTTCAAACATACAAAAACAATCTTTTCGCACTTACACTTTCAAAAGGTTTTCAAACAAATTTTTCATACACTCTTGAGGACAGATACAAGAGTTACTTAGAAATTTTTCAAACGAAACTTTTTCAAAACCCACTCACACTTGAAAAGCAAACAATTTTGAAAACATAAGAGCAAGTACCTAAGAGCCCATGGATAACCATGGATAGAAAGGGTGCTAATACCTTCCCTTTCTATAAATCTACCTCCCGAACCGAGAAACATTCTCATAAGGAATTTTGCTGTGCTTTTGTCCTGTCCATGTTGGAGAAAATAAAAGACGGTGGTGACTCTTGCTTCCGCGACATTTCGCGAACCAGCTTTAAACAGTCAGTTCTATTTCCACCGATCATAAATACCAAAAAATATTTTCCTTTAATTAATTAGATTTAGGTTAAGATTTCAAATATTTTTCTCAATAATAAAATACAAAAAAATATTTTCTCTTTAATTGATTAGATTTTTAGAATTTAAACTTTGATTCCCGTACTTAATTCTCGTGCGCAATATTTTATTTTCCAATTATTGTATTTGTTTTGAGTTTGTAATAGTTTTTTAATTAGGGTTTACCGCATATTATTTACTGTTTAATCCCCAGTTTTTGGTCATGTAACCCCCTCCCCGTAGCCTTCTAATAGCGTAGATTTACTTTCTCGCTTTTAATTTCTGCAACTATGAACTGTCTAGATGTATGGATAATAGGCTTGCATGCAAAAGACAAATAAAACTAAAACAATAGATCACCTTAATTGTGCAAAGATTAAATAACTGAAATCAAACACATGCACATGCTCACTCCTAGGGTTTGCCTCACTTGGTTGCCTCGGAAATAATGGTCGTGTCCCTCGAATGTAGGGATATCTTAGCAAAGACCCTCAATTATAAAGTCATCAAAAAGACCATAGTCCCTTAACGTCCCCCGAGTCGCCTACGAGAAATTATCTTGTCCCTCAATGTTTCCTATATGATGACAGTCCCTTCGAAATGCTAAGGTATCCTTACTTGTTGCCTTTAGAGACCATTTCATCCCTTCGAACGTCCCTAAAAAAATCCAACGACGGTGCTACTTATTCCTTAATAATGGGATAGCATTGTCTAAAAGGAAAACGAACAGTCTTTTTTGAGTAGGTAGAAAACTCTTAAGTACTTGCTCAAACAAACAATTTTTTCTCACACCAACACTTTCCCAAACAAAGTTTTTAAAAACAACTTCGTAACACTCTTGAGGATAGAAACAAGGGTTAAAACAAAGTAAAACAAAACTTTTCAAAACAAGCACACACAAGCAGTTTTCAAAATGAGCAAGTACCTAAGAGCCCATGGAAAACCATGGATAGAAAGGGTGCTAACACCTTCCCTTTCTATAATCTACCCCCAGTACTCAAAAACATTCTCGAAAAAGGTTTTTCTGTTCTTTTCCTTCTCCTGATTGGATAAAATAAAAGTCGGTGGCGACTCTTGGTTACCGCGACATTTTGCGAACAAAAAACGCAAACCAGTATTAACAGTCGGTTCTGCCACCGTATCACAGAACTGGCGACTCTGCTGGGGAATAAAATATAAAGTGGGGTAAACCTTAAGATCTAGGTCATATTTAATTGCTTTCTCTTGATTGTCTTGCTTGCTTTATATTTATGGGAACTGTTTGGGTTATTTGATCCTACACTCGGATCGGGGAAACACCTTTTAGGTAAGTAGCAATAAACTATGAGGGAGCTGTGTTGGGGTATACCGACACGGTTGAAGCAGTAGATATGTTGATGTAGCACTTTGGTTGGTACCCGTAACCCTTGAGTCAATCAGGGAGATGTATGGGGCCTCCGCATGGTGTCATAAAGCATCAACTGACCTTAGAACCTTTAATTGCACAACTTGGCCAGTAGGACGTAGCGAGATGGCTGACTTTGGTGTATGCCCAAGGTCGACAGATACTCGATGCTACACTCATTGAGGTTTTACTCTTGAGTTTTGTTTAGTTGCGAGTCAATCGCCTATTGAACGAAGCTGGGGGAAAGATCGGTGATATTGAGATCTCTTTAGTACTCGGTTACATATTTATAGGACAGGTTGAACCAATCCAGCTTCAAGAGGGTATGACCTTAAAACTCTAGCAGGCCTTAAACTTAAGGACTTGGTGTGATTTGTTTGTGTTTTCTATACCTGTGATTTATCATGACATCAAAAACATCATACCATAGCATATCATGACTAACCATTTCAAGGATCTCGAGGGCCTGTTGTGATACGGTGGGAGAACTGACTTGAGGTTTTGCATTTGTGTTCGTAAATGTTGCGGTTTAGCAAGAGTCGCCACCGACTTTTCTTTTATCCAATAAGGAAATGTGAAAAAGCACAGGAAATACCTTTAGAGATGTTTTCTTATGTTCGGGGTGTATATTATGAAAAGGGAAGGTATTAGCATCCTTTTCATCCATGGTTTTCGATGGGCTCTTAGTTACTCGCTAGATCACTTGCTTTTGTTTGAATGTGCTTGTGGTGTGGGTTTTGAAAGTATTTTTGAAAATGGAACTTCAGAATGGTTCTCGTTTCTATAAGAACGCATACAAAGTGTTTGTTTCGAAAACAGTTCAAAGAGGTGTTTGTGAGATGTGCTTTTGAAAGTATTTTGAAAATATAACTTTGTAATGATTCTCGTTTTTATAAGAATGCATACAAAGTGTTTGTTTTGAAAATAGTTCAAAGATGCGAGTTGGGTGTATAAAATGTTTTTTGTTGTGAGAAAGAGAGTAACTGAGAGCGAAACTGCCTACTCAAAAGGTCTTAGATGTGTTTTTCCTCCTCCTTTAGATGTTGCTATCTTACCATTGATTTGGTAAGAAGCCCCATTATTGGATGTGAAGGGACGGGCATTGGGACATTTGTATAGTCATAGAAGGCAACTTATGAAACATTTTAGCAATTTCGTTTAGGGACTAGATCGTTTACTGAAGGCAACATCGAGGGTCATCGAGGGACTACGATCTTTTATCGAGGGTCTTTGCTAAAACGTCCATGTTCGAGGGACATGACTATTTTTTCTGATAGGCAACAAGTGAGATTACCCTAGGGGTGTTAGTGTGCAAGTGTGTTTTATTTCATGTATTTAGTCTTGATTAGGGTGATCTATTTGTTGATTTTCATATCTTGTCATACACACCCTAATTACTAGCATTTACATTTGAAAGAGATAAATTGCATAAATGTAAAGTCCTACGCTATTTCAATATTTAGGGGATGGGGTATACAAATTTACAAATGAGGGTTGCAAGTAAAAATAAGTCCTAAGTTACTATTACAACCATATTGAAATGTACAATATAAGAAAGAAAATGGACTTGTTTAGAAAATGTTTTTGTCTTAAGGAAATAAATTAAAAGGAAAATATTTGTATGTTTTTTTTTTATGTTAATAAAAAAAAGAGTTAATATTAAAAATGATGAAAAAGAAAATAAATGAAAGATAGAAACAGCGTGCTACTGCAAGAAAAATAAACAAGGATCGGAAGTTCTGAAGCTAGGCGCGTGATGGCTCAGAAGGAAATGTCAGTGGGCATCAGAGGTTCTGGATTGGTAAACTCTGAGGTCCTGCAAGACACGTTAGAGGGAAAACACAGAAGTTCTGGTGGTGGTATTCAGACAGTGGGCCACAAGTCAGAAGTTCTGTATTACACTAAAATAGTGAATAAACGTCAGCAGTTCAGTGCGTTATTAGCATGTGAAAATCAGAAACTCTGAGTGTTTAAAACAGCTGGTGGAAACATCAGAAGTTTATTGTATTTGACATGTAGGGAGAACTCATAAGTTCTGTGTTGTGTTATAACAGTGAATGAATCATCAGAAGTTCTGTATTATGCTAAGCCAGTGAGTGAATATCAGCAATTTAGTGCGTTATCAGCATGTAAGAATCAGAAGTTCAGTGTGTGTTAACAGTGAGAAAAATCATAGAAGTTATGTGTGTTAAAACAATGAAGAGAACTCAGAAGTTCTACGTGCTTAAACAATGAGAAAATCCTAGAAGTTCTGTGTGTTAAAATTGTGAGTGAAAAACAGAAGTTCTGTGTTACATTTTAACTTTTTCCTCATATTAATCAGCACAACAATAACTTATTCATTTTTTAAAAAACAGCAAGTCAAAAGAATAAAAGCACAAAGTTTATAGAGGTTTTGATCCTAATCCTGAGCCTAGCCTTAATCAAGAAGTTCTGATCCACATTTTTTCTATTCATGCAATGATATAAACAACATTAATACTATGGTATATACATGTTTAATGATGTTCTAAATAAAAAATGCAAAGGTCAGAAAGACTTACCTTGAATCTGGAGCATGGGCTTAGAGCTTTGAGTGGCTGCCTTTAGATGTTCTGAGTCAGCAAGAGGAACGAAGAGGAAATGCCAAGTTCTTTGATTCAAAAGGAAGAAAAAAGGTTTTGGTTTTCTGTTTGGGATTTCTGGATTTTTATGAAGGTTTCACAACTTCCTTTTCTCTCTTTTGGCCAATCTCTCTCTCCAAAATCCAGACCCTTGAACGTGTGATGGAGCAACTTATTTATAGGTGAATTTGTTGTGATTTTGGGGGGGGGGGGGGGGGACAAATGGGATTTGAACATTTTTTGCCATCCTGTTCCCTTGCTTTTTAATCACAGTTTTCGTATGCTAGTTTGGTGCAATTATGGGATGCAGGCGTAGGCTGAACTAGTTGTTGGTTATAGGTCTGCAGTAGGTTGTATAAATAATGTTTTGGGATTTGGTCAAGTTCTAACCAAAACGTTGAATATAATCATCATATGCTAAAGCGCTGCCTTGTTCTTGAAGCAAGCATGGTGGTTGTCAGCAGAAATTAAGGAAAAGCAAAAAGCAAAGCATGGGATTAGTATCAAAGTTGTTATCCCAAGACAGTAGAGGTACACATGGTGAAAATCCTTTGGATAAAGACTCATAAGTGGTTGAGAGCATTAAATGATGATGAAACCTATCACAACCAGAAATCCTGCAATGTGAGATTCTACACCAAGGCTTAGTTCTGGATCAGAAGTTCTTAGCTTGCGTAGCATCTAATCTTCTGATCCTCTTATCTTCTGGCTCCAGCATGTTCTGAAGGAGCTTTCAAACTTTCTAGAAAGCTTGCAGCATGCTTCTTAACCTTCTTTGATTTACCCTTGCAAACTCTGACTGAGCTTTTATGAAAACTTGCCCAGAAGTTCTGACCAAACTTTGTCTTGAGAATATCCAGAATTTGCTGAGTGTTATGGTGATGTTCTGATCACAGAAGATCAGAAACATAACCTCCATGCGTTGGAGAGTCATGTTCTGGTTGAAGACTATGTTCTGAACCATGTTTGTAATTTCTGACTACACTTGCATGGAGGTTGGCTCAGAAGTTCTGAAGTATCACAAACTCTTAACACTTAGAATATTTTCTAAATGTTTAGAAAATTAGATTTTTCTAAAGTAACTTCTGACTTCTGATTTTGATGAGCTAGTTTCATGTCTTGATGAAATATAATTGTTGAAACTTTATTTTTGATTTAAAATTCAAAGTTTGGCTTTTTCAGTGTGCTTTGACCATTTTGCCCTTGCGGATGACTTTTCTTAAAAAATTGCAGTTCAAGGCTTGGAATTGGATGGAAGCAATCTTGAGGATCCAGGGTGATTCTTTAAGAAATGAGAGGGCAAATTTTTGGGTACAACACCTGTGATGCAGGTTATGATAAATCTGACGTCTAGCAAGGGGCAAGGGGATTTATTTTCCTCTAGCCAATGTCGTCAGAAGATCAAAACTCAACAACTTGAGTCAGGGGCTATGACTCACTTGATATGGTGGGTTTGACTCTCGTAGAAGGACTCTTAATGATACAAAGTTCTTCAATCAAAGCTACAAAATTCAATTTCTGACATTTTCTTGTTTACCCTGTGAGATCCTTGAAAACATTGTTTACATATACAATACATATCATTCCATAAGTAGGTTTCAAAGCAGGTCTCTCATGTTCTCGCTGTTTATTTTAGCAATGGCTCTCCAACAAGACAACATCGATATCCAAGCTCAAGATGCCCAGTTCAAGGAATTTCTCCTTAATCTATCCAAGGGGCAAGAAGGCCTAAAAACACTCTTCGTCAAGAATCTGACCAAGGAACGTCCTGACAATAACAAGGATGAACAATTGGAACAACTGCAAGCTGAGGTAGAAACAATGAGAATCTAGATGCTGGGGCAGATGGCTCTTATCCAAAACTTAGCTCGAGGACAATAAGGGCTAAGAGCCTTCCTCAACAAGCTTCACCAAGATGGATGCGGATCCATGAAATAAACAGTTAAAATTATGGATCAAGGCATTAATCAGCCCCCAGTGAGAGAAGAGCTTGGTTTTGTCAGGAACATACCTTTTTATATTGCTACTACATCACAAGCCCAACCACAACCTTGCCAACGGCAACGGGACAATCGGTATAAGAAGAATACATCCTAAAGACGCTTCACCGAAATCAACATGTCATTGGCTTAAACATTGCAACGCATGTTGAAGGCCAAGTTGGTTATGTTAAGGGACCCTCCTCAGAATCCCAACATAGCCTCCCCAAGGTACAATCCAAATGCAAGATGTGTGTACCACTCCAATAGTCCTGGACATGACACCAACAATTGTTGGGTGTTGAGAAATAAAATTCAAGACCTGATTGATGAATAAGCGCTATAATTCACACAAGACGGCCAGGTTGAGTTCTTCTGCAATCCCTCCCAAGGCATACCATCTAAAGTGACAAGTTCTCACAAGAAGACTTTTCGTTCATTATAATTTTCAATGTGTAATTTTCTTTTGATTTGTTTGAACATTTATTCATATCAAGCCTCATTATTTCATCAATGCATTGCACATGTTTGTCTTGAATCAATTCATTCGTATTCACTATTTCAAAAATGCATTCTTATTTCCTTTTGTGATATTCAACTCTCGATTACAAACTCTAAGCCTTAGAGGGAGGATGATGAAAATGATACCACAATCTCTACAGTACGCTTTTGAACAGACCCCATTGACGATGTACATGTGTTGTTTTAAATCCTAAATAGTGGAGTTATAAGGAAGATAGTCCCTAGTCAACCCCTTCGAGCCAAAGAAGTAGGAGTTTTTCTTTTCACAACAATTAAAACCCTTAATCATAACCTGGGGTAGGGTGGTTTTCTCAATTAATTTAGAGGCGCATTCAGTCACAATATGCCGCTTCGTACACAATGAATGGCATCGAAGACGTCCTTCCAAAACAAAAGACAATGATGGTTTCATATAATCGTCAAGACAGGCAGTCATTATCTCTCGAAATAAAAGCCCATTAAGTCAAAACCTATGAAGGAGACTTAAGAGAAAAATTGGGGCATCCTGCTGACTGTAATCACAAAATACATATCTGGACTGTATTTGAATGAGTGACAGAATGACATCCGAATCTGGATCGTATCTGGACTGTATTTGAATGAGTGACAGAATGACATCCAAATCTGGATCGTATCTGGACTGTATTTGAATGAGTGACAGAATGACATCTGAATATGGATCGTATTAGGACTATATTTTAATGAGTGACAGAATGACATCCGAATCTGGATCGTATCTGGACTGTATTTTAATGAGTGACAGAATGAAACCTAAATCTGGATCGTATCTGGACTGTATTTGAATGAGTGACAGAAAGACATCCGAATCTGGACCGTATCTGGACTGTATTTGAATGAGTGATAGAATGACATCTGAATCTGGATCGTATCTGGACTGTATTTGAATGAGTGACAGAATGACATTCGAATCTGGATCGTATTTAGACTGTATTTTAATGAGTGACAAAATGACATCTGAATCTGAATCGTATTTTGACTGTATTTGAATGAGTGACAGAATGACATCTGAATCTGGATCGTATCTGGACTGTATTTGAATGAGTGACAGAATGACATCTGAATTTGGATCGTATCTGGACTGTATTTGAAGAGAATTTGGAGTAAGTATCAGAATGTCATCTATATATGGATCGCATCTGAATTGTCTCTAGAAGGAATCTAGAATAAGTATCAGAATGTCAGCCATATCTGGATCACATCTAAACTGTCTCTAGAAGGAATATGGAATAAGTATCAGAATGTCAGCCATATCTGGATCGCATCTGAACTGTTTCTAGAAGGAATCTTGAATAAGTATCAAAATGTCAGCCATATCTGAATCGCATCTGAACTGACTCTAGAAGGAATCTGAAATAAGTATCAGAATGTCAGCCATATATGGATCGCATCTGAACTGTCTCTAGAAGGAATCTGGAATAAGTATCAGAATGTCAGCCATATCTGGATCGCATCTGAACTGTCTCTAGAAGGAATCTGGAATAAGTATGAGAATGTCAATCGTATCTGGATCGCATTTGAACTGTCTCTAGAAAGAATCTGGAATAATTATCAGAATGACAGCCATATTTGGATCGCATCTGAATTGTCTCTAGAAGGAATCTGGAATAAGTATCAAAATGTAAGCCATATCTGGATCGCATTTTAATTGTCTCTAGAAGGAATTTGGAATAAGTATCAGAATGTCATCCATATCTAGATTGCATTTGAATTGTCTATAGAAGGAATATGGAATAAGTATCATAATCTCAGCCATATCTGGATCGCATATGAACTGTCTTTAGAAGGAATCTAGAATAAGTATCAGAATGTCAGCCATATCTAGATCGCATCTGAACTGTCTCTAGAAGGAATCTGGAATAAGTATCAGAATGTCAGCCATATCTGGATCGCATCTGAACTGTCTCTAGAAGGAATCTAGAATAAGTATCAGAATGTCAGCCATATCTGAATCGCATCTGAACTGTGTCTATAAGGAATCTGGAATAAGTATCAGAATGTCAGCCATATTTGGATCACATCTGAATTGTCTCTAGAAGGAATCTAGAATAAGTATCATAATGTCAGCCATATTTGGATCGCATATGAACTGTCTCTAGAAGGAATCTGGAATAAGTATCAGAATGTCAGCCATATCTGGATCGCATCTGAACTGTCTCTAGAAGGAATCTGGAGTAAGTATCAGAATGTCAGCCATATCTGGATCGCATCTGAACTGTTTCTAGAAGAGAATCTAGAGTAAGTATCAGAATGTCAGCCATATTTGGATCGCATCTGAACTGTTTCTAGAAGGAATCTGGAGTAAGTATCAGAATGTCAGTCATATATGGATCGCATCTGAACTGTTTCTAGAAGAGAATCTGGAGTAAGTATCAGAATGCCAACCATATCTAGATCGCATCTGAACTATTTCTAGAAGAGGATCTTTGGTCGCCTCAGGAAGATGATGAATGAATCCGAGATGATTTCTACCTCAACGAATGATGAAGGAATCTGAGACGATTACTACTCCAAAAGATGATTACCTTTATCTGTTGACTGATCTTTCCTGAAAAGGTAAAGAGTTAGTTGTATGCAATGTCATGATGTATGCATTGTGTAATGATGTTCTCAAAATAAATCAGATTGTGTTGTGTGCACTTGTCATGTATGTAATATGATATATGAAATGTGAGATGTTTATTTGAATGTATCTTTGTCCAAAAAATAAATCCTTGACAAATGTTGGAGAGTCATTAAATCCCGGACTGCTGTTGAAGAGTAGGTGAGTCTTCAAACTTTACTCAGAATGTTTCCACCGGGGATTCCTGTTTTTGTTGAGGAGAACTCCGTCGGGGAAAGTTGAGAACTCTGTGGAGAGTATTGATTCCTGCTTGGGGGAAAAAGTTCAGGAGTCTCGGTTGTCCGTTGCTCTACTAGGGAGTCGAAGTTGAACTAATGTCTGGTTGGGTCCTGGCTTCACAGTAACTTGCTGGGGATTGTAGAGTAGTCTAGTGAGGAAGAGGAGTTGTGGTCCTTTGATTTGTAGTAGCCGGAGAGGCCAACTCAAACTGGGGAATCCTTCTGTTTGTTGGGGAAATAAACCCTGTTGCTTAATTTGTTGGAGAGGCGGCGACTTCATTGGAAGAAATCCTCGAGTATTCTTGAAGTTGACTCAGTTGGGAAGAGGTTTTCAGAGATTGAAAATCTGGCTGGGGAATCATCCTATGAGAAGGATTGTTGGGGAGATTTTTCACTGCCCCTAGTAGCGAGTGTTTGTGGCACTGCCAGGAAATGTTTGACCGTACGTAACCCTTTGCTGAGATTGGCGTTCAATGCCTCAAGTGACGGAGATGGAGACCTGCCCCTGGTTACTCTGCACTTCTTGAGAGGTTTCCTGGAATCTTGACTGGACTGCCCCAGGTGTGCTAGATAGTGACATGTCATGTCCCTTTGTTGATAGGATTTTTGACAATGGAAGTATCATCCTTCTTGAATTGATTTTGTTCACTGAGAGAGCTTTCGTTCACTGGATATTCGTTGTGTGAACTTCTCCGCTGTCAAACAAATATCCATATGCAAACAGTGATATTCAAAAAAATGCAAAGTTTATGCTTGTCTTGAAGTTTTGAAAAATGCATTTTTAGCAAGTAAAGAAGGTTGTAATTCAACTCTGGATTTTGAGTAAAGCCTTACAGGAGTCAGGATACCTTTTGTAACAGTATGCTTTCTGACTAACCCATGCTTCAATTAGGACTTTTGAAGGGTTGTAACGTGGCTTGGTTCATAGTTTAAGAAACAAAGGATAAATTCTCAAAGTGTATTTGTATCCACCTGCTCTTTGTGATGTTCTTCGGTCCTAAACTCAACTAATTATGCATTTGAAACTCCAATTGAGTCTGGAATGACGTTTTGGTGATGGTTCTGACAAGTTATGTTTGTGGAAAAGCAGTCATTTCTTGCAACATTTTTCCTGTTGTCGAGGATTTGTAGTGACCTCTTTTTTTGATTTGTTATCCCTAATTTTTGCCTAACTGTTCTTGTTTTAAGATTACAGTCAGCGGGACGCCCCGGTTTCCTTTAAGTCTCCTTCGTAGGTTTTGACTTAGTGGGATTTTCTTTTTTTTGAGAGATAATGACTGCCTATGTGATAGAGAACCATCACCGTCTTTTGATCCCAGAGGAATGTTTTTTGATGTCATTCGTTGTATTACGAGATGTGAGTTTGCGGCTTAACGCGCGTTTGAATTAACTGAGAGACTACCCTGCCCCAGGTTTTGATTAAAGGTTTCGATTTGTGTTTAAACAGAAAACTTCTACTTCTTTGGCTCGAAGGGGTTGACTAGAGATTATCTTCCTTATAACTCCAGTGTTTAGGTTTTGAAAAAACGCATGTACATCGTCAGCAAGGTCTGTTCAAAAGCATATTGTATGAGATTATGGCATTGTTTTCGTCATCCTCCCTCTAAAGGCTTGTAACTTTTAGCAAGAGTTGAATGTCATAAAAATGAGTAAAAAGCATAGTTTAAATGTAATAAAAATGAGTGGATCAAATCAAGACAAACATACGCAATGCATTAATGAAACAGAGTTTGACATTAATAGATAATTGTTTGAATAACAAAAGAGATTACAACTTGGAAATTCAAATGAACAAAAGCTTTCAATGATTCGTCATAGGAGCATTGATTATGTTTGGAGTCTCCGGAGGGGATCAAACTCGATCTCCTTGGCATCAATCATGTCTTGGACCTTGTTCTTCAGAGCCCAACAGTTGTTTGTGTCATGTCCCGGACTATCAGAGTGGTATGCACACCTTTCATTGGGATGATAGGTAGGAGCGGAAGTATTTGGGTTCCAGAGAGGAGCCTTTAACGTAATCAGCTCTGCCTTCAACATGTATTGTAGCGCTTGAGCCAGTGACATGTTGATCTTAGTGAATGGTCTTTTAGGCGCGACCTCCTTACGCTGATGCCCCTGTCTTTTTTGAGCAGGCGTAGGATTAGAGATCAAGATTACTCCTACGTGTTGGTCATGACGACTCTTTTGACCATACACATCATTTTACTCTTTCTTCCCATTGTATGGCTTTTTCTGAGCATCAGAAGGTGTAGCTCCTTGGATCTTTCCACTTTTGATGCCAACTTCGACTCTTTCGCCAGTCAGTATTATCTCGATGAACCCGACCGAGGAACTTCCGATTAGGTGTTTAAAGAAAGGTCCTGTCAAAGTTCCCATGAAGATGTCAATCAACTCCCTGTCAGTTAAAGGGGGCTTCACCCTACCATCCAGATCTCTCCACTCTTGGGCATACCCTTTGAAGCTCTCGTTGGAACCCATGGTCATTGTGATACGGTGGGAGAACTGACTTGAAGGTTTTGCGTTTTATCGCAAATGTCGCGGTTAGCAAGAGTCTCCACCGGCTTTTCTTTTATCCAAAAGGAAAGGTGAAAAAGCACAGGAAAGACATTTGAGATGTTTTCTTGAGTTTGGGGGGTAGATTATGAAAAGGGAAGGTGCTAGTATCCTTTTCATCCATGGTTTTCCATGGGCTCTTAGTTACTTGCTTAGATCACTTGCTTTGTTTTGTTTGAAATTATGTTTGGTGTGATTTTGAAAGTATTTGGTAAAAGGGGCCTTTGTTTAGGCAATCTTTATAATGATTCTCGTTCGTAAGAATGTATACAAAGATGTTTGTCTTTTGAAAATGTTTTCAATGTTTTGTAAGATGTTTTGAAATGTTTTGAAATGTGTGTGTGTTAGTTTTTGAAAATAGCAAGGATTGTTTGAAATGGAGCAAGTAACTTAGAAGCTATCTACCTACTCAAATGTCTTTCTTGTGCATTTTCTATTTCTTTGATATTGTTGACTTACCATTGATTTGGTAAGCAACCCTATCTTTGGATGTAAACGGGACGGGCGTGGGTCATCGTATAACCATGATAGCAATGTTTCCAAGTATCTTAGCATTTTTGAGGGACCAAGATCATTTTGTTTAGGCAACCTTTGAATAGCGTCATCAAGGGACTATGATCTTATACTTGTTTTGTTTTGCAAAGATACTTCGCATGCGTAACATGGCTATTTTATTTTAGGCAACCAAGTGGGATAAACCCTAAGGGTGCTTGTGTGCAAAGTGTGTCATTTTCATGCTTTTGATTTGTTTTGTATTTAGGGTTTTCTATTTGTTTTGTTTTTTGTTCTTGTCATGCAAACCCTAATTACTAATCATGGTATAAAGCGATAAATTGCGTAATGTAAATATACTAAGCTATTACAACATTTTTTATGGGAGGGGGGATACAAGTTTGAATGGGGATTTGCACAAATATAAAACTAAATATATTATTACAACTAAATCGAATATGCGCGAAATTAAATAAATAAAACAAATATTTAAAATGCAATGCAATGTGTTCGTGTAAAAAAAATGTTTTGTGTCTTGTTTTTGTATGAGAAAAATATTTAATTTAAACCTAAAAAAAAGGAAAAAATAATATTTATTTTTGGAGGGGATTAAACCCTAGTTTTTATTTAAAGAAATAATATTCTATATATATATATATATATATATATATATATATATATATATATATATATATATATATATATATATATATATATATATATATATATATATATATATATATATATATATATATATATATATATATATATATATATATATATATATATATATATATATATATATATATATATATATATATATATATATATATATATATATATATATATATATATATATATATATATATATATATATATATATATATATATATATATATATATATATATATATAATATTATATTTAAATATTAAAAATTAAATATGTGTGAAAATTGGTATTTATGAGTATAAAAAATGTAAAAATTTTAAGTATTTTTAATTATTTACAAACTATTTAAGAAAAATAAATTCTATCTTATCTAAATTAATTAATTTTTTATGTGAAAAAATAATAAATAAAATAAAATAAAAGTGTAAAAATAAAGAAAACATTTTTTCGATTTTTTATCGTTCAGAAAAAATAAACAAAAGCATTAAATATGAAAATATAAAAAAAAATTACAAAAATATAAAAATAGTTAAGTCAAGGGGGTGCAGTAGCAAGTCAGGGGGTGCAAATAGAGAAAACAAAAAGGCCAAGGCGCCAAAAAGCCCAGAACCACTTCATCCCTGTCCTTCGTTCATCCTCTTCACACATTTTCCAGTTCAACCTGTATCTTCCTTATGCTTGCATAAAAACAAAAACTCATAACATGAAAAATGTGGCATTTGAGCTCACGATTCCAACCATATAAATTATGTAACCTAATTCTTAAAGATCAAAGAGAATTTTGGAATCCCCAAATCATGACCTAAAAATTTCAGAGACTTCAAGCTTCAAATTCTCTTAGCACAAGTAATATAAATGAAAAGTAATGATATGTACAGCTTTGTTATGATGAGAGCTACATTTTTTCTTCACAAATCATGGCTTGAAGTTGCCTATATACAGAGATAGACTTTAAGAAAATACCTCTTTCAGCAGGAATCATGTAGGACAATGTAGGGACTTTAATGGAGGCATGGTGATTGTTTAAGCTTCCTTGATCTTCCCTGAACCTATTACAATACTTATCTTGCTCTGAGGATGGCTGGAACTCTCTGACCAAGTCCAACTGCAAGCTTCCAAATTGAAAATGGCAGATGCTGAAATAGGGGTTACAGAACCAGGGTGGTGGCTTGGATTGGCTAGGTATCAAGTGAATAAGATGTTTGAATTGATTAAACACAAAACGCACGAGCCAAATGAGAGTTGGTTGTGCTTTTGTAGTTGGTTGTGCTTTTGTAGAAAACTGTGAGCTTAGGCAGATTTTGAGTGTTTTTCAGTTTGAGTGAGTTCTAAGTCCAAGCCAAACGTCTTATGCCTTGTACCAGGTTTGCATATATGTATAGAAGTGATACAAAGTCGGCCCTTACTAGCTGTGCAAGCTTTGGACCTTTTGCCAATTTTCTTGTACTTGAAGTAAAGTTGACAAGACCAATCCCACATGCTTGTACCAGCTTGCTTGGGGGATGAAATGAGCTTGTAAAATTTGCTTGAGAGCTGTAGAGTTTGCTTGTACCAAGGGGACAGGCCCAATGCTCTAAGTTGACAAAGTTGCAAAAGTGCACCTTTATGAAAATGGCAATGAAGCCTTTTTGCCTAAAATGGAAATACATCTTGTGTAAAGCTTCAAAAGCAAGGATAAAGGCTTTGGCTTCTGAGTATGAATTTAATTAAGGAGTGTATATCAATCTTAGGACCTATAAATAAAGATATAACCAGCATAGGTTTGATTTGAAACTTGATTCTATGTGAAAATGGCTTGAACAAAAGTGAGAAAATGTCAACTTCCCTTCTACGATTCTCCCTACTCAAAAATGATCTTGGAGAGTTCTTGGAAATTTTGGAAAGCTTGCAATGTTCTCTATAATCCATCTTTGAAATGAATTTTTAGATACCTCTTGGAACTAGGTGAAAAGTTTCCATGAAGTTGGGTCCAAAACCTGCCGAAATTAGGGCAAAATTTCACTAAGTTATTTAGTTCATGAGCATGTATTCACAAATTTATATCTTGATATCCAAGCATCTTTATGGAAAACTTGGTGAATAAAAGTTGTAGATTTCATGGAGGACTACAACTTTCATGTTGGGAACTTTTCTTGAATCAAAATGCATCATGGTGAAAAAGTGGTGAAAAGTTGGGAAAAAATAAGAAAATGTTTATACTTAGAAAAATTCTAAGTTATGAAAAGTTTCAAATTAAAACCCTAATTTTCAAATTTGATTTTCTTGGTGAACAATTTTCATATTTTGACATATCTTGATGAATTATGACCCTTGGTACTTGATTTTGACCAAAAAGTCAAAGTTTGACTTTTCAGTATACAGTTGACTTTTGATCAGTTGACTGCAAATTTCATCTGTCAATCCAATGAACTTAAGATCTTTTGAACCATGTAATTAGGTCAAGATGATACTATTGAACCCTTGAAATCATTCTTGAACTCAATTGGTCATTGGCTAGGTTAAAAATCAGAAATTGCCCTTTCTTAGTCAAAACCCTAATTTTGACCATTTTGCCCTTTTGATGATTTAATCAAATTTCTTGAGGAGTTGTGATCCAAACTTGATCAAATGGTACATATGAGTCTAAAATGTTGATGTGGATAAAAAATTATGAAGTTTGACTGTAAATTGGCCATGATTGACTTTTTCCCCAATACAGCTGATTTTTTAGGTCAAATGTCCAATTGACTAATCAAAATGTGGTTCAAGGCTTGAAACTTAACATGGGCAATCTTAGGGGTCCAAAATGGTGTATGAAAGTCACATGAAGCATTGATGGTCCAAAAATCCTTGTGAAAACTCAAACCCTAATTTTAGGCTATTAGTGCAAGATGAGGTGTCTTGAGCTGACCAAACCAAATCTTGTCTTGAGTCAAAGAAGTCTTGTGAGAAAAGTCTTGATAAATGAGAGGGAAAATTTTGGGGTACAACAGCTGCCCCTGTTCAATCTTCTTGAACCTGAAGAGTTAGATTGGCGAGTTTTGTCGTTCTTGACTCGAATGTAAAAGATGATTGGACACTAGAGTGCCCATAAATTTGCACTCGACGAAGTGTAGTTGAGGGAATGGGCTTAAAGATGCCATTTGGAGAGGTGATAGAATCTTGTTGGAGATGGGCTTGTAGATTCCATCCAAGAATGTTTGTTGAATTGTAAGTTTTAAGTCAAAAGAATGAGTATCAGAATGATGTTAGTATCTGGAACGTATCTGAGTTGTATCTGAACTTGAATCTGAATAAGCGATAGAATGGCACCCGTGTCTGGAGCGTATCTGAACTGTATCTGAGCTAGAATCTGAATGAGTAATATAATGGCTTCCGTGTCTGGAGCGTATCTTAGACTAGAATCTGAATGAGTAATAGAATGGCTTCCGTGTCTGGAGCGTATATGAACTGTATCTGAAAGATGAATCTGAATAAGCGACAGAATAGCCACCATGTCTGGAGAGTATCTGGACTGTATCTTGAAATTGAGGTCTGAATGAGTATCAAAATGGCATCCTTGTCTGGAGTGTACCTGTACTGTATCATGAACTTGGAATCTGAATTAGTGACAGAATGGCTTCCGTGTCTGGAGCGTATCTGTACTGTATCTGAACTAGAATCTGAATGTGTAACAGAATGATTTCCGTGTCTGGAGTGTATCTGTATTGTATCTAGAATCTTTGAACATTGTTAATGGTAGCTGTTAATCTTATCCTGAACAGGGTAAAATGTTAGCTGAAGCACAAAGTTATGATGCATGAAATGTATGATGCAATATATGTACTTTATCAATGTTTATGATATATGGATGTAATGTATGCGCATGTAAGCTAATTTGTTGTATTGCTGAGGAAAATATATCCTTGATTGTTGAGGATATGTGGATTCTTCATGTCTTGAAGTTGGAGTATTTACAAAGATTCTGTTGTGAGAGTAATGCCATGTACTGCTTGAGGAATATGCTTGGGGAATCCAGAGAATTTTGATGACTTCTACCGGGGATTAGTAAAAACTCTGTGGGGGAGAAAACTTATTCTTGTTCAGAAAAAATTCGGGAGTTTTGGTCATCTGCCACTCTACCGGGGAGTTGTCAGAAGTTGTTGTCCGGTTGGTTTTCAGGCTTCAAGATAACTTGCTGGGGAATTTGAAGAAACTGGATGGTTTCCACTGGGGATTAATAGCTTGAAGTTTTGGCTCCGCTGGGGATCTTAATGATGTACTGTAGGGATTGCTCATGGAATAGCCTAAAGACATTTTCCTATTCTTTCAAACTGTCAGTAATTGTCCTTTTTCATTTCGTTTATTTGTAAACAGTAATTATGTTCAAATGCATATATTCATTAATGAATCATTGGACGTTTATTCAAATATAACACAAGTGTAAAAAGAAAAGGACAAATGGTTTTCTGCACTTTAAAGAGATATCTTTGTATTTACTTTGAATAAGTATTTTATACAAAAGAGACAGACATCCTAGTAAGAGGATGGTGTCATAAGGAAAATTTATACAAAGAAAGATAGCTATGTGTAATAATCTCATGGGGTTCCCATTCTGATATAGCCTCCGTATCTCCGAATATCTTGTCCATTTGTCGCTTCATCCGAAGATGATTGAATTGATCAGAAGCTCCGAGTTTGTCCGTGAAGAGATTGTCCTTAAAGTGATCCGACGAGACATAGTCATACGCTTTAATTCCCTAACTTTTTCCTGGACCGCCCTTTCGGGTTTTCGATCCACTGGGAAACCCTTTTTTCCCAAGTCGCCCTTTCAGGTTTTCAACTTGCCGGGTGTACAGATTTTTTTTTATTTTATCCCTATTTTTTTCCCGAACCTTTTTGGTTCGTCGGGATGCCCTTGTTTTGCCTAGGTGTGTCAACCTAGCGGGTCTTTTATGCGTAGTATCTTTTGACTATGTCTGCGTTCGTAGGGTGTGGCAGGTCATCACTGTCCATGGTGGTTAGGATCATTCCCCCACCAGAAAAGATGTTCTTGATTACAAATGGTCCTTCATAGGTAGGAGTCCATTTGTCCCTAGGATCACTTTGTGGCAAGATGATACGCTTGATCACTATATCTCCAACTTGATACACATGGTGTCTGACTTTCTTATTGAAAGCTTTGATCATCCTCTTTTGATACGTCTGACCATGGCAAATGGCAGTAAGTCTCTTTTCGTCAATTAAGTTCAACTGATCAAGTCCGGTTTGAACCCAATCGTCCTCACTTAAACATGCATCCTTCATGATTCTTAAAGAGGGGATCTGAACCTCAATAGGTAGAACAACCTCCATGCCATAAACTAAAGAATAGGGTGTTGCCCTAGTTGATGTGCGAGCCATGGTACGGTACCCATGGAGAGCAAACGGTAGCATCTCATGCCAGTCCTTGTAGGTGACTTTCATTTTCTGTATGATCTTTTTAATGTTTTTATTATCAGCTTCGACTGCACCATTCATCTTTGGCCGATAGGGGGATGAATTGTGGTGTTGAATCTTGAACTGCTTGCACAAGGCGGTGATCATAGTATTATTAAGGTTTGTACCGTTATCAGTGATGATCCTTTCTGGGATACCGTATCGGCAAATGAGATTTTGTTTGATGAAGCGGGAAACAACATTCTTAGTAACGGATGCGAAGGAAGCTGCTTCGACCCACTTTGTGAAATAATCAATGGCCACTAGAATGAAGTGGTGTCCATTGGAGGCTGTAGTCTTGATCTCCCCAATCATATCGATTCCCCACATAGCAAAGGGCCAAGGAGCTATTAAGACATTTAGAGGAACCGGAGGTACGTGTACCTTATCTGCATAGATTTGACACTTATGACAGGTCCGAGAGTGTTGATAGCAGTCTGCTTCCATGGTAGACCAATAATAGCCTTCCCGTAGGATTTTCTTTGCCATCGTATGCCTACTAGAGTGAGTGCCAAAGGTACCTTCATGTAATTCAGCCATGATCTTTTCAGCTTCAATCTTATCCACACAACGAAGCAGAATAGAATCATGATTACGTTTGTACATGATGTCATTACTTAGGAAGAACTTAGTGGAGAATCTCCTTAGGAACTTTTTATCATTGATTGAAGCTCCTTCTGGATATTCTTGAGCCTCGAGATACCTTTTGACTTCATGAAACCAAGGTTGGTCCACTACTTCTTCAGTATTAATCTCGTGACAGTGTGTTGGTTCGTTCATTCGTTCAATGGTGATATGGAGAGCTTCGTTATTCCAATTAAGTTTAAACATAAATGACATTGTGGCTAGAGCATCTGCTAGCTGATTTTCTTCTCGCGGGAAGTGCTCGAAGGTAATCTGCTCAAAATGTGGTAGCAATGTCAAAACATGTTCTTTGTAAGGGATAAGATTTGGGTGCTTAGTGTCCCATTCTCCTTTGATCTGACTGATGACCAAAGCCGAATCTCCAAACACAACTAAAGATTTGATTCCCAAGTCTATGGCAGCCTTGAGTCCAAAGATGCATGCTTCGTATTCTGCCATGTTGTTCGTACAGTTGAAGCAAAGTCTGGCAGTAAAAAGAGTATGGCACCCTTCCAGAGATATAAGTACGGCGCCGATACCATTACCAAGTGCATTGGAAGTCCCATCAAAGAATAGGTTCCATCGGGATCCTTGTCCAGGTCCGTCATATGGTCTGTTTTCTTCTTAGTTGTCTAATTTCATGACGTCTTCATCCGAGAATTCAAACTTCATGGACTGATAATCCTCTACAGCTTGATGAGCAAGATGGTCAGCTAGCACACTGCCCTTTATAGCTTTTTGGGTCGTGTACTGTATGTCATATTCTGTTAGGATCATCTGCCATCTAGATATCCTTCTAGACAAAGCAGGCTTCTCGAAGATGTACTTTATTGGAGCCATCTTAGATATCAGCATAGTGGTATGAGTCAACATATACTGTCTTAGCCGGCGAGCAGCCCATACCAGAGCGCAGCAAGTTTTCTCGAGCAGTGAATATCTGGTTTCACAGTCGGTAAACTTTTTGCTCAGGTAATAAATAGCGTGCTCTTTTCGGCCAAACTCGTTATGCTGCCCCAATACACACCCCATTGAGTTATCTAAAATAGTAAGATACATGATTAACGGTCTTCCCTCGACTGGTGGCATCAAGACAGGAGGCTCTTGTAAATATTCTTTGATTTTGTCGAAAGCAATCTGACATTCATCATTCCATCTGACTACTTGATCTTTCTTCAACAGCTTGAAGATTGGCTCACAAGTAGATGTTAGGTGAGAAATGAACCTGGCAATATAGTTCAGGCGTCCCAAGAATCCTCTGACTTCCTTCTCAGTGCGAGGAGCAGGCATTTATTGTATTGCTTTAACCTTGGAAGGATAAACCTCGATGCCTTTGTTGCTGACAATGAAACCTAAGAGTTTACCAGACCGGACTCCGAATGTGCACTTGTTCGGGTTCAACCTTAGTTTGTACTCCTTCAATCTGACAAACAGCTTTTGCAAGTGGTCAAGGTGCTCCTCCTCAGTTTGTGATCGGGATATCATGTCATCTACGTAGACCTCTATCTCATGATGTATCATATCATGAAACAAAGCTACCATGGCGCGTTGATAGGTTGCCCCGACATTCTTCAGTCCGAATGGCATCACTTTATAGCAGAACGTACCCCACTGTGTGACAAATGTAGTTTTCTCCATGTCCTCAGGCGCCATTTTGATCTGGTTATAGCCTGAGAATCCGTCCATGAAAGAAAATACTTTGTGCTGGGCGTTATTGTCAACCAGGATGTCGATGTGTGGAAGTGGAAAATCATCTTTAGGGCTGGCCCTGTTTAAATCTCTATAGTCCACGCACATTCTTACTTTGTCGTCCTTTTTAGGCATGGGAATTTGGCAACCCATTGAGGATAGGAAGTAACAGCCAGAAATCCAGCATTGAACTGCTTCATGACTTCCGCTTTGATCTTCTCTGACATGTCAGGTGTCATGCGGCGGACTTTTTGCTTCACTGGTGGACAGTCTTCTCTTGTGGGTAGACGGTGTACCACAATGTCTATATCAAGTCCCAGCATGTCTCGTATGACTAGGCAAAGATCTCGACATAATCATGTAACAGCCGAATTAGGCACTCCTTGACACTCGGCTCTAGATTGGCACCCACTTTGATTTCCTTTTTATCTTCCTCAGTACCCAAATTGATTATATCCAGCAGCTCCTCATGAGGTTGAATGGCTCTTTCTTCTTGTTGTAGTAGTCTGGCCAATTCCCTCGGCACTTCACAATCTTCCTCACCTTCGTATTCGGCTTGGTAGATCAGATCTTCAGAGTCACTGAAGGCTATAGCAGTAGTGTTACCCATGGGATCCGGAATGGAAGGGTACCTGCATTTGTGAGTGTGGGTGTGTGTAAGGGTATAGCCATCTTAAAACAATATAACGTAAAAGAAAGACAATGAGCACAAAAGGTTTATATATGAAAAAGCGTCCATGATTCATTGAATATCATATGAAGATGAAATAAAAACCCTTACAAATGGACCAATGTGCCTCGGGTAAAACATAAGGTTGAAAATGTACGAATTGTTTGTGAATATTACAAGTCCAACAGAAATGTAAAAGATAAATTACTGAGATATGAAAGTTATCGGGACAAAGTCTTTGGCTTCCCAGTTGCAAAGTCCTCCGCTGACAGTAGGAAAATATCCAATCTTCCAAGTTGCCATCTTCTTCACCGTCCTCTACTGCATTGATCCCTTGGTTACTAATCTTCACAGGTGGCCCTCCGGCACGGGCGCGGCCCACAACCTTCTGAGCAGTTGAAGTAAACCCCAATCCAAACTTTTCTGATTTGTACGGGATGTCTGGAAGCTGCCCCCAGATGGTGCATCCGCCCTCTTCCACTACTGCCTTTGCGTCCTTTAGACATGACATCCGAAGTGGAGGTCTTGTGATCTTAGGAATCGAGGATACCGCCTTGGTTACCGCCACTTTTTAGGAGACTTCTTCAAAATGTTGGAAAGGGGTTTCGATGAACTCGCCATCCAATTCCACATATCGGAAAGAATTCAGATGACTAATCATGTACTCCTCTTCCCCATGGACAATTATGATCTTTCCTTGGACAGGGTACTTCAACATCTGATTCAATATGGAGGTGACAACACCGGTATTGTGGATCCAAGGGCGTCCTAAAAGACAAGAATAAGAAGGACGGATGTCCATCACATAGAAGGTTGAATTGAAAGTCTGGGTTCCCACCTTTATCGGGATGTCCACCTCCCCATGGACCATCCTCTTCGAGCCATCAAATGCTCTCACGATTATATTACTGGGTTTCAATGTCAGCCCCTCGCAATCCAATCTATCAAGGGATTTCTTTTGTAAGACATTCAGAGATGAACCAATGTCTACCAAGACATGGGATAGGGTTGTTCCTCTACACTCCACTGAGACATGTAATGCCTCGTTGTGTTTCCTCCCTTTGGATGTCAAGTCAGCATCAGAGAAACCCAAGCCATTATCAGCTGTCAAACTGGCCACACACTCTTGGAATTGGTCAGCAGACGTCTCTTGCGGCACATGAGTTGTCTTCAGAAATTTTACCAGAGCTTTTGCATGTGCCTCAGAGCACAGCAACAATGCTAACATAGATATTTTGGAGGGGGTTTGCCCCAACTGTTCAACCACATCATAATCACTCTTCTTTATTATCCTCAGGATTTCTTACATTTCCTTCTTGGATGTTTCAGGGATAGATTGAGCCTTCGTCCGGATAGGCTCTTCTTGAACGTTTTTTCCTTTATTCTCAACAGTGGAAGTAGGGATAGGAATTGTGTCGTCTTTGTTGGTAGGTATGCTTGCAGGTATAATCACTGGTGTAGAGGTAATCTTCGGAACGGCCACGGGTCTAAAGAATGCCTTTGGAGGGGCAATCTCTGGAGAGAAGATTCTACCACTACGGGTAATCTTGCTAGTTCCGGCAATATTTCTAATGTCGGAATTGTCCTCTTCAGAGCTCTCTTCTTCGGTAGTCAGTTCGTCCTGTTTGATACCATGGTAGTAGATTTCTCCACCGTAATTCCATGGTACTATTTTATCTAATTGGTACGGGACCGGCTCGGACATTGTGATCTTAAGTGGAGTAGTCTTCGGAGCAGATGTAATCCTAACGGGTCTTTTAGGGTCCCTGGAAGGATTGGCGTAGATAGTTATGATAGGAACTTCTTTAACTGGAACGGGTGAAATAGGAGCTTTCTCAAACAAAATTTCTTGGTTATCAATCAGTTGTTGGATACCTTTTTTCAACAGAGGGAAGTCAAATGATGAGGATAGGAAAATATGCCAGTCTTTGTCACAACCTGGGAATATACCAGCTTTCAACAAATTCAACTTAATGATCGGGAGCAGAGTCAACAGTTCATCCACGGTGGCAACAAATAAATCTTCCTCAACAACATTGGCATTGTGACCATGCCTAGGCATTGGAGCGGAAATAACATTCGGTTTCTCAGGCACTTCAAACTCAACTTCCTTGGCGTCTATCAGGTCTTGAATTTTGTTCTTCAGAGCCCAACAGTTGTTGGTGTCGTGCCCTGGACTTCCAGAATGGTATGCACATCTGGCATTCGGGTGGTAATGAGGAGACGCAATATTGGGATTCTTTGGGGCCTCTTTTAAAGTTTCCTGATTCAATTTCAGAAGATGTGGTAGAACCTGAGCTGGAGTCATGTTAATCTTGGTGAATTGTCGGACTGGCCTTTCCACCCTTGGCTGGTTATTTCTTGGCTGGTCTGAGGCAGGCTTTGGAATCATAACGGCCCCTACCGTTGGCCGGCGTTCAGTTCTTCCTTGATTTCTATGTGAATAGACAGCAGACACTTCCTTCTTCCCAGTGAAGGGATTTTTCACAGCTGTAGAGGCGGACGCGTCCTTCTGAATCTTCCCACTTCTTATACCAGCTTCCACCCTCTCGCTGGTTAAAATCAATTCAGTAAACCCTGCAGAGGAGCTCCCAATCAGATGATTGAAGAAAGGGCCTGATAGAGTTCCCAAGAACATGTCCACCAACTCCCTTTCAGATAGAGGGGGTTTCACCCTTCCAACTAAATCTCTCCACTTTTATGCTTAGTCTTTGAAGCCCTCATTTGAAACCATAGCCATACTCTAAAGTTGAGTACGGGTAGGTGCCAAATCGGTGTTGTACTGGTATTGTTTATAGAAAGCTGCTGCCAGGTCTTCCCAATTGTGGACATCAGCCCTTTCTAATTGGTAAAACCAATTAAGTTGCGTTCCTGATAAACTATCTTGGAAGAAATAGACCCACAAGTCCTTGTCGGTAGAGTGCGGCTGAATCTTCCTGACATATGATCGGAGGTGCATTTTAGGACAAGACACCCCATCATACTTGGAAAATAATGGCACTTTAAACTTTGGCGGGATCATAATTCATGATACCAGCCCCAACTCTTCAAAATCTAGCCCTGGTACTCTTTGTATTTCCATAGCAGCTAGACGTTTTTCCAGGTGTTTGTACTTGTCATCAGCCGGAGGGTATTGTTGTTCAGAGTAGTCCTCTTCTTCCTCTTCTTCTTCTTCAGAATCTGATGGTACTGCCGTTTCTTTTCCTTTTCTTTCCCCTTCATCAGATGTTGTTGGAAAATCTAAGGTCCTTTTAGCTTGTCCCTGAAACCTCCTGCCCATGATTACCACACCAACTGGCTTCTTCTTCTTTTTCTCTTTCTCTTTTTCTAGCAGAGTCTTCAGCTCCTCTTGCCCCTTGGCTAAGGTCATGAGTAACTGTTGGAATTGTGTATTTTGAGCTTGAAGGTCTTTAACCGTCTGTTCGAGATCCATCTTGCTGAAATAAACAGTAGAAGGATGAGGAAACTTATTGCAAAGACCCGCTTATGTTTATGATGAATGATATGTATTCATGCAATGCTTTCAAGGATTTAAGAATTCAAATTTTTTTCAAACAAAAAGAAACACACGTTATATTAATAAGATAGAATTTGAGTACATCAATGCCCCTAGGGCAAAATAAACAAAATTCTAAGATAAAAAGACATTGCGCATCCTCTTTGGTGCAATGTAGGTATTGAGAATCTGCTCTTCATGAAGTAGCCGAGTGAGTTCCAAAACCTTCTTCTCGCCTGCATAGAATTGGGCTTCGAAAGTATTGCGCTCTCCTTTGAGTTGTATCCAATCCCTTTGTAGGTCTTCGAGTGATGTAGGCATGTCAGGATGTAGGATAGTGTATGGAACTTCTCCCTCCTTAACAGGCTCAACAATCACTGGGAGAATGGAGGGGTAAGGCATCATAATACTTTGAGCGCGGGTTCGTACCCACTTGAGGTAAGGCTCAAGAGGGATGGAATTATTGTGTCCCAAAGTCTTGCTATCTACCTTGTTTAGCATCCTCTAAGCTCGGATGAATCTCTGGCGAAGACCTTGATCGTCGTTGTCGTAGTCGAAAACCAAGCCTTGAATTAGAATATCATGTGGGCCATCCCTTCGGGCATAACCAAACTGTCTTAGAGCCAAGCACGGGTTGTAGGTGATGCCTCCCCTAATTCCAAGTAGAGGGACATTAGGGAATTCCCCACAACGGTCAACAATGACAACATTCTCTTTAGATCGAGAACACCAATGAACATCTGAATGTTTAAGTGTCATCAACCTTTGTGACCATCTCAAACCTTGCTCATTCTTTAAGATTGATTGGGGAAGATGAGAAATAAACCATATTTCCAGGAGAGGAGTGCAACACATAAGAACACCTCTTTTCCTCATTGTATGAGTGTGAAAAGAGTGTAAGATATCCCCAAGCAATGTAGGCACTGGGTTACGAGACATGAAGATTTTGACAGCGCTTACATCTATGAGTTGGTCGAGATTAGGGAACAAGACCATCCCATAGATAAGAAGAGCTACAATCTCCTCAAAAGCTTGCAAGTCTAGGGAATTCCAACAGCTTTGGGCCTTCTCAAACAGAAACTTTTCCAAGAATCCTTTGACACCACTTCTAGTTTCCCAATGAGTTATGAAATCAGATGAGTGCAAGTGCAGGGCTTGAGCAATCTCTTCTGGATTTGGATCTCTTTCCGTACCGTTGAAGGGTAGTTGATTGAGAATGGGAATCCTCAAGAGTTGAGAGAATTCTTCCAAAGTAGGAACAAGCTGGTAGTCAAGAAATGTGAAACAATGATGCAAAGGGTTAAAGAACTGGAAGAGAACCTTCATCATGTCTTCCTCTGTGTTAGAGGTGACCAAGTTGAGTAGACGACCATGCCTCTCGGTGAATGCAGAATTCTCAGGGATCCTTAAAGCTAGCTCCTTGAGTTGTGGAGGAATTCTTACAAGGTTGACTTGGATAGTTTTCCTGCGAAGTGAATCCATATCCTACAAAACAAGAACAAAGATGAATTTCCAAAATCCTTGAAATGGTTAGTGGATGTATATGATGCTCATGATGTCCATGATGTTATGCACAAGTATATATGTACAAGCAAATCAAACAAGTTCCTAGTTTAGGCTTGCATGGGGTTTCATAGGTAAGTACCCTCTTGAAGTTTAGTTGGCTCAACCTGTCCTAGTAATAGTAACCGGGTTCTAAGGAGCTCAATATCACTGGATTGTTTCCTTGTTCATTGTTTCAGTTCAAGCCTCTTTACTGGCGACCGAAATATTCCAAGAAACCAACCCTCAATGAGTGTAGTATCGAGTATCTACCGACTTCGGACTGCACCAAAGCCGATCATCTCACTACATCCTAAAAGGCCAAGTTGGTCAAGTAAATGGTTCTAGAAGTTCATTAGTGCTTCATGACATCACTCAGCGGCCCCGTATTCTCTTTGATTGGCTCAAAGGCTACCGGTACCCACAAATATGTCACACTAACATAGGTATTGCTTAGACCGTCTCGGTATACCCCGCACAGTTTCCATAACGTATTGCTATTTACCTATAATGTTTCCCAAATCCGGGTGGAGGATTCAAACCCAAACAATAGAACTAAAATGTAAAGCAAACAAGTCAAACAAGGTAAGCAAATAAATGTGATCTAAACCCTAAGGTAACTCCACTTTTATAATAGTCCCAGCAGAGTCGCCAGTTCTGTGATACGGTGGGAGAATTGACTTGAAGGTTTTGCGTTTTATCGCAAATGTCGCGGTTAGCAAGAGTTGCCACCGACTTTTCTTTTATCCAAAAGGAAAGGTGAAAAAGCACAGGAAAGACCTTTGAGATGTTTTCTTGAGTTCGAGGGGTAGATTATGAAAAGGGAAGGTGCTAGTACCCTTTTCATCTATGGTTTTCCATGGGCTCTTAGTTACTTGCTTAGATCACTTGCTTTGTTTTGTTTGAAATTATGTTTGGTGTGATTTTGAAAGTATTTGGTAAAAGGTGCCTTTGTTTAGGCAATCTTTGTAATGATTCTCGTTCGTAAGAATGTATACAAAGATGTTTTATCTTTTAAAAATGTTTTCAATGTTTTGTAAGATGTTTTGAAATGTTTTGAAATGTTTTGAAATGTGTGTGTGTTTGTTTTTGAAAATAGCAAGGATTGTTTGAAATGGAGCAAGTAACTTAGAAGCTATCTACCTACTCAAATGTCTTTCTTGTGCATTTTCTATTTCTTTGATATTGTTGACTTACCATTGATTTGGTAAGCAACCCTATCTTTGGATGTAAACGGGACGGGCGTGGGTCATCGTATAACCATGATAGCAATGTTGCCAAGTATCTTAGCATTTTTGAGGGACCGAGATCATTTTGTTTAGGCAACCTTTGAATAGCGTCATCGAGGGACTATGATCTTATACTTGTTTTGTTTTGCCAAGATACTTTGCATGCGTAACATGGCCATATTATTTTAGGCAACCAAGTGGGAGAAACCCTAAGGGTGCTTGTGTGTAAAGTGTGTCATTTTCATGCTTTAGATTTGTCTTGTATTTAGGGTTTTCTGTTTGTTTTGTTTTTTGTTCTTGTCATGCAAACCCTAATTACTAATCATGGTATAAAGCGATAAATTGCGTAATGTAAATATACTAAGCTATTACAATAATTTTTATGGGATGGGGGATACAAGTTTGAATGGGGATTTGCACAAATATAAAACTAAATATATTATTACAACCAAATCAAATATTCGCGCAATTAAATAAATAAAACAAATATTTAAAATGCAATGCAATGTGTTCATGTAAAAAAAAAGTTTTGTGTCTTGTTTTTGTATGAGAAAAATATTTAATTTAAACCTAAAAAAAGAGGAAATAATAATATTTATTTTTGGAGGGGATTAAACCCTAGTTTTTATTTAAAGAAATAATGTTTTATATTTATTAACTTATATATATATATATATATATATATATATATATATATATATATATATATATATATATATATATATATATATATATATATATATATATATATATATATATATATATATATATATATATATATATATATATATATATATATATATATATATATATATATATATATATATATATATATATATATAATATATATATATATATATATATATATATATATATATATATATATATATATATATATATATATATATATATATATATATATATATATATATATATATATATATATATATATATATATATATATATATATATATATATATATATATATATATATATATATATATATATATATATATATATATATATATATATATATATATATATATATATATATATATATATATATATATATATATAATTATATTTAAATATTAAAAATTAAATATGTGTGAAAATTGGTATTTATGAGTATAAAAAATGTAAAAATGTTAAGTATTTTTAATTATTTACAAACTATTTAAGAAAAATAAATTCTATCTTATCTAAATTAATTAATTTTTTATGTGAAAAAATAATTAAAAAAATAAAATAAAAGTGCAAAAATAAAGAAAACATTTTTTGGATTTTTTATCATTCAGAAAAAATAAACAAAAGCATTAAATATGAAAATATAAAAAAAATACAAAAATATAAAATAGTTAAGTTAAGGGGGTGCAGTAGCAAGTCAGGGGGGTGCAAATAGAGATAACAAAAGGCCAAGGCGCCAAAAAGCCCAGAACCACTTCATCCCTGTCCTTCGTTCATCCTCATCACACGTTTTCCAGTTCAACCTGTATCTTCCTTATGCTTGCATAAAAACAAAAACTCATAACATGAAAAATGTGACATTTGAGCTCACGATTCCAACCATATAAATTATGTAACCTAACTCTTAAAGATCAAAGAGAATTTTTGAATCCCCAAATCATGACCTAAAAATTTCAGAGACTTCAAGCTTCAAATTCTCTTAGCACAAGTAATGTAAAAGAAAAGTAATGATATGTACAAATTCGTTATAATGAGAGCTACATTTTTTCTTCACAAATCGTGGCTTGAAGTTACCTATATATAGAGATAGAGTTTAAGAAAATACCTCCTTCAGCTGGAATCGTGTAGGACAATGTAGGGAGTTTAATGGAGGCCTGGTGATTGTTTAAGCTTCCTTGATCTTCCCTGAACCTATTCCAATGCTTATCTTGCTCTGAGGATGGCTGGAACTCTCTGACCAAATCCAACTACAAGCTTCCAAATTGAAAATGGAAGATGCTGAAACAGGGGTTACAAAACCAGGGTAATGGCTTGGATTGGCTAGGTATCAAGTGAATAAGATGTTTGAATTGATTAAACACAAAACGCACGAGCCAAACGAGAGTTGGTTGTGCTTTTGCAGAAAACTGTGAGCTTAGGAAGATTTTAAGTGTTTTTCAGTTTGAGTGAGTTCTAAGTCCAAGCCAAACGTCTTATGCCTTGTACCAAGTTTGCATATATGTATAGAAGTGATACAAAGTCAGCCCTTACTAGTTGTGCAAGCTTTGGACCTTTTGCCAATTTTCTTGTACTTGAAGTAAAGTTGACAAGACCAATCCCACATGCTTGTACCAGCTTGCTTGAGGGCTAGCTTGTACAATTTTCTTGAGAGATGTAGAGTTTTCTTGTACCAAGGGGACAATTCCAATGCTCCAAGTTGACAAAGTTGCAAAAGTGCACCTTTATGAAAATGGCAATGAAGCCTTTTTGCCCAAAATGGAAATACATCTTGTGTAAAGCTTCAAAAGTAAGGATAAAGGCTTTGGCTTCTGAGTATGAATTTAATTAAGGAGTGTATAGCAAGCTTAGTACCTGTAAAGCAAGATATAACCAACATAGGTTTGATTTGCAACTTGATTCTATGTGAAAATGGCTTGAACAACAGTGAGAAAATGCCAACTTCCCTTCTTCGATTCTCCCTAATCAAAAATGATCTTTGAGAGTTCTTGGACATTTTGGAAAGCTTTCAATGTGCTCTATAATCCATATTTGAAATTCATTTTGATATACCTCTTGGAACTAGGTGAAAAGTTGCCATGAAGTTGGGTCTAAAACCTGCCTAAATTAGGGCAAAATTTCACAAAGTTATTTAGTTCATGAGCATGTATTCACAAATTAATATCTTGAGATCCAAGCATCTTTAGTGAAAAATTGGTGAAGAAAAGTTGTATATTTCATGGAGGACTACAACTTCATGTTGGGAACTTTTCTTGAATCAAAATGCATCATGGTGAAAAAGTGGTGAAAAGTTGGGAAAAAATAAGAAAATTTTTATACTTAGAAAAATTCTAAGTTATGAAAATTTCAAATTAAAACCCTAATTTTCAAATTTGATTTTCTTGGTGAACAAGTTTCATATTTTGACATATCTTGATGAATTATGACCCTTGGTACTTGATTTTGACCAAAAAGTCAAAGTTTGACTTTTCAGTATACAGTTGACTTTTGATCAGTTGACTGCAAATTTCATCTGTCAATCCAATGAACTTGAGATCTTTTGAACCATGTAATTAGGTCAAGATGATGCTATTGAACCCTTAAAATCATTCTTGAACTCAATTGGTCATTGGCTAGGTTAAAAATCAGAAATTGCCCTTTCTCAGTCAAAACCCTAATTTTGACCATTTTGCCCTTTTGATGATTTGATCAAATTTCTTGAGGAGTTGTGATCCAAACTTGATCAAATGGTGCATATGAGTCTAAAATTTTGATGTGGATAAAAAATTATGAAGTTTGACTGTAAATTGGCCATGGTTGACTTTTTCCCCAATACAGCTGATTTTTTAGGTCAACTGTCCAATTGACTGATCAAAATGTGGTTCAAGGCTTGAAACTTAACATGGGAAATCTTAGAGGTCCAAATGGTGTATGAAAGTCACATGAAGCATTGATGGTCCAAAAATCCTTGTGAAAACTCAAACCCTAATTTTAGGCTATCAGTGCAAGATGAGGTGTCTTGAGCTGACCAAACCAAATCTTGTCTTGAGTCAAAGAAGTCTTGTGATAAAAGTCTTGATAAATGAGAGGGAAAATTTTGGGGTACAATAGCTGCCCCTGTTCAATCTTCTTGAACCTGAAGATTTAGATGGCGAGTTTTGTCGTTCGTGACTCGAATGTAAAAGATGATTGGACACTAGAGTGCCCATAAATTTGCACTCGATGAAGTGTAGTTGAGGGAATGGGATTAAAGATGCCATTTGGAGAGGTGATAGAATGTTGTTGGAGATGGGCTTGTAGATGCCATCCAAGAATGTTTGTTGAATTGTAAGTTGTAAGTCAAAAGAATGAGTATCAGAATGATGTTCGTATCTGGAACGTATCTGAGTTGTATCTGAACTTGAATCTGAATAAGCGATAGATTGGCACCTGTGTCTAGAGCGTATCTGAACTGTATCTGAGATAGAATCTGAATGAGTAACAGAATGGCTTCCGTGTCTGGAGCGTATCTTGGACTAGAATCAGAATGAGTAACATAATGGCTTCCGTGTCTGGAGCATATATGAACTGTATCTGAAAGATGAATCTGAATAAGCGACAGAATGGCCACCGTGTCTGGAGCGTATCTGGACTGTATCTTGAAATTAAGGTCTGAATGAGTATCAGAATGGCATCCTTGTCTGGAGCGTATTATTCCTCCGAGTAGTCAGCTTCTACTTCATCAATATCCAGACTGTCGTCTTCTTAAGGACTATCCCCTATGTTGGATGGAGTTGGAAGATCTAGAGCTCCCTTGACTGGTCCTTCAGGTCTTCTTCTCGAATTCAGAATTCCTACCGACTTCTTGGACTTCTTCCTCTTGTCTTTGAGAAGGAGATCTTTCAGGTCTTCTTTCCCCTTAGCCATAGCCAGGAACATTTGTTGGAATTGAGCGTTTTGAGCTTGGAGATCTTTCACTGTTTATTCCATATCCATCTTACTGAAATAAATAGTAGGAAGATAAGGATACATGTATGGGATAAACCTATCATGATATGATGCATGATATGTGGATGCATGTTTTCAAGGATCTCGTGGGGTTAATACAAGAAAATGTTAGAAGTTGAACTTTGATCAACAACTTTGTTTGGAGAACTTTGTATCAGTGGATGTCCTTCCACGAGAATTAAGCTCACCATGTCAAGTGGGTTGTAGCCCTTGACTCAAGGTTGTTGTACTTGATTTTTGATGGCATTTGGTTAGAGGGAAATAAATCCTCTTGCCCTTTGGTAGACGTCTGGTTCAACGTGACCCTGTATCAAAGACCCTCGAGATCCTTGAAACAGCTATTAGAAATGCTATGGTATGATGTCATGATGTTATGTACAGATATGCGAGGTAAGCAAGTTTATATACAAATAATCATATTCACACAAAGCAAACAAATCCTTAGTTTTAGGCTTGCATGGAGTTTTGTAGGTAAGTACCCTCTTGAAGTTTAGTTGGCTCAACCTGTCCTAGTTAATAGTAACCGGGTTCTAAAGGATCTCAATATCACCGACCTTTCTTTTTGGCGTTGTCTCAGCACAATCAATCTTTTCTTGCAGCCGAGATATCCCAAAAGTCCAGCCTCAATGAGTGTAGTATCGAGTATCAACCAATTTTTAGCTCTACACCAAAACCAGTTAGCTCACTACGTCCTAATCGCCAAGTTTGTTCAATTAGGGTTCTAAAGTCAATTAGTGGTTCACGATGCCACTCAACGGCCCCTTATTCTCCTCGATTCACCACGATGGATACCGGTACCCACAAATGCGTCACACTAACATAGCCATTGTTTCAACCATATCGGTCTACGCCGTACAGTTTCCACAATCTATTTCTATTTACCTAAAAAGGTGTCCCAGATCCGGGTAGAGGATCAAAGCAAGCCCAAATAGAGAACCATAATGTAAAGCAAACAAATCAAACAATGTAAGCAAGTAAATGTGATCTAACCCTAAGGTAACCCCACTTTAAGAATTGTCCCCAGCAGAGTCGCCAGTTCTGTGATACGGTGGGAGAACTGACTTGAGGTTTTGTGTTTGTGTTCGTAAATGTTGCGGTTTAGCAAGAGTCGCCACTGACTTTTCTTTTATCCAATAAGGAAAGGTGAAAAAGCACAGGAAAGACCTTTAGAGATATTTTCTTGAGTTCGGGGGGTAGATTATGAAAAGGGAAGGTATTAACACCCTTTTCATCTATGGTTTTCCATGGGCTCTTAGTTACTCGCTAGATCACTTGCTTTTGTTTGAATGTGCTTGTGGTGTGGGTTTTGAAAGTATTTTTGAAAATGGAACTTCGTAATTGTCCTCGTTTCTATAAGAACGCATACAAAGTGTTTGTTTCGAAAATAGTTCAAAGAGGTGTTTGTGAGATGTGTTTTGAAAGTATTTTGAAAATGTAACTTTGTAATGATTCTCGTTTTTATAAGAATGCATAAAAAGTGTTTGTTTCGAAAATAGTTCAAAGATGAGAGTGGGGGTGTATAAAATGTTTTTTGTTGTGAGAAAGCGAGTAACTGAGAGTGAACCTACCTACTCAAAAAGTCTTAGATGTGTTTTTTCCTCCTCCTTTAGATGTTGCTATCTTACCATTGATTTGGTAAAAAGCCCCATCGTTGGATGTGAAGGGACGGGCGTTGGGACGTTTGTATAGTCATAGAAGGTAACTTATGAGACGTTTTAGCAATGTCATTTAGGGACTAGATCGTTTATCGAAGGCAACATCGAGGGTCATCGAGGGACTACGATCTTTTATCGAGGGTGTTTGCTAAAACGCCCATGTCCAATGGACATGACTGTTTTTTCCGATAGGAAACAAGTGAGATTACCCTAGGGGTGTTAGTTTGCAAGTGTGTTTTATTTCATATATTTAGTCTTGATTAGGGTGATCTATTTGTTGATTTTCGTATCTTGTCATACACACCCTAATTACTAGCATTTACTTTTGAAAGCGATAAATTGCAAAAATGTAAAGTCCTACGCTATTACAATATTTAGGGGATGGGGTATACAAATTTACAAATGGGGGTTGCAAGTAAAAATAACTCCTAAGTTACTATTACAACCATATTGAAATGTACAATATAAGAAAGAAAATGGACTTGTTTAGAAAATGTTTTTGTCTTAATGTTGTACCCCAAAATTTGTCCCCCCTTTTTCACAAGAAATCACAACCCTAGGGTTTTTCTCTGATTTTTAAGAATTGGCTCAAGAATCGATCAAACAGACTTGTCTTTAGTAGTTAATCCAAAATTAGGGTTTTCTCTCACATCTCTTAGAAGAAATTGAATCCTCAGAAATTGCTTGTTCAAATTTACTGATTATTCTCAAAGCCTGATTATCTGGGATAAGGGCTGAGACTTTTGTTTGGAACATTAAGGCATCTGCTTGTTAGTGGAGTGAAAGGTTTGTCGTTTAATGGAATGTTTGTTTGTTTAATTGTACAATGCGTATGTAAATCGGAATGCTGTTGCAAGGTTACGAGACTGCAAAGTTTTTTGATTATTTATTTTTTCTGGGTTAGAATTGCTGAGATACAATTTCAATTATTTTTTATTTGAGAGTCTTAAATAATTAAATGAACATGCAAGGAAGAAGGGCAAGATATTTGACAGTAGAAATAAATTCTTTTGGATAAATACTTTTTATTCATTTCAATTGTTGTTACAAAATTATTTGAGTATTGTAAGTTTACAACTTATAGTATTTAAAATAATAATTGTTTACAATAAATGAAAAAAAAGTCTATCTAATTCTAAGCTTAAATCTCTCAATCTTCAAGTGCTCCCATGCTCAAGATCTCCGGCTTCTACTATTTCATCTATCATTCAATTGGTGCTCACCTGCAAAAAGACAAAGAAAAAGAAATTAGTACAAGAATTTTCAAATGAAAAGAAAGAAAAGAAAGTCATCATTTAAGTTTTCCGGCTGGAATCAGAATGTTATTTGTTCATCATGTTTTTATTTTTCTCTTTGCAAATCACAAGAAGATTGCTCTTCTTGGTTCACAAAGAGAAAAGTAAAAAATAAAATGCAAGCATACAATTTGTTCAAATGCAAAAATATGGGCCATGCTATACAAGGCTGCATACTAAAGCAAAACCAAACTGAATGCCAAACTGCAGTAACCAAGCATGGCAAGCTAACTAAACATGGCAAACCCAAACTGAATGCAAAATTGTCAAGTAAGCCAACTAGCAAAAGTACACAATGTAGAAAATATGCAATGCAGAAAGTATAACAGCAATAGCAGGTAATACAATGCAGAGGAAAACAAATTACAAGCCAAAAGGACTTGTCATAGCTGTCCTCATTTTCTAGGCCTAGGAAACTTTTCAGAATTTAAAATAATAAGCAAAAGGTGCTTCGGAGAGAGAGAGAGAGAGAGAGAGAGAGAGAGAGAGAGAGAGAGAGAGAGAGAGAGAGAGAGAGAGAGAGAGAGAGAGAGAGAGAGAGAGAGAGAGAGAGAGAGAGAGAGAGAGAGAGAGAGAAAGAGAGAACCTTTGGTGAAAAAGTTTACAGTTTGGCTAAGGCAGGCTAACACAAGACAAAAAGAAAAAAGGATATAAAAACTATCTCACTGCATAAACAGAGAAGAAGAAAATACTTTGTGAAAAGAAAACCACAAAGCCCTTAAAAGTTACAAACTCCCCAACCTGCAACACAGTCCAGCAGAAACCAAAAAGCAAAAACAAACCACAAGCTTGCTCAAACAACAAGCTCAAAACCTACTGGCCAAACCTGCAAAACAGGCCTGCTATCAATGAGAAACCAGCAACCTGCATAAGCCTAAGCAAACCACAAGCTAGCTGCATAACAGCAAGCCAAACCCTGCATAACTGTAAACAACTGCAAAACCAAATCATCAAGCCTGCACAACTTGCAAACTTACAAACCTGCAGTTTCAAAACTGCAAAACAAAAATCATCAAGCCTGTAGTTGAAACTACAAACTCCAAAACACCACAACCAAACAAATTCCAAAAACAGTACAAACTAACCACAAGCTGGCCAAAACTGCAGAAAACCAACAAACTTGTGAAGACTGTCAAACCACAAGCCTAAACAAACTCAGCAAGCCAACCAAGCTTCAACAAGAAGCAACCCCAAAAAATACAGTTTCAGAATTCTTTCATCACCAACCTTTCAAAGGCCAAAAAGAGAGAAACAAAGCGTTTTGGAAGCAAAAAAACAAACAGTTTTCAGAACGTTTCATCATCAAACAACATATTCAAAAACAACAGAGTTTCAAAAACTTCAACAACAAGTTTCAGAACCCTTGTCAACCACAAAAACAACAGTTTCAGAGTGGTGCTCATCATTAACATACAAAGAGAAAGGAATAGTTTTCAGAAGCGAAGCCAACTTAGTTTCAAAAATCAAGTTCATCAACAACAAAGAACAAACAGTTCTCAGAAAATCATCATCAAACATCACATTCAAAATACAAACAAACAGTTTTCAGAATCACTCATCATCAAACACTCAGAGGAAAGAAGAGAGATACAAAAATCAAAACAACACAGTTTCAGAATCGTGTCCACCATCATCAACCATTAAACATTAACATTCTGAAAAAGAAGGAAGTGGGGTCCAAAATCAACGAAAACACAGTTCTCAGAAAATCGTCATTATCAAACATTCAAAATCTTAAAGGGACAAAGACAAAGATACAAGAAGCGTGTTCATCATCACATTTCTCCTCCGCTCCGGCCACCAGGAACGCCGCCACCAACTCCCATCTCTCTCCCTCCATCTTTTTTCAGAAACAAAACGCTCAAGGTAAGTTTTCTCAACCCCTTTACTGCATTATATTCATAAACATCATAGGTTAAAGAACTAAACATGCAAGCAAACACAAAATAAATGCAAGCAAACTGTAAAAACCCTAAAGATAAGAAATGAACCATACCGATTGAAGCAAAGGCCTTGGATTATCGTGAAGATGTGAGAGAGTTAGGGTGGTGCTCCGGCAACCTGGGGGTTTGAGGAAGAATCAGAAGCGCATGTGGATGAGAAAGATGAAGAGAGGAGAAGAAGAACGAAGCGACGCTGCTGTGTACCAAACTCCCAAACCCTAAACTAACCAAACCCCTAAAATGTTGTACAAACATTTCAGCTGGGCTTGTTCGCCCCAAAATTGCCTAAAGCCCACAGCTTTTCTCCAAGCGTGCACCCCCCCCCCCCCCTCTTCCTTCCATTCTGTTTTTGTCCTTTTTCTTCTAATTCATCTTGGGCCAAAAACATGCCTTAAGCCCATCATTTTCTTTTTAATTTTTATTTTGTTTAAACTAATACTTTTCTTTATTTTTATTTTAAATAATTTGTTTCCTTTTCTTTTAATAAAACCATATAATATTAAAATTTTGTTTTTAATTACTTTGATTTTCTCAACATAGTTTTAATTTTCTTTATTAATTAATAATTGTTACATTGATAAAATACAAGTGTAATAGAAATTTTATTTAACTAATTTTGTTTTCTTTAAAAATATGTGAATAATAGAATTTTGATTAAAAAGTTTTTCTTTCCTTAAATATTTTTCTTTTCACAATTAATAAAACACAATAATAAAAATACTTAATCTTTATTAGGTTAAAATTTTAGTTATTTATTTGTAAATAAATACATGCATCTCATAATATTATTGATCTCTTCATTTGTTATAATTTTACATTGAATTGCGACAATTCGATTTGGTTGTAACACTTGATATTTGGACTTTATTATTCTTGAGAGACTCATCCCCATTTGTAAATTATTGTACCCCCCATCCCCGGATACCTTTTTGTAATAACTTAGACTTTAAATTCTCGCAATTTATTGCTTTCAATATACTGTATAGTAATTAAGCGTGTATGGCAAGATTCAAAATCAATCGCTAGACGACCTAATACAAGCCCCAAATGCATGAAAATTAATACACAATTCACACTTGCACCTCTAGGGTAACCTCGCTTGTTGCTTCGGAAAATGCAATCATGTCCCTCGAATATGAGACACTCTAGCAAATTCCCCTTCGATAAACAAAGATCATAGTCCCTCGATGACCCTCGATGTTGCCTTCGATAAAACGATCTCGTCCCTTACAAAATTTCTAGAGCGTCTCACAAGTTGCTTTCAATGATTGTATGCGATGACCCGCACCTGTCCCGTTAAACATCCTAACACAAGGTTGTTCACCAAATGCAATGGTGAAAAAACACTGTCAAAAGGGTTAAAAACATAAGAAAGATCTTTGAGTAAAATAGGGTAGACAACTCTTAGTTACTTGATCAAAAGCTTGCAAAACATCCTTGCTACTTTCAAACACACCTCACAACACAATTTCAAAGCAAACTTTCAAAAACATTGAAATATCTTTTCAAAAAGACACACACCTTTGTATATATTCAAACAAGAATCAGTACAAAGGTTGCCTAGACAAGGCCTTTTTTTCAAAGCATTTTCAAAACCACACACAAAGCACCATTTCAAACAATTGAAAAGCAAAAGCAAGTGATCTAAAACAAGTAACTAAGAGCCCATGGAAAACCATGAATGAAAAGGGTGCTTGCACCTTCCCTTTTCATAATCTACCCCCCGAACCCGAGAAAACATCTCAAAGGTCTTTCCTGTGCTTTTTGACCTTTCCTTAGGATAATATAAAAAGTCGGTGGCGACTCTTGCTAAATCGAAACATTTGTAAACACAAACGCAAAACCTCAAGTCAGTTCTCCCACCACATCACAGAACTGGCGACTCTGCTGGGGAATAATCTAAAAGTGGGGTTACCTTAGGGTTTTAGATCACCTTTACATGCTTATTTTGTTTGACTTGTATGCTTTACTTTTGGGTTCCTTGTTTGGGTTTGTTTTAAATCCTACACCCGAATTTGGGGGCACCTTTTAGGTAAGTAGCAATAAACTGCGAGGGAACTGTGTTGGGTATACCGACATGGTTGAAGCAGTAGCTACGTTAGTGTGACATATTTGTGGGTACCTGTAGCCTTTGAGTCAGTCAAATAGAATACGGGGCCGCTGAGGGATGTCATGAAGCACTAACAAACTCTTAGAACCTTACTTGACCATCTTGGCCTTTTTAGGGGTAGTGAGGTGACCGACTTTGGTGCAGTCCGAAGTTGGTAGATACTCAATACTACACTCATTGAGGATTGTTTTCTTGGAATATTTCGGTCGCTAGTAAAGTGGCTAAACTGAAACAATGAACACAGAAAATAATCCGGTGATATTGAGCTCCTTAGAACCCGGTTACTATTTATAGGACAAGTTGATCCAACTAACTTCAAGAGGGTACTTACCTACGAACCCCATGCAAGCCTAAACCTAAGGACTTGTCTGCTTTGTGTGAATGTGATTATCTGTATATACACTTTCTTTTGCATACTTGTACATAACATCATAACATTATGCCATAGCATTTTCAATAACCATTTAAAGGATCTCGAGGGTCTTTGATGCAGGGTCACGTTGAACTAGGCGTCTACCAAAGGGCAAGAGGATTCATCTTCCTCTAAACAAATGTCGTTAAAGATCAAGTACAACAACTTAAATCGAGGGCTATGACCCACTTGACATGGTGAGCTTGATTCCCATGGAAAGACATCCACCGATACAAAGTTCTCCAATCAAAGATGTTGATCGAAGTTAACCTCTAACATTTTCTTGTGTTTACCCCGCGAGATCCTTGAAAACATGCATCCACATATTATGCATCATAACAGGTTTTCTCTTTCAGGTTTCCTTATTCTCCTACTGTTTATATCAGTAGAGATGGCTCTAGAGAGGATTGTCGAAGATATCCAGGTTCAAAACGCTCAACTTCAAGAAATGTTCTTGAACCTGTCCTAGGGGCAAGAAGAAGTGAAAGCTCTCCTCACAAGGGGCATGGTCCTAAGAAATCCAGGCGGCATCAGGAATGATCAGTTGGAAGGGATACAGATTGAGTTGGTAACAATGAAAATCCAGATGATGGGACAATTGGTGGGCCAGATGGCTCTCATTCAAGACCTGGCTCAAAGACAAGAGGAGCTCAGGGTCCTCATCAACAAACTTCTTCAAGATAACCAAGTGGGGGAAACAACTATGGTTAAAGATCAAGTCACCATTCAGCTTCCTTTAAGACAAGAAGACAAGGGAAAGTCTCCCCAACTTGCTTCAGGGTCACAAGCCCAACAACAACCTCGCCAGTGTCAACGGGGTAATCGACGTAAGCAGAATACATCTGGAAGACATTTCACTGAGACTGACATACCATTATCTCTAATACAGGAACGCTTGTTGGAGGTCAATCTGACTGCTTTAAAGGATCCTCTTCGGAATCCCAATACCTCTGCTCCTGGCTATCACCCCAACGCATTTTGTGTATACCACTCCTATAGTCCTGGACATGATACCGACGACTATTGGGCTTTGAAAAACAAAATCCAAGATTTGATTGACAGAGGAGTGCTGAAATTCATGCCGGACGGCGAGATGAAAATCTTCGGCTGAGGGTTCTCTACCTGAAATGACAAGTTCGAACTAAGAGACTTTTGTTTCATTTGAATTTTCAAGTTGTAATTTCTTTTGTTATTCAAACAATTATCTGTTGATGTCAAACTCTGTTTCATTAATGCATTGCATATGTTTGTCTTGAATTCATCCATTCGTTTTCACTATTCTTGAATTATGCTTCCTACTTTCTTTATGATATTTAACTCTTGCTAAAAGTTACAAGCCTTTAGAGGGAGGATGACGAAAAAATGCCATAATCTCATACAGTATGCTTTTGGATAGACCTTGCTGACGATGTACAGACGTTTCTTTCAAATCCTAAACACTGGAGTTATAAGGAAGATAATCACTAGTCAACCCCTTCGAGCCAAAGAAGTTAGAAGTTTCCTATTTTAAACACAAAACTGAAACCTTTAATCAAAACCTGGGGCAGGGTAGTCTCTCATTTAATTCAAAATGCGCGCTTAGTCACAAAATCTCAGTTCGTAATACAACGAACGACATCAAAAACATTCCTTTGGAACCAAAAGACGAGTGATGGTTCCTTATCTCATAGGCAATCATTATCTCTCAAAAAGAAAAAACCCACTGAGTCAAAACCTACAAAGGAGACTTAAGAAAGTTGGGGCATCCCGCTGACTGTAAATCTCAAAAATAAGAACAGTCAGGCAAAAATTAGGGATAATGAATCAAAAGAACGAGGCCACTACAAATCCTCAACAACATGAAAAAATGTTGCAAAAAATGATGACTGCCTTCCAACAAATTCAACTTGTGTGAGCCATCACCAAAAAACGTCATTCTAAACTCGAATAGAGCTCAAATGCACAATTAACTGAGTTTAGGATTGAAGAACATCACACAGAGCGGGTGGGTACAAATATACTTTGAGCCTTTATCCTTTGTTTCTTAAACCGTGAACTAAGCCACGTTACAACCCTTTAAAAGTCCTAATTGAAGCGTAGGTTAATTCGAAAGCATACTGTTACAAAAGGTATCCTGACTCCTGTAAGGCTTTGCTCTAAATCGTGTGTTGAATTTGTCTTATAAAAAGTTTACTGCTAAAAAATGCATTTTTCAAAACTTCAAGACAAGCATGAACTTTGCATTATTTGAATATAGTTGTTTGCACATGGTTATTTGTTTGACAGTGAAGAAATTCACACAGTGAATGTTCGGATGAACGAAAGCTCTCTCAGTGAACAAAATTACTTCAAGTGGGATGACACTCCCGTTGCAAAAAAAAACTCCTATCAACAAAAGGGGACTTGGTATGGTATAGTCCAGTAAACCTGGGGCAGTCCAGTCCAGATTTTAACAAATCTTTCAAAGTCCAGTAAACTTGTGGCAGTCCAGTCAAGATTTCAAGAAATCTCTCAATTGCATATTAACCTGGGGCAAGTCTCCCTCACCATCTCTTGGGGAATTAAACGTTAATCTCATCAAAGGGTTACGTACAGTCCATGTTTCCTGGCAGTTCCACAAACATTTGATGCTAGGGGCAGTGACGAATCTCTCCAAAATATTTCTGAAAAGAAATTTAGCATCCTCGAGGAATTCATCACCTCTCTAGCAGACCAGCAATCATGGGTTTATTTCCCCAACACTTGTCAAGGATTTATTCTCCAAAACGAAATTACATTTCAACAATAGTCACAACGTATTCAGATTGATCGGCAGGTAAATATTCCTTCATCACCTGCTGGAAGTTATGGTCGTCGAAGATCCCTTCATCACCTGTTGGAGTTACAGTCGTCAAAGATTCCTTCATCACCTGTTGGAGTTACGGTCGTCCAAGATTCCTCCATCATCCGGTTGAGTCAAAGTTAATCCAATACCCTCTCTGTTTTGGTCAGAGCGACACTAAGATCTCCCTGATTCTTATTCCAGTGAAAGACATTCCAGGTTTTTGCTGTTTCAGATAAAAATCTCAATGATTTATTCTGATTTTTCCACTATTAGAGATGAAGAATCTAACTCTTTTCTCCTTCACCATCTCGGGATTTATTTTCCCCAGCGAAAGGTCGTTTTGAAAAACATTACACCTCCGTGCATCAGGATATCATGCAATGCAATCTCATTTATTTTGAGAACATCATTGTTTGATTTATGCCACTAACCTTTACCTTTCAGGAAAGGTACAATCAAGTTCAAGCGATAAAGCTTTTCTTCAGTCGAATTACGGACAAGTTCCTAAATCTCGATAAAGCTTTTACTTCAGTCGAGTTATGGACGAGTTCCTAAATCTCAACAGAAACAACGGCGCCACCAACAGAATAATGGACAAATGAAGTTCCTAAAATTTTGTTTCTCTCAAGAATGAAGATTCTCATCCTTGAAACCTCAGAAGATTGGTATACTCCCAAACTCCTGATACCGTTAACAGAATGAAGATTCTCATCCTTGAAACCTCAAAAGATTGGTATACTCCCAAGCTCCTGATACCGTTAATAGAATGAATATTCTCATCCTTGAAACCCCAGTAGATTGGTATACTCCCAACCTTCTGACCCAAACGCCTGAATGAAGATTCCCATCCTCGTTTACCCCAGTAGATTGGCATACACCCAACCTTCTGACCCAAACACCTGAATGAAGATTCTCATCCTCGCTTACCCCAGTAGATTGGCATACACCCAACCTTCTGACCCAAACGACTAAATGAAGATTCTCATTCTTGCTTCCCCAGTAGATTGGCATACACCCAACCTCCTGATATTCCCGACAGAATGAAGATTCTCATTCTCAAAGTGGCATATAACCTGAGTTCCTGATATTCCCGACAGAATGAAGATTCTCATTCTCAAAGTGGCATATAACCTGAGTTCCTGATATTCCCGACAGAATGAAGATTCTCATTCTCAAAGTGGCATATAACCTGAATTCCTGATATTCCCGACAGAATGAAGATTCTCATTCTCAAAGTGGCATACGACTTAACTTCTGAAAAAAGGAATAAGCTTTTCCAGAGTCCTGAGTTTTACTCTCCAACATGATAGATACTCTTCAGCAGTATAGCTACTCCCCACAGAGTTCTTACTCCCCAACAAAATCAAGATTCTCATCCTTGATTCTCCAGAGCTTTCTTTACTCTCAACATTGAATTTGTCATAGTTTTTAATCCCCTACAGATCGAAGATTCTCGTTCTTGGTTCCTCAACACAAATCCCCCTGGCAAAATGAAGATTCTCATTCTCAATTCTCCATAGAGTTTTCAGATATTCCCCAGTGGAGTTCTCCTCAAATGACAAAACAGGAATCCCCAGTAGATTGGCATACAACCCAAACTCCTGACTTTCCCCCAGCAATATAACTTCTCCCCGCAGAGGTTGTCAAAAGAGCTTGAAGACACCACATACTCTTCAACAGTGGTCCCAGGACTTCTCATTCTCAAACGATCAAAGGATTTTCAATCCCCAGCAACAGTCAAGGATTTATTTTCCCCGACAGTGGTCAAAGATTTTATTATCTCCAGCTATCCATGATTTATCTTCCTCAGCAAGACAGCTCATTAGCTCACATGCGCATACATTGCATTCATATATCATAAACATTGATATAACGCATATATTGCATCATACATTTCATGCAACATAACTTTGTGTTTCAGCTAATATTCTACCCTTTTCAGGATAAGATTAGTAAGCTTCGACTCCATAATCGTGAAAACAGTTTACGGATGCTCCCCAACATGGATGTTAATCTATCACTTGTTCAGATTCAACTTTTGAAAACAGTTTATGGATTCTCCAAACACAGATGCTAATCTATTGCTTATTTAGACCCCAAGCTCAAAGATGTTCCAAACACGAATACCTTTCTGATACTCATTCTTTCACCTACGACATACAGTTCAACAAACATTTTCGAGTGGCATCTTTAAGCCCATCTCCGACAAGATTCTGTCACATCTCCAAATGGCATCTTTAAGCCAATTCCCTCCAATATGCTTTGACGAGTGCAAATTTATGGGCACTCTAGTGTCCAATCATCTTCTACCTTCGAGTCGCGAGCGGCAAAATTGCCAATCTAACTCTTCAGGTTCAAGAAGATTGAACAGGGGCAACTGTTGTACCCCAAAATTTGCCCTCCCTTTTTCACAAGAAATCACAACCCTAGGGTTTTTCTCTGATTTTTAAGAATTGGCTCAAGAGTCGATCAAACAGACTTTTCTTTAGCAGTTAATCCAGGATTAGGGTTTTCTCTCACATCTCTTAGAAGAAATTGAATCCTCAGAAATTGCTTGTTCAAATTTACTGATTATTCTCAAAGCCTGATTATCTGGGATAAGGGTTGAGACTTTTGTTTGGAACATTAAGGCATCTTCTTGTTAGTGGAGTGAAAGGTTTGCCATTTAATGGAATGTTTGTTTGTTTAACTGTACAATGCATATGTTAATCGGAATGCTATTGCAAGGTTACGAGACTGCAAAGTTTTTTGATTATTTATTTTATCTGGGTTAGAATTGCTGAGATACAGTTTCAATTATTTTTTATTTGAGAGTCTTAAATAATTAAATGAACATGCAAGGAAGAAGGGCAAGATATTTGACAGTAGAAATAAATTCTTTTGGATAAAGACTTTTTATTCGTTTCAATTGTTGTTACAAAATTATTTGAATATTGTAAGTTTACAACTTATAGTATTTAAAATAATAATTGTTTACAATAAATGAAAAAAAAGTCTATCTAATTCTAAGCTTAAATCTCCCAATCTTCAAGTGCTCCCATGCTCAAGATCTCCGGCTTCTACTGTTTCCTCTATCATCCAATTGGTGCTCACCTGCAAAAAGACAAAGAAAAAGAAATTAGTACAAGAATTTTCAAATCAAAAGAAAGAAAAGAAAGTCATCATTAAAGTTTGCCGGCCGGAATCAGAATGCTATTTGTTCATCATGTTTTTATTTTTCTCTTTGCAAATCACAAGAAGATTGCTCTTCTTGGTTCACAAAGAGAAAAGTAAAAAATAAAATGCAAGCATACAATTGGTTCAAATGCAAAAACATGAGCCATGTTATACAAGGCTGCATACTAAAGCAAAACCAAACTGAATGTCAAACTGCAGTAACCAAGCATGGCAAGCTAACTAAACATGGAAAACCCAAACTGAATGCAAAATTGTCAAGTAAGCCAACTAGCAAAAGTACACAATGTAGAAAATATGCAATGCAGAAAGTATAACAGCAATAACAGGTAATACAATGCAGAGGAAAACCAAATTACAAGCCAAAAGGACTTGTCATAGCTGTCCTTATTTTCCAGGCCTAGGCAACTTTTCAGAATTTAAAATAATAAGAAAAAAGGTGCTTAGGAGAGAGAGAGAGAGAGAGAGAGAGAGAGAGAGAAAGAGAGAACCTTTGGTGAAAAAGTTTGCAGTTTGGCTAAGGCAGGCTAACACAAGACAAAAAGAAAAAAGGATATAAAAACTATCTCACTGCATAAACAGAGAAGAAGAAAATACTTTGTGAAAAGAAAACCACAAAGCCCTTAAAAGTTACAAACTCCCCAACCTGCAACACAGTCCAGCAGAATTAAAAAAGCAAAAACAAACCACAAGCTTGCTCAAACAACAAGCTCAAAACCTACTGGCCAAACCTGCAAAAAAGGCCTGCTATCAATGACAAACCAGCAACCTGCATAAGCCTAAGCAAACTACAAGCTAGCTGCATAACAGCAAGCCAAACCCTGCATAACTGTAAACAACTACAAAACCAAATCATCAAGCCTGCACAACTTGCAAACTTATAAACCTGCAGTTTCAAAACTGCAAAACAAAAATCATCAAGCCTGCAGTTCAAACTACAAACTCAAAAACACCACAACCAAACAAATTCCAAAAACAGTACAAACTAACCACAAGCTGGCCAAAACTGCAGAAAACCAACAAACTTGTGAAGACTGACAAACCACAAGCCTAAACAAACTCAGCAAGCCAGCGAAGCTTCAACAAGAAGCAACCCCAAAAAAATACAGTTTCAGAATTCTTTCATCACCAACCTTTCAAAAGCCAAAAAGAGAGAAAGAAAGAGTTTTGGAAGCAAAAAAACAAACAGTTTTCAGAATGTTTCATCATCAAACAACATATTCAAAAACAACAGAGTTTCAAAAACTTCAACAACAAGTTTCAGAACCCTTGTCAACCACAAAAACAACAGTTTCAGAGTGGTGCTCATCATTAACATACAAAGAGAAAGGAAGAGTTTTCAGAAGCGAAGCCAACTTAGTTTCAGAAATCAAGTTCATCAACAACAAAGAACAAACAGTTCTCAGAAAATCATCATCAAACATCACATTCAAAATACAAACAAACAGTTTTCAGAATCACTCATCATCAAAAACTCAGAGGAAAGAAGAGAGATACAAAAATCAAAACAACACAGTTTCAGAATCGTGTCCACCATCATCAACCATCAAACATCAACATTCAGAAAAAGAAGGAAGAGAGGTCCAAAATCAACGAAAACACAATTCTCAGAAAATCATCATCATAAAACATTCAAAATCTTAAAGCGACAAAGACAAAGATACCAGAATCGTGTTCTTCATCACATTTCTCCTCCGCTCCGGCCACCAGGAACGCCGCCACCAACTTCCATCTCTCTCCCTCCATCTTTTTTCAGAAACAAAATGCTCAAGATAAGTTTTCTCAACCCCTTTACTGCATCATATTCATAAACATCATAGGTTAAAGAACTAAACATGCAAGCAAACACAAAATAAATGCAAGCAAACTGTAAAAACCCTAAAGATAAGAAATGAACCATATCGTTCGAAGCAAAGGCCTTGGATTGTCATGAAGAGGTGAGAGAGTTAGGGTGGCGCTCCGGCAACCTGGGGGTTTGAGGAAGAATCAGAAGCGCATGTGGATGAGAAAGATGAAGAGAGGAGAAGAAGAACGAAGCGGCGCCGCTGTGTACCAAACTCCCAAACCCTAAAACTAACCAAACCCCTAAAATGTTGTACAAACATTTCAGCTGGGCCTGTTCGCCCCAAAATTGCCTAAAGCCCACGGCTTTTCTCCAAGCGTGCACCCCCCCTCTTCCTTCCATTTTGTTTTTGTCCTTTTTCTTCTATTTCATCTTGAGCCAAAAACATGCCTTAAGCCCATCATTTTCTTTTTAATTTTTATTTTGTTTAAACTAATACTTTTCTTTATTTTTATTTTAAATAATTTGTTTCCTTTTCTTTTAATAAAACCATATAATATTAAAATTTTGTTTTTAATTACTTTGATTTTCTCAACATAGTTTTAATTTTCTTTATTAATTAATAATTGTTACATTGATAAAATACAAGTGTAATAGAAATTTTATTTAACTAATTTTGTTTTCTTTAAAAATATGTGAATAATAGAATTTTGATTAAAAAGTTTTTCTTTCCTTAAATCTTTTTCTTTTCACAATTAATAAAACACAATAATAATAATACTTAATCTTTATTAGGTTAAAATTTTAGTTGTTTATTTGTAAATAAATACATGCATCTCATAATATTATTGATCTCTTCATTTGTTATAATTTTACATTGAATTGCGACAATTCGATTTGGTTGTAACACTTGATATTTGGACTTTATTATTCTTGAGAGACTCATCCCCATTTGTAAATAATTGTACCCCCATCCCCGGATACCTTTTTTTAATAACTTAGACTTTAAATTCCCGCAATTTATTGCTTTCAATATTCTGTATAGTAATTAAGCGTGTATGGAAAGATTCAAAATCAATTGCCAGACGATCTAATACAAGCCCCAAATGCATGAAAATCAATACACAATTCACACTTGCACCTCTAGGGTAACCTCGCTTGTTGCTTCGGAAAATGCAATCATGTCCCTCGAATATGAGACACTCTAGCAAATTCCCCTATAAACAAAGATCGTAGTCCCTCGATGACCCTCAATGTTGCCTTTGATAAAATGATCTTGTCCCTTACAAAATTGCTAGAGCGTCTCACAAGTCACTTTCAATGATTGTATACGATGACCCGCGCCTGTCCTGTTTAACATCCTAACACAAGGTTGTTCACCAAATGCAATGGTGAAAAAACATTGTCAAAAAGGTTAAAAACATAAGAAAGATATTTGAGTAAAATAGGGTAGACAACTCTTAGTTACTTGATCAAAAGCTTGCAAAACATCCTTGCTACTTTCAAACACACCTCACAACATAATTTCAAAGAAAACTTTCAAAAACATTGAAATATCTTTTCAAAAAGACACACACCTTTGTATATATTCAAACAAGAATCATTACAAAGGTTGCCTAGACAAGGCCTCTTTTTCAAAGCATTTTCAAAACCACACACAAAGCACCATTTCAAACAATTGAAAAGCAAAAGCAAGTGATCTAAAACAAGTAACTAAGAGCCCATGGAAAACCATGGAAGAAAAGGGTGCTTGCACCTTCCCTTTTCATAATCTACCCCCCGAACCAGAGAAAACATCTCAAAGGTCTTTCCCGTGCTTTTTGACCTTTCCTTAGGATAAAATAAAAAGTCGGTGGCGACTCTTGCTAAACCGAAACATTTGCGAACACAAATGCAAAACCTCAAGTCAGTTCTCCCACCGCATCACACTTAAGGAAATAAATTAAAAGGAAAATATTTTTATGTTTTTTTATGTTAATATTAAAAATGATGAAAAATAAAATAAATGAAAGATAGAAACAACGTGCTACTACAAGCAAAATAAACAAGGATCAGATGTTCTGAAGCTAGGCGCGTGATGGCTCAGAAGGAAACGTCAGTGGGCATCAAAGGTTCTGGATTGGTAAACTCTGAGGTCCTGCAAGACACGTTAGAGGGAAAACACAAGTTCTGGGTGGTATTCAGACAGTGGGCCACAAGTCAGAAGTTTTGTATTACACTAAAACAGTGAATAAACGTCAGTAGTTCAGTGTATTATCAGCATGTGAAAATCAGAAACTCTGAGTGTTTAAAATAGTTGTTGGAAACATCAGAAGTTAAGTGTATTTGACATGTAGAGAGAACTCATAAATTTTATGCTGTGTTAGAACAATGAATGAATCATCAGAAGTTTTGTATTTTGCTAAGCCAGTGAGTGAATATCAGCAGTTTAGTGTGTTTTCAGCATGTAAGAATCAGAAGTTCAGTGTGTGTTAACAGTGAGAAAAATCATAGAAGTTATGTGTGTTAAAACAGTGAAGAGAACTCAGAAGTTCTGCGTGCTTAAACAGTGAGAAAATCCTAGAAGTTTTGTGTGTTAAAATGGTGAGTGAAAAACAGAAGTTATGTGTTACATTTTGACTTTTTTCCTCATATTAATCAGCACAACAATAACTTATTCATTTTTTAACAAATAGTAAGTCAGAAGAATAAAAGCACAACAGTTTATAGAGGTTCTGATCCTAATCCTGAGCCTAGCCTTAATCAAGAAGTTCTGATCCACGGTTTTTCTATTCATGCAATGATATAAACGACATTAATACTATGGTATTTACATGTTTAATGATGTTCTGAATAAAAAATGCAAAGGTCAGAAAGACTTATCTTGAATCTGGAGCATGGGCTTGGAGATTTGAGTGGCTGCCTTTGGATGTTCTGAGTCAGCAAGAGGAAGGAAGAGGAAATGTCAAGCTCTTTGATTCAAAAGGAAGAACAAAGGTTTTGGTTTTCTGTTTGGGATTTCTGTATTTTTATGAAGGTTTCACAACTTCCTTTTCTCTCTTTTGGCCAATCTCTCTCTCTCTCTCCAAAAGCCAGCCCCTTGAACGTATGATGGAGCAACTTATTTATAGGTGAATTTGTTGTGATTTTGGAGGGAAAAAAATGGAATTTGAACCTTTTTGGCATCATGTTCCCTTGCTTTTTAATCACAGTTTTCGTATGCTAGTTTGGTGCAATTATGGGATGCAGGCATAGGCTGAACTAGTTGTTGGTTATAGGTCTGCAGCAGGTTGTATAAACAATGTTTTGGGATTTGGTCAAGTTTTGACCAAAACATAGAATATAACCCTCATATGCTAAAGCATTGCCTTGTTCTTGAAGCAAGCATGGTGGTTGTCAGCAGAAATTAAGGAAAAGCAAAAAGCAAAGCATGGGCTTAGTATCAAAGTTGTTATCCCAAGACAATAGAGGTACACGTGGTGAAAATCCTTTGGATAAAGACTCAGAAAGTGGTTGTAAGCATTAAATGATGATGAGACTTATCATAACCAGAAATCCTGCAACGTGAGATTTTACACCAAGGCTTAGTTCTGGATCAGAAGTTCTGAGCTTGCATAGCATCCAATCTTTTGATCCTCTTATCTTCTGGCTCCAGCATGTTCTGAAGGAGATTTCAGACTTTGTAGAAAGCTTGTAGCATGCTTCTTAACCTTCTTTGATTTACCCTTGCAAACTCTGACTGGGCTTTTGTGAAAACTTGCCCAGAAGTTCTGACCAAACTCTGTCTTGAGAATATCCAGAATTTGATGAGTGTTATGGTGATGTTATGATCATAGAAGATCAGAAACATAACCTCCATGCGCTGAAGAGTCATGTTCTGGTTGAAGAGTATGTTCTGAACCATGTTTGAAACTTTTGACTGCACTTGCATGGAGGCTGGCTCAGAAGTTCTGAAGTATCACATACTCTTAACACTTAGATAATTTTCTAAATGTTTAGAAAATTTGATTTTTCCAAAGTAACTTCTTACTTCTGATTTTGATGAAATAGCTTCATGTCTTGATGAAATATAATTGTTGAAACTTGATTTTTGATTTAAAAGTCAAAGTTTGGCTTTTTCAGTGTGCTTTGACCATTTTGCCCTTGCGGATGACTTTTCTTAAAAAATTACAGTTCAAGGCTTGGAATTGGATGGAAGCAAACTTGAGGATCCAGGGTGATTCTTTAAGAAATGAGAGGGAAAATTTTGGGGTACAACACCTGTGATGCAGGTTATGATAAATCCGACGTCTAGCAAGGGGCAACGGGATTTATTTTCCTCTAGCCAATGTCGTCAGAAGATCAAAACTCAACAACTTGAGTTAGGGGCTATGACCCACTTGATATGGTGAGCTTGACTCTCGTAGAAGGACTCTCAATGATACAAAGTTATTCCATCAAACTGCAAAATTCAACTTCTGACATTTTCTTGTTTACCCCGAGAGATCCTTGAAAACATTGCATACATATACAATATATATCATTCCATAAGCAAGTTTCAAAGCAGGTCTCTCATGTTCTCGCTGTTTATTTCAGCAATGGCTCTCCAACAAGACAACAGAGATCTCCAAGCTCAAGATGCCCAGTTCAAGGAATTTCTCCTTAATCTATCCAAGGGGCAAGAGGGCATGAAAACACTCTTCGCCGGGAATCTGACCAAGGAACATCCTGACAACAACAAGGATGAACAATTGGAACAACTGCAAGCTGAGGTAGAAACAATGAGAATCCAGATGATGGGGCAGATGGCTCTTATCCAAAACTTAGCTCGAGGACAATAAGGGCTAAGAGCCTTCCTCAATAAGCTTCACCAAGATGGATGAAGATCCATGAAATAAACAGTTAAAATTATGGATCAAGGCATTAATCAGCCCCTAGTGGGAGAAGAGGTTGGTTTGGTCAGGAACAAACCTTTCCAGATTGCTACTACATCACAAGCCCAACCACAACCTCGCCAACGACAATAGGGAAATCGGCATAAGAAGAATACATCTGAAAGACGCTTCACCAAAATCAACATGTCATTGGCTCAAGCATTGCAACGCATGTTGAAGGCCAAGTTGGTTATGTTAAGGGACCCTCCTCAGAATCCCAACATAGCCTCCCCAAGGTACAATCCAAATGCAAGATGTGCTTACCACTCCAACAGTCCTGGACATGACACCAACATTTGTTGGGTGTTGAGAAATAAAATTCAAGACCTGATTGATGAAGGAGCGCTAGAATTCGCACAAGACGGCCAGGTTGAGTTCTTCTGCCATCCCTCCAAGGCATACCATCTGAAGTGACAAGTTCTCACAAGAAGACTTTTCATTCATTAGAATTTTCAATGTGTGATTTTATTTTGATTTGTTTGAACATTTATTCATATCAAGCCTCATTATTTCATCAATGCATTGCACATGTTTGTATTGAATCAATTCATTCGTATTCACTATTTCAAAAATGCATTCTTATTTCCTTTTGTGATATTCAACTCTCGATTACAAACTCTAAGCCTTAGAGGGAGGATGACAAAAATGATACCACAATCTCTACAGTACGCTTATGAACAAACCCCGTTGACGATGTACAGGCATTGTTTTAAATCCTAAATAGTGGAGTTATAAGGAAGATAATCCCTAGTCAACCCCTTCGAGCCAAAGAAGTAGGAGTTTTTCTTTTCACACAAATTGAAACCCTTAATCATAACCTGGGGCAGGGTAGTTTTCTCAGTTAATTTAGAGGCGCATTCAGTCACAATCTGCGGCTTCGTACACAATGAATGGCATCGAAGACGTCCTTCAAAAAAAAAAGACGGTGATGGTTTCATATAATCGTCAAGACAGGCAGTCATTATCTCTCGAAATAAAATCCCATTAAGTCAAAACCTATGAAAGAGACTTAAGAGAAAAATTGGGGCATCTCGTTGACTGTAATCACAATATAAACAGTTCAAGCCAAATAAGGGATAACGAAAACAAAAAAAAAGAGGTTACTTCAAATCCTCGAAAAAAAGAAGATTACAAAATTGACTGCCTTTTCAAAAAAAATGTTCAATTTCTGAATCATCACCAAGTATCAGAGCAAAGATTCCAGACTCAATTGGGATCTAAACGTGCAATTAAGTGAGCATAAGACTGAACAACATCACGAAGAGCGGGTTGGGTACAAATAAAATTTGAGCCTTTATCCTTTGTTTCTTGAACCGTGAACCAGGCCATGTTATAACCCTTAAAAGTCCTAGCTGAAGCATGGGTTAGTTTGAGAGCATACTGTTACAAAGGTATCCTGACTCCTGTAGGCTTTGTTATGAATCCTGAGTTGATATCACATTCTTGCAAATTTAATTTTACTACACAAAACACATTTTCAAAAAAATTTCAAGACAAACATGAGTTTTGCATTCTTTAAATGACATTGTTTGCATATGACTAATTGTTTGACAGCAGAGAAATCCGCATAATGGATATTCAATGAACATACATCCTCTCAATAGACAGAATCACCTCAGCGGGAAAGACACTTCCAATAACAGGTCTTTCATAAGCAAGCGGCATGACATGATGTCTAAACACACCTGGGGCAGTCTCTCAAAAGTGCCAAATAACCAGGGGCAGATCTCCATCTGAATCGCTTGGGGCATTATGCACGCATTCTAGCAACGAATCATGTGCCATCAAGAAAACATTTTTGATAGTACTACAACACAACACTATGGACAGTGACAACTCTCTACATCTTGAAAGCGTGGACATAGTCGAAAAATACTACGCATGAAAAAAAGGACCTGTTGGTTGACACGCCTAGGAAAAAATAAGGGAATCCCGGCGAAACAAAAGGGTTCAGGCAAAAGTTAGGGATATACATAAAAAATCTCTACACCCAACAAGTCGAAAACCTGAAAAGGTGGCTTGGGCAAAAAGGTATCCCGGTGGACTGAAAACCCGAAAGGGCGGTCCAGGAAAAAGTTAGGGATTTAAAATGTACGAATATGTCCCGTCACTTGTCTATCAGTGAAATACGTATACCTTGATCAGCATTCATCAAGAGCACCAGAATCGAGAAACAATTTAGATACGATCCAGATACAGATGTTATTCTGATACTCATTCAGATTCATCTTTCAGATACAGTTCAGATATGCTCCAGATACGGATGCCATTCTGATACTCATTCAGATCCAGCTTTCAGATACGCTCCAGATACGGATGCCATTCTGATACTCATTCAGATTCAGCTTTCAGATACAGTTTAGATACGATCCAGATACGGATGCCATTCTGATACTCATTCAGATTCATCTTTCAGATACAGTTTAGGTACGTTCCAGATACGGATGCCATTCTGATACTCATTTAGATTCATCTTTCAGATACAGTTCAGATACGCTCCAGATACGGATGCCATTCTGATACTCATTCAGATTCAGCTTTCAGATACAGTTCAGATACACTCCAGATACGGATGCCATTCTGATACTCATTCAGATTCATCTTTCAGATACAATTCAGATACACTCTAGATACGGATGTCATTCTGATACTCATTCAGATTCATCTTTCAGATACAGTTCAGATATACTCCAAATACGGATGCCATTCTGATACTCATCCAGATTCATCTTTCAAATACAGTTCAGATACGCTCCAGATATGGATGCCATTTTGATACTCATTTAGATTCAGTTTTCAGATACAGTTCAGATATGCTCTAGATACGGATTTCATTCTGATACTCATTCAGATTCAACTTTCAGATACAATTCAGATATAATTCAGATACGCTCCAGATACGGATGTCATTCTGACACTCACTCAACACATGTTTGAAATACAGTTCAGATACAATCTAGAGACGGATGTAATTCTGACACTTATCCAATACATGTTTCAAATACAGATTAGATACGATCCAGAGACGGATGTCATTCTGACACTTATCCAACACATGTTTCAAATACAGTTCAGATACGATCATGAGACGGATGTCATTCTGAAACTCATTCAACACATGTTTCAAATACAATTCAGATATGCTCCAGATATGGATGTCATTCTGACACTCATTCAACATATTATTTAATGAGGGGCAGAGACAGTTGGAAGTGAAGTCACTATCACATACAAGCCAGTGATACCTATATTCCCCACAGAGCCGAGACAACCAAGGGCCGACCTCCGTATCCCCAAGCGGGAATTCCTTCCCCAACAGGTTCCTTCAGAAAGCTGATATATGCATTCCCCAGTCGAGTTTTATAACCACGAGCAGTTTATAAAGCCATCTCCCGGGAAGAGTTTATTTCTCTGACAGTGGAAGCTCGATCTCCAGCAGAGCTCTTCTCTCCAGCAATGGAATTTCATCCCCAGCTGAGTTTATTTCTCCAAATCAGCAGATCTGCCAACAGAGTATCTCTCTTCCCCACAGAGTCATTCCCCCGCAGGATTGTTTTCAGACAGAGTCTCTCCTGGCAGAATAGATGTAAATCCCCAGATAATCATCTTCGGTCACTATCCCCAGCGGAAACGAAAAAGTCAACTCCTTATACTCTCCAGCAGCAGTCCAGGATTTGTTTTCCCCAAGTAGAGAATATCACAATAACATTGCATATCCATACATCATGGCATACGCATACATATTATACAGCACAATCTCATTTATTTTGAGAGTATCATTACTCAATACATTTCATACATCATGACATTACATACGACTAACTCTTTACCTTTCAGGGAAAGATGCAATCAAGTTCTCATAAGTTCTCTCTGGTTCAATCAAACCGACACCAAGGTTTCTATTCCAGTTGAAGATGTTCTATGACTTTCGTCTTGGTCAGCTGAATCGTCGCTAAGATTCCCCTGATTTCTACGCCAGTCAAAGTTATTCTGAGACCTCTCCTAGGTTCAGTCAAATCGACACTATGATTTCTCTCTCAGTTGAAGTTCTCACAAGTTCTCTCTGGTTCAGTCAAACCGACACCAAGGTTTCTATTCTAGTTGAAGATATTCCAACACTTTTCAAGATTTTCTCTGGTTCAGTCAAACCGACACTAAGGTTTCTATTCTAGTTGAAGATGTTCTAAGACTTCCGTCTGGGTCAGCCGAATCGCCGCTAATATTTCCCTGATCTTTATTCCAGTCAAAGTTGATCCAAGACCTCTCCCGGGATCAGTTAAATAGATACTAAGATTTCTATCTCAGTTGCAGTTCTCATAAGTTCTCTCTGGTTCAATCAAACCGACACTAAGGTTTCTATTCTAGTTGAAGATGTTCTAAGACTTTTGTCTGGGTCATCCGAATCGCCGCTAAGATTCCCCTGATTTATATGCCAGTCAAAGTTGATCCAAGACCTCTCCCGAGATCAGTCAATTCGATACTAAGATTTCTCTCTCAGTTGAAGTTCTCACAAATTCTCTCTGGTTCAGTCAAACCGACACCAAGGTTTCTATTCCAGTTGAAGATGTTCCAACACTATTCAAGATTTTCTATGGTTCAGTCAAACCGACACTAAGGTTTCTATTCTAGTTGAAGATGTTCTAAGACTTTCGTCTGGGTCAGCTAAATCGCCGCTAAGATTCCCCTGATTTCTATGCCAGTCAAAGTTAATCCGAGACCTCTCTCGGGTTCAGTCAAATCGATACTAAGATTTCTCTCCCAGTTGAAGACAACTCGAGACCTTTCCCTGGTTCAGTCAAATCAATACTAAGATTTCTATTCCAGTTAAAAAAGCTATGAAGCCCGGAAACTGACCGGATAATAGTCAACCAACAATACATCATACTGTGAAACTTGGGACACGACCGGATAATAATCAACCAATAATACATCATACTGTGAAACTTGGGACACGACTGGATAACAGTACAAAATACTATGAAGCCTAGAATCGACCAGATAGTGGTATATCTCAAATTCAAGCTATGAAGCCCAGAAATCAACTGGATAATATCTTAATTTATCCAAATTACTGAAGCTTGGGACACGACCAGATAACGGTATAAGAAACTATGAAGACTGGAGCACGACCAGATATCGGCAAGAGACACTGTGAAACCTAGAGCACAACTAGATAATAGTATGAGGTACTGCGAAGCTTGGAATTCGACCAGATAGCAGTTTACTCAGCCAATTACTATTGAAGCTTGGAAACGACCGGATGTTAGTATGCCTTAAATTCAAGTTGAAACCCGGATGCCACCGGATAACCACTTAAGCCCGGAGCACGACCAGATAACAGTTTTTGAGATTGCAAAGCCTGGAGCACGAGCAGATAACAGTTTTTCAGATTGCAAAGCCTGGAGGACGACCAGATAGCAAGGTCAATATCATCTCCCCAGTAAATCACTGTAAAACCTGAAGCACGGCCAGATAGCAGTCAGTCTTATTATCCTCAGCAAATCACTGTAAAGCCTGGAGCACGACCAGATAGCAGTTCACTTTCACCTCCTCGACTAAGAGATGGTTCCCTAGTAGAGTAACAGACAACTGAAGCTCCTAAAATTCTATTTCTCCCAAGACAGAGACCAACATTCCTCGACAGATTCCTCCTCAACAACAGAAATAGTAATTCTCATCAAAGGAATATCTCGGGAAATCAACATCCTCTAGATGGCATCTTTAAGCCCATCTCCGACGATTCTCCGTCATATCTTCCGGATGGAATCTTTAAGCCCATATTCGATGACCTTCCGTTATCTCCTTCAAATGGCATCTGTAAGCCCATTCCCAATACTACCTACACAGTCCAGCACCATCTCAGACGAGTGTAAATTTCTGGACACTCTAGTGTTCAATCATCTTCCACCTTCAGATTACAAAAGGCAGACAAGCCAATCTACATCCTCAGGTCTAAGAAGATTGAACAAGGGCAGTTGTTGTACCCCAAAATTTTCCCTCTCATTTTACTCAACACATTCCCATTGAGGTCCTCAACTTGCTCAAGGATGCCCAAGAGTTAACCATACAAACTCTCTCCTAAGGCAATGTACCTCAAAATAGGGTTTCCATTTTCATCAGGGTGTGGGAACTCTAAAGGTCCCAAATGCCTTCCATGGTCCCAATATGTTATAAAGATCATCCATGTCAAGTTTCATGCCTTGCACAAGAAGTTTGCTCAGTAAATTGCCCAGATGCCTGAAAATCAACTATATTAGGTCAAACGTCAACTGTGGTCCACATACAGACAAACTTCAAGATTTTTGGTCAACATCAACATTTTAAAGAGATATCCATCATTTGATCAAGGGTTGATCATGATTCCTCAAGGAGTGCCCCCAAATTCATCAAAACCCAAAAGTTGTTAAATTAGGGTTTCATAGGAAAAGTCAACCAAACTTTGACCAAACATAACTTCCTCATACTTCATCAGAAATTTTCCATCCAAGGCTCATTTTGAAGAGGATGCAATTACCTACAACTCATCTTCATCCCCCAAGTTCAAAATATGCACTCATAAAAAGATAATAATTTCTACATTATATGTCCTTTTGAAAAGTCAACAAAAATACCTTTTGGGTCAAAGCTTCTTACATGAACATGGAAGACCCAATTGAGATGAAACAAAAAGGGTTATTTAGGGGACATCCTAAGCTTTCTAAAAAGTCCAAGAACACCCTCTTAGGGTTAAAATTTAGGGCGATATGTATTGTCAAAATTGACCAATTTTTGGAAATGTGCATGAAGTCAATATTGATCAAAATGACTTTTTTTTTTCCAAATGGGCCCATGTTTTCTTGTTTGAAACTTGTTCCTGAGATGGCCCACGACCCCTGAGCTTATCCACCAATTATTTTATTATTTTTATTATTTATTTTGATTTTTTATCCATTTAAATCAAAATAAATCAATTTAAATAGTAGAATAATCAAATAAAATCAAAGATTTGATTTTATGAGCATATTATGAATCCATGAACAACTAGCAAATCAAAAAATTCGTGCAAGAGCTAATTGATTGGAAAAGATCTTAATTTGGTCTATTTTGGAAACAAATCATACAAGGCAAAGAATGAAATCAAATCTCCATAATTTGCAAAGATATGATCAGTTTTTGTTGACCTAAATCATTCTATGATATATATACACAACATTAAAAAAACATAAGGAAGGTTTTTGGGTCGTGAAAACAAGGAGGTCAACTTTAATTTTTTGTCAAAAAAAGTGCTGATCGCATTCCTCCATAGACTGATTCCAGTAATTCCAAGGCCAGCAATCCGTTCCTGGACATTTCTTGAAGCTATTCCAATCGTCCTCCAGCCTTAAAACCTTCAGAAATCACGCCTCACAGTGCCACGGTTTGCATCTTTTTTCAAGATTCATTTTCAATAATTTATCCATCATAAACATGTTTTGATCATATATCCATTCTTGCTATCATATTTGCATTGTTTTTGATTGGTTTGATTGAAGTTTAAGTGCAGGAATGGCACGATGCCATTGTTAGGGTTTTGAGGTCCCAAATTGGGAATTCCATATAGAGGCAAAATTGGACAAAATCAGGGGTACTATCATGCTTAGAAGATGATTTGAAATTGATCCATGTCTTTGGTTTGAATTTATTCTTCTTGTGTTGTGTTTTTGAATTTTACAGGTTTATGGCTACGAACAAAATTTGTCACTATAGCTTTTAGTGACGGAAATGACTGTAGCTAAAAGTGTGGCCAAAAACAACAGTTATGGGGAAGAAGACAATCAGGTGGCAGAATTCCATTGGGTGATTTGAATCATGCGTGCGTTTGAGAAAGACCACTTTATTTCCTTTATATTATATTTATGTTATTATATTTACAACTAACCATCCCAACACAGATGGAAAAGGCGCGGGCGGTGAAGCAAAGGGTTCTGGGTTTGATCCTAGAATCTCACGTTTTCATATTTTCCAATTTCTTTGTCCCAGATCCAGCGAGCCTCGCCTTCAAAAGGGCCATCATGCATCCTCAAATCCACGCCATCAGATCATGTCCTGGCCAGATCTAACGCCTCAAGCATGCAGGCGCGTGGTGGACCTCCTGAAGGTCAGCTGCACTGAATCCCCACGTAGGCAAATGGGCCTATAATTATGGGCTTAACAATTCCATTCCACACCCCCTAATCTGCTTTCACCACAAGCCCAATTACTTTCTTTCTTTATTTTCTTTTGTTTTATTTGATTAATTTCTTTTTACAAAACAACAAAAAAATCATTTTTTTATTTAATCATAAAATCAAGAAAACCACAAAAATGTAGAATTAGGTTTTTTTATTAAAATTAGTTTTTTTTTGGAAAATAATTAATTTAATGATATTGACTTGATTGTTTTCATAATTAAAATTAATTAGACAAATTAGGTTTAATTCACAAGTATTTAATTTTCTCAATAAAATACCAAAAAATATTTTTCTTTAATTAATTAGATTTAAGTTAAGATTTCAAATATTTTTCTCAATAATAAAATACAAAAAAAAAATTCTCTTTAATTGATTAGATTTTTAGAATTTAAACTTTGATTCCCGTACTTAATTCTCGCGCGTAATATTTTATTTTCCAATTAGTGTATTTGCTTCGGGTTTGTAATAGATTTTTAATTAGGGTTTACCGCATATTATTTACTGTTTAATCCCCAGTTTTTGATCATGTAACCCCCTCCCTGGAGTCTTGTAATAGCGTAGATTTACTTTCCCGCTTTTAATTTCCGCAACTATGAACTGTCTAGATGTATGGATAATAGGCTTGCATGCAAAAGACAAATAAAATTAAAACAGTAGATCACCTTAATTATGCAAAGATTATATAACTGAAATCAAACTCATGTATATGCTCACTCCTAGGGGTTGCCTCACTTGGTTGCCTCATAAATAATGGTCGTGTCCCTCGAACGTAGGGATATCTTAGCAAAGACCCTCAATTCTAAAATAATCAAAAAGATCATAGTCCCTTAACGTCCCTCGAGTCGCCTACGAGAAATGATCTTGTCCCTCGATGTTTCCTATATGATGACAGTCCCTTCGAAATGCTAAGGTATCATTACTTGTTGCCTTCAGAGACCATTGTGTCTCTTCGAACATCCCTAAAAAACTCCAACGACGGTGCTACCTATTCCTTAATAATGGGATAGCATTGTCTATAAGGAAAACGAACAATCTTTTTCTAGTAGGTAGAAAACTCTTAAGTACTTGCTCAAACAAACAAATTTTTCTCACACCAAGACTTTTCCAAACAAAGTTTTTAAAAACAACTCCGTAACACTCTTGAGGACAGAAACAAGGGTTAAAACGAAGTAAAACAAAACTTTTCAAAACAAGCACACACAAACAGTTTTCAAAATGAGCAAGTACCTAAGAGCCCATGGAAAACCATGGATAGAAAGGATGCTAACACCTTCCCTTTCTATAATCTACCCCCCGTACTCAAACATTCTCGGAAAAGGTTTTTTCTTTTCTTTTTCCTTCTCCTGATTGGATAAAATAAAAGTTGGTGGAAACTCTTGCTTACCGCGACATTTTGCGAACAAAAAACGCAAACCAGTATTAACAGTCGGTTCTGCCACCGTATCACACAACCTTACCCAGATGAAGTTTCACATGGATTCATCCTGAAGCAGCCCTACCCAGACTTCCCTCTCATATATCTCCTAAAGCAACCCTACATAGGGTCATCATAAAGCAATCTTGCACAGATTCCTTCTAATATATTACCAGACACAACTTAACACGGGTCCGTTCCAGCATATCCTTCAGATTTAAATCAACCAAAGATTTATTCTGATACCATTCCGATAGACACTTTCTATGGTTCAGTTTAAATCTCTCCAAAGATTTATTCTGATTCTTTTCCAGTTAAAGATTATCCAAGACCTCTGTTGGTTCAGTTTAAATTGATAAATGGTTTATCCTGATTCTGTTCTGGTAGACACTTTCTCTGGTTCAGTTATATCACTCCAAATATTTATTCTGATTCTTTTCCAGTTAAAGATTATTCAAGACCTCTGCTGGTTCACTTTAAATCGATCAATGGTTTATCCTGATTTTGTTCTAGTAGATACTTTTTCTGGTTCAGTTAAATTGCTCCAAAGATTTATTCTGATTCTTTTCCAGTTAAAGATTATTCAATATCTCTGTTGATTCGGTTTAAATTGATCAAAGGTTTATCCTAATTCTGTTCTGATAAACACTTTCTATGGTTCAGTTAAATCGCTCCAAAGATTTATTCTGATTCTTTTCCAGTTAAAGATTATTCAAGACCTCTGCTGGTTCAGTTTAAATCACTCAAAAGATTTATTCTGATTCTTTTCCAGTTAAAGATTATTCAAGACCTCTTCTACTTCAGTTTAAATCGACCAATGGTTTATCCTGATTCCGTTCCAGTAGACACTTTCTCTGGTTCAGTTAAATCTCTCCAAAGATTTATTCTGATTCTTTTCCAGTTGAAGACAAGCTTAGACTTAGTCTAGTTTCTATCAACATTCACCTTTGGATGGCATCTATAAGTCCATCTCTGACAACTCTCCATCATCTCTCCAGATGGAATATTTAAGCCCATTCCCTACGCAATCAACCACCACATCATTGAGTGCAAATTTCTGGGCACTCTAGTGTTCAATCATCTTCCACCTTCAAGTTACAAACGGCAGACTCACCAATCTAACTCTTCAGGTTTAAGAAGATTGAACAGGGGCAGCTGTTGTACCCCAAAATTTTCCCTCTCATTTCTCAAAGATTTTTCTCACAAAATTTCTACAGTCAAGGCTGCACAAATTTGCTTCGATTAGGCATCTAGCTTCCTTCGAGCAGGCTTGATTCAGAGCTTTTGATTGAGGCATTGGCCTTTTGCTTGCTTACTTTATACAAATCTTCGACTGGGCATGTGTTTCCCTTTGAAACAGCCTCCTTCGATTCAAAGGGGAAGGGCCTTCTGTTGGTGTCCTTCGATTCAGAAGTTGGTGGCTTCCTACTGGCTCCCTTCGATTCAGAAGACAGGTGCCTTCTATATGCTTGCCTTCAATTCATAAGGCATGGACCTCCTGCATGCAAGCTTCGATTACACCATTTCCCTTACATGTTTTCCTTTGATTCAAAGCAGGGACCACCTGCATGCAAGCTTCTATTGCACCATTGGCCTTACATGTTTGCTTGATTCACAATGCAATGGTTACTTGCATGCAATCTTCGATTGGGTATTTAGTCTCCTAAATACATCCTTCGATTGAGCATTGGCCCCTGACATGTTTGCTTTGATTCACAAAGTAATGGCTATCTGCATGCAGCCTTCAATTGAGCAATGGCCTCTTTCTTGCATGCTTCGATTCAAAAAGCAAGGGGCTCCCACCATGCTAGCGTGCATAAGGCAAAAGCTTCCCTATGGCTAGCATTCACTGGATTCATATTAGCACCCACAAGGTATTGGCTATCTTCATGCTATCTCTGACTGGGAAAAGTCTCCCTTTGAAGCAACTTACTGCAAGCTTCAACAGGGCAACGCCTATCTTAAACTAGCTTCGATTCACAAGGGCAACACCTATCTTCATGCTAGCACCCACAAAGCATTAACTATTTTCACGCTAGCTTCGACTGGGCAGTATCTCCCTTGGAAAGTTTGTTTCGACACGTATAGTTTTTACACTATGGTGGTTCATTTGAAGGACATGCAAGACATACCTGGATGTCCCATTCGAAGGACATATTTTGGTGTCCCATTCAAGGGGCATACATTTGGCCCCTTCGAAAGATACACAAAAAGGGCCCATTCGAAAGACACTTTGATTGGAAAGAAACATTGTTGTCTGAAAAGGAGTTTGGTTGAAGGATAGAGCTAGTTGGTCAAAACAAAAGAGAAGTATTCCAAGATGCTTGCTGCCAAGTCCAGGCCTGCTGCACTGGCCACAACACTCCAAAACCGCTGCACAGCAGTCCTGCTACGCTGCACCTATATTTGCACCAATTTTGTATACAAATACTACACCTCGAAGACTACAACAACAACATACCCAATTTGTTTAAATTTCTTTTGTTTTCCCTCCTAAACCTCAGCCAACTTCATCTATAAATAAAGGGGTTAGACAACACATCTAAGGGCTTTTGGTAGCTGGAGAAACTTTGATTGTGTGAAAATTATCAAACACTTAACACATTCTCAAACCCAGAATCAAAAGACCACACCCTTGTTTCCGTTCCTTTCGAATCCAACACTAGAAACACAACACTGGTTTCTTTTCCCTTTCGAATCGAGGAGCAACCCCCATACTTTGTTCTTTCTTTCGAATCCAGCAAATGAAACACTACACTTGTTTTTTTCCTTCGAATCCAGAAACAACAAATATAACTCCACTCATCTTGGCATTCAAATCCAGCCAAAGAAACACCATACTTGTTTCTTTCCTTTGAAACCAGAAGCATCCAGTCCAATCACTCAAGGTCCCAAAGCACCAACTTCAGAAGCAAGGCCCATACTTCTTCACAATCCAAACGAAGGAGCAAGAAGGGAGAAACTAAGGGTGTTCACACTGACCTCCAGGCCCCAATCGAAAGAAGGAAGAAGGGTGTAATTGAAGGGTGCTAACACTGATTCCCAGCCCCAATCGAAAGAAGCAAAAGAAGGGTGAATCAGAGGAGCCTATTGCCTTGATCGAAGGACTCACTTTTTCTCTCTTTTTATGTTATTTTTGTTTTTACATATTTTCTTGCTATTCAATGTGGTTATAATAGTGTAGGACATTTATTTTATGCATTTTTATTGCTTTATATAAATGTTAGTAATTAGGATGTATGGCTAGATAAAACCAATAAGTAGATAACCCAAAAATCAAAGACAAAAATGCATGCAATCAAACACACTATTAACACATGCACTTCCAGGGTAATCTCATTTGTTGCCTCGAAAAATAGTCATGTCCCTCGAATATGGGTGTTTTAGCAAATACCCTCGATAAAAGATTGTAGTCCCTCGATGTCCCTCGATGTTTCCTTCAGTAAACGATCTAGTCCCTAAACAAAAATTGCTAAAACAACTCATAGGTTTCCTTCTATGACTATACAAACGATCCACGCCCATTCCTTCACATCCAACGATGGGGCTTCCTATCAATCAATGGTAAGATAGCAATATCTAAAGGAGGAGGAAAAGAACATTAGACCTTTTGAATAGGTAGGACGCTCGTAGTTGCTTGCTTGCTCACAACTAAAAAAAACCTTTTCACACCAATACTTTCAATTGAAACATTTTCAAAAGTCAAAACTCTTTGTACGCATTCTTATAGAGACGAGAATCATTACAAAGGAGCTTTTTCAAAATCATCTTCCACAAACACCTCTTTGAACTATTTTCAAAACCAAAACTTTGTACGCATTCTTATAGAGACGAGAATCATTACAAAGACGTTTTTAAAATATTTTCAAACCCACACCACAAAGCACATTTTCAAACAAATCAAGTGATCTAGCAAGCAACTAAAAGTCCGTAGATAACTACAGATGAAAATGGTGCTAACACCTTCCCTTTTCACAACCTACCCCCTGAACTCAAGAAATAATCTCAAAGATCTTTCATGTTCTTTTCACCCTTTCCTATTTGGATAAAAGAAAAGTCGGTGGTAACTCTTGCTATCCGCAACAATTATGATCAAACGCAAAACAACCAAGTCAGTTCTCCCACCGTATTACACCCACGTATAGAGGCAACATTTCCAAGCAAAAAGGGTTAGTAATCACAAATTGTTATAAAATATATATGGAATAGATATAGCAGTACAACAACAAATCATCATGGATTCTACATATCATCATACTTCATATATTATACTCACTTTCGCATCATCAGTACACATCAATTATATCATTATATCATCACAATAAAATTTATCCTCAAACACCACTGAGATCACAATGTCATCAATGTCACTTAATCAATTATTATACAATGTCACATATAATGCAATGCAACATCAATGACTCATGCATGTGGTACCAAAACTTCACTGATGACCAAATAATCTTTCTCCAAAGATCCTCACCTTATGATCGATTCCCGCTTGGAACAGGAGAACTTCACAAAAATTCACTCAATCCACACCATAGGATTGAGGCTGTCACTAGACTAGCTTCCTAACAATCGTCACTGGACCAACTTCCTAACATCACTGGGCCAACACCCTAACATATGCCATGAATGCATGATGTGCAACAACATAATAAAAGATGACCCCTTCTAGTCAAAATGCATCATCATTGATATAATTATCTTCACACGACATGTATGCACATCAAATATGCAATCATCGTCTTCATTCATCATAACAACATCAATTACTTCATAATACAACATAGCATTATTATAGCAACATCAATTTATCATCTACACATACATCATAATAAATCAATTACTGAATCATTTAATTCATCAAAATATAGATACTAGAAAATACACCATATAGTTCATTATACCACACACAATTGTAGTTCACCGCATTAGCTTCCTAACGCTTTGAACGACGCGTTAAAAGGAGTCATGAAACTCAAGTTATGATACTTTAAAAATCCTCTTACTGACCCTCACCTGAGGCTTGCCCGATGAAGCAGTTTGCTCGCCCGAGGCTCGCCCGGCGAGGCTGGGGAGAAACGCCTTCCCCCATACCAAGTTCTAGGAGCACTACTTTTCCTTTGCCTCCTTCGCCCGATGACCTTTTCGTTCACCCGACGCGCTCGCACTCGCCTCTACTTCGCTCGACGAAGCTGGAGCGAGACAACTCCCTCATACACTTTTCAGGAGCACCCCAAAATCACAAGTTCTTTCACCTCACGCTCCCCCGGCGCATCAAGGGTGAAGACACTTCACCCGGCGGCACAGAAGGCTCGCTCGACGATGCAACGCTACCAGGATCCTCCTGGTGCGATTTCTGCACTGCACCGGTCCCAAAATCCTTACGATTTCACAACATAACAGACCCAAAACTCACATAATTCATCATGGTTTCACAAACTCACAATAACACATAATAGTAGGCATCATGTACATCATTTCATAGCATTACAACATCAATTTGTCACCAATTTCATCATATATTTTATCACAATCATGTTATCAAATTAATCATAAAACCTCAAACAACCTACACACCTCTAAACCCTATATCAATCATAATAATAAGAATAATCCCTCTTACCTTAAATTCTCTTAGCAATGATCTTTCTTTCTCCGTGTCGTACATAATCCCTCTGAGTTCTTATTCCCTAGCTCTCATTCACCGCTTCTTCCCAACTTTCACGATTGCTGAAACACTGACACTCACGTTTCCTAGTTTAACCCTTGGACCCTCCTTACTTATCACTTCACAAATTACCACCTTGCCCTTACTATTTCTACACAATATATCATCTCTATTTCACTAATTAAAATAATTCTAAATAATTACTCTAATTATCTAAAATTATTAAAACACCTAATATCACTTAATTTCCAATATAGCTCACATAACATCACATCACACATCATATTCATCAAAGCATCACATATACTCACAAACACATCACAAATACTCATCATAAATCAATTAAATAATTAAATAATATATTTATTTTTGAGGTGTTACAACATCACCGTGTTCTTCTATCATCCATAGTACAGCATCACCATGTTCTTCTATCATCAATAGTAGAATTTAGTTTCATAAGTGAAACCACAACAACTATCATTCTTGGACGTCCTTTCGGATCTCGACTTTTGCAATCCTTTGCAAGTTGTCTCATCTGCTAGTGGAAAAACAGGTAAAGCTTATATGAAACAGAAATTAGAAACAAAAAATTGTTTATGATTCATAAATAAGTACCTTGTTAATAGAGTAGTTATCACCTAGCCTTTGATCCAATAGCCTTATTAGACCCTCTATAGAATCCCCCTCTTGATAAAAAACTTCATCAAACTGACTTGTGTATCATCATAAATTAGCTTTATATAGCTATTTTGAGATAAATACGTCCATATGCAGAAGCATAATTTGTCATACTCCGGCTCCATGTAACCGAATGGTTCTATCATCAACAACATAACATGAAGATTCTAAAAAGGTAAATAACAGTTTTGTGGAAAACATCAAGCCAAATTCAATTGATCAGTTAAGAAAAGTTCAATCTACTGAGCAAACTCAATTGAAGAGTCTGATGTCACAATTGAGGCCTTGTGGTTTTTGACTAATTATGTGTACACCATCAGCATGGATAAGTAAATTTGTTTGTAGTATAAAAAATGTTACTAACAATATTTATGTAGAAACTTGTATTTTATGAATATAAAAAATTCACCAATAATTCATCCTTTTGATTTGGTTAATATTAGGTATAGTATGTTTTTTCATAAGTTAAATTCAGTTGTAACATATATAAGTCATGCATTATGTATTTTGCTTCTAGCTCTACATACTATTTTGACAAAAAATTTCAACTGCTCTCTAGCAGCATCTAAATCCCGCAACAACACATCGTTCTGATGGATAATTGATTTTGTCAAATTCTAACCAGCATTTCCATCTGGTATCATGTATGATTATAAAAATAAAAATTTACAATGAAACACAAGTTTAATCACATACGGTATACCTTTGTTATAAGAAAATCCTTTGCAGCTATTTCTTGATTTAATCTAACTATAAGGTCCTCCATATCAGCTGGAAACAATCGGTGCTTTACTGCCAAAGCTAATGTTGTATCTATGGTGTTTATTGCAACATCTTCACATAGACTTGCTTGACACATGAGCCTAAGTTTATCTAAGCAATAGCGATCAGCTGCTTCTAGCAGACATTGAGCCATCAAAGTAGAATGAATTTATCGAAATCCAATAAAGCTTATTAAGTAATAAGAATAGTCAGTAAGTTGAAAAAAAAAGGAATTTGACATTGAAGATTCGATCAATTAAGTTGAAAAAATCACTTCATTGTCCATATTATGTTGTAAGTGTGACTATAAAAAGCTGGACATAGTAATTAATAGAAAACACATACCACAAACGTATTGGCTCTAACGACATCAAGCATTGTGACTCCAAAAAGTCTGTTGGGGTCATAAGTACCGACTCTTTTGAAATTTTCAGCCGCGATAGGGATAGTGGAATTAATGGGACTGCTTATCAGCTTGAAGAATGCCTTGGGACATCCCTTTGAAATTGCTTCACAAATTATTTTAACAATTCCAACGTTTATATTGAAGAGATAGTCTCTAGTCATTCCAGGTTTATGCAATAGGAATGATTACCAAATACATACCTGTTAGTTCCAAAATAACATTAATGTTTATTTTACTCTAAAATTTGTCCTCCCATTTTTGAAGACCATGACTCATGACACTCATCATGCTTTTAGGATTATCAATTACTTAAAACTACTCAAAAAATAATAAGACAAACCCTCTTACTAAGCAGTTGACCTACAACTAGGGTTTTGTTTTCTTCAAAGAAAATTGAGCTTCTAATGCCTCAAGTGGATTCCATGATTCCCCATATGCTTCAAGGTACCCTCATGTCAAGTTTCAAGCCTTACATCACAAATTTGATTAGTCAATTGCTCAGATGAGTGAAAATCAACAGTGGTCAACATACAGTCAAACTTAAAGATTTTTGGTCAACATCAAGATGTTGAGGTCACATTCATCATTTGATCAAGAGTTGACAATGATTCATTAAGAAAAGTCAAGACATGTTCAAAATTCAAAAGTTGTTAAATTAGGGTTTTGACCATTTCTTTATGAGAAGTCAATTGAACTTTGACCAAGCATAACTTTCACATGCTTCATCAGAAAATTCTTAACCAAAGTCTATCTTGAAGGAAATTAAATTCTATACAACTTTATTTCTCTAAGATCAAGTCCAAAAAATGCTTCATTTGAGAGATATGAGCCAAAACATTACAGGTCATTTTGAAAGTCAACAAAAAGACATTTTTTGTCAAAGCAATTTACGTCAAGTTAAAAATTTCAAATGAAAAAAAATGAGAAACATGAGGGTTGTAGGAGACATCTTGAGCTTTCCAAAAAGTCTAAGATCACCTTCATATGATAAAATTTGAGAGATTTATGATTTGTGCAAATTGAGCTATTTTTTAGAAATGCACGAAACTTCTATTGAGCAATTCTGAACTTTTGGACTAATTGGCCTAACTTTTGAGGTTTAAACATGTTTATAACATGTTAGAAGATCTCTAAGTCCATTCATGCATGGCCATAATTTTTTTATTTTAAATTTTATTCAAATATTTTTTTAAATTAAATCAAATGAAATATCAAGTGATGGGTCAAGGCATGGAAGCTTTTCAAATGTTTTGGAAAGAAATCATCTACTTGATTCCTCATAATTTCCATCCATTTTTGTTGACCTAATATGATGCTTATAAATAGAGGATATCATCAGTGAACAAAAGACCACACAGGCTGCCTCGAAACACAAACCCTAGAGTTTCCAAAATTTCCTAAAATTAGGGCAAAAACAAACCCTTATTTCCAGCCTTTCTCGAGCGAAACCAAGGATTAAATCACACTCATGAGATCCACAGGAAGCGATCCATACCCTTACTCAAGCTCAAAGCATCCCAGAACTCTCTCACATGAACTCACCAGTTTTGGTATTTTCCTTAACTTCAAATTTTTTATTCACGCAATATAAATTGATTTTGTGCATTCATATGTGTTCAGGATGCCATTTAGAATAGGTTGGATCCCTTATATATGAGTGTTGTACCCCAAAATTTTCCCTCCCATATTCTTCAAGGTTTATCAAGAATCATCTTCAAATGGCTCAAGATTTCTCAAGGGTTGCACAGTCTAACCATCTCCTAAGCCAGTCAAAATTAGGGTTTTGGTTCCTTCAATGAATTTGGGATTTTCAATGGCTCAATCAAGTCTCATAGGCTCATATACATTGTCAAGCATCTACATGTCAAGTTTCAAGATTCACAATACCAATTTGCACAGTCAAAAGCCCTATTTGCTCCACAGTCAACTGCAGAGGCAAAATGGTCATTTTGCAGTCAAAAGTCAAAATTTTTTATCAACATCTTATTTTGAAGCCAAAATTATCATTTGATCAAGTCTTGATCATGATTCCACAAGCATGGCTCAAAAATCATCAAGATGCCAAAACTTACTATTTTTGGACAGTAGAAAAGTCAACTGTATCTTGACCAAGGCATAACTTTTTCATGGTTCATCATAAAAATCCCATCCAATGCTCATTTTGAAGGGGATGACATTTCCTACAACTCATCTTCACATTCCAAGTCCAAGAAATGCTCTCACAAAAAGTTATCAATTTCTACATTATAGGTCAATTTCAAAAGTCAACAAAAATGCATTTTAAGTCAAAGACCATAACTTGAGATTGGTAAATCCAAATGACATGGGACCAAAGGCATTGGTTAGAGGACTTCAAGAACTTTCCAAAATGTCCAAGAACATGTTCATATGATCAAAATTGAGTAAGATATGCATTGGAGAAGTTGGGAAATTTTTGTGAATTTGCAAAAGTCAACTTTGCTCAAAACACTTTGTTTTTGCTAATGGGCCTCAAATTTCTTCTTGAAACTTTATCCAAAGCCTATGCACGACCCATTAAGCTTAAATTGATTTATTTTCTTATTTTTTATTAATTAATTGGATTTTTAATCAATTTTAATTCATTTAATTAATTTAAATTGTAGGAAATCCAAAGATATGATTTCTCAATCTTTTTGTGAAGCAAGAACAACCTAATCAAGCTGGCAAACTCGTGTGCACATCAAGGGGACAAGAATCTCCCAATTTAGCAACTTTTTCCAATCAAAAAGATTCAAAATTATTAGATTTTCAATCAAATATTGGATCATCAATTTCATGGATTTCCTTGCAAGATTGTAACCTAATTCCCTTATACTATATATACATAAGCTAGACCTAATGCCATGGACGTAAGAATTGCTGCAGAAATCCATAGCCAATATTGAAAAAAATCAAGAAAAAAGCCAAAACTGTTTTCCAGGTTCCAGGCCCTTTCAAAGCAATTTGAGGATTCAAACACATTGCTAGAACTTCCAGGAACGTATTGGAATCAAAACCAAGTGCTAAGGCCTAAGAAATCGCTCTACACGAACCCACGGTTTGCACATTTTTTTTCATAATCAAACTCATGATTCATGCATATTTAATATGATTTTTTGTTGGTTTTGCATTGCTAGCACTCAAAAGAAACTAATGGCATAAGCTAATTGGATTATAGTGTACAGAATCGTGAATTGCCATTGAAGAAATTTAAGGTTTCCAAGCTTCCAAATTGGGGCTTTATTACTCAGGTAAAATTAGAACCCCTAACGCATATGGTTGAAATCGTTGCATCAAGACGAATCAATATTCACCCTCGCGAAATATTTATATAGAGCACAGCTTTATTCGCTATTTTTTCTTATTGCAGGTTGTGGGGGTTAAAAACCCCCGCTATCTAACATATATTTTGCAGGTTTAGGGAAGACGATGATGAGGTGTAGGCGTGTGGTTGGGTAATTCAAAATTACGCGCGTTTTGTTTGTTTTTCAGCATGTTATTTGTTTTCCATATATTATTTTCATTAGTCATTCTATTAACAAATGCGTTCAGATGGCCTAGTGGAAGATGTGTTGGCATGTAACTATTGGGACCTGGGTTCGATTCCCAGGTCCACCCAAAACTCCATATTATTTTGTTTAACGTGATTGTGTGTAGAGTTCCAACAACGTTCCACCATACGCTTCCAACATCCAAACGCCATGTGTCTCCTAGCACAAATCCAATGGTCAAAAGATGAAGATCATGATGCTCCCTGGTCAATGCCTGCCTAGACAATTCCCAAAGTCAAACGTGGCTGAATGTACAAATGGGCCAGAATTGCTAATCCACCTCCATATTGGGCCAACACCCCCCCTGGTTTCTTTGTTCTTTCTTTTTTATTTTTTATTTTCTTTTATTAACTATAATTATTACTATTATTATTTAATTAACTCAAATTAATTATTTTTATAATAAATTCAAACAATAAAAAAAATGTGAATATTTATATTATTGTTATTATTTTCACCTTTAATTATTATTTTGTAAATAAATACTAATAAATTGATTTAGTTTAATTAGGTTAAATTTGACTTTTTTTTCTCAATAACTTAAAATAAATTAGAATTAGTGTTTTTCTTTTGATAATTTTTAATTTCCTCTTTTATTTTTATTTTTATTAAAAACATTTAAAAACTAAAAAATATTTTTTCTTTTAATTAATTAATTAATTAGTTTTAGGTTTAATATTAATTAATTGCAAAAAGGACTAAAATTCCATTCTTTTCTCAAAAAGGGTCAAAACCCTAAGGACGTCCTGATTCAATTTCTTTGCGCGCACTTTATTATTTTGATCATATTTATGTAATTGCTCCGAGAATGTAATAGATAATTAGGGCTTTTATCAACTTATTTATTTTCTCGCGTTTATTTTCCAAAGGGTTATGTTTTTGGCGATGTAAATACTCGACGCCTTGTAATAGCGTAGATTTACTTTCCGCAATTTATTTTCCGCACAATTATTAACTGTTAACTATGCATGACAAGACTTGTATGAAAAATAAAATCAACCCGTAGCTCACAATGATACATGTGCAAAGACAATTAACATGAAACCTGACACACATGCACATGCCACTCCTAGGGTACGCCTCACTTGGTTGCCTCGAGGTGGTCATTAAGTATAGGGTGTTTTAGAGGTCGCCCTCCTGTCTAAAGATCCAGTTGCCTCGAAACGGTTGCCTCGGATAAAAAGGATCTAGGACATTAGGGTTACCGCTAAGGCGTCCTACTATTGCTTTGGTGACCACACATGTCCCTATAATCGAATTGACCCGAAACTCCAAACGACGGTGCTACCTACTTCTCAATAGTGGGATAGTACTATCTAAAGGACATTTACACAGCTTAATTCCTTAGAGTAGGTAGATTTCTCCTGGGTACTTGCTCTTTCAAAAAACAAAACAAACTTTTCGCACCTACACTTTCAAACAAAAGTTTTCAAACAAATACTTCATACACTCTTGAGGACTGATACAAGAGTTACCTAGAAGTTTTCAAACGAACTTTTTCAAAACCCACAAACACAAGAAAAGCAAACAATTTTTGAAAACATAGTGAGCAAGTACCTAAGAGCCCGTGGATAACCACAGATAGAAAGGGTCCTAACACCTTCCCTTTCTATAATCTACCACCCGAACCGAGAAACATCTCAAAAAGGAATTTTGTTGTGCTTTTGTCCTTTCCTTGTTGGAGAAAATAAAAGACGGTGGCGACTCTTGCTTACCGCGACATTTCGCGAACCAGCTTTAAAACAGTCAGTTCTATTTCTACCGATCACAGAACTGGCGACTCTGCTGGGGATTCTGATAAGTGAGGTGTACCTTAGGATTAGACCACTCTTGTTTTCAATTGCTTGCTTTGATTGCTTTAAATATTGTGGGCTTGTTTTGGAGTTTCATAGATCCTAACCCGGATCTGGGGATACCCTTTTAGAAGTAGCAACAAACTGTAAGGGAACTGTGCGGGGTATACCGACACGGTTGAAGCAGTTGCTACGTTGATATGGAACTTTGGTGAGTACCAGTAACCCTTGAGTCAAGTCAAGGAGAGTACGGGGACGTCGCGTGGTGTCGTGAAGCATCAACTGACCTTAGGAACCTTACTTGACCATCCTAGCCTCTTTAGGGGTAGTGAGATGACCGACTTTGGTGCAGTCCGAAGTTGGTAGATACTCGATACTACACTCATTGAGGGTTGTTTTCTTGGAATATTTTGATCGCCAGTTCATTGGCTAAATCAAAACAATGAACATAGAAAATAATCCAATGATATTGAGCTCCTTAGAACCCGGTTACTTTTGATAGGACAGGTTTGAGCCAACCAACTTCAAGAGGGTAGTACCTAAACTGCATGCTGGCCTAAACTCTAAGGGTTGTCTGGTGTGACTTGTGTGCCTTATCATGTTTGCTTTTGTGAATACTTGTGGTGTGCTTTTATCATAACATCATAACATCATAAAGCATCATATGCATTTACTAACCACTTCAAGGGTTCGAATCTTCATCTTTGTTCTTGTTTTGTAGGACATGGAATCTCTCCGTAGAAAGATAATTTAGGTCAACCTTGTAAGGATCCCTCCTCAGCTTAAAGAGCTTACATCCAGGATTCCCGAGAGCTCTTCTTTCAGTGAAAGACATGGTAGACTCATCAGCTTGGTCAACACCAACATTGAAGAAGATATGATAAAAGTTCTCTTCCAGTTCTTTGACCCCTTACACCACTGTTTTACTTTCCCGGATTATCAATTGGTGCCTACTTTGGAAGAGTTTTCTCAACTTCTGAAGGTTCCTATTCTTAGTCAACTACCCTACAACGGTACGGAAAAGGAACCAAAACTTGAAGAGGTTGCTAAAGCATTACGTCTGCAACCATCTGACATCAGGGGGCATTGGGAAATCAGAAGTGGTATCAAAGGATTCTTGGCAAAGTTACTGTTTGAGAAGGCCCAAGAATGTTGGAATTCCCTTGACCTACAAGCCTTTGAAGAAGTTGTGGCACTCCTTGTCTATAGGTTGGTGTTGTTCCCAAATCCGAATCAACTTATAGATATCAATGCTGTCAAGATTTTTATGTCCAGGAATCCCATACCTACATTGCTTGGGGACATCCTCCACTCATGTTACACTCGAACCATGAGAAAAAGAGGTGTTCTCATGTGCTGCACTCCTCTCCTGGCAAGGTGGTTTATTTCGCACCTTCCACAATCAGTTTTGAAGAACGAGCGGGGTTTGAGATGGTCACAACGGTTAATGACTCTTACACATGCTGATATACATTGGTGTTCTCGGTCCAGAGAAAATGTCATTATCATTGACCGTTACGGAGAATTTCCTAATGTTCCTTTACTTGGAATTAGAGGAGGCATTACTTATAACCCATGTCTGGCTTTGAGGCAATTTGGATATGCTCGGAGGGATGGCCCTCATGACATGTTGATTCCTGACATATTTTTTGACTTCGACAACGATACGCAAGGTCTTCGCCAGAGGTTTATCAGAGCTTGGAGGATGCCTAACAAAGTGGATAGTAAGACACTGGGGCATAAGAACTCCATCCCCCTTGAGCCTTATCTCAAGTGGGTACGAGCCCGCTCCCAGAAGCTTGTGATGCCATATCCTCATGTTCTCCCCGTAATCAAAGAGCTTGTTTTGGAAGGAGAGGTCCCGTACACCATTCAACATCCTGACATGCCAACATCTTGGGAAGAAATGCAAAAGAGCTGGATCTAACTCAAGGAAGAACGGAATTCTCTTGAAGCCAGTCTACATGCCAGTGAGAAGAAGGTCTTGGAGCTTACCCGCCTACTGCACGAGGAAAAGACTCTCAACACTTACATCGCTCCAAAGAGGATGCGCAGTGTCTTTTGGGATTATGTATTTTGTAATATTTCGCCCATGAGGCATTGATGTACTGAACAAATTATTTCTTAATATAACGTGTGTTCCTTTTTTGTTTACAACGAATTTGAACTTTCGAACCCTTGAATGCATTGCATAAATAGCATATCATGCATCATGTGCATAACAGGTACTCTTTTTTACATGTCACTCATCTTCTTCGCTGTTTATTTCAGAAATCATCATGTCTTCTGAGCCTACTACTGAACAAGCTATCAAGGCCCTCCAGGCCCAGAACGCCCAGTTCCAAGAGTTGGTCATGAGCCTAGCCCAGGGTCAACAGGAGTTGAAGACTCTGATTCTGAAGAAGAAGAAGAAGAAGAGGACTGTGCTGTTTAACACCGGACGCAGATTCGGGAATGGACTACAAAATGAGGCTGATCTGGCTACTTCCTCTGTAGGGAAGGGCAGCCCCCAGGAGAGAAGGGTTCCTAGTCTCGTGGTCTCCGACAATGAGACAGATTATAATGATGAACATTATCCTCCTGCTGAGGATAGGTACAAACAGCTGGAGGACCGCCTAAGTGCTATGGAGATCCAACATGTGCCCGGGTTGGACTTTGGAGACCTAGGCTTATCTTCTGGGGTGGTGATCCCACACAAGTTCAAGGCACCTGCTTTTGCAAAGTATGACGGAGCTTCCTGTCCTAAACTGCATCTCAGATCATATGTAAGGAAGATCCAACCTTATACTGCAGACAAGAACTTATGGATCCATTTCTTCCAAGATAGTCTTTCAGGGACTCAACTCGAATGGTTCTATCAGCTGGATGGAGCCAGTATTCGAAACTGGGAGGACTTGGCTACTGCATTTTATAAGCAGTATCAGTATAATTCCGACCTCGCTCCTACGCGTACCCAACTCCAGGGTATGTCACTAGGGACGGGTGAAGGTTTTAAGGAGTATGCGCAAAAGTGGAGAGACCTGGTTGGAAGGGTGCAGCCACCTTTGACTGACCGTGAGCTCGTTGATATGTTCCTGGGGACCCTGTCTGGTCCGTTCTTCAATCATCTGATCGGGAATTCTTCTGCCGGGTTTACAGATCTGATCTTGACTGGTGAGAGGATAGAAGCTGGTATTAAGTTTGGGAAGATACAGAAAGGTTCCTCCTCGAGCACTGAAAAGAAGCCCTTCAAGAAAGAATCTAGTGTTGTTTATGGTTCAAGGAGACAAAATAAACAGGAACGCCGCCAAGCTATCAACGCGGTGGTAATTTTAAAGCCTGTTGTTGTTCCTCAGCAATATAACCAACCAAGAGGTGAGAGGCCCAAAAGGCAGTACACTCGGCTCAATATGACCCTGTCTCAGATATTTCCGCAACTACTGTCAACCAACCTGGTAACTGTCAAAGAAGCTCCGAAGGTAGTGAACACAACCTCTCCAAAGTACAATCCCAACGCCCGTTGCGCTTATCACTCTGACAGCCCGGGGCATACTACGGATGATTGTTGGGCTCTGAGGAATAAGGTTCAGGACCTTATTGATGCTAAATAAATACAGTTCGAGGCGCCCGAAAGGCCCAATGTTGTGAGTGCTCCCATGCCCCAGCATGGAGTGAATACTGTGGAAGAAGACCTGTATGTAGCCTCTGTGGATGATATTGTTACTCCGTTATTGACTGTCAAAAGGAACCTGTTGCTAGCGGTTTATTTCTGGGATGTAGTAAAGGTTACCGTCTATGTTCTATTTCACCTGCTGGTTGTCCTTTGTTGAAGTCAGGCGTCCAAAACCTGATGGATAACAAAGAGATCTTGTTCGAGAAGATTGTTGTTCCTGCTGTCCCTACTGAAGAAGTGTCCATTGTTACTATTTTCAACAACCCTCCTAAGGCTCCCTCAAAGAAGCCTGTTAAAATCATGTCTACTCAGAAGATTGCTCCTATCATCATCACTGTTTCGGGGCCCATCCCCTATACATCTGACAAAGCTGTCCTGTGGCACTATGGGGCAGATGTTTATGTGCTTGGAGTTAAACAAGAATTTGATACTAGTACCAGCGTCAGCAACATCATCGGGCCTGCCAAAGTCACTCGTAGTGGTAGACTGTTCTCACTAGATATTGCACCTCCAGCTATCCAGAGGCCTATTGTCATCACACCTGCAAGTGTGCCCACTTCTCTGCCTGACCAAGTTCCTATTTCTACCCCTGCTGCCGAGTCATCTGACGCTCGGGGAAAAGGGATTGCTACTGATGTTCCTGCCCAGATGGAGGCACCGAAGACAACTACTGTTGAAGCTTCCAAGCAGGAGATGGAAGAGATCCTTAAGATTATCAAGAAGAGTGATTTCAATGTAGTTGAGCAGCTGGGGCACACCCCATCTAAAATTTCTATGCTATCACTGTTGTTGTGTTTAGAGGCCCATGCCAAGGCTCTGATTACCTTCCTGAAGACGGCCCATGTTCCACAAGAGACATCAGCTGATCAATTTACCGAGTGTGTATCCAACTTAACTGCTGACAATGGTTTGGGTTTCTCCGACGCTGATCTGACTACTAAAGGGAAGAACCATAACGATGCCCTGCATGTCTCCATTGAATGCAGGGGCACTACTCTTGCCCACGTTCTGGTTGACACTAGTTCCTCGTTGAATGTATTGCCCAAGAAAGCTCTAGACAGGTTGGATTGCGAGGGTTTGGAGCTAAAGCCAAGTAACATTGTTGTCCGGGCCTTTGACGGGTCCAAGAGGATGGTACATGGTGAAGTTGATATTCTAATCAGGGTTGGCTCTCAGGTCTTTGACTCCACTTTCTATGTGATGGACATCCGACCATCCTATTATTGTTTGTTGGGTCGTCCTTGGATCCATAAGGCTGGAGTTGTGACCTCCACACTACATCAGAAGCTGAAATACCCGGTCAGAGGGAAAATTGTGACAGTTCAGGGGGAGGAAGAATATATGGTCAGCCACCTCAACTCGTTCCGGTACATAGAGATGGATGGGGAGTTCATTGAGACCCCCTTTCAACACTTTGAAGAGGTCCCTCAGACATTGGCATCAGCAGAAACAGTGATTGAAGATTCTCCTCTGAAGATGGCTTCCCTAAAGGATGCCCGGGCTGTTATTGAGAAGGAGGCTCAGAGGGCTGTTCGTAAAGCAAGGATTGGAAGACCTCCTGTGTTCATCACCAACCCGGGAGTAAATGCTATTAAAGACGACGCAGAGGAATCTGAATTTGACAGCTGGATCTACCCAACGACCAACGGTGGACCGAGCAACTGGACTGCGAAAGATTTCATACCTATTACTTTTGTCACTCAGTAATGAACTCCTTTGTTTTGAATTTGTAACAGACAATAATTTGAAACTTTTATGGCCCGGTGCCTTACCCGGGGCACCGTGGCTTCATTTGTGAGGGCTTATTATTTTTCATTTTCATATATCATTAATAAAAGCATTGGACATTTTTTGCATTTCAAATCTTGCGCTCCTTGTCTTTCTTTATTATATATTGCAAAACAGCTATATTTACACACACTCACCTATACAGGTTCCAATCCACTCTAGACCTCACTGGTAACGACTCTGCTACTGCCAATTATGACTTCGAAAATCCGATCAACTTAGCCGAAGACGAAGGTGAAGATGATTGCGAAGTGCCTGGTGAGCTTGCAAGACTGCTACTCCAGGAAGAGAGGGCCATTCAGCCACATGAAGAGCCAGTGGAAACGGTAAATCTGGGTACTGAGACAGACAGAAAGGAAGTCAAGATTGGTGCCAATCTGGAGTCTAGTGTGAAACAACGGTTGACTCAGATGCTGCATGACTATGTGGAAATATTTTCCTGGTCTTATGAAGATATGCCTGTGTTGGATACCGACATTGTGGTTCATCACTTTCCTACCAAGGAAGGCTGTCCTCTGGTAAAACAGAAGGTCCGCCGTAAGCACCCAGAGATGTCCGAGAAAATCAAAGCTGAGGTTATGAAACAATTTGACGTCGGTTTTCTAGCAGTGACTTCTTACCCTCAGTGGGTTGCCAATGTGGTTCCAGTGCCAAAGAAAGATGGTAAGGTCCGAATGTGTGTTGACTACAGGGATTTGAACAGGGCGAGCCCTAAGGATGACTTCCCTCTGCCTCACATCGACGTTCTGGTTGACAACACCGCTCAGCATAAAGTATTCTCCTTCATGGACAGGTTCTCCGGTTATAATCAGATAAAGATGGCTCCTGAAGACATGGAGAAGACCACTTTCGTCACTTAGTGGGGAACCTTCTGCTACAAGGTCATGCCATTTGGGTTGAAAAATGTTGGGGGCAACCTACCAACGTGCCATGGTTGCTTTGTTTCATGACATGATCCATCATGAGATTGAAGTATACGTTGACGATATGATCGCAAGGTCCCAAACTGAGGAGGAACACCTTGACCATCTACAAAAGCTCTTTGACCGGTTGAAGTTATACAAGCTGAGGTTGAACCCGAACAAGTGCACCTTCGGGGTAAGATCTGGAAAACTACTGGGTTTCGTCATGAGCGACAAAGGTATTCAAGTGGACCCTGCCAAAGTGAAAGCCATACAAGAGATGCCAGTTCCTAAGATAGAGAAAGAGGTCAGAGGCTTTCTAGGACGTCTGAACTACATTGCCCGATTCATCTCACATCTAACTGCTACCTGTGAACCAATCTTCAAGCTGCTGAAGAAAGATCAAGTAGTACATTGGAACGATGAATGTCAGGCCGCTTTCAAAAGAATCAAAGAGTATCTCCAAGAACCACCCATCCTTATGCCACCGGTTGAAGGGAGACCTCTAATCTTATACTTGACAGCTCAATGGGGTGTGTGCTGGGGCAGCATGACGAGTCTGGCCGAAAAGAGCACGCTATTTATTACCTTAGCAAAAAGATTACCGACTGTGAGACCCGATACTCACTGCTCGAGAAAACTTGCTGCGCTTTGGTATGGGCTGCTCGCCGGCTGAGACAGTATATGTTGACTCGCACTACTCTATTGATTTCAAAGATGGATCCAATCAAGTACATCTTCGAAAAGCCTGCCTTGTCCGGAAGAATAGCAAGATGGCAGATGATCTTGACAGAATATGATATCCAATACACGACTCAAAAAGCAATCAAGGGAAGTGTATTGGCAGACCATTTGGCACATCAGGCAGTGGATGATTACCAGTCGATGAACTTTGAATTTCCAGACGAGAATATCATGGTAGTGACTGATTGTGAAGTACCTGGACCGGATGAAGGACCTGAGGAAGGATCCCGATGGTCTATGCACTTTGACGGAGCCTCAAACTCTTTGGGTAACGGTATTGGCGCTGTGATCATATCTCCGAAAGGGACTCATACTCCACTTACCGCCCGACTATGTTTCAACTGCACCAACAACATGGCGGAGTATGAAGCCTGCATCATGGGTCTTCGAGCTGCAATTGACCTAAGGATCAAGTTTCTGAGTGTCTTCGGAGATTCCGCTCTTGTGATCAGTCAGATCAAAGGCGAGTGGGATACGAAACACCCAAACCTTATTCCTTACAAGGAGTATGTATTGACGTTGATTCCCCATTTCGAAGAGATAACTTTTGAACACTTCCCAAGAGAGGAGAATCAGTTGGCGGACGCGCTAGCTACGATGTCTTCTATGTTCAAAGTCAAATGGGATAACGAGGCTCCCCGAATCATTATTTGGAAATTGGATGAACCTGCACATTGCTGCGATCTTGAGGCTGAAGAGGTAACTGAAAAACCTTGGTATCATGAAGTGAAGAGGTACCTGGAAGCTCAAGAATACCCCAAGGGTGCATCCGTTAATGACAAAAAGTTTCTGAGAAGGTTCACGGCAAAATTCTTCCTCAGTAATGACATTCTCTACAAGCGAAACCATGATTCAACCTTACTGCGTTGTGTGGATAAGACTGAAGCAGAAAGGATCATGGCAGAGTTGCATGAAGGTACCTTCGGAACTCATTCCAGTGGACATACCATGGCAAAGAAAATCCTCCGGGCAGGATATTACTGGTCCACAATGGAAGACGACTGTTATCAACATTCTCGGACGTGCCACAAATGCCAGATCTATGCTGATAAAGTGCATATTCCTCCAGTTCCTTTGAACGTCTTGACTGCACCTTGGCCTTTTGCAATGTGGGGCATTGATATGATCGGCGAGATCAGACCTACAGCATCCAACGGGCATCGCTTCATCCTGGTAGCAATTGATTACTTTACGAAGTGGGTTGAAGCAGCTTCTTATGCTACCATAACCAAGAACGTCGTGGCACGATTCATTCGGCATAACCTGATCTGTCGATACGGTGTACCTGAGAGGATCATTAAGGACAATGGTACCAATCTTAACAACAAGATGATCACTGAGCTCTGCGAGCAATTCAAGATACAGCACCACAACTCTTCTCCCTACCGGCCGAAGATGAATAGGGCTGTGGAAGCGGCGAATAAGAATATTAAGAAGATTGTGCAGAAGATGACAGTGACCTACAAATATTGGCATGAGATGTTACCGTTTGCTCTTCATGGGTACCGTACCTCAGCACAGACGTCAACAGGGGCAACACCCTTTTCCTTGGTCTATGGCATGGAGGCAGTCTTGCCTATTGAAGTCCAGATACCCTCTCTCCGGATAATGAAGGATGCATATTTGAACGAAGATTACTGGATCCAGACTCGGCTTGATCAATTAAACCTAATTGACGAAAAGAGACTCACTGCTATTTGTCATGGTCAGACGTACCAAAAAAGGATGATCAAGGCATTTAACAAGAAAGTCAGACGACAAGAGTATCAAGTTGGGGACCTGGTAATCAAGCGCATCATTCTACCTCAAGGTGATCCCAGGGGCAAATGGACCCCTACGTACGAAGGGCCATTTGTGGTTAAGAATATCTTCTCAGGAGGAGCGATGATTCTAACTACCATGGATGGTGACGACCTTCCTCACCCCGCCAATGCAGACATAGTAAAAATATACTACACATAAATCAAAGACCCGATAGGTTGACACACCTAGGCAAAAATAAGGGCTTCCCGGCGAACCAAAAGGGTTCGGGCAAAAGTAAGGGATGAAATGAAAAAAATCTGTACACCCGGCAAGTCGAAAACCTGAAAAGGCGGCTTGGGCAAAAATGGGTATCCCGGTGGGCTGAAAACCCGAAAGGGCGGTCCAGGCAAAAGTTAGGGATAAGTGTAATACTATGTCTCATTGGATCACCTTGCATCCAGACTTCGGCATCGACCATCAGGCTCAGACGGCACCAATCAGTCAGCTTCATCTTCGACTAAGCAGCAAAGTGATGAGACGCTTGAAGACATAAAGGTGATAGCAGAGTTGGAACCCAGTGGGATTTTTCACATAGCTGTTTTGTTTTCTTTTCACAAAGTTGTATAAACTATATGTTGTTCGGCGGCGTTATCTTACTAGGACGTCAGCCTCTTGTACGCAAATGCCTATTTACAGGCAAATTTCAAAATCAATACAAGCTCACTTTTCCAGACAAATTGCCAATTGTTTTTTCTTTATCTGTTTTGTTTTGCAAAGAACGTCCAATGTTCATTTTTGATATATGCATTTGACATTAATTGCTAACTCATAAATATTTGCATGCGACACAAAGGACTAATTACAGGTGACATCAGAAACAGGGGAAATAAGAATGGTCTAAGTGATCTAGCTGCTCTGTCCACCGAGGTACCAAGGTAGGTTCGGCTGAAGAATGTAACCAAGATACTTACTCTCCCCAAGCAGAGTTGGCCTCCCATCAGCCCTGAAAAGGCACAATATCCCCAGCAAGTTAGCAACACTCTCCCCAAGCAGAGTTGGTCTCCCATTAGCCCTAAAAAGGCACAGTATCCCTAGCAAATCAGCAGCACTCTCCCCAAGCAGAGTTAGGCTATTGTCAGCCCAAAGAAGTTGGGTATCCCCAGAAGATCTCAACATTCTCCAGCAGAGTATACAAATGTTCCTAAGCAAGCATCCCCGACATTCTTAATATAAGATTGTTCCCCGACGGAATACAGACACCCCTAGTGGATCCACTTCCCCAGTACAGTCCAAAAGTTTCCCCAGGAGAATTGAATCATCTCCCCAGTAGATTCTGGAAGCTTATCCCCAGTAGATTCTGGAAGCTTATCCCTAGTAGATTCTGGAAGCTTATCCCCAGTAGATTCTGGAAGCTTATCCCCAGTAGATTCTGGAAGCTTATCCCCAGTAGATTCTGGAAGCTTGTCTCCTACAGAGTACAAACGAGTATCTCTCCCCGACCATGTTCAGAGGTTATCCCCCACCAGAGCCTATAACTGGGTTATCCTCAGCAAATTACAATAGGAAAGATCGTCCTCGGCGAAGTTCTTCCTATCCCCAGCGAAGTTCATCAAATCCCTCAACAGAACTTATCAACGGTACCCCCAGCGGAGTTATCGTCAAATTCTCAGCGAAGTATCTCTTCCCACAGAGTAATTCCCCACAGAGTAATCTCTCCATCAGGTTTATTCCCTAACGGAGTCATCTTCTCATACCGGTTTATTCTTGCAATCATCATCCCCAGCGGAAACGAAGAACTCTACTCTTCAACATCAGCCCAGGATTTAACAAGCTCCCGGCATTCGTCAAGGATTTATTTTCCCAGACGAAAATACATTCATAAACATATCAGATTTCATATCTCCTATTCATATACATGATAAAGTGAATACGACATGATCTCATTCATTTCGAGAACATCATGACATCATGCATTTCATACCACTAATGTTTTGCCTTTTCAGGAAAAGGTCAATCAAAAGATATTACCATCAACTTTTGAAGTTCCAGATTCGATACTTGTATCTAGCCAGGGCATATCTGTGAGCGACTGATTAGAGGTCTACGCCTGTATCCAGCCAGGAAAGCTATCTCGATCAACCTTTTGAAGTTCCGGATTCGATACTTGTATCTAGCCAGGGCATATCTGTGAGCGACTGATTAGAGGTCTACGCCTGTATCCAGCCAGGAAAGCTATCTCGATCAACCTTTTGAAATTCCAGATTCGATACCTGTATCTAGCCAGGGCATATCTGTGGACGACTAATTCCAGATTCGATACCTGTATCTAGCCAGGGCATATCTGTGGACGACTAATTCCAGATTCAATACCTGTATCTAGCTAGGGCATATCTGTAGACGACTAATTCCATATTCGATACCTGTATCTAGCCAGGGCATATCTGTAGACGACTAATTCCAGATTCGATACCTGTATCTAGCCAGGGCATATCTGTAGACGACTAACTCCAGATTCGATACCTATATCTAGCCAGGGTATATCTGTAGATGACTAATTCCAGATTCGATACCTGTATCTAGCCAGGGCATATCTGTGAGCGATTGATTGTAGATTCGATACCTGTATCTAGCCAGGGCATATCTGCATGAAGAGTTTGAAGATCAACCCCTGTATCTAGCTAGGAAGTCATCTTTCATTCTCAGGTCAGAGGTCTACACATGTATCCAGCCAGGAAAGCTATCTCTACCAACCTTTTGAAATTCCAGATTCGATACCTGTATCTAGCCAGAGCATATCTGTGAGCGATTGATTGTAGATTCGATACCTGTATCTAGCCAGGGCGTATCTGCATGAAGAGTTTGAAGATCAACCCCTGTATCTAGCCAGGAAGTCATCTTTCATTCTCAGGTCAGAGGTCTACACCTGTATCCAGCCAGGAAAGCTATCTCTACCAACCTTTTGAAGTTCCAGATTCGATACCTGTATCTAGCCAGGGCATATCTGTGAGCGATTGATTGTAGATTCGATACCTGTATCTAGCCAGGGCATGTCTGCATGAAGAGTTTGAAGATCAACCCCTGTAACAGGCCGGGAAATTATCTTTCTTTCTCAAGTACGCAAGTTCTCGCTAAGGAATCTCTTACGCGATCGACATTTCCAGATGGCATCTTTAAGCCCATCTCCACAACTTTCCATCACATTTCCAAATGGCATCTATAAGCCCATTCCCGACAAGATTCTGTTACATCTCCTGATGGCATCTATAATCCTATCTTCCTATCCATCATCTCTCCAAATGGCATCTGTAAGCCCATTCCCGACATCACATTGCTGATATTCTACTATGCGAGTGCAAATTTCTGGGCACTCTAGTGTTCAATCATCTTCCACCTTCGGATCACGAAAGGCATGCAAGCCAATCTACATCCTCAGGTCTAAGAAGATTGAACAGGGGCAACTGTTGTACCCCAAAATTTTCCCTCCCATATTCTTCAAGGTTTATCTAGAATCATCTTCAAATGGCTCAAGATTTCTCAAGGGTTGCACAGTCTAACCATCTCCTAAGCCAGTCAAAATTAGGGTTTTGGTTCCTTCAATGAATTTGGGATTTTCAATGGCTCAATCAAGTCTCATAGGCTCATATACATTGTCAAGCATCTACATGTCAAGTTTCAAGATTCACAATACCAATTTGCACAGTCAAAAGCCCTATTTGCTCCACAGTCAACTGCAGGGGCAAAATGGTCATTTTGCAGTCAAAAGTCAAACTTTTTTATCAACATCTTATTTTGAAGCCACAATCATCATTTGATCAAGTCTTGATCATGATTCCACAAGCATGGCTCAAAAATCATCAAGATGCCAAAACTTACTATTTTTGGACAGTAGAAAAGTCAACTGTATCTTGACCAAGGCATAACTGTTTCATGGTTCATCAGAAAAATCCCATCCAATTCTCATTTTGAAGGGGATGACATTTCCTATAACTCATCTTCACATTCCAAGTCCAAGAAATGCTCTCACAAAAAGTTATCAATTTCTACATTATAGGTCAATTTCAAAAGTCAACAAAAATGCATTTTAAGTCAAAGACCATAACTTGAGATTGGTAAATCCAAATGACATGGGACCAAAAGCATTGGTTAGAGGACTTCACGACCTTTCCAAAATGTCCAAGAACATGTTCATATGATCAAAATTGAGCAAGATATGCATTGGAGAAGTTGGGAAATTTTTGTGAATTTGCAAAAGTCAACTTTGCTCAAAACACTTTGTTTTTGCTAATGGGCCTCAAATTTCTTCTTGAAACTTTATCCAAAGCCTATGCACGACCCATTAAGCTTAAATTGATTTATTTTCTTATTTTTTATTAATTAATTGGATTTTTAATCAATTTTAATTCATTTAATTAATTTAAATTGTAGGAAATTCAAAGATATGATTTCTCAATCTTTTTGTGAAGCAAGAACAACCTAATCAAGCTGGCAAACTCGTGTGAACATCAAGGGGACAAGAATCTCCCAATTTAGCAACTTTTTCCAATCAAAAAGATTCAAAATTATTTGATTTTCAATCAAATATTGGATCATCAATTTCATGGATTTCCTTGCAAGATTGTAACCTAATTCCCTTCTACTATATATACATAAGCTAGACCTAATGCCATGGACGTAAGAATTGCTGCAGAAAGCCATAGCCAATATTGAAAAAAATCAAGAAAAAAGCCAAAATTGTTTTCCAGGTTCCAGGCCCTTTCAAAGCAATTTGAGGATTCAAACACATTGCTAGAACTTCCAGGAACGTATTGGAATAAAAACCAAGTGCTAAGGCCTAAGAAATCGCTCTACACGAACTCACGGTTTGCACATTTTTTTTCATAATCAAACTCATGATTCATGCATATTTAATATGATTTTTTGTTGGTTTTGCATTGCTAGCACTCAAAGGAAACTAATGGCATAAGCTAATTGGATTATAGTGTACAGAATCGTGAATTGCCATTGAAGAAATTTAGGGTTTCCAAGCTTCCAAATTGGGGCTTTATTATTCAGGCAAAATTAGAACCCCTAACGCATATGGTTGAAATCGTTGCATCAAGACAAATCAATATTCACCCTCGCGAAATATTTATATAGAGCACAGCTTTATTCGCTATTTTTTCTTATTGCAGGTTGTGGGGGTTAAAAACCCCCGCTATCTAACATATATTTTGCAGGTTTAGGGAAGACGATGATGAGGTGTAGGCGTGTGGTTGGGTAATTCAAAATTACGCGCGTTTTGTTTGTTTTTCAGCATGTTATTTGTTTTCCATATATTATTTTCATTAGTCATTCTATTAACAAATGCGTTCAGATGGCCTAGTGGAAGACGTGCTGGCATGTAACCATTGGGACCTGGGTTCGATTCCCAGGTCCACCCAAAACTCCATATTATTTTGTTTAACGTGATTGTGTGCAGAGTTCCAACAACGTTCCACCATACGCTTCCAACATCCAAACGCCATGTGTCTCCTAGCACAAATCCAATGGTCAAAAGATGAAGATCATGATGCTCCCTGGTCAATGCCTGCCTAGACAATTCCCAAAGTCAAACGTGGCTGAATGTACAAATGGGCCAGAATTGCTAATCCACCTCCATATTGGGCCAACACACCCCCCTGATTTCTTTGTTCTTTCCTTTTTATTTTTTATTTTCTTTTATTAACTATAATTATTACTATTATTATTTAATTAACTCAAATTAATTATTTTTATAATAAATTCAAACAATAAAAAAATGTGAATATTTATATTATTGTTATTATTTTCACCTTTAATTATTATTTTGTAAATAAATACTAATAAATTGATTTAGTTTAATTAGGTTAAATTTGACTTTTTTTTCTCAATAACTTAAAATAAATTAGAATTAGGGTTTTTCTTTTGATAACTTTTAATTTCCTCTTTTATTTTTATTTTTATTAAAAACATTCAAAAACTAAAAAATATTTTTTCTTTTATTTAATTAATTAATTAGTTTTAGGTTTAATATTAATTAATTGCAAAAAGGACTAAAATTCCATTCTTTTCTCAAAAAGGGTCAAAACCCTAAGGACGTCCTGATTCAATTTCTTTGCGCGCACTTTATTATTTTGATCATATTTATGTAATTGCTCCAAGAATGTAATAGATAATTAGGGCTTTTATCTCTTTATTTATTTTCTCGCGTTTATTTTCCAAAGGGTTATGTTTTTGGCGATGTAAATACCCGACGCCTTGTAATAGCGTATATTTACTTTCCGCAATTTATTTTCCGCACAATTATTAACTGTTAACTATGCATGACAAGACATGTATGAAAAATAAAATCAACCCATAGCTCACAATGATACATGTGCAAAGACAATTAACATGAAACCTGACACACATGCACATGCCACTCCTAGGGTACGCCTCACTTGGTTGCCTCGAGGTGGTCATTAAGTATAGGGTGTTTTAGAGGTCGCCCTCCTGTCTAAAGATCCAGTTGCCTCGAAACGGTTGCCTCGGATAAAAAGGATCTAGGACATTAGGGTTACCGCTAAGGCGTCCTACTATTGCTTTGGTGACCACACATGTCCCTATAATCGAATTGACCCGAAACTCCAAACGACGGTGCTACCTACTTCTCAATAGTGGGATAGTACTGTCTAAAGGACATTTACACAGCTTAATTCCTTAGAGTAGGTAGATTTCTCCTGGGTACTTGCTCTTTCAAAAAACAAAACAAAATTTTCGCACCTACACTTTCAAACAAAAGTTTTCAAACAAACACTTCATACACTCTTGAGGACTGATACAAGAGTTACCTAGAAGTTTTCAAACGAACTTTTTCAAAACCCACAAACACAAGAAAAGCAAACAATTTTTGAAAACATAGTGAGCAAGTACCTAAGAGCCCGTGGATAACCACGGATAGAAAGGGTGCTAACACCTTCCCTTTCTATAATCTACCTCCTGAACCGAGAAATATCTCAAAAAGGAATTTTGCTGTGCTTTTGTCCTTTCCTTGTTGGAGAAAATAAAAGACAGTGGCGACTCTTGCTTACCGCGACATTTCGCGAACCAGCTTTAAAACAGGCAGTTCTATTTCCACCGATCACAATGAGTTTGGACGTGAGAATGGATACCTACCATTGTTGACTATATCTCTTGGATTTTTTTTGTAACTCCGTTTACAGACTGTTTCAGACCAAAAGGACCCTACCATTAGATTTATAGCCCTCGATTTAGGGGGATATGGTCTTTGCCATGATCTAACATGCGTGGGTTTTGCAGGTTAAGTTTTTGGGTGACCGGAGAAAACGATCGGAGTTTGACTCCGGTGTCTCTGAGTTTGGTTGGCTCTGGTTAGGGCTGGCGTGGTGCAATGGAACATCATGATTTGCTCTCTCTTGATAACAGGGCCCCACCTGTACTGACTTGTTTTTAAATTCAAATTAAAAGCATTGTTTTATTATATAATAGTATGCTTGCGTTCCAATTACAGATAAATAGCATGGTTCATATGGCAAGGATGAAGACTGATAAAGGGAAGGGCGTGGGTTCAAGCCCCAGCGCCTGTAACTTTCTTTTTTCTTGCTCATTTTTCAACCTTTTTTCTATTTTCTTTTTCTTTTTTTTAATTAATTTATTTTTTCTTTTAATCAATATTCAATCAAGAAAAAATCAGAAAAAATATAATAAAATCATATTTAGGTTTTTGATAGATTAATTTAATTTTAGACAAAAAAATTTATTTAATTAATTAGATCTAGGGTTTTCTTAGAATTAATTAAGTATTTAATTTAGGTTTTAAAATCTATTTATTTTATCATTCAAAAATCAAACCAAAAACACAAAAAATAATTTCTAACATTTTAAAATTTTAGGACTTTAAAAAATAATATTTCTAAAAATTTTGTTTATTTTTTCCATTTATTTTCTTAGACAAATTGTATATGATGTACAAATAATGTAATAGCCTAGTTTAAATTTCTCGTAAGTTTTTATTAAATATTGTACCTGCCCCAAAGCCTTGTAATAGTAATTAAGGTTTTACTTTTCCGCATCTTTACTTTCTGTGCTTATATTTTATATACTTGTATATATAACTGCTAGATGTATGCTAATAGGGTTTGTATGGAAAGATCTAAAACAAGACGTTAGAAAACCCTAATTCAAGATAATATAATTAAACTGAATCACCTTCACACATTTTGCACCTCTAGGGTAACCTCCCTTAGTTGCCTTCGAAAAACATTGGTCACGTCCCTCAAAAGTGAGGATACTTTAGCAAAAGACCCTCGATCAAATCATCGTGTCCTTTCGAATAAAGATAATAATCCCTCGATGACCCTTCAAGTTGCTTATAAAATGATCTAGTCCCTTTGAATTGCCTACGAACAAATGATGATAGTCCCTTTGATACAATTTCTAAAGTATCCTTACATGTTGCCTTCGATGACCATACGGTGACCCTACGCATGTCCCTTCACATCTACTAGATAGGTCTACCTACCAAATAATTGTATGGATGACACTATCTCTAAAGGAGAAGGAAAATAATAAGAAAGACCTTTAGTGGGTAAGAACTCCTAATTGCTTGCTCACAAACAATACATTTTTCACACTACTTTTGAAACAAATATTTTCAAAAACACGTTGTACGCATTCTTGAGGACTGATACAAGAATCATTACAAATTCAGCCTTACATTGGCGATTTCAAAATATTTTCAAACATATCACACACATATAAAGCAAGTTTTCAAAGTGAGCTAAGCAATTAAGAGCCCGTAGATAACTACGGATGAAAAGGGTGTTAACACCTTCCCTTTTCATAAATTACCTTTGAACTCAAAATATATCAAGGTCTTTCATGTTCTTTTCACCCTTTCCTTATATTGGATAAAAGAAAAGTCTGTGGCGACTCTTGTTAATCGCAACATTTGTGATAAAACACTAAAACAGACAGTTTTCCCATCGTATTACAGAACTGGCGACTCTGTTGGGGAGATAATTAAAAGAGGGGTTACCTTAAGAGTTTAAATCACTTTACTTGCTTAAATTGTGTGCTTTGTCTTCTTTAACTTTAAGGGCTTTCTTGGGTTTATTACTGGTAAGACCCTACACCCGGATCTATGGATGCCTTAGGTAAGTAGAAATAGATCATGAAAATTGTAAGGTGTGGACCGATATAGTTAAAGTGATGGATACAGTTAGTGCGAAACATTGGTTTGTACTAATGTTCCTTGAGTTAGTCAAGGATAACATTAGGCTTCTGTATGGTGTCATTAGCACTAACTAACTTTTATAATCTTAATTGACCCATCTTGGCCATTAGAAAGTAGTGAGATGGCCGGTTTTGGTGCAGTCTAAGGTTGGTTGATACTTGATACTACGCTCATTGAGATTCGACTCTCGGGATGTTTGGTGGCAAGCCAGTTACCGTGCTAAAATAAAGCCTGTGAGAAAGATCGGTCATATGAGATTCTTAGAACCCGGTTACTATTTTAGGATCGGTTAAGCCAACTTAACTTCAATAGAGAAGGGTACTTGCCTATGGACCTCATGCAATCCTTTAAACCTATGGATCTTGTGTGATTTGTTTGTGTTTGCTAATTGTTTAAACATGAACATAACATTGTGACATCATGACATCATAACATTTTCCCTAACCATTTCAAGGACCTAAGGATTTATCTTTTTCGTTTGTTGCAGGTCATGGCTTTCGCTCGTAGAAATACTATCTGAATCAACTTTGTAAGGGTACCTTCCAAGCTTAAGGAGTTAGTCTCAAAGGTTCCCTAAAACTCTCAATTCACCAAAAGTCATGGCTATCTACTCAATTTGGTTACCCCCGATTTCGAGGAAGACATGATGAGTGTTCTATTCCAACTCTTTGATCCTAAGCATCACTGCTTTACCTTCCCAGATTATCAGTTAGTGCCCACAATGGCAGAGTTTGCTAAGCTACTTGGAGTGCCTATTCTTGATCAGACACCCTTCACCGGTCTAGAGAAAGTTCCAAAACCTGAAGATATTGCAGCAGCCATACATCTGAAGCGCTCTAACATTGTATCTAATTGGGAAACAAGAAGTGGAGTTAAAGGTCTTCTTGCTAAACTTCTGATAGAGAAGGCTCAGTTGTTTCTAGGTGCCATGAGATTTCATGCTTTTGAATATATTTTGGCTTTGTTGAACTATGGTTTGGTACTATTCCCTAATTCGGACCAACTCATAGATGTGAACACCATCAAAATATTTCTTACTCATGATTTTATTCTTACTTTGATTCGAGATATTTTTCATTCTCTTCACACTCGTACTATGAGGAAGCGAGGGACTCTCATGTGTTACATACCTTTACTTTCCAGGTGGTTTATTTTGCACCTTCCCTGATCAATGATGAAGAATTAACAAGGTTTGAGGTGGTCTTAAAGGTTGATGTCACTTGCTCATTTAGATATCTATTGGTGTTCCCGATCTCAAGAGGATATCACTATTATTGACCGCTATGGGGAATTCCCTAATGTTCCACTCCTTGGTATAAGGGGAGGTATCACTTACAACCCTTCTCTAGCTCTACATCAGTTTGGTTATGATCGAAGAGACGGTCCTCATGATATGTTTATCCAGAGTATTGTATTCGACTACAAGATCGACCTTCAAGGTTACCGTCAAAGGTTTATCCATGCTTGTGGCGTGATCATTAAGATTGATAGCAAGACATTAGGGCATAAGAACTCCATCCCTTTGGAGCCCTACCTTAGATGGGTGCGGTCTCGTGCTCAAAACCTTATAATGCCATATCCTGCTGTCCTACCAGTAATTGTGGAGCCTGCTATTAAAGGTGATGTTCCTCATATCGTTCTTCATCCCGATATGCCTACTAACTTTGAAGAACTACAGAAGTCCTGGATTCAACTCAAGGAGGAAAGGGATAACTTTGAGACTCAGTTATATGCTAGTGAGAAGAAAGTATTGGAACTGACGAAATGACTCCATAAAGAGCATAACCTTAATGCATATTGTCATACGGTGGGAGAACTGACTTGAGTGCTTTGCGTTTGATTGCAAATGTTACGGTTAGCAAGAGTCGCCACTGACTTTTCTTTTATCCAAAAGGAAAGGTGAAAAAGCACAGAAAAGACCTTTGAGATTGTTTCTTGGGTTCGGGGGGTAGATTATAAAAAGGGAAGGTATTAGCACCCTTTTTATCCATGGTTTTCCATGGGCTCTTAGTTACTTGCTAGATCACTTGCTTTTGTTTGAAATTGTGCTTTGTGTGGTTTTTGAAAGTATTTTGTAAAGAGGGCATTGTTTAGGCAATATTTGTAATGATTCTCGTTCGTAAGAATGTATGCAAAGATGTTGATCTTTTGAAAATGTTTTCAATTTTGTAAGATGTTTGAAAGTGTAGGTGTTTGTTTTGAAAATATCAAGGATGTTTGTTTGAAATTGAGCAAGTAATTAGGAACATTCTACCTACTCAAAAGTCTTCCTGGTTCATTTTCTTTTCCTTTGACATTGTTGTCTTACCATTGATTTGATAAACAACCCTATCTTTGGATGTAAAGGAACGGGTATGGGTCATCGTATAGCCATGATAGCAATGTTGTGAAAATATCTTAGCAATTCTCTTTGAGGGACTAAGATCATTTTTGAAAGGCAACTTTGGATAGCGTCATCGAGGGACTATGATCTTGTATTTTTTATTATTTTTTCTAAGATATTCCACATGCCTAACATGGCCATTTTTGTAAGGAAACCAAGTGGATTTTACCTTATGGGTGTAAGTGTGCAAGTGTGTTGATTTACATGCATTGTTTTGTCTTGTATTAGGGTTTTATAATGATTGATTTTAGTCTTGCCATACACACCCTAATTAATAACAATTATATTAAAGCGATAAGTTGCGAAAAGTAAATATTCTACGCTATTACAATCATTAGGGGGATGGGGTATACAAATTTCCAAAATGGGGATTGCAAGAAATTAAACCTAATTATCTATTACAACCATATTGAAATAATGTATAAGAAATGAATAAATATAATGTACAAGGGTATAAATGGAAAAGAAAAGGATTTTTGTTTGGTTTTTTTTTAGGAAAAGGTCTTGGTTTTAACCTAATTAACTAAAAGAAGTAATTAATTAAATTAAGAAAATTAAACCTAAATTAACTAAGAAAATAAATTAAGTTAGAAAGCATTTTTTAGGGTTTTTTAGAAAAGGTTTTAAGTTTAATAAAAATAGTATGGAAATTAATTAATTAAAAGAAAACATAAATTCTAATTTAATTTTAATTAAAAAGAGAATAATTAAACCTAAATCTAATTATTAATTTAATAAGAAAAGGAAATTAAGTTTTTTATAAGAAAAATGTTTTTGTCTTTTGTTTTTAAAGGAATAAAATATATAGAATGCAAATAATAAATAAAATATTTTTTTGGAATTTTTTATAATAATAATAAAAATATAAATAAAATAAAAATAAATAAAAATAAAAGGTTAAAAAAATGTTTTATGAGCTGACACATGAGCTTATGTATTGGCTCATGTATTGGCTCATGCAGATTTCGTGTCGGCTCATGCAGATTTCGTGTCGGCTCATGTGTTGGCTAATGCTCCTGGAAGTCAAAATAACCCAGTATGAATCGACACATACTGGTTTCGTATCGACTCATAATCATTTCGTATCGATGCATACGTGTTTCGTGTCGACTCATAACCTGTTTTGAACATAGTATGTGTCGACTCATAGCATTTCGTATCGACGCATAACTACTGTTTTTTGCTTTTATCACTGTTTTGCTACATGTAAAAGTTAGTTCTCAACACATGGTTAGTGAAAATGAAAAGCAAGCATATGGTTAGCTTCAAGGCAATTATATCTACATTTTATCTTCACAAATGAACCATTAATGATGCTTGTATGAAGAGTTCAAAGTCAAGAAAACTTACCTTGAAACTGAAATTTGTGCTTTGAGTTTGAGCTGCTGTATAGGCTGTTGTTGAGCTTGGGAAGTGATGATAGTGATGTTACAGAAGTTGTCTTTGTGTTTGAACAACTTCTATATGATGTATGTGGAGTGTTTGGATGGTTGGACAGAATTTGCAAGGTATGAGAGGTTCAAAGGTTTGGACTTTAAAACTCAAGAGTGGATGTTTTGTGGACTGTTATGGCTTTTGTGAATATGAGATTTTGAGGGTTTACCAATATAACTTATGGCTTTTCTCTCTATCCTTTCTCTAACCTCTTTCTCTTGCAAATGCTTTTTCTATTTATAGGCAAGGGGTTTATGCATATGAGCTGATTGGGTTTTTAGAACAGCATGTTATGGTTTGGTTGGATTACAAAGATCAAACCAAGTCAAGTAATCCATAGTCCCAAGATGAAGTACCAAAGTTGCTGGTATTGAGGAGCTACTTCCCATGATTTATGGTGGAGTATAATCAGCAACAAGCAAGGTATGGGCTTAAGATAAACTTTGTACCAAAAGGCTTGGTTTTCAAGAGTAGCAATGGTGCCTTTATGCCATAAATGGAAAGATCTTTTGGACAATGGCTCAAACACTTGGGTAATATCTCAAGCTCTTGTGTAAACATTAAATTATGTAGAGATTTGCAAGCAAGAAGGTCTGCAACATAAGATTATACAGCATAGCATAAGGGTTTTGTTATGTTTTCTTCACTAAAATGACTTGCAATTCAATAATGGATGCTCAACTTCATGCCCTTGAATTTCCTAGCTCAAATATGATAAATTCATGCTCTTGGATGTTTTAGAAAGCTTGAAACAACCTCTATAACTTTCATGTTGGCCATTTTGACAAAATCATCTTGGAACTATGTGAAAAAACGCCAAAAAGTTGGGATAAACTCCTGAACAAAATCTGTTGAAAATTTCTCTAAGTGTTAAACGAAAATGTCATGACTTCATGAATTTATAACTCAAAATCCAAGCACTTCTAGGAGAAGTTGTGTAAATCAATGTTGTAGATATCATGGAGATCTACAACTTTCATGTTGAAAGTTTACCTTGAACCGTCTTGCATCTTGGTAAAAGAATGGCATGAAGTGATGAAATTATCATGTATAAAAACACTTAGAAAATTTCTAAGTTTTGGAAATCTTGACTTTTCAAGTTGACTTTTGACTTTCTTGATTTCTTGATGAAAAATCTTCATATCCCAACATGTCTTGATGAAATATGATTCTTGAAACTTGATTTTGATCCAAAAGTCAAAGTTTGACTTTTCAGTGTGTAATTAACCATTTTGTCCTTGTGCCAATTCCAAACATAAATTGATGTATCAGCACTGCAAACTTGATGTCATGAGATATTTTGGGAGGAAATTCTTGAGAAATGAGAGGGAAAATTTTGGGGTACAACAGCTGCCCATGTTCAATCTTCTTAAACCTGAAGAGTTAGATTGGCGAGTCCTCCATTCGTGACTTGAAGGTGGAAGATGATTGAACACTAGAGTGCCCAGAAATTTGCACTCGAAGATGTGTTAGTTGATTGTGTAGGAATAGGCTTAAAAGATGTCATTTGGAGGGATGACGAAAAGTTGTTCGAGATGGGCTTGTAGATGCCATCCAAAATGATTGCTGGTAGGAATAGAAGAAGTGTCAGAATAAATCTCTGGTTGATTTATGCTGGAATAGTGGATGTGTTGGATTGAGTATCACAATAATATCCATAAATGGATTCTATCTAACTCGTATCTGAGAGCTGAATCTGAATGAGTATCAGGATGGCATCCGTGTCTAGAGCGTATCTGAACTGTATCTAAAAGTTGAATCTGAATGAGTATCAGGATGGCATCCGTATCTGGAGCATATCTGAAATGTATCTGAAAGCTGAATCTGAATGAGTATCAGGATGGTATCCGTGTCTGGAGCGTATCTGAATCGTATCTGAAAGCTGAATCTGAATGGGTATCAGGATGGCATACATATCTGGAGTGTATCTGAACTATATCTGAAAGCTGAATCTGAATGAGTATCAGGATTGCATCCGTATCTGGAGCGTATCTGAACTGTATCTGAAAGCTGAATCTGAATGAGTATTAGGATGGCATTCGTGTCTGGAGCGTATCTGAATTGTATCTAAAAACTCAGCAAGATGATGAAGGAATCTTGGACGATTACTACCTCAGTAGGATGATGAAGGAATCTTAGATGATTACTACCTCAGCAGGAAGATGAAGGAATCTTGGATGATTACTAACTCATCAGAACGATGAAGGAATCTTGGATGATTACTACCTCAACATAATGATGAAGGAACCTTGGATGATTACTACCTCAGCAGGATCATAAAGGAATCTTGAATGGTTACTACCTCAGTAGGATGATGAAGGAATCTTGGATGATTACTACCTCAGCAGGATGATAAAGGAATCTTGAATGATTACTACCTCAGCAGGATGATGAAGGAATCTTGAATGATTACTACCTCAGCAGGATGATGAAGGAATCTTGGACGATTACTACTCCAAAAGATGATAACCTTTATCTATCGATCGATCTTTCCTGAAAAGGTAAAGAGTTAGTTGTATGCAATGTCATGATGTATGCATTGCGTAATGATGTTCTCAAAATAAATGAGATTTATGTTATATGTATTTTTTATGCATATGCTATGAATGTTGTTGAAATGTAACTTTGTCCTGGAGAATAAATTCTTGACAAGTGTTGGGGAGTTATTAAATCCCGGATTGTTGTTGAAGAGTAGGTATGTCTTCAAACTTTTCTTAGAATGTTTCCACTGAGGATCCCTATTTTGTTGAGGAGAACTCCGTTGGGGAAAGTTGAAAACTTGGTGGAGAGTGTTAATTCCTGCTTGGGGGAAAAGTTCAGGAGTCTCGGTTGTCCGTTGCTCTACTGAGGAGTCGAAGTTGAACTAATGTCTGGTTGGGTCCAGGCTTCACAGTAACTTACTGGGGATTATAGAGTAGTCTACCGGGGAAGAGGAGTTTTGGTCCTTTGATTTGTAGTGGTCGGAGAGGCCAACTCAAGCTGGGGAATCATGTCATTTGTTGGGGAAATAAACCCTGTTGCTTAGTCTGTTGGAGAGGCGGCGACTTCACTGGCAGAAATCCTCGAGGATTCTTGAAGTCAATTCAGTTGGGAAAAAGTTTTCAGAGATTGAAACTCTGGCTGGGAGTCATCCTATGAGAAGGATTTTGGGGAGATTTGTCACTGCCCCTAGTAGCGAGTGTTTGTGGCACTGCCAGGAAATGTTTGACTGTATGTAACCCTTTGTCGGGATTCGCGTTCAATGCCGCAAGTGATTCAGATGGAGACCTGCCCCTGGTATATTCAGCATTTCTTTTGGAATTTTGACTTGACTGCCCCATGTGTGCTGGATAGTGACATGTCATGCCCCCTTGTTTATAGGGGATTTTTCGTTGGAAGTGTCATCCCACTTGAAGTGATTTTATTCACTGAGAGAGCTTTCGCTCACTGGATATTCATTGTGTGAATTTCTCTGCTGTCAAACAAAATAGCCGTATGCAAACAGCGATATTCAAATAATGCAAAATTTATGCTTGTCTTGAAATTTCGAAAATGTGTTTTGGTAAGTAAAGAAGTTTTGTAAGAAAATCCAAACTCAGGATTTAGAGTAAAGCCTTACAGGAGTCAGGATACCTTTTGTAACAGTATGCTTTCGAACTAACCCATGCCTCAATTAGGACTTTTGAAAGGTTGTAACGTGGCTTGGTTCACAGTTTAAGAAATAAAGGATAAAGGCTCAAAGTGTGTTTGTACCCACCTGCTCTTCGTGATGTTCTTCAATCCTAAACTCAGTTAATTATGTGTTTGAACTCCAATTGAGTCTGGAATGGCGCTTCAGTGATAGTTCAAACAAGTTAAGTTTGTAGGAAAGCAATCATTTTTGCAACATTTTTCATGTTGTTGAGGATTTGTCGTGACCTGTTTCTTTTGATTTATTATCCCTGATTTTTGCCTGACTGTTCTTGTTTTGAGATTACAGTCAACGAGATGCCCCAGTTTTCTTAAATATCCTTTGTAGGTTTTGACTTAGTGGGCTTCTCTTTTTGAGAGATAATGATTGCCTATTTGGTAGGGAACCATCACTGTCTTTTGATCCCAGAGGAATATCTTTGATATCACTTGTTGAAGTGAAAGTTTGCGACTGAACGCACATTTGAATTAACTGAGAGACTACCCTGCCCCAGGTTTTGATTAAAGATTTCAATTTGTGAAAGAAAGAAAACTTCTACTTCTTTGGCTCGAAGGGTTGACTAGGGATTATCTTCCTTATAACTCCAATGTTTAGGATTTGAAAGAAACACATGTACATCGTCAGCAAGGTCTGTCCAAAAGCATATTGTATGAGATTATGGCATTGTTTTCGTCATCCTCCCTCTAAAGGCTTGTAACTTTTAGCTAGAGTTGAATGTCATATAGAGAGTAAAAAGCATAGTTTAAATGAAATGAAAACGAATGAATCAATTCAAGACAAACATATGCAATGCATTAATGAAACAAAGTTTAACATTAATAGATAATTGTTTGAATAACCAGAGGAATTACAAATGAAAATTTCAAAATGAACAAGACGCTCTCAATGATTTGGCATAGGAGAAGTGATCACGTTTGGAGCCTCCGAAGGGTCAAACTCGATCTCCTTGGCATCAATTAAGTCTTGAATCTTGTTATTCAAAGTCCAACAATCGTCGGTGTCATGTCCGGGACTGTCAGAATGATAGGCATATCTTACGCTTAGATTATACTTAGAAGAGGAGGTGTCGGGATTTTGAGGAGGATCCTTTAGCGTGACCAGTTTCACCTTCATAAAATGTTGTAACGCTTGAGATAAAGGCATGTTTATGTCAGTGTACTGCCTTTCTTGGTATTTTATCCTACGCCTATTGCCCTGTCTTTGTTGGACATGTGTAGGATTAGAGATCAGGATTTCCCCTACATGTTGGCCATGATCACCTTGGTTATGACGTTTTTGATCGTACGCAGCGTCAGACTCTTTCTTCCCAATGAAAGGTTGTTTCCCTATACTCGAAGATGCGCCCCATTGGATTTTACCGCTTTTGATGCCAGCTTCGACCCTTTCGCCTGTTAGTACTAATTCGATGAACCCCGCTGAGGAGCTTCTGATTAGGTGATTGAAGAAAGGTCCTATCAAAGTTCCCATGAAGATGTCAATCAGCTCCCGATCAGTTAATGGGGGTTGCACCCTACCAGCCAGGTCTCTCCATTTTTGGGCGTATTCTTTGAAGCCCTCGTTGGAACGCATGGTCATATTCTGCAACTGCACACGAGTTGGTGCAAGATCAGCATTGTATTGGTACTGCTTGTAAAAAGCAGTAGCTAGATCCTCCCAGGTGTGAATATGGGAACTCTCCAATTGATAGAGCCACTCGAGTTGCGTCCCAGCTAAAATCTCTTGGAAGAAATGGATCCAAAGCTTCGGATCAGTTGTGTATGGTTGAATCTTGTGGACATAAGACTTTAGATACATCTTAGGACAAGAGACTCCATCATATGGGGAAAAGGTAGGGATTTTTAACTTTGGGGGGATGACCACTCCAGAAACCAAGCCCATGTCTCCTAAATCCAAACCAGGCACATCTTGGATCTCCATGGCTTTTAGTCTGTCTTCAAGTTGTTTGTATTTTTCATCCGCTGATGGATATCGCTCCTCAGAAGAGTCATCGTCATCAATAGCTATGTTGGCTCTAATGCTTCTAGCTTCCTCTTCTTGATTGTTCTCTTCTTTAGAAGAATCATCTTCTTTTTGAGCTAGCTGGGCATGCCCCTTGGACCTTCTTCTCACGTTGGGGATAACAGACTTTTTCTTCTTCTTGCTCTCTTTGGTGAAGAGTTTTTTCAGATCTTCTTGCCCCTTGGACAAGTTCACGAGCGCTTGTTGGAACTGAGCGTTTTGAGCTTAGAGATCTTTAACGGTTTCCTCTAAAGCCATCTCTACTGAAATAAACACTAAGAGGATAAGGAAACCTGTACGGGAAAACCTGTTATGATGACATGCATGATATGTGGATGCAATGTTTTCAAGGATCTCGCGGGGTAAACACGAGAAGATGTTATAATTTGAGATTTGATCCACAGTTTTTATTGTAAAACTTCGTATCGGTGGATGTCCTTCCACGAGAATCAAGCTCACCATGTCAAGTGGGTCATATCTCTTGACTCAAGTTACCGTGCTTTGGTCTTGAAGGTGTTTGGTTAGAGGAAAATAAATCCTCTTGCCCCTTGATAGACGTCTGGTTCAATGTGACCCTGCATCATAGGACCTTGAGACCCTTGAAATGGTTATTGAAAATGCCATGGTATGATGTCATGATGTTATGTACAAGTAAGCAAGTTGTTATGTACATAAAGCAAACAAGTCCTTAGGTTTAGGTTTGCATGGAGTCTCATAGGTAAGTACCCTCTTGAAGTTTAGTTGGCTTAAAACCTGTCCTAGCAATAGTAACCGGGTTCTAAGGGGCTCAATATCACTGGTTTGTTTCCTTGGTCATTGTTTCAGCACAAGCCTCTTTAATGGAGACCGAAATATCCCAAAAAAACCAAACCTCAATGAGTGTAGTATCGAGTATCTACCAACTTCGGAATGTATAAAAGTCGGTCATCTCACTACATCCTAAATGGACAAGTTAGTCAAGTAAAGGTTCTAAAAGTTCATTAGTGCTTCATGACATCACTCAGCGGCCCCGCATTCTCCTTGATTAACTCAAGGGCTACCGGTACCCACAAATATGTCGCACTAACGTAGCTATTGCTTAGACCATGTCGGTATACCCCGCACAGTTTCCACAACGTATTGCTACTTACCTATAAAGTACCCCAAATCAAGGTAGAAGATTCAAACCCAAACAAGGAACCATAATGTAAAGCATACAAGTCAAACAATGAAAGCAAGTAAATGTGATCTAACTCTAAGGTAACCCCTCTTTTAATTTTTTCCCCAACAGATTCGCCAGTTTTATCGTACGGTGGGAGAACTGACTTGGGTGTTTTGCGTTTGATCGCAAATGTTGCGGTTAGCAAGAGTCGCCACCGACTTTTCTTTTATCCAAAAGGAAAGGTGAAAAAGCACAGGAAAGACCTTTGAGATTGTTTCTTGGGTTCAAGGGGTAGATTATAAAAAGGGAAGGTATTAGCACCCTTTTTATCCATGGTTTTCCATGGGCTCTTAGTTACTTGCTATATCACTTTCTTTTGTTTGAAATTGTGCTTTGTGTGGTTTTTGAAAGTATTTTGTAAAGAGGCCATTGTTTATGTAATCTTTGTAATGATTCTCGTTCGTAAGAATGTATACAAAGATGTTGATCTTTTGAAAATATTTTCAATTTTGTAAGATGTTTGAAAGTGTAGGTGTTTGTTTTGAAAATAGCAAGGATTTTTGTTTGAAATTGAGCAAGTAATTAGGAACATTCTACCTACACAAAAGTCTTTTTTATTCATTTTCTTTTCCTTTGATATAGTTGTCTTACCATTTATTTGGTAAACAACCCTATCTTTGGATGTAAAGGGACGGTATGGGTCATCGTATAGCCATGATAGCAATATTGTGAAAATATCTTAGCAATTCTCTTTGAGGGACTAAGATCATTTTTGAAAAGCAACTTTGGATAGCGTCATCGAGGGACTATGATCTTGTATTTTTTATTGTTTTTGCTAAGATATTCCACATGCCTAACATGGCCATTTTTGTAAGGCAACCAAGTGCATTTTACCCTAGGGGTGTAAGTATGCAAGTGTGTTGATTTACATGCATTGTTTTGTCTTGTATTAGGGTTTTATAATGATTGATTTTAGTCTTGCCATACACACCCTAATTACTAACAATTATATTAAAGCGATATGTTGCGGAAAGTAAATATTTTATGCTATTACAATCATTAGGGGGATGGAGTATACAAATTTACAAAATGGGGATTGCAAGAAATTAAACCTAATTATTTATTACAACCATATTGAAATAATATACAAGAAATGAATAAATATAATGTACAAGGATATAAATGGAAAAGAAAAGGATTTTTGTTTGGTTTTTTTTTAGGAAATGGTCTTGGTTTTAACCTAATTAACCAAAAGAAGTAATTAATTAAATTAAGAAAATTAAACCTAAATTAATTAAGAAAAGAAATTAAGTTAGAAAGCATTTTTAGGGTTTTTTAGAAAAGGTATTAAGTTTAATAAAAATAGTATGGAAATTAATTAATTAAAAGAAAACATAAATTCTAAGTTAATTTTAATTAAAAATAGAATAACTAAACCTAAATCTAATTATTAATTTAATAAGAAAAAGAAATTAAGTTTTTTATAAGAAAAATGTTTTTTGTCTTTTGTTTTTAAAGTAATAAAATATATAGAGTGCAAATAATAAATAAAATATTTCTTAGGAATTTTTTATAATAATAATAAAAATATGAAGAAAAAAAAGGTTAAAAAAATGTTTTATGAGCTGACACATGAGCTCATGTATTGGCTTATGCAGATTTCGTGTCGGCTCATGCAGATTTCGTGTCGGCTCATGTGTTGGTTAATGCTCCTGGAAGTCAAAATAACCCAGTATGAGTCGACGCATACTGGTTTCATATCGACTCATAATCATTTTGTATCGATGCATACGTGTTTCGTGTCGACTCATAACCTGTTTTGAACATAGTATGTGTCGACTCATAGCATTTCGTATCGACGCATAACTGCTATTTTTTGCTTTTATCACTGTTTTGCTACATGTAAAAGTTAGTTCTCAACACATGGTTAGTGAACATGAAAAGCAAGCATATGGTTAGCTTCAAGGCAATTATATCTACATTTTATTTTCACAAATGAACCATTAATGATGCTTGTATGAAGAGTTCAAAGTCAAGAAAACTTACCTTGAAACTGAAATTTGTGCTTTGAGTTTGAGTTGTTGTATGGGCTGTTGTTGAGCTTGGGAAGTGATGATAGTGATGTTACAGAAGTTGTCTTTGTGTTTGAACAACTTCTATATGATGTATGTAGAGTGTTTGGATGGTTGGACAGAATTTGCAAGGTATGAGAGGTTCAAAGGTTTGGACTTTAAAACTCAAGAGTGGAAGTTTTGTGAATTGTTATAGTTTTTGTGAATATGAGATTTTGAGGGTTTACCAATATAACTTCTGGATTTTCTCTCTATCCTTTCTCTAACCTCTTTCTCTTGCAAATGCTTCTTCTATTTATAGGCAAGGGGTTTATGCATATGAGTTGATTGGGTTTTTAGAACAGCATGTTATGGTTTGGTTGGATTACAAAGATCAAACTAAGTCAAGTACTCCATAGTCCCAAGATGGAGTACCAAAGTTGCTGGTATTGAGGAGCTACTTCCCATGATTTATGGTGGAGTATAATCAACAACAAGTAAGGTATGGGCTTAAGATAAACTTTGTACCAAAAGGCTTGCTTTTCAAGAGTAGCAATGGTGCCTTTATGCCATAAATGGGAAGATCTTTTGGACAATGGCTCAAACACTTGGGCAATAGCTCAAGCTCTTATGTAAACATTAAATTATGTAGAGATTTGCAAGCAAGAAGGTCTGCAACATAAGATTATGCAGCATAGCATAAGGGCTTTGTTATGTGTTCTTCACTAAAATGACTTGCAATTCAATAATGGATGCTCAACTTCATGCCCTTGAATCTCCTAGCTCAAATATGATAAATTCATGCTCTTGGATGTTTTGGAAAGCTTGAAACAACCTCTATAACTTTCATGTTGGTCATTTTGACAAAATCATTTTGGAACTATGTGAAAAAATGCCAAAAATTTGGGATAAAATCCTGAATAAAATATGTTGAAAATTTCTCTAAGTGTTAAATGAAAATGTCATGACTTCATGAATTTATAACTCAAAATCAAAGCACTTCTAGGAGAAGTTGTATAAATCAATGTTGTAGATATCATGGAGATCTACAACTTTCATGTTGAAAGTTTCCCTTGAACCATCTTGCATCTTGGTAAAAGAATGGCATGAAGTGATAAAATTATCATGTATAAAAACACTTAGAAAATTTCTAAGTTTTGGAAATCTTGACTTTTCAAGTTGACTTTTGACTTTCTTGATTTCTTGATGAAAAATCTTCATATCCCAACATGTCTTGATGAAATATGATTATTGAAACTTGATTTTGATCCAAAAGTCAAAGTTTGATTTTTCAATGTGCAATTGACCATTTTGCCCTTGTGCCAATTCCAAACATAAATTGATGTATCAGCACTGCAAACTTGATGTCATGAGAGATTTGGGAGGAAATTCTTGAGAAATGAGAGGGAGAGTCCATGGGAGACTTAATGCCTTAGGCCTTAGGAGTTTCATAATTTAACCATCTTGTTTTCATTGTAAGCCTAAAAGGCAATTATAATTTGAACTTACTATGTTTCCTTTTTTTATTAACAAATTTAAATTCTATGAGGTCCTTAAAAACATTGCATACGCATATACATTTACATGCCATATCATTGCATAACAGGTGTTCTCAAAAATGTTTTTCTCGTCTTTTTACTATTTATTTCAGCATAAATGGCTCTTTAACAGATCGTCAAAGATCTCCAGGCTCAGAATGCCCAGTTCCAACAGATGTTCCTAAACTTAGCCAAGAGGCGGGAAGAACTGAAGGCACTCATCACCAAAGAGAAGAAGAAAATGACAAAGAAACCATCTGGCATCCTTAACATGGGAAGAAGGTTCAAGGGTCCAGTCAAGGGAGTTCAGGATCCCGATACTCCATTAGACGAAGACGAAGAATAGGATAAAGACGATAAGAGTGGTGAAACTGAAAAAAGTAACCATGGTCCTGTTAAATACTCTGATGAAGAGGAATAAGATTATTTGAATGAACAATATCCCCCTGTTGGTGAAAAATATGAGCAGCTAGAAGATCGTCTAAATGCTATGAAGAACCAGAGAGTGCCTGGGTTGGATTTTGAGGATTTGGGTTTAGTCTCAGGAGTTGTCATTCCTCATAAGTTCAAAGTCCCCACTTTTGCAAAGTATGACGGTGTTTCTTGCCCAAAGCTTCATTTGAGGTCATATGTTCGGAAGATTCAACCACACACTGCTGACAGGAAGTTGTGGGTGCATTTCTTTCAAGAGAGCTTGTCTGGAACAAAGTTGGAATGGTTCTATCAACTAGAAGGGACCAATATCCATACCTGGGGTGATTTGGTTGCTGCTTTCTATAAGTAATACCAGTATAATACTGATCTTGCACCAACCCATATGCAACTACAGAGTATGACCATGGGCTCTATAATACGATGGGAGAACTTACATGTTTTTTCATTTTATTGCAAATGTTGCGGATAGCAAGAGTCACCACCGACTTTTATTTTATCTAACAAGGAAAGGGTGAAAACAACATGAAAAACCTTTTAGGATTTTGAGTTTGGGGGATAGATTATGAAAAGGGAAGGTGTTAACACCCTTTTCATTTGTAGTTATCTACGGGCTCTTAATTGCTTAGCTCACTTTGAAAATCTGCTTTTCGTGTATGTTTGAAAATATTTTGAAAATTCCAATGTAAGGCGAACTTTGTAATGATTCTTGTATCGGTCCTCAAGAATGCGTATAAAGTGTTTTGAAAATATCTTTGAAAGTGTCTGGTGAGATACTTATGTTTTGACAAGTGTGAGCAAGAGATTAATAGTATTCTACCCACTCAAGGTCTTTCTTATACTTTTCATTCTCCTCTAGATAGTGTTATCAGTACCATTAGTTAGTAGGAAGTCCTATCGTTGGATGTGAAGGGACAAGCGAAGGGTCATCGAATGGTCATAGAAAGCAACTTGTAAGGATACCTTTAGCAATTTGAATGGACTATCATCATTTTTCTTGTAGGGTCATCGAAGGGACTAGATCATTTTGTAGGCAACTCGAAGGGTCATCAAGGGATTATGATCTTTATTCGAAAGGGACCATGATGATATTGTTTAACCGAGGGTCTTTGCTAAAGTATTCCCGTTTTCGTGGGACGTGACTGTTAGAATCGCAAGGAAACAAAGAGAGGTTACCCTAGAGGTGGAGTGTGCAAAGTGTATTGGTTTCAGTTATGTTATCTTAGAATTATTTAAGATTATCTACTGATTAATTTTATCTTGCCATACAAGCATATTGCTACACAATTATATATATACACGACATAAAGTATAAGTGCGGAAAATAAAAACTAACACTATTACATGGCCTCGGGAGAGTTACATAATAATTAAAACTTTGCGAGAAATTAAAACTAAGCTATTACAAAAAAGCTCGTGCGACCTATACAATTGTTTCTAGGAATTTAAATGAAAAAGATAAATAAAAAAGTTAGAAAGATTTTTTAATGTCCTAAAAATTCTAGGTGTTAAAAGATATTTTTTTGTATTTTTTTGGTTTGATTTTATATGTTAATAATTAAAAAAAACCTAATGTCTAATTTTAATTACAAATTAATTAATTTAATTGCAAAAACTTAATTCTTAATTAATTAAATTAATTGATATAAAAAAAGACTAAAACCTAATTTCTTGATTTTATAAGTTTTTTCTGATTTTTTTATTGTCTTTTGAAATTAATTGTAAAAAAGAAATAAATAAATTAATGGAAATATAAGAAAGGAAAAAGGTTAGAAAAAAGTGTTAAAAGAAATTGCATGGGGTGGGAATCGAATGGCACCCTCCGTTTAGCCTAAAAATGCATGTAAATAGAGTTTCGAAGAAAACAACAGTTCGTGCCCTAACGATGGAAGATCATGTTCTCTACATTAGAGCTTGATCTTTTTGGTTTAAACTTGTCTCACACATCATGTTAAACACATTTGGGCAATCAAAAGTAAACAATAATGCATAGATTGACAAATTTGAATTGATAAATTTTTACCGAACCAGTGGGATTGAGCGTGGTGTTTTGGATGTGGAATGGAATGCTTCTTGGCTTGGATGAGTTCCTGGGAACTTCAGGAGGATGATTCAATCCTTGGTTTGGATTGAAACAAGCTGAAATTTGGAATACGAATTTTTCACTTTTCTTTGAATTTTGTGAATTTGGAACCTTAGTGTTTTAGCAGCCTATGCATGTCTTTTCTTCACTGGCGATGTCCTCTATTTATAAGAACCATATTAAGTCAACAAAAATGAATGGCAATCATAAAGAGTTAAGTGTGAATCAAACATGATAAAACATGTTTTCAAGATTCCATATTTGAAGATTCTTGCCAAAACCAATTAAAAACCTTCCAAAACAAGTGAAACTCTTCCCATATTGAGGCAACACGGTTTTGACAAGTTGGATATGTGTTTATGGGCCTCAAATCTGATCCAAAACCAAGCCCACATGCCTTGGTCCATCATTTGTTATTTAATTTAATTAATTTTTTTATTTAATTGAATAAAAATCAAAATAAATATAAATAAATAAATAGTATATGTGATACGGTGGGAGAACTGACTTGAGGTTTTGCGTTTTATCGCAAATGTCGCGGTTTAGCAAGAGTCACCACCGACTTTTCGTTTATCTAAAAAGGAAAGGTGAAAAAGCACAGGAAAGACCTTTAGAGATGTTTCTGAGTTCGGGGGGTAGATTATGAAAAGGGAAGGTATTAGCACCCTTTTCATCCATGGTTTTCCATGGGCTCTTAGTTACTTGCTTAGATCACTTGCTTTTGTTTGAATGTGTGCTTGTGGTGGTGATTTTTGAAAGTATTTTGAAAATGGAACTTCGTAACGGTTCTCGTTTCTATGAGAACGCCTACAAAGTGTTTGTTTCGAAAATAGTTCAAAAGTGTGTTTGTGAGATGTGTTTTTGAAAGTATTTTGAAAATGGAACTTCGTAACGGTTCTTGTTTCTATAAGAACGCCTACAAAGTGTTTGTTTCGAAAATAGTTCAAAGATGAGAGTGTGGGTGTATAAAAATTTTTTTGTTGTGAGCAAGCGAGTAACTAAGAGCGAATCTACCTACTCGAAGGGGTTGAATTAACTGATACTACCCTGCCCCAGGTTTTGATTAAAGGTTTCAATTTGTGTTAAAATAGAAAACTTCTACTTCTTTGGCTCGAAGGGGTTTACTAGGGATTATCTTCCTTATAACTCCAGTGTTTAGGATTTGAAAGAATGCATGTACATCGTCAGCAAGGTCTGTCCAAAAGCATACTGTATGAGATTATGAAATTGTTTTCGTCATCCTCCCTCTAAAGGCTTGTAACTTTTAACAAGAGTTAAATGTCATAAGAAGAATAAAAAGCATAGTTTAAATATAGTGAAAACGAAAGGATGAATTCAAGACAATCATATGCAATGCATTAATGAAACAGAGTTTGACATTAATAGATAATTGTTTGAATAACAAAAGAAAATACAATTGAAAATTCAAATGAAACAAAAGCCTTCAATGATTTGGCATAGGAGCGTTGATCACGTTTGGAATCTCTGGAGGGTCAAACTAGATCTCCTTGGTATCAATCAAGTCTTGAATCTTGTTCTTCAAAGTCCAACAGCCGCCGGTGTCATGTCCGGGACTGTCAGAATGATAGGCACATCTTACGCTCGGATTATACTTAGAAGAGGAGGTATCAGGATTTTGAGGAGGATCCTTTAGTGTGATCAGTTTCAACTTCAGCAATTGTTGTAATGCTTGAGACAAAGGCATGTTGATGTTAGTGTACTGCCTTTCTTGATATCTTACCCTACGCCTATTGCTCTGTCTTTGTTGAACATGTGTAGGATTAGAGATCAGGATTACCCCCACGTGTTGGTCATGACGATTCTTTTGACCAGTCACTGCATTTGACTCTTTCTTCCCATTATAGGGCTTTTTCTGAGCATCAGAAGGTGTAGCTCCTTGGATCTTTCCACTTTTGATGTCAGCTTCGACCCTTTTGCCGGTCAGTATTAGCTCGGTGAACCCGGCTGAGGAGCTTCCGATCAAGTGATTGAAGAAAGGTCCTGTCAGAGTTCCCATGAAGATGTCAATCAGCTCCCTGTCAGTTAGAGGGGGTTGTACCCTACCATCCATATCTCTCCACTTTTGGGCGTATCCTTTGAAGCTCTCGTTGGAACCCATGGTCATGTTCTGTAATTACACACGAGTTGGTGCAAGATCAGCATTGTACTGATACTGCTTATAGAAAGCATCAACTAAATCCTCCCAAGTGTGGATGCGAGAACTCTCCAATTGATAGAACCACTCGAGCTGAGTCCCTACCATGCTTTCTTGGAATAAATGGATCCAAAGCTTTGGATCAGTTGTGTATGGTTGAATCTTGCGGACATAAGACTTTAAATGCACCTTAGGGCAAGAGACTCCATCATACAGGGCAAAGGTAGGGATTTTGAACTTTGGCGGGATGACCACTCCAGAAACCAAACCCATGTCTCCTAAATCCAAGCCAGGTGTCTGTTGAATCTCCATAGCACTGAGGCGATCCTCCAATAGTTTGTACTTGTCATCAGTGGGAGGATATTGTTCTTCAGAGTAATCAGCTTCAGCTTCATCAATCTCTAGACGGTTGTCTTCTTCAAGACTATCCCCTATGTTGGATGGAGTTGAAAGATCTAGGGCTTTAGGTCTTCTTCTCAAGTTCAAGACGCCTACTGACCTCTTGGACTTTTTCTTCTTTTCTTTGAGAAGGAGAGCTTTCAGGTCCTCTTATCCCTTAGCCATAGCCAGCAACATTTGTTGGAATTGAGCGTTTTGAGTTTAGAGATCTTTCACTGTTTATTCTATATCCATCTTACTGAAATAAACAGTAGGAAGATAAGGAGGCATGTATGGGAGAAACCTGTCATGATATGATGCATGATATGTGGATGCAATGTTTTCAAGGATCTCGCGGGGTAAATACAAGAAAAAGTTAGAGATCAACATCTTTGATTGGAGAACTTTGTATCAGGGGACGTCCTTCCACAAGAATTAAGCTCACCATGTCAAGTGGGTCATAGCCCTTGACTCAAGTTGTTGTACTTGATCTTTGACGGTGTTTGGTTAGAGGAAAATAAATCCTCTTGCCCCTTGATAGACATTTGGTTCATTGTGAACCTGCATCAAAGACCCTTGAGATCCTTGAAATGGTTATTGAAAATGCTATGGTATGATGTTATGATGTTATGCACAAGTATGCGAAGTAAGCAAGTTTATATACAAGTAATCATATTCACATAAAGCAGACAAGTCCTTAGGTTTAGGCTTGCATGGAGTTTATAGGTAAGTACCCTCTTGAAGTTTAGTTGGATCAACCTATCCTAGTTAATAGTAACCGGGTTTTAAGGAGCTCAATATCACCGTATTGTTTCCTTGGTTATTTTTTCAGCTCAAGCCTCTTTAATGGCGACCGAAATATCCCAAGAAACCAAACCTCAATGAGTGTAGTATCAAGTATCTACCAACTTCGAACTGCACCAAAGCCGGTCATCTCACTACATCCTAAAAGGCCAAGTTGGTCAAGTAAAGGGTTCTAAAAGTATATTAGTGCTTCATGACATCACTCAGCGGCCCCGTATTCTCTTTGATTAACTCAAAGGCTACCGGTACCCACAAATATGTCACACTAACATAGCTATTGCTTAGACCATGTCGGTATACCCCGCACAGTTTCCACAATGTATTGCTATTTACCTATAATGTTTCCCAAATCCGGGTGGAGGATTCAAACCCAAACAAAGAACCAAAATGTAAAGCAAACAAGTCAAACAATGTAAGCAAATAAATATGATCTAAACCCTAAGGTAACCCCACTTTTATAACTATCCCCAGCAGAGTCTCCAGTTCTGTGATACAGTGGGAGAACTGACTTGAGGTTTTGCGTTTTATCGCAAATGTCGCGGTTTAGCAAGAGTCACCACCGACTTTTCTTTTATCCAAAAAGGAAAGGTGAAAAAGCACAGGAAAGACCTTTAGAGATGTTTCTGAGTTTGGGGGGAAGATTATGAAAAGGGAAGGTATTAGCACACTTTTCATCCATGGTTTTCCTTGGGCTCTTAGTTACTTGCTTAGATCACTTGCTTTTGTTTGAATGTGTGCTTGTGGTGGTGATTTTTGAAAGTATTTTGAAAATGGAACTTCGTAACGGTTCTCGTTTCTATGAGAACGCCTACAAAGTGTTTGTTTCGAAAATAGTTCAAAAGTGTGTTTGTGAGATGTATTTTTGAAAGTATTTTGAAAATGGAACTTCGTAACGGTTCTTGTTTCTATAAGAATGCCTACAAAGTGTTTTTTTCAAAAATAGTTCAAAGATGAGAGTGTGGGTGTATAAAAATGTTTTTGTTGTGAGAAAGCGAGTAACTAAGAGCGAATCTACCTACTCGAAAGGTCTTAAATGTGCTTTTCCTCCTCCTTTAGATGTGGCTATCTTACCATTGATTTGGTAAGAAGCCCCATTTTTGGATGTAAAAGGACGGGCGTTAGGACGTTTGTATAGTCATAGAAGGCAACATATGGGACGTTTTAGCAATGTCGTTTTAGGGACTCGATCGTTTACCGAAGGCAACATCGAGGGTCATCGAAGGACTACGATCTTTTATCGAGGGTCTTTGCTAAAATGCCCATGTTCGAGGGACGTGACTATTTTCCGATAGGCAAAGAGTGAGATTACCCTAGAGGTGTGTGTGTGTGTGAATAATGTGTTTGACTTGCATGCATTTAGTCTTTGATTAGGGTGGCCTATTTTGTTGTTTGTATCTTGCCATACACACTTATTTACTAGCAATATATGAAAAGCAAGTAAAAGGCGGAAAATAAACCCTAGGCTATTACATCACTTTATGGGGATGGGGATACAATTTAACAAATAGGGATGAAGTAGAAAGTAAAATATTACAACCATATCGAATGATAATGAAAAGAATGTGAAAATAGTGTAGAATAAAGGAAAAATGCACTTTTGAACAGCTATGTGTCGACCCATGCTGCTATGCATCGACACATAGCTTCTCCTACTCTTGTAAAACAAAATCAGTTCAGTATGGGTCGACACATAATGGGATGTGTCGACTCATGCACCTTCTTGTATCGATGCGAAACGCGTATGTATCGACTCATAGGCTTTTCCAGCTTTTGTTTTGTGAAATATGTTTAGTATGTGTCGACACATAATGGGATGTGTTGACTCATACACCTTTTTGCATCGACACGAAATGCGTATGTGTCGACTCATAGTCCTTTCCAGTCCCTGTTTTGTGACCTGAACTCAGTATGTGTCAATGCATGAGAGTCATGTGTCGACTCATACACCTTTTTTCACTAAGATGGGTCGACACATGTGGATATGTGTCGATACATCATGCATTTTTCTGCCTTAAACGCCATTCTTTGCATACATCAGTTAGTTTTTAACATATGAATGAATAACATGAACAACAAATAAATGATTAATTTCAAAATAGTGATAGCTACATCCTATAAACAACAAAGTTGATGTATGGAAAAGGCAAGGTAAAGATGACTTACCTTAAAACTGCACTTTAGGTTTTGGAACCAAATATCCTTCAAGATGTTGTATGAACCTTAAGGAAGCTCCAACCAGCTGCTAGACTTTTCTTTTTGTTGAAGGTTACTAAACAACCTCTGTATGGTATGAAATGTTTGGATGGTTGGGCAGAACTTTCAAGGTATGAGAGGTTCAAAGGTTTGGACCTTAAAACCCAAGAGTGGAAGTTTTGTGGACTGTTATGGCTTTTGTGAATATGAGATTTTAAGGGTTTAAAACTTCTGGTTGTTCTCCTTGTTCTTTCTCTCTATTTTTTCTATCCTTTCCAACCTTTTCTATATTGCAACTGGCCTCTCTATTTATAGAGAAGGTTTGAGATTTGAGAAACTCTGACTTTTTGAAAAAAACATGTTATGCCTTTTTTTCAAATTTGTAAGTGTTTAGTTATTGGCATGTATTTTTGGTAAAACCAGGTGTGTGAATGTTATGACTGATGTCATAACATTCTGGGTTTTTAGGTACTTTATGCAGAAAAAGAATGGCATACAGTAGCTGTTATTTATGAGTGTGTATCTGAGCATTTTGCAATGATCACATTTATTACCTTCTACCAAAATCAGTAAACAGGATTTCTGTTGTCATAACCAATGTTAAGACATCCTGTACTGATCTAACAGTTATGCAATTTGGTTAATTCTGAGATTTTTCAGGAATTTGGTTCATACTTTCCAGAACAGAATCTCACGTGGACTTTAGGTTAACCTAGCTCAACCCTAATCTGGTTGATAAAGTCTTGTGACCAAGTCTTGAGGTTAACCCTAATTAACCCTAGCTATTTGTGGAAGCCCCAACTGAAGAAACAGCTGCATATATATTCAACAAGAAAGCTGTTGGATAATCAACTCTTTGACAGAAGATCAACTAGGGGCTGTATAGTTTTAACTACTGTAATCCAAGCAAGTATCATTGTGATAAGTGACTTGGAGTAGGTTTTGATTGCAAGGGTTGTGTATCACTCGAAGCTTTGAAGCAAGTGTGTTTGTGTCACTTGATTAAAGCTTTGAAGCAAGGTCAAGTTAGGCTTGTGTATCACTCAAAGCTTTGAAGCACGAGTGTTTGTGTTACTTGATTAAAAGCTGTGAAGCATAATCAAGTGTATGTTCTGAAGAGTGTCTTCATTATTTCATTAGTCAATTGTTTAGTATCACTGCTGTGATTGAGGGGGAGTGAGTAGGAACTCAGGTTTAAGTTGAACTTAGATTGAAGTTGCATTGGGTAGATCTTAAGTGAAGGAGATAAACTGGTTGGTTTATTCCTGAATTAATATCTCTTATAGTGAATTTCCTCCCTGGCTTGGTGGCCCCCAGAGTAGGTGTTGTTTCACACTGAACTGGGTAAACAATTGACTGTGTTCTTTACTGCTTTTTGATTTACTGTCTTATATAAAGTCAGATACGGTGTTATAACATTCACTGTGACATTGAGTATCTGCTGCCAGAATTTCAATTGGCATCAGAGCAGGCACCCTGCCTGTCTTACTGGGTGAGATCTAGGGATATCACTTTCTGGCGCTATGGACAAAGAAGGAGTTTTTGGAAACATACCACCCATTCTAGATAGATCAAATTATGACTACTGGAAACCTCGTATGATTGCCTTCTTAAAATCACTGGACAAAAAGGCTTGGAGAGCTGCTGACAAAGGATGGAACCATCCCACCATAACTGAGAAAGATGGGACAATCAGTCTGAAGCCTGAGGAAGAATGGAGCAAAGAAGAAGATGAGTTAGCCCTGGGTAATTCCAAAGCATTAAATGCCTTGTTCAATGAAATTGATAGAAACATATTCAGACTAGTACATCAATGTGAACTGGCCAAGGAAGTTTGGGACACTCTCAAAACTACCCATGAGGGCACATCCAAAGTAAAAATGTCAAGGCTTCAAATGCTGACTACCAAATTTGAGAACCTAAGGATGATGGAAGATGAAACCATTCATGAGTTTCAAATGAACATCTTGGAAATTGCCAACACCTCAGGAGCATTGGGAGAAAAGATGTCAGAAGAAAAACTGGTGAGAAAGATTCTCAGATCCTTGCCTAAAAGATTTGCAATGAAGGTAACTGCTATAGAGGAAGCCCAGGATATCAGCAAGTTGAAGGTGGATGAACTCATTGGGTCTCTTCAGACCTTTGAGATGGGGATCAGTGACAATGTTGACAAGAAAAACAAGAGCATAGCACTTGTATCCAACACTGAAGATGAGAACAAGGAGGATGAAGAAGAAAATATTTCAGAAGCTATAGCCATGCTTGGAAGACAATTCAACAAACTCATCAAGAGAATGGATCCAAAGTCAAGGTCAAATGTTAAGAACATTCCTTCTGAAATTAACAGATCTTATGACTCCAGCAGAAGACCAAAGTCTGAAGAGAAGGGAAATCAAAGCAGAGGAATTCAATGCCATGGATGTGAAGGATATGGGCACATTCGAGCTGAATGTCCTACCTTTCTTAAGAAACAAAAGAAAGGAATGTTTATTACTTGGTCTGACTGTGATTCAGAAATTAATTCTGAAGAAGAATCTGCCAAACTAGTTACTGCACTAACTGGTATTTGTACCTCTGATAGTGACACTAGTGATGAGGAAGTGACATTTGAAGAACTGGCTTATACCTACAAGAAATTATGTATCAGAAGTGCTGAAGTCTGTCAGCAAAATGAGAAACAAACAAAACTCATAATAAAGTTGGAGGCTGAGAAAAGGGCAGACATTGAAACTATAAGTCATCTAGAAGGGGAAGTTCAAATGCTGAACTCAAAACTGGACCAGATGACCAAATCTGTCAAGATGCTGACAAATTGGAAGAAATCCTCCAGGTTGGACAAAATGTGGGAAACAAGTCTGGTCTAGGATTTGTGGCAGCAAAGAAAACTGGTACAGACAAGAAGATCAGGCCTGATAATCAAATGTCAAAGCAGATGTCACAACATAGCACTCAACATCGGGAACAGAGAAATATGAAGAAAAAGTACCAAAGATGGAGATGTCATCATTGTGGGAGGTTTGGTCACATAAAGCCATTCTGCTTCAGATTGTATGGATACCCTAATCAGAACCCAGGTGTCAAACCTAAGTCTAACAAGGTACCATATACTCCACAGTGGAAGAAAAAGGCTACTGCCCTGATAGCCCACACTTCCCTTAGAGTCTCTGCAAAGGAAGACTGGTACTTTGACAGTGGATGTTCTAAGCACATGACTGGAATCAAGAACCTTCTCAATAATGTTAAACCTCACACCACGAGTTATGTGACCTTTGGAGATGGTGCTAGAGGAGAAATCAAAGGAGTGGGAAACTTGGACTGCCCTGGAGTTCCAAATCTAAATGAAGTATTGCTGGTAAAAGGCTTGACTGCTAATCTCATAAGTATCAGCCAATTATGCGATCTAGGATTCAAGGTCAACTTCTCAAAATCTGAATGTCTTGTAACTAATGAGAAACAAGAAGTTGTAATGAAAGGAATCAGATCTAAAGACAACTGCTACTTGTGGGAGCCTGAGAACACTAATTACTCTACTGTGTGTTCTATTGCCAAAGAAGAAAAAGAAGTGAAACTGTGGCACCAAAAACTTGGTCATCTACATCTAAGAGGAATGAAAAGGATTATATCCATGGAGGCAGTCAGAGGGATTCCAAGACTGCAAATTGATGAAGGGAGAGTATGTGGTGAATGTCAGGTTGGTAAACAGACTAGGATGTCACATCCAAAGTCAAGACATCTGACCACCTCTAAGGTTCTAGAACTCCTACATATGGATCTGATGGGACCAATGCAGGTGGAAAGTATTGGTGGAAAAAGATATGCCTATGTTGTTGTGGATGATTTTTCCAGATTCACCTGGATTCACTTCATTAGGGAAAAATCTGATGTATTTGAAGTTTTTAAAGAACTGTGCAAAAGAATTCAAAGAGAAAAAGAAGGATTCATTGTCAGAATCAGAAGTGATCATGGCAAGGAATTTGAAAACAGTAAGTTTAATGAGTTCTGTTCCTCAGAAGGAATTAATCATGAATTCTCTTCTCCTATAACTCCTCAACAAAATGGAGTTGTAGAAAGGAAAAACAGGACCATACAGGAATCTGCCAGAGCAATGATACATGCCAAAAGACTTCCTATTCATTTTTGGGCTGAAACTATGAATACAGCCTGTTATGTCCATAACAGGGTCACCTTGAGAAAGGGAACCTCATCCACCATTTATGAACTCTGGAAAGGAAGAAAGCCAACAGTGAAGTACTTCCATGTATTTGGTAGCAAATGCTATATTCTGGCAGATCGTGAACAAAGGAGAAAGCTGGACCCTAAAAGTGATGAAGGAATATTTCTAGGATACTCCACCAACAGCAGAGCTTATAGGGTATTCAATTCTAGGACCAAAGTCATGATGGAATCAATAAATGTCATAGTTGATGATTATCATGAGGAAACAGATGCCCCTTGTAATGTTGAGACATTCTTTTAGACTTCAACTCAACAAAATGATCTACCTAACACCACTGCAGAAGACTCTGAATCAAAGGAAGCTAGCAAAAACCCTTCCATCAGAATTCAGAAAGATCATCCCAAAGAACTCATCATAGGAGATCCTAACAGTGGAGTCATTACAAGATCTAGAGAAATCATCTCAAACTCTTGTTTTGTGTCTAAAATTGAACCAAGAAATGTTAAGGAGGCTTTAACTGATGAATACTGGATTGGAGCAATGCAATATGAATTGAACCAATTCAAGCAACATGAAGTATGGGAGTTAGTTCCTAGACCAGAAGGAACAAACATCATTGGCACAAAATGGATTTACAAGAACAAATCAGATGCTGAAGGAGTTGTCACCAGGAATAAGGCAAGACTGGTTGCTCAAGGATACACTCAAGTTGAAGGGGTTGATTTTGATGAGACCTTTGCACCTGTAGCCAGACTGGAATCAATCAGACTCCTATTGGGAATTGCTTGTCTCCTGAAGTTCAAGTTATTTCAGATGGATGTAAAAAATGCCTTCCTAAATGGGTACTTAAATGAGGAAGTCTATGTGGAACAGCCTAAAGGATTTGTGGATCCAAACTATCCTGATCATGTCTACAAATTGAGGAAAGCTTTATATGGCCTGAAACAAGCTCCTAGAGCATGGTACGAAAGGTTGACAAAATTTCTCTCTGACAAAGGATACAGAAAAGGAGGCTTGGATAAAACCCTTTTTGTCAAAAATGAAGGAGGAAAGATAATGGTAGCTCAAATATATGTTGATGACATAGTGTTTGGGGGAATGTCAGAGCAAATGGTTAAACATTTTGCTGACCAGATGCAGGCTGAATTCGAAATGAGCATCATGGGAGAATTGACCTACTTTCTTAGACTGCAAGTCACACAGATGGAAGACTCAATTTTTCTATCTCAAAGCAAGTATGCAAAGAACATTGTCAAGAAGTTTGGTATGGAGAATGCCAGTCACAAAAGGACTCCTGCACCTACTCATTTAAAGCTATCCAAAGATTCAAGTGGGGTTAAGGTGGACCAAAGCCTGTACAGAAGCATGATAGGAAGTCTGCTGTACTTAACAGCCAGCAGACCTGACATTGCTTTTGCAGTTGGAGTATGTGCAAGATACCAAGCTGATCCTAAAGTCAGTCATATCAACCAAGTGAAGAGAATTTTGAAGTATGTAAGTGGAACTTACAACTATGGATTGTTGTACTCTCATGGTTGTGAACCAACCCAGAGTAGGTGTTGTTTCACACTGAACTGAGTAAACAATTGACTGTGTTCTTTACTGCTTTTTGATTTACTGTCTTATATAAAGTCAGATACGGTGTCATAACATTCACTGTGACATTGAGTATCTGCTGCCAGAATTTCAAAATTCATAAAGACAAGCTGCTTCATGATGAAGAAAGGAGTGAATTAAGGAACTTTAGCCATGCTTTGCAGGTCTTGTAGATTGCTTCTGCTGTTGAGAGATTTTCTGTCATCTTTGGAACATATTTCAAGCTTTGAAAGAAGAGAGTGGTTGGAAAAGTGAAGCTTTATGCAAATGGAAATGTTTTTTTTTTGCATTTCTAACCATAAATGGTATCAAGACTTGGACAATACTTCAAATTCCTGTGTAATACACTTAGGGTTTGTGTAATTGCTTGATTATGCATATATTTGGAGAGAACATAGCCTAAAAAGAGAGATCTTGTAGCTTTGGTTGGAATTTTAGTCAAGTGTTCATCACAAATCTGCCTTGTAAATCAAGAATGAATGTCCAACTTCAGATCCTTGTATCTCCTAGCTCAAATATGATACATTCATGCTCTTGGATGTTTTGGAAAGCTTGAAACACCCTTTATAACTTTCATATTGGCCATTTTGACAAAATCATCTTGGAACTATATGAAAAAATGCCAAGAAGTTGGGATAAAATCCTGAACAAAATCTGTTGAAAATTTCTCTAAGTGTTAAATGAAAATGTCATGACTTCATGAACTTATAACTCAAAATCCAAGCACTTCTAGGAGAAGTTGTATAAAGCAATGTTGTAGATATCATGGAGATATACAACTTTCATGTTGAAAGTTTCCCTTGAACTGTCTTGCATCTTGGTGAAAGAATGGCATTAAGTGATGGAATTATCATGTATAAAAACACTTAGAAAATTTCTAAGTCTTGGAAATCTTGACTTTTGACTTTCTCAACTTCTTGATGATTAAGCTTGGTATTTTTGAATGTCTTGATGAAATTTGATCTTTAGGTTGTAATGTTGACCAAAAAGTCAAAGTTTGACTTTCTAGTATGCAATTGACCATTTTTCCCTTTTGCCAATTCCAAGCCTAAATTGATGTATCAGTGCTGCAAACTTGATGTCATAGAAGATCTTGTGAGAAAATCCTTGAGAAATGAGAGGACAAATTTTGAGGTACAACAATATAAAAAAATCATGGTAAGGTACGAATGAGTTTAGGAATCCTCTATAAGGTCTTGAACATGTTTAGACCTTAGAAGATAGGTCCACTAGTCCAAAATTTCAAAATTGCTCAATTGAGGTTTCATACATTTCTCAAAAATTTCTTAACTTGCCCCAATCATAACTTTCTCAGATTTTATCATATGAAGGTGATCTTGGACTTTTTGGAAATCTCAAGATGTCCCCTACAACTTTTATGTTTGTCATTTTTTCATTTGAAGTCTTTAACCTAATGTAAATTTCTTTGACAAAAAATGTCTTTTTTGTTGACTTTCAAAATGACCTGTAATGTTTTGGCTCATATATCTTAAATGAAGCATTTTTTGGACTTGAGCTTAGATATACAAAGTTGTAGAGAATTGAATTTCCATAAAAATGGGCTTTGGTTGAGAATTTTCTGATGAAGCATGTAAAAGCTATGCTTGGTCAAAGTTTAGTTGACTTCTTCTAAAGAAAATCCTAATTTAGCAATTTTTGACTTTTGATGAATCTTGAGTTTTCTTGATGAATCATGATCACCTCTTGATCAAATGATGAATCTGACCTTAAAATATTGATGTTGAGCAAAATATTGAAGTTTGACTGTATGTTGACCACAATTGAATTTTTGTCTAATACAACTGATTTTCAATCATCTGAATAATTGACCGAGCAAACTTGTGATGCTAGGCTTGAAACTTGTCATGAGGGTAATTTGAAGCATACTAGAAATCATGGAATCCACTTGAGGCATTAGAAGCTCAATTTTATTTGAGAAACACAAAACCTAGTTGTAGGTTAATTACTTAGGAGAGGTGCTCGTGTGCTCAAACCCTTGTGTATTATTGAGCAATTGAGAATCCTATGAGCATAAGGAGGTGTCTTGAATAAATTGTCTTCAAAAATGGAAGGGAAAATTTTGGGGTACAACAGGCTCTAACACAGGCTTTAAAGAATATGCCTAGAAATGAAGAGATCTAGCAGGAAGAGTTCAGCCTCCCTTGTCTGATAGGGAATTGGTTGACATGTTTATGGGAACTTTAATAGATCCTTTCTTCAATAATATGATTGGAAACTCTTCAGTCGGGTTTGCTGAGTTGATATTAACAGGGGAACATGTTGAAGGTCGAATCAGAAGCGGAAAAATTCAGGTGGCTACATCTTCAAGTACTGTGAAGAAGTTATTCAATGGGAAGAAAGAAGCTAATATTGTGTACGGCCAGAAAGGTCGTAGTAAAAGTGATCGCCATCAATTTGTTGGGGCAGTAATGATTTCTAATCCCGCACTAACACAACATCAACAACAAGGCAATCAGCGTAGGCTGGATGCACCCAGGAGACAATTCACCAAAAGCAATATGACATTGTCTCAAGCGTTACAACACCTGTTGAAGGCAGAGTTGATTACGTTTAGAGATCCTCCTCAGAATCCCAACACTTCCTCTCCCTGGTACAATCCCAATGTAAGATGCGCCTATCATCCCAATAGTCACAGACATGACACAAACAACTATTGGGCTCTGAAAAATAAAATCCAAGATATGATTGACTCTAAGGAGATTGAATTTGATCCTCCCGAAACTCCTAATGTGATTAATGAACTTATCCCTAATCATGACAAGGGTGTTAATGCTATTAATGTTGTGGAAGATGTTGATGGCAACAATGACCTAGACAACTGGATCTTCCCGACTACTGACAAAGGGCTCACCAATTGGACAGCTGAAGACTTTGTACCAATCTTCTTTAGTCAAGAGTAAATGTCATTTTCTATTTTCTATTTCCAAGTGTTGTACCCAAAAATTTTCCCTCTCATTTTCAAATCAAATTATTTCAAGAGCTCTCCTCATCTTTCTAGGGTTCTTGAATGCTCAAGGTTGCCCAAGAATTGACCAGACAAATTCTCTTCCTAAGCAATGGGTCCACAATTAGGGTTTTTATTTTTCAAAGGAAATTGGACTTCTAATGCCTCAAATGGTTTTAATGACTCTTCATATTTCCCTAAGAATACTCATGTCAAGTTTCAAGCCTTGCACCACAAGTTTTCTCAGTCAATTACTCAAACGATGGAAAATCAATTGTGTTGGATAAAAAGTCAATTATGGTCAACATACAGTCAAACCTCAAGATTTTTTGGTTAACATCAAGATTTTAAAGTCATATTCATCATTTGATCAATGGTTGATCATAATTCATCAAGAGATTGCTCAAAAGTCAAAAGTTGCTAAATTAGGGTTTTGATCATTCCTCTAGGATAAGTCAACTAAACTTTGACCAAGCATAACTTTCACATGCATCATCAAATTTTCCTTAACCAAAGCTCAATTTAAAGGAAATCCAATTCTCTACGACTATGTATCTCTAAGCTCAAATCCAAAAAAATGCTTCATTTGAGAGATATGGGTCAATATATTATAGGTCATTTCAAAAGTCAACAAAAAGACACTTTTTGTTAAGGAAACTTATATCAATATAAAGTCTTTAAAAGCAAAAATGATAAACATATAGGCTGTATAGGGCATATTGAGATTTCCAAAAAGTCCAATATCACCTTCAAAAGAAGAAAATTGAGTGAGATATGGTTTGTGCAAGTTGGGCAATTTTTGAGAAAATGCATGAAACTTCATTTTAGCAATCTTGAACTTTTGGACTAATGGGCTTAACTTTTGAGGTTTAAACATGTTTATAACATGTTAGAAGACCTCTAAGTCCAGTTATACATTACTTTGATTTTTTATTTCATTTATTTTGAATTTATTCAAATTAATTCAAAATAAATCAAATAAAATATGAGTTGATGGACCAAAGGGCGTGTGGACTTCATTTGGATATCTTCTAGAAGGTACAAGGCCTCTTAAGAGCTTTCCAAAACCGTGAAAACATGTTGGGAACAAGAATCTTCAAGTTTGGAATGTCTTTAAAACAATTTTGGAAAGATTTTAATGTGTTTTCTTTGCAATGAATTGTGATATAATGATACAGGATTCTTGCCTTGTTTTGATCCATTTCATTCCTCTATAAATACATGCAACACTCAAGTGTAAAAGACATAAAGTGGCTGCCATAAAAGCAAGGTTTCAAAATCACAAATTTTCAAAGAAAGGTGCAAACTCGTATCAAAATTTTCAGCCACTCTCAATCAAAATCAAGCCTCAAATCGTGTTCCTGAAGCTCCTAGGAATCTCACCAAGTCTAGAAACAAATCTATTCATGTCTAGAATAGCTTACACAAGCCCACCGGTTTTGGTAATTTTCTTGAATTCAAATCTTTTAATCTATGCATATTTAACTAATTTTGTGTGCACATATGAGTTTATCATGGTGTATAGAATAGGTTTGAATAAGAAAATGCAAGCTTTAACGCGTGGATGGTGAGTTACCATGGTTAGGACACGATCGAATTCTCTCTTTGAAATTTCATTTCCACTAATTTATTTCTTTTTTACAATTAAAATCAAGACATATAAAATCATAATATTACATAAAATAAAATAAAATAGTCTTTTAGGTTTTCTTAATTAACTTTTTTCATTTAATTAAATTTTAGGTCTTTTTTTAATTTGTAAAATTAATTAGAATAATTAGGTTTTTATTAATTATTAACTTAAATTATTTTCTACAAAAATACACAAAAAAAATTAATTTATGACGTTTTAGATTTTAGGACTAAAAACATATTTTCTAACATTTTCTTATTTATTTTCCCCTTTACTTTCTTAGAAAAATTGTATAGGTCGCACACTTTTTATTTTGTAATAGCTACAGTTTTATTTTTCACAAATTTATACTATTGTATCTGCCCCAAAGCCTTGTAATAGCTTAATTAGGGTTTACTTTTCCGCACTTTACTTTCTGCACCTATATTATACTTGCTTGTCTGTATATATTTAATTGTTAGTAATAGGCTTGTATGGTAAGATTTAAAATCAATCGCTAGATAACCCTGTGATCGGTGGATCTGGAACTGACTGTTTAACGCTGGTTCGCGAAATGTCGCGGAAGCAAGAGTCACCACCGTCTTTTATTTTCTCCAAATGGAAAGGACAAAAGCACAGAAAAATTCCTTATAGAGATTGCTCTCGGTTCGGGAGGTAGATTATAGAAAGGGAAGGTGTTAGCACCCTTTCTGTCCATGGTTATCCATGGGCTCTTAGATACTTGCTCATTGTGTTTTCAAAAATGGTTTGTTTGCTTTTCAATTGTGGGTTTTAAAAAGTTTCTTTGAAAATTCCAGTTCGACTCTTGTATCGGTCCTCAAGAGTGTTTGAAAAGTTGCTTTCGAAAGCTTTTTGAAAAGGTGTCGGTATGAAAAGTATTTTTGATTTGTTTTGAAATTAGAGCAAGTATCTAGAGTTGTCTACCTACCCTAAGGAATTCGTCTGTGTAGATGTCCTTTACAGTAATGCCATCCCACCATTGAGAGGTAGGTAGCACCACTATTGGAGTTGTTCGGGTCAATTCGAGGTTCGGGACATGGTAATCACCGGAGCAATAGGAAGACACCTTAGAAGCTACCCTCATGCCAGGTTCCCGGATCATGAGGACTTACTAAAACATCCTCTACTCGACGATCACCTTTCGAGAGGCAAGGCAACAGTGAAGCGTACCCTAGGGGTGGTGTGTGATTTGTGTGTCATGTTCATTTACATTTGTCTTGTTCATGTCGGGGGTGATCTACGCGTTGCTTTTATTTTGACATTCATTCTTGCATGCAATTATTAACAGTTTAAAAGAGGCGAGAATTAAAGTTCCTAAACTATTACAAAGGCGCGGGTCCACATCACCAAATTAAATCCAGGACCCGATTTGACATAAAATAAAGTAAAGTGCGAGAAATATAAATATCGAATTTACATGGCTTTGGGAGAATTACATAAAAAGAGAAAATAAAATAAGCGCGCGAATTGGAATTGCGATCGAATGCGAGGGCGTTGGACCCTTTTTAATGAAATTAAATTATGATTAACAAATTAATTAAATTAAAGTAAAAAAGAAAAGATTTTTGAGTTTTTGTATTTATGAATTTTAATGAGAAGATTATGGAATTTAAACCTAATTCTAGTTATTTTTAATTTATTAAGAAAACATGTTAAAATTGAATCTAAAATTAACCTAATTAATTAATACAATTTTATTTACAAAAATATATAATTAATTATTAATGATGATAAAAGAAAAGAAAAAGATAAAAGTAATTAAAACCTAATTCTCCAAATTTTAAATTTATTAAGAAAATGTTAAAGTTAATCCTAGAATAAAAAAACTAATTAATTAATAAGACCTTTTTTACAAAAAAATAACATTAAATGAAATATATTTTAATTTTTATGACTTTCTGATTTTTATTATATTTTTTTTTATGTTATGAAAATATTGATTTAAAAAATTAAATTAAAATTAATTAAAACAAATAAAAGTAGAAAAAATACAAAAAAAGATGAAAGAGCAAACCAATGGGGGGTTCTGTCCCCAAACTGGAGGTCTTTGGCTAGCAATCAGGCCCATTTGTTCCAAGGCCTTTTTTACTTTTCCTGGAAGCGTGCGCGTGCATTGACCAATGAATATGGTGTTCATCAGATCTGGGCCTTTGGATTAAAATTATGGGGCGCGTGGCATGCTGGGACATTGGGCGTATGATGAACTTCAGGAGGCAAGCTGCATGAGATTATGCTGAAACAAAATATGTGAAGAAAGTAAGGGGACCTGGGAATCGAACCCAGGTCCCAGTGGTTATAGGACAGCACATCCACCACTTGTGCCAGGCGCTTGCTTTGTAATGTTAGTGGGATGCAATTAATATATAACAAAACAAAATATTAATACTGTTAACTCAAAAACGCGCTAAAACTTGAATTACCCTTTCACATCTTGACACCTAAGCGTCTTCTTCCCCTGTTCTTTATTTGCCTGAAAAAACAAAACAAGATTGCGGGGGTTTTAAACCCCCACTACATGGCACAAGGAAAAATAGAGAATAGGCCCTCTTTGATCAGAAATTAGGCGCGATAGGGTGGTTGTGTTCGTGGGAAGTTTCTCGTTCTAACGGTGCAAGTCTCACGTCCCAATTTTTCCATAACTGAGAAACCCCAAATTTGAACCTCTGCAACCCTAAAATGCTCCAATGGTGATTTCGCGTAGGGGCGAGGAAAACTCAATCAAACAATATGGTTAGCTTCAGAATGATAAGAATAATATAAAACAAGCATTAGAACTTAAAATCATGGCATGAATGATGAAACACGATTATGCAAAAAAGATGACACAGTCTGACTTCTAGTTACCAATTCTGGATGATATGGACGTGGAAAAGTGTTCAGTTAGGTTCAGTAATGTCTTGGCAAGCTAATGGGATCAATATTCTCCTTTGAATCGTCCTCCAAGGCTGTTTTCAGTTTTTGATTTTTTTGGTAAAAATGCCAACTTTGTTCTTCAGATGGGGCGCAGCTTAGAGGTCTCTTTGCATTAGGTTTTGATCACACTTATATCAGGATGGATTAGGGTTGAGTTTTTGATCCAAAGAATCCTTGCATTGATGGAATGAATATTTGATTTTCATGCATAATTTTTCAATCTTTTCCATGCATATTTGATACCAATCATGTCCAAATCACCTTGATTCTTTCCATATCAGATAATGCACGAAATCTTGAAGATATTTCAAGCATAAAAAGATTTGAAAAGCTTGCTTTGGTATTTTTTACATATTTTATTTTATTAAATGAATTAATAGCAATTTAAAAATTCAAATAAATAAGTAAAAATGATGAATAAATTCCCTTTGGGACAAATGGTCGTGCATATGCTTTGGATGATGAATCTTGGAAGAAAATGTGGCCCATTAGCAAATTTAAGGCATTTGAAGCAAAATTGACTTTTCAAAATACCCAAAAATTTCCCAACTTCCACAAGACATATCTTGCTCAATTTTTAAGCTTTGATCATGTTCTTGGACATTTTGGAAAGGTATTGAAGTCCTCTAACCAATTCCTTTGGTCCCATGTCATTTTGATTTACCAATCTCAAGTTATGGCCTTTGACTTAAAGTCCCTTTTTGTTGACTTTTGAAAATGACCTATAATGTTGAAATTGATAACTTTTTGTGAGAGCATTTCTTGGACTTGAAGTGTGAAGAGGAGTTGTAGGAAATGTCTTTCTCTTCAAAATGAGATTTGGGTGGAATTTTTCTGATAAACCATGTGGAAGTTATGCCTTGGTCAAGTTACAGTTGACTTTTTCAACTGTCCAAATATGGAAACTTTTGCATTTTGAGACTTTTTGAGCCATGCCTTGAAAATCATGATCAAGAATTGATCAAATGATGTTTGTGGCTTCAAAATGAGATGTTGACCAAAAATTTGAACTTTTGACTGTCAAATGACCATTTTGCCCCTGCAGTTGACTGTAGGGCAATTAGGGTTTTTGACTGTGCAATTTTGTGATGTAAGTCTTGAAACTTGACATGAGGAGACTTGACAATGTTTGTAGGCATGTGGGACTTGATTGGACCCTTGGGAACTTCATTTTCTTTGTCAGAACCAAAACCCTAGTTTTTGACTGTTGGGAGGCCCTTGAACTGTGCAACCCTTGGGGAGATTTTGAAGCATGCTCTTTGCAATTCTTGAAGAATATGGGAGGGCAAATTTTGGGGTACAACAAACCCTAATCAAGATAAATAACTGAACTGAATCACTCTTGCACACATGCACCTGTAGGATAGCCTCCCTTGTTGCCTTTAGAAACAGTGGTCATGTCCCTCGAACGTAGGGATACCATTAGTAAAGACCCTCGGTTAAAGTCATCATAAAGATCATAGTCCCGCGATGCCCCTCGAAGTTTCCTACGAGAAATGATCTTGTCCCTCGATGTTGCCTATAAATATATGATGACAATCCCTTCGAATTGCTAAGGTATCCCTACACGTTGCCTTCTATGACTATAACGACGACCCTACGCTTGTCCCTTCACATCCAATGGATGGAGATACCTACCAACTAATGTCATGGATAACACCATCCCTAACAGAGAAGGAAAAGGATAACGAAATACCTTTCAGTGGGTAAGATACCCTTAATTGCTTGCTCACAAACTAAAATAATTTTCACACCTCACACTTTCAAAACAATTACTTTGAAATGCTTTATAAACACTCTTGAGGACTGAAACAAGGGTTATTATAAAGCAGAGTGCCTTACATTGGCATTTTCAAAACCTTTTCAAAGCACACACAAAGCAAATTAAAGTGAGCTAAGCAATTAAGAGCTTGTAGTTAACTACGGATGAAAAGGGTGCTAACACCTTCCATTTTCATAACTTACCCCCCGAACTCAAAATCTTAAAAGGTCTTTCCTTTTCTTTTCACCTTTCCTAAGTATTGGGTAAAAGAAAAGTCGGTGGCGACTCTTGCTAACTGCAACATTTGCAATAAAATGTAAAACCAAAAGTCAACTCTCCCACCGTGTTACCGAACTGGCGACTCTGATAGGGATTGGAATTACCTAAAAAAGAGGGGTTACCTTAGGGATAGATCACTTTTACTTGCTTTTTTTGTTAGTTTGCTTTATATTTAGGGTTTTGCTCGAGTTTAATTTCTTGCAAAGATCTTATACCCGGATCTGGGGACATTTTAGGTAAGTAGCAATAAATCATGAAAATTGTACGGCATAGACCAATATGGTTAAAGTGTTGGCTACGTTAGTGCGACACTATGGTTGGTACTAGTGTTCCTTGAGTCATTCGAGGATAACCCTAGGCTTCCGCATGGTGTCATAAGTATTAACTGACCTTTAGAACCTTAGTTGACCCAACTTAGCCATTAGAAAGTAGTGAGATGGCCGACTTTGGTGCAGTCCGAAGTTGGTTGATACTCGATGCTACGCTCATTGAGATTCGAATCTCGGGATATTTTGGTGGCAAGTTAGCTGCTCTGCTGAAACAATGCCTGAGAGAAAGATCAGTGATATGAGACTTCTAGAACATGGTTACTATGCTTAAGACAGGTTGAGCTTACTGAACTTCAAAAGGATACTTACCTACGAACCCCATGCAGGACTTTAACCTAAGGCTCTTGTATGCTTTATTTGTGTTTGTTATTGTTCAAACATGACATCATGACATCATACCATAGCATTTTATTAACCATTTCAAGGATCTCGATGGCCTGTGATGCAGGTTTATCATGAACCAGGCGTCTAGCAAGGGGCAAGAGGATTTGTTTTCCACTAACCAAATGCTATCAAAGTATCATGAACCAGGTTTCTAGCAAGGGGGCGGGAGGATTTATTTTCCTCTAGCCAGATGCTGTCAAAATCAAAGTATGTCCTCGTAAGTAAAAAGCTAGGACCCACTTGACATGGTGAGCATGGTTCTTGTAGAGGGACATTCAAAGATGAAGACCCAAAGCTTTTCAGACAAAGCTGCAGACTCAACTTCTAACATTTCATTTCTCTCTTTGTTTATCCCTAAAGATCCTTGAAAACATTACATATGCATCCATATACATACATATCATTACATAACAGGTATTTCCCAAGATAGGTTTTCTCATCTTCTTTTTGTTTATTTCAGTAAAAAGACAGCTCTCAAACAAACCGTCAAAGAACTTCAAGCTCAAAACACTTAATTCTGAGAGACACTCCTGAACTTATCCAAGGGGAAAAAAATGATGGCACTCATCGCCAAGAAGAAAAAGACTAGGAAACTAGTCGCCATCCTCAATATAGGAAGAAGATCCAAAGGTTCTCCCAAACAAGCTCAAAACTGTGAGTTTCCTCTGACGAGGATGACAATCAGGGTGAAGATGGTAAGAATGCAAAGGCTGAGAGAGGAAGCAACATTGGTTCTGGCCAATATGCTGATGAAGATCAAGAAGACTATTATACGGAACAATATCCTCCCATTGATGAAAAGTACAAACAGCTCGAAGATCGTCTCAACTCTATGGAGATCCAGAGAGTGCCTGGGTTGGATTTTGAAGAGCTGGGATTAGTCTCAGGTGTTGTTATCCCCCATAAATTCAAGGTCCCTACTTTTGCAAAGTACAACGGTGTTTCCTGTCCAAAATTTCATTTGAGGTCTTATGTTCGGAAGATCTAACCCCATACCACTAACAGAAAGTTATGGGTACACTTATTTTAAGAAAGCTTGTCAGGAACACAGTTGGAATGGTTCTATCAACTGGAAGGGACCAATATTCATACCTGGGAAGATTTGGTTGCTGCTTTTTACAAGAAGTACCAGTATAATGTTGATCTTGCACCAACCCGCATGCAGCTATAGAGTATGTCCATGGGTTCTGATGAAAACTTCAAAGAGTACGCCCAGAAATGGAGAGACCTTGCAGAAAGGGCTCAACCTCCTTTAGATGAAAGGGAATTGGTTGACATTTTCATGAGCATGCTGATAGGTCCTTTCTATAACCACCTACTTGGAAGTTCTTCAGCCGGTTTCACTGAACTGATATTGACGGGGGAAGGTGTTGATAATGGAATTAGAAGTGGTAAAATCCAAGTGGCTACATCTTCCGATAATCAGAAGAAGCCATACAATGGAAAGAAAGAGTATAATGTCTTGTACAACCAGAAGGGTCGTAATAAGAGTAACCACAACCAATCTGTGGGGGCAGTTCTGATCTCTAATTCTGCACCAGTGCGACAACAACAACGGGGTAATCAGCAAAGGCAAGACGAGCCCAAGAGATAGTTTACCAAAATCAACATGTTGTTATCTCAAGTATTCTAACACATGTTAAGGATGAATCTGATTATGTTGATAGAATCTCATCCAAACCCCGAAACTTCTTCTCCTAACAACAATCCCAATGCAAGGTGTGCCTATCATTCAGGCAGTCCTGGGCATGATACTAACAATTGTTGGACGCTGAAATACAAGATTCAAAATATGATTGACGCCAAGGATATTGAATTAGATCCTCCTGAGACTCCCAATGTGATCACCGCTCCCATGCTAAATCATAATTAAGATCAAATTAATGTTGTGGAAGATGTTGATAGCAGCAACGACCTGAATAACTGGATTTCCCCTACTGCCAATGACGGAAGCTTCTTCATTCGAATTTTTTTTTGTAATTTCTTTGTTTTTTCAAACAATTACTGTCATGTCAAACTTTGGTCTTCCCGTTAATGCATTGCACATGTTTGTCTTGAATTAATTCGTTTTCACTATATTTAAAATGCTTTCTTACTTCGTTTTGTGATAATCAACTCTCGATTAAAAGTTATAAGCCTTTAGAAGGAGGATGACAAAAATGACACCATAATCTCTACAGTATGCTTTTGAACAGACCTTGCTGATGATGTACATGCGTTGCTTCAATTCCTAAATAGTGGAGATATAAGGAAGTTAATCCCTAGTCAACCCCTTTGAGCCTAAGAAGTAGGAGTTTTATTTTTCATGCAAATTGAAACCCTTAATCATAACCTGGGGCAGGGTAGCTTCTCAGTTAATTTAATTGTGCATTCAATCATAAGCTTTTCATTCGTACACAGCAGGTAGTATCGAAAGCATCCTTCCAAATCAAAAGTCAGTGATGGTTCCCCGTAATCATTAAGTCGGGCAGTCATTATCTTTCAAAAGAAAAGCCCGCTAAGTCGAACCTATGAAGGAGACTTAGGGAAAAAATTGGGGCATCCCGCTGACTATAATCTTAAACAAAATAGTTTAGGAAAAATTTAGGGATAATAAAGTCAAAAAGAGGTCGCTACAAATCCTCAACAAAAGAAAGATGTTACAAGAAAAAATGATTTCCTTCTCAAATAAACTTACAGTATCCGAACCATCACCAAAATATCATTCCAAACTCAATTGGAATCTAAACTCACAATTAAATGAGTATAGGGCTGAAGAACATCATGGAGAACGGGTTGGGAACAAATAAATTTTGAGCCTTTTTTCCTTTGCTGCTCAAATTGTGAACTAGGCCACGTTACAACCCTTAAAAGTCCTAACTGAAGCATAGGTTAGTTCGAAAGTGTGATACGGTGGGAGAACTGACTTGAGGTTTTGCGTTTGTGTTCGCAAATGTTTCGGTTTAGCAAGAGTCGCCACCGACTTTTTATTTTATCCTAAGGAAAGGTCAAAAAGCACAGGAAAGACCTTTGAGATGTTTTCTTGGGTTCGGGGAGTAGATTATGAAAAGGGAAGGTGCAAGCACCATTTTCATCCATGGTTATCCATGGGCTCTTAGTTACTTGTTTAGATCACTTGCTTTGCTTTTCCAATTGTTTGAAATGGTGCTTTGTGTGTGGTTTTGAAAGATTTTTTGAAAAGAGACCATCGTTGTGGCAACCTTTGTAATGATTCTTGTTTGAATGTATACAAAGGTGTTTTTGTCTTTTGAAAATATTTCAATGTTTAAAAGTTTGATTTGGATAATGTTTTGAAATTGTGTTGTGATGTGTGTTTGAAAATAGCAAGGATGTTTTTGCAAGCTTTTGATCAAGTAACTAAGAGCTATCTACCCTATTTTACTCAAAGATCCTTCCTAATGTTTTTAACCCTTTTGACATTGTTGTTTCACCATTGTATTTGGTGAACGACCTTGTGTTAGGATGTTAAACGGGACAGGCGCGGGTCATCGTATAGACCATGATAGCAATTGTGTCAAGTATCTTTGGTAAATTTTTGAGGGACTTGATAATTTTTGTTTAGGCAAGCAAGATAGCGTCATCGAGGGACTATGATCTTTTGTTTTATTTTTGTTTTGCCAAAGTACCCAACATGCATAACATGGCCCATTTTTGAAGGCAACAAGTGGATTGTAACCCTAGGGGTGCAAGTGTGCATTGTGTTTGATTTTCATGCATATTTGTATTTGATTAGGCCAAGCTATTTGTTGATTTGGATTTTTGCATACAAACCCTAATTCTCTAATCATGGCATAATTGAAAGTGTAAAGTGCGAGAATTAAAATTATAAGCTATTACAACATGATTAGAGGGATGGGGGTACAATCTTTGAATGGGGGGTATTTGACAAGAAATATAAACCCTAGTTTACTATTACATCCAAATTGAATCACAATGCATAAATATTTAAATGGACAATATTTAAATAAACAAAATAAATAAATATCAAATAATATGTATTATGCAAAAAGGTTTTTTTTTACCTATGTATGTAAAAGTAAAAAATGTAAAAAATAAAGAAATAAATAAAAGATTTATTTTAATTGTTTTAGGGTAAAACCCTAATTTCTTTAAGAAAATAAATACATTATATTATTTATATATAATAAAATATATTAATATATGTAAAAATAAAATATACTTAGAAAAAAGTTTTTTTTTTAGTATAAATGAAAATTAAAGTAAAAATGTAATATTTTGTATATTTTTTATTCTAGAGTATTTAATAAAATAAAAAAGTAATATATATATACAAAATAAAAATATGTATAAAAATAAATTATATTTATTATAATATTTTCAATGTGAATAAAAATAAGAAATAAAAATAAAAAGTATACATATATACATTTTTCAAGTCTTATTAAAAAAAAGTATTTAAATGCCTTTAATGTTAGAAAAATTAAAATAAAATGTCAAATAAATGTAAAAAATTATGAAAATATTTTTTAGGCATTTTTTATATTTGGAAATAAATAAACAAAATCAGAAAAGAAAACAAAAATGCAAAAATACAAGAATTTGGGTCAGGGGTGTAAAAATGAAAAGAGGGGGTGTCAAGAGTGAGCCAAGCCAAGCCTAGCCCACCACTTCATCTTCTTCCTCCAGCATCTGAAAAAACGCGCACGCCTGTACAAACTTGGGACATCCTGTATACGTGATCTATTGCAAAAACACACAACATCAAACTTGTAGAGAATTTCAAGATGATTCCAACCATATAAACAATTTGTTCTAACTCTCAAAGACCAGAGAGAATTTCTCTGGCCCTAAAATTTGACCTAGTTTTTTCAGCATGTTCATGGATGAAATTCTCCTAGCACACTTAATATAAATGAAAACTAAGCATATGTACAACTTCATGACAATGAACACTACTTTTTTATTCACAAACCTAAGGCTAAATGTTCCTAAATAGAGAGATAGAAAGTGAAGAAAAACTTGTTTCAGTTGGATTCGTGTAGGGCAATGCAATGCTTTTCAACAAGGTTTGAGGTGTCTGGTAGCTTGCCTGGACTTCACTTGACCTTCTCCAATAGCTAGCTTGCCTTGAATGTCCTTGAATCAGCCTATAGAACTCAACCTGCACAAGCTCAAAATGAAAATGGTGAACACTGTAAATGGAGTTACAGTTGGTGTTTGAGGTATGGGATAGCTTAAGTGAGTTGAATGGAAGGTGTTTGAAGCAAAATGGGGCAAAACGCACGAGCCAAATGAGCTATGGCACTCAAGTTGCAGCACCTGCCCTGTTTTGCCAAAGAAATGTGATTTCTGGCTATGGGGTGTTTTAAGGCTCAAACAATCGTGCTTCTAACTCAAAGGGGCGTGAGAAAGATGTTTACAATGTTTGCACAAGTTGATCTTTGCTGGTTTTTCAGTTCTAAGGATTTGGACAAATTTCTTATTTTTGAAGTAAGAAAGTGGAAGTGAAGTTACAGGCCTGTACATGACATCTTATCACCTTGCATAAAATCCTCTTGGCCCCTCTAATTAGTGTATTTTTTAGCTGCAAGAGATTTGGCTCTATGCTTAAGGATTATGGTTTTGACATAACGCAAACTTTTGCAAAAATGGAAATGTGCCTTTTACCATTTAGGGATTAATCTTGTGTACAATGATCTAATGAACAAAACAATGTATTAGCCTAGTGGATTTGAATTAAATTATGGATTGTGAAGTGGTTTAGAGGCCTGCAAACTAGTGTAAGACATGCTGACTTGAAAACGTAACTTGTATGAACATGAATATGCCATGGAGACAAAGTGAGTTTTTGCCAACTTCAAGCTTTCGATTCTCCCTAACCACAAATGTGTTTGAGGAGTTCTTGTACAATTTTGAAAGCTTGAAACATGCTCTATAATCCATCTTTGAAATGAAACTTGAGATTCCAAGTGGAACTATGTGAAAAATGGCCAAGAAGATAGGTCAAAATCCTTCCTAAACTAGGGCAAAATTTCACTAAGTTAAAAGTTTTAGGGACCCTTGTTCCAAAAATCATAACTTGAGATACAAGCTTCTTTTGAGAAAACTTTGTGAATAAAAGTTGTAGACTTTGTGGAGGACTAAAACTTTCATGTTGTAAGTTTTGTTTGAATCCATTTTCATCATGGTGAAAATGTGGGGCAAAGTTAGGAAAAATTAAGAAAATTTTATAACTTAGAAAAATTCTAAGTTATGAATTTTTTCAATTTCAAACCTAATTTGCAATTTTGGGTTTCTTGATGAACAAGTTTCATATTTTGACACATCTTGATGAAAAATGACCCTTGGCACTTGATTTTGACCAAAAAGTCAAAGTTTGACTTTTTAGTGTACAATCAAATTTTGATCAGTTGACTGAAAAATTCATCTGTCAATCCCATGCATTTGAGATCTTTTGAACTTGTTGAATAAGTCAAGATGATGTCATTGAGTCCTTGAGTCCATGGTTGAGCTTAATTTGCCATTGGCTAGGTCAAAAAGTCAGAAATTGCCTTTGTACAGTCAAAACCCTAAAAATGACCATTTTGCCCTTTTGGTGATCTGATCAAATTTCTTGTGGAATTGTGGTCCAAACTTGATCAAATGGTTCATATGAGTTCATAATGTCGATGTGGGTCAAAATTCATGAGGTTTGACTGTAAATTGGCCACAGTTGACTTTTTCCCCATTACAGTTGATTTCTAGGTCAACTGTCCAATTGACTGGGCAAAAATTTGATTCAAGGCTTGAAACTTGGTATGGACAAGCTTATGAGTCCAATATGAAGTATGAAAGTCAATTTGAGCATTTAAGGTCCAAAAATCCCTGTGCAAACTCAAACCCTAATTTAGGTCATCAGTGCAAGGAGATGTCTTGAGCAAAGCAAACCCTAGCTTGATCTTGAGTTCCAAGAGCCTTGTGATGAGAAATGTTGATAAAATGAGAGGGCAAATTTTGGGGTACAACAGTCTCCCCTGTTCAATCTTCTTGAACCTGAAGAGTTAGATTGGCAAGTTTGCCTTTCGTGACTCGAAGGTAAAAGAGGATTGGACACTAGAGTGCCCGTAAATTTGCACTCGTCAAAATGTAGCTGAGGGAATGGACTTAAAGATGCCATTTGGAAATGGTAGAATCTTGCTGGAGATGGGCTTAGAGATGCCATCCAAAACTTGTTTGTTGAAAATCAGTAGAATGAACATCAGAATGGTATCCGTATTTGGAACGTATCTGAGTTGTATCTGGAGACTGGATTTGTATGAGCAAAGGAATGGCGTCTGTGTATGGAGCGTATCCAGGCTGTAACTGTATTTGATTCTTGAATGAATATCAAAATGACTGCCGTGTCTGGAGTGTATCTGTATTCTGAGTGGGTAACAGAGAAATATATGTGTATGGGGCATCTATGTGCTGGGGAATTAAATTCTGAATGAGTGATAGAATGGCAACCGTGTCTGGAGCGTATCTGGAATGTATCTGAAGTTGAGATCTGTATGAGTAGCAGAATGACTTCCGTGTCTGGAGTATATTCGTACTGTAACTGGGATCCGGGCAAGTGACAGAATGACTTCCGTGTCTGGAGTGTATCTGAACTTGAAGTTGATAGTTGAATCTGAATGAGAAATAGAATGGCCGCCGTGTTTGGAGCGTATCTAGTCTGTATCTGATTGCTGAAGTCTGAATGAATAATAGAATGACCGCCACGTCTAGGGTGTATCCATACTGTATCTGAAATCTCTGAATAGTTGTTAACGATAGCTTCTTAATCTTATACTGAAAAGGGTAAAATGTTAGCTAAAGCACAAAGTTATGTTGCATGATATGTATGATGCAATAAAATGTGTTTCATCCATGTTTATGATATATGAATGTAATGGATGTGCATGTCAGTTGATTAGCTGTCTTGTTGAGGAAAATAAATCCTTGATAGCTGGTGATAATGAAATCTTTGACTGCTGTCGGGGAAACTAAATCCTTGACCGATACTGGGGATTCCATAAATCTTTGATTGTTGAAGATGAGAGGACCTTGCTGATTACTGTTGGGGATAGAAAATCCTTGGCAACCTGCGGGGATTATCAAAACTTTGATAACTTCTATGGGGATGTGAGAATCCTTCATGACTTTCCTGTGGAAATAAGGAAAAATCCGACGACCTCTACTAGGGAGTTAAAACTTGGGAGGCTTCAAATGGAGAAACGAGAACTAGAATCTTCGTTCTGTTGGGAAATAACTCTGTGGGGAGAGTGTTTATTCTACTGGGGAAATCAAAAGCTTGGGTTGTATGCCAATCTACTGAGGATTCCTTGTTTTGTGGAGCACTCTGCTGGTGAATCGGAGGAAGTTGGATAGTATTCCACCGGGGTTTAAGGTTTGGAGTTTTGGACTCCGTCGGGGAAGAAAGTTTCATCTTCACCGGGGATCTGTAGTTCAAAGTTTTCAGGCTCCACTGGGGATTGGGAGTTTAGAAACTTAACTCTGATGGGAATTTTGAAACTTAACTCCGCTGGGGATATATACTCCAAGGTTTTAGCTTTGTTGAGAATCTGAATGACATATTGTAGGGGATTTCTTCTAGAATAGCCTAAAGACGTTTTCCTATACTTTCGACCTATCCTTAATTATCCTTTCTCATTTCGTTTTATTTGTAAGCAGTGATTATATTCAAATGCATATGCTCATTTAAAAAATCATTGGACGTTTTCAAATAAAACATAATTGTAAAAAGAAAGAAAAGGCAAGCAAATTTCTGCACTTTGAAGTATCTTTGTATTAACTTTGTAAGTATTTTTGTACAAAGGAGACAGTCATCATAGTAAGAGAATGTCGTCGTAAAAATTGAGAAAAATTTTATACAAAGAAAGATGGCTATGTGTGACAATTCCATGGGCTTCCCATTCTGCTATAGCCTTCATAACTCTGAGTATCTTGTCCATTCGTTGCTTCGTCCGCAGATGATTGGATAGATCTGAAGCTTGGAGCTTGTCCGTGAAGAGATTGTCCTTAAAGTGATCCGACGAGACATAGTCATACGCTTTAATTCCCTAACTGTTGCCTGGACCACCCTTTTGGGTTTTCAGTCCACCGGGAAACCCTTTTTTGTCCAAGTTGCCCTTTCGGGTTTTCAACTTGCCGGGTGTACAGATTTTTTTTATTTTTTCCTAATTTTTGCCTGAACCGCCCTTTCGGGTTTTCGATTCACCGAGATGCCCATTTTTGCCCAAGTCGCCCTTTCGGGTTTTCAACTTATCGGGTCATTTTATGCGTAGTATCTTTTGACTATGTCTGCGTTTGTAGGGTGCGGCAAGTCGTCGTCGTCCATGGTGGTCAGAATCATTGCCCCACCAGAAAAGATGTTCTTGATCAGAAATGGTCCTTCGTAAGTAGGAGTCCACTTGCCCTGGGATCACTTTACGGCAAGATGATCTGCTTGATTACAAGATCTCCGACTTGATATACCTGACGTCTGACTTTATTGTTGAAAGCCTTGATCATTCATTTTTGATACGTCTAACCATGACAAACAGCAGTAAGTCGCTTCTCGTTGATCAAATTGAGTTGATTAAGTCGGGTCTGAATCCAATCGTCTTCACTTAAACCAACATCCTTCATAATCCTTAAGGAAGGAATCTGAACTTCCATAGGTAAAATAGCCTCCATGCCATATACCAAAGAAAAGGGGGTTGCCCCAGTTGAAGTACGTGCCGTGGTACGATACCCGTGCAGAGCAAACGGTAACATCTCATGCCAGTCCTTATAGGTGACTGTCATCTTTTGAATGATCTTCTTGATATTTTTGTTCGCGGCTTCAACATCACCGTTCATCTTTGGCCGATAGGGAGATGAATTGTGATGTTGAATCTTGAACTGCTCGCACAAAGTGGTGATCACAGTGTTATTCAGGTTTGTACTATTATCCGTGATGATTCTGTTGGGGATGCCATACCGGCATATGAGATTCTGCTTAATGAAGCGGGCAACCACATTCTTTGTAACTGAGGCGAAGGAAGCTGCTTCGACCCACTTGGTAAAGTAATCAATAGCCACCAGGATGAAGCGATGTCCACTGGATGTCGTAGGCTTGATTTCTCCAATCATGTCGATTCCCCACATCGCGAATGGCCAAGGAGATGTTAGAACGTTGAGAGGAACTGGAGGAATATGTACCTTGTCAGTGTAGACTTGGCATTTGTGATAAGTACGGGCGTATTGATGACAGTCAGCTTCCATGGTAGACCAGTAGTAGCCTGCCCTTAGAATCTTCTTAGCCATCGTATGTCCGCTCAAGTGGGTGCCAAAGGTGCCACTATGTATTTCAGTCATGATCAGCTCAGCTTCAACTTTGTCCACACAACAAAGTAGAACACAATCATGGTTGCGCTTATATAGGATACCATTGCTCAGGAAGAACTTGGCAGCAAATCTCCTTAAGAACTTTTTGTCGTTGACTGAAGCTCCTTTAGGGTATTCTCGAGTCTTGAGATACCTTTTGATTTCATGAAACCAGGGTTGTTCCACAACTTCTTCGGTATTAATCTCATGAAAGTGCGCAGGTTCGTCCATTCGCTCAATGGTGATTTGGGGAGCCTCATTATCCCAGTAAGTTTAAACATGGAAGACATTGTAGCTAGAGCATCAGCTAGCTGATTTTCTTCTCGCGGAAAGTGCTCGAAGGTAATCTGCTCGAAATGAGGTAAGAATGTCAGAACATGTTCTTTATATGGGATAAGATTAGGATGTTTAGTATCCCACCCTCCTTTGATTTGACTGATAACCAAAGCTGAATCCCCAAATACGACCAAAGATTTGATTCCTAAGTCAATTGCAGCCTTGAGACCAAAGATACAAGCTTCATATTCGGCCATGTTGTTGGTGCAGCTGAAGCAGAGTCTAGCAGTGAAAGGTGTATGGCAACCTTCTGGAGAAATAAGTACCGCACCGATACCGTTGCCAAGTGCATTTGAAGCACCATCAAAGTACAGGGTCCATCGGGATCCTTGTTCAGGTCCGTCATGCGGTCTGTTACCTTCAATGTTGTCCAAAGTCATAATGTCCTCGTCAGGGAAGTCGAATCTCATAGATTGGTAATCTTCGACGGATTGATGAGCTAGATGGTCGGCTAGTACACTCCCTTTTATAGATTTTTGGGTTGTGTACTGAATTTCATATTCAGTCAGGATCATCTTCCATCTAGCGATTCTTCCAGATAAAGCAGGCTTCTCGAAGATGTACTTGATCGGATCCATTTTGGAAATCAGCAAAGTGGTATGTGTCAACATATACTGCCTTAGCCGGCGAGCAGCCCATACCAAAGCGCAGCAAGTTTTCTCGAGCAGTGAGTAGCGAGTCTCACAGTCGGTAAAATTTTTGCTAAGGTAATAAATGGCATGCTCTTTTCGGCCAGACTCGTCATGTTGGCCCAGTACGCACCCCATTGAATTATCCAAAACAGTCATATACATGATTAAAGGTCTTCCTTCGACGGGTGGCATCAAGATAAGAGGTTCCAGCAAATACTCCTTGATCTTATCAAAAGCAACTTGACAATCATTGTTCCATTCAACCACCTGATCTTTCTTCAATAGCTTGAAGATTGGCTCACAGGTAGATGTTAGGTGAGAGATGAATCTTGCGATATAGTTTAAGCGTCCCAAGAAACCTCTAACCTCCTTTTCAGTGCGGGGGGCAGGCATTTCTTGTACAACTTTGACTTTAGCTGGATCAACCTTGATGCCTTTGTTACTGACGATAAATCCCAAAAGTTTATTGGACCTGACTCCGAAAGTGCACTTGCTAGGGTTCAGTCTGAGTTTATACTCCTTCAATCTGACAAACAGCTTTTGCAGATGGTCGAGGTGCTCTTCTTCTGTCTGTGAACGGGCTATCATGTCATCTACGTAGACTTCAATCTCATGATGTATCATATCATGAAACAAAGCTACCATGGCTCGCTGATAGGTTTCCACGACATTCTTCAGTCCGAATGGCATCACTTTATAGCAGAAGGTACCCCACTGCGTAACAAAAGTAGTCCTCTCCATGTCTTCGGGGGCCATTTTGATCTGGTTGTATCCCGAGAATCCATCCATGAAGGAAAATACCTTGTGTTGAGCTGTGTTATCAACCAAGATGTCAATGTGTGGTAGTGGAAAATCATCTTTAGGGCTAGCCCTGTTTAGGTCTCTATAGTCCACACACATTCTGACTTTGCCGTCCTTCTTGGGAACGGGCACAATGTTAGCAACCCATTATGGATAGGAAGTAACAGCCAGAAAGCCAGTGTCGAATTGCTTCATCACTTCAACTTTGATCTTTTCAGACATGTCGGGCCTCATTCGGAGGACTTTCTGTTTGATTGGTGGACAGTCTTCTCTTGTAGGGAGACGGTGTACCACAATATCCGTATCCAATCTCGGCATGTCTTCATAGGACCAGGCGAAGATCTCGACATATTCATTCAACAGCTGAACTAGACGCTCTTTGACACTTGGTTCCAGGTTGGCACCCACTTTAACCTCTTTTTTGTCTTCCTTTGTTCCCAAATTGATAGTCTCTAACAATTTTTCATGGGGCAGAATAGCCCTTTCCTCTTGTTGCAAAAGTCTAGCTAACTCTCCAGGCACCTCACAGTCTTCATCACCTTCGTACTCGGCATGATTGACCAGATCCTCAGAATCATTGAGGGCCAAAGCAGAATAGTCACCCATGGAATCCGGAGTGGATGGGTACCTGCATTTTGTGAGTGTGGGTGTGTGTAAGGGATAGCCATCCTTAAACAAAACAAAATGTAAAAGGAAAGAAAATGAACACAACAGTTTATAGATGAAAACGTCCAATGATTCATTAAAAATGGCATATGATAATGAAGAAATCAAGCCCTTACAAATGGACCTATATGCCCCGGGTAAGGCATAAGGCGAAAAGAGTGTATGAATTGTTTAATTATTACAAACCAAACAGGAAATTGTTCAAAGATAAATTAGTGATTGATGAAAGTGATGGGAACGAAGTCTTTCGCCTCCCAGTTGCTTAATCCTCCTTCAATGGTTGGAAAGATCCAATCTTCAAAGTTGTCTTCTTCATCATCATCTTCTAAGGCATGAATTCCATGGTGAGTGATTTTGAAGGGTGGTCCTCCAGCCCGGGAGCGGCGCACAGCTTTCTGGCCAGCAGCAGTAAAACCTAGTCCGAACTTGTCTGTCTTGTGAGAAAAATCAGGAAGTTGCACCCTCACTGTACTTCCTCCCTCCTTGATTACAGCCTCCGCATCCTTGAGGGACGAAATTCGGGACACCGGCTTGGTAATGATAGGCACATCAGTCATTGTCTTCGCAACTGCGACTTCAGGAGAAACCTCTTCAAAGTGTTGGAAAGGTGTTTCTATGAATTCACCATCTAACTCCACATAGCGGAAGGAGTTAAGGTGGCTTATCATGTACTCTTCCTCCCCATGAACCGTTATGATCTTACCCTGAACTGGATACTTTAGCATTTGGTGTAGAGAAGAAGTGACTTCCCCAGCGTTGTAGATCCATGGCCTTCCCAACAAGAATGAATATGAAGGACGGATGTCCATCACATGAAAAGTAGAGTTGAAGGTCTCTATACCCACTTTGATTGGGATGTCCACCTCTCCGTGAACCATCCGCTTAGAACCGTCGAAGGCTCTAACAATGATATTACTGGGCTTTAGGGTCAATCCTTCGCTGTCCAATCTGTCCAACGCCTTTTTTGGTAGGACATTTAAGGATGAACCAGTATCTACCAGAACATGAGCAAGTGTGGTCCCTCTGCACTCTACCAAGACATGCAGCGCATCATTATATTTTCTTCCCTTAGGGGTCAAATCAGCACCAGAAAAACCAAGATCATTATCGGCAGTAAGGCTAGCCACGCACTCTTGAAACTGATCCGCAGAAGTTTCTTAAGGCACGTGTGCCGTCTTTAGAAATTTGATCAAGGCTTTGGCATGCGCCTCGGAGCAAAGTAACAGAGCTAGCATGGAGATTTTCGAAGGGGTTTGCCCCAGCTGCTCTATGATATCGTAGTTGCTCTTCTTGATTATCTTTAAGATTTCTTCCATCTCTTTTTGGGTGGTCTCGGGGATAACCACAGTCTGAGCCTTCATCCTGACAGGCGCTTCTTGTATCCCCTTACCTTTACCAGTAATAACAGCATAGGGTTCAACTTCAGGGGTAACGATTTCTTCGATCACTGGACCTTGCACAGATATCTTGACAGGCACAGAAGCACTTGAGGGTCCGAAAACTGCCCGTGGAGGAGCAATCTCCGGAGAGAAGATTCTTCCACTACGAGTTATCTTACTCGTCCCTGAAATATTTCCCACATCAAGAGTTTCTTCCTCGAAATTTTCTTGGAATGATTCGATCTGTTTGACACCATGGTAGAAGATTTCTCCTCCATAATTCCATGGTATTATTTTGTTGGACTTATAGGGGACAGGCCCCGGCATGGTAATTTTCAACGGTACAAACTTAGGATCAGGCGTAATCTTAACTGGCCTTTTGCAGGTCTTGGAAAGATTGTCGGAGATGGTTATTATAGTAATGTCATTGATTGAAGTAACAAAGGTAGCAGGAGTAACATGAGTGATAGTATCAACAGGAGTCTTTTGAAAGAGGATCTCTTGGGTATCCATCAGGCGTTGGATGCCTGATTTCAACAGTGGTCAGTCAGTTTGCAAGTTTGAACAAAAGTAACAGTCTTTTCCACAGCCTAGGAATATCCCGACTTTCATCAAATTCACTTTAATCACTGGTAACAGAGTCAAAAGGTCATCAACAGTGGTAACATGAAGATCTTCCACAATGGCATGGACATTATGACCATGTTTTGGCATAGGAGCGGATATCATGTTGGGTTTTTCGGGAGCATCAAACTCTACTTCCTCGGCATCTATCAGATCTTGGATCTTGTTTTTAAGAGCCCAACAGTTGTTGGTATCATGCCCTACACTGTCTGAATGGTATGCACATTTTGCATTGGAGTGATAATAAGGAGAAGAGGTATTGGGGTTTTTCGGCGCTTCTTTCAAGTTGGTAAGGTTCAGCTTTAGCAGATGAGGGAGGACTTCAGCCGGTGTCATATTGATTCGGGTGAATTGCCGTTGTGGCCGTTCTATCATTTGCTGATTAGCTCTTGGTTGATTGCTGTGAGGTTGATCGGTTGAGGAGTTCTGAATCATCACAGCCCCCACCGTTGGTCGGCGCTCCGTCCTTCCTTGATTTTTCTGGGAATAAACAGCAGAAGCTTCTTTCTTGGCTGGGAAGGTCTTCCTAACAGCAGTGGAAGCAGTTGCATCCTTCTGAATTTTACCACTCTTAATGCCAGCTTCGACCCTTTCACCGGTCAGAATTAATTCAGTGAATCCTGCAGATGAACTCTCGATTAAATGATTGAAGAATGGTCTAGACAGGGTCCCCAGAAACATGTCAACTAGCTCTCTATCAGACAATGGTGGTTGCACCCTTCCAGCCAAATCCCGCCACTTCTGGGCATACTCTTTAAATCCCTCATTAGAAGCCATACCCATACTCTGTAGTTGAGTACGAGTAGGCTCTAAATCTGCGTTGTATTGGTATTGTCGGTAGAACACAGCAGCCAAATCTTCCCAGTTATGAACGTCAGATCTCTCAAGTTGATAGAACCAGTCCAATTGCGTGCCTGACAAGCTATCTTGAAAAAAGTGGACCCAAAGATCCTTATCAGAGGAGTGAGGTTGGATCTTTCTGACGTAGGACCTCAGATGCATCTTTGGACAGGACAAACCGTCATACTTAGCAAATGTAGGTACTTTGAACTTGGGAGGAATGACGATCCCAGCAACCAACCCTAGTTCTTCGAAATCTAAACCAGGTACCCTTTGCAATTCCATGGTTGCCAACTGATCCTCAAGATTTTTATATTTATCATCCGCAGGAGGATATTGCTGTTCAGAGTAATCTTCATCCTCTTCCTCTACTTCTTCTTCAACTTCAGATTCAGAAGGCATCGCAACTCCTTTTCCTTTACCAACCCCTTCATCAGACGTCGAAGGGAACTCGAGAACCTTTCTAGCCTGGATTTCAAACCTTCTTCCCATAATAGACACACTTGTCCTTTTCTTCTTTTTCTCTTTGTCTTTCTCTTTCTCCAACAGTGCTTTAAGGTCCTCTTGACCCTTTGCTAAGGTCATGAGGAGTTGCTGGAATTGCGAATTCTGTGCTTGCAGATCTTTAACCGTCTGCTCTAAATCTATCTTGTTGAAATAAACAGCAGAGAGATAAGGAAACCTGGTGTGAAGACCTGTTTATGCATATGATGAATGATATGTTATTCATGTAATGCATTCAAGGATTCAGAAATTCAAATTTGTTGCAAACAGAATGAACACACGTCATATTAATAAGAAGAAATTTGTTAGTACATAAATGCCCCATGGGCAAAATATTACAAAATTCTAAATGTAAAAAGACATTGCGCATCCTTTTTGGTTCGATGTAAGTGTTGAGAGTTTCCTTTTCATGAAGTCGGCGGGTAAGTTCCAAAACCTTCTTCTCACTGGCATAGAAGTTGGCTTCAAAAGTATTTCATTCTTCCTTGAGCTGTATCCAACTCTTTTGCAATTCTTCCAATGATGTTGGCATGTCAGGATGTAGGAGGGTGTATGGAACCTCTCCTTCCATAACAGGCTCTTTGATCACGGGGAGAATGTGAGGGTAAGGCATCATTAGACTCTAGGCGCGGGTTCATACCCACTTGTGATAAGGCTCAAGGGGGATGGAATTCTTGTGCCAAAGTGTCTTACTATCCACTTTGTTGGGCATCCTCCAAGCTCGGATAAACCTTTGTCGAAGTCCTTGAGCGTCTTTGTCGAAGTCAAAAACCAAGTCAGGAATCAGCATGTCGTGAGGGCCATCCCCTTCGGGCATATCCAAATTGTCTTAGAGCTAAACAAGGGTTGTAGGTAATGCCTCCCCTAATGCCAAGTAGTGGGACATTAGGGAATTCCCCACAGCGATCAATGATGATGACATTTTCTCTGGATCGAGATAACCAATGAACATCAGAATGTGTGAGAGTCATCAACTGTTGTGACCACCCTTAAACCCTGCTCATTCTTCAAAACTGATTGAGGAAGGTGAGAAATAAACCACCTTGCTAGAAGAGGAGTACAACACATGAGAACACCTCTTTTCCTCATTGTTCGTGTGTAAAATGAGTGTAGGATGTCCCCAAGCAATGTAGGCACAGGATTCCGCGATATGAAAATCTTGACAACATTCACATCTATAAGCTGATCAGGATTTGGGAACAAGGACCAACCCATAGATGAGGAGTGCCACAATCTCTTCAATAGCTTGTAGATCTAGAGAGTTCCAGCAGTCTTGTGCCTTCTCAAACAGAAACTTTGCCAAGAAACCCTTGACACCACTTCTGGTTTCCCAATGACCTTTGATATCAGATGGTTGCAAGTGTAATGCTTGAGCAACATCTTCAAGATTTGGTTCTCTTTCCGTACCGTTGTAGGGTAGTTGATGGAGAATAGGAATCCTCAGGAGTTGAGAAAATTCCTCCAAAGTAGGTACTAGTTGGTAATCAGGAAATGTAAAACAATGGTGTAGGGGGTCAAAGAACTGGAAGAGAACTTTCACCATGTCTTCTTCAATGTTGGAGTTGACCAAGTTGAGAAGTCTACCATGTCTTTCACTGAAAGGAGAATTCTCTGGAATCTTGGAAGTAAGCTCCTTGAGTTGAGGAGGGATTCTCACAAGGTTGACTTGTATTGTTTTCCTGCGAAGAGATTCCATGACCTACAAAACAAGAACAAAGATGAAGATCCAAACCCTTAAAATGGTTAGTGGATGCATATGATGCTTTATGATGTTCATGATGTATGCACAAGCATATGTACAAACAAGTCACACAAGTTCCTAGTTTCAGGCTTGCATGAGGTTTTATAGGTAAGTACCCTCTTGAAGTTAGTTGGCTCAACCTGTCCTATAAATAGTAATTGGGTTCTAAGGAGCTCAATATCACTGGATTATTTTCGGTTTTCATTGTTTTGGTTTAGCCACTTAACCGGCAACCAAAATATTCCAAGAAAACAACCCTTAATGAGTGTAGTATCGAGTATCTACCAACTTCGGACTGTACCAAAGTCGGTCATCTCACTACCCCTAAAAAAAGGCCAAGATGGTCAAGTAAGGTTCTAATAGTTCATTAGTGCTTCATGACATCACTCAGCGGCCCCGTATTCTCTTTGATTGACTCAAAGGCTACCGGTACTCAAAAATATGTCGCACTAATATAGCTATTGTTTCAACCATTTCGGTATACCCCGCACAGTTTCCACAACGTATTGTTATTTACCTATGAATGTTTCCCAAAATCCGGGTGGAGGATTCAAAACCCAAAAAAAAGAACCAAGTGTAAAGCAATCAAAGCAAACAAGATAATCATGCAAAGGTGATCTAAACTCTAAGGTTACTCCACTTTTAAAGTTCTCCCCAGCAGAGTCTCCAGTTCTGTGATACGGTGGGAGAACTGACTTGAGGTTTTGCGTTTGTGTTCACAAATGTTTCGGTTTAGCAAGAGTCGCCACCGACTTTTTATTTTATCCTAAGGAAAGGTCAAAAAGCACAGGAAATACCTTTGAGATGTTTTCTTGGGTTCGGAGAGTAGATTATGAAAAGGGAAGGTGCAAGCACCCTTTTCATCCATGGTTATCCATGGGCTCTTAGTTACTTGTTTAGATCACTTGCTTTGCTTTTCCAATTGTTTTAAAATGTGCTTTGTGTGTGGTTTTGAAAGATGTTTTGAAAAGAGATCATTGTTGTGGCAACCTTTGTAATGATTCTTGTTTGAATGTATACAAAGGTGTTTTTGTCTTTTGAAAATATTTCAATGTTTGAAAGTTTGATTTGGATAATGTTTTGAAATTGTGTTGTGACGTGTGTTTGAAAATAGCAAGGATGTTTTTGCAAGCTTTTGATCAAGTAACTAAGAGCTATCTACCCTATTTTACTCAAAGATCCTTCCTAATGTTTTTAAACCCTTTTGACAGTGTTGTTTCACCATTGTATTTGGTGAACAACCTTGTGTTAGGATGTTAAACGGGACAGGCGCGGGTCATCGTATAGACCATGATAGTAATTGTGTCCAGTATCTTTGGCAAATTTTTGAGGAACTTGATCATTTTTGTTTAGGCAACCAAGATAGCGTCATCGAGGGACTATGATCTTTTGTTTTGTTTTTGTTTTGCCAAAGTACCCAACATGCATAACATGGCCCATTTTGAAGGCAACAAGTGGATTGTAACCCTAGGGGTGCAAGTGTGCATTGTGTTTGATTTTCATGCATATTTGTCTTTGATTAGGTCAAGCTATTTGTTGATTTGGATTTTTGCATACAAACCCTAATTCTCTAATCATGGCATAATTGAAAGCATAAAGTGCGAGAATTAAAATTCTAAGCTATTACAACATGATTAGAGGGATGGGGGTACAATCTTTGAATGGGGGTATTTGACAAGAAATATAAACCCTAGTTTTACTATTACATCCAAATTGAATCACAATGCATAAATATTTAAATGGCCAATATTTAAATAAACAAAATAAATAAATATCAAATAATATGTATTATGCAAAAAGGTTTTTTTTTACCTATGTATGTAAAAATAAAAAATGTAAAAAATAAAGAAATAAATAAAAGATTTATTTTAATTGTTTAAGGGTAAAACCCCTAATTTCTTTAAGAAAATAAATACATTATATTATTTATATATAATAAAATATATTA